>OZ005659.1:101409730-102609730 GCA_963930645.1 Salticus scenicus
TTATGTGTAATAAAATTTTTCAGAAATACGTTTTATTAATTTATATTAATGATGATGACAATTACTAGATAGAAATAAAATCCCTAATACTTTTTATATGTTAAACATAATAAAACTTTTAAAATGTTATTTGATTGAAAAAT
The DNA here is from genome assembly GCA_963930645.1 of Salticus scenicus. Taxonomy (NCBI): domain Eukaryota; kingdom Metazoa; phylum Arthropoda; class Arachnida; order Araneae; family Salticidae; genus Salticus; species Salticus scenicus. The sequence goes on from OZ005659.1 coordinate 101,409,874, forward strand.
AAATACTATCTTTCATTACTTTTTTTTTTTTTTTTTTTTTTTTTTTTTTTTTTGGTCTAATGCTAGAAAATAAATTTAGAAATATACAATATTCATTAAATAAATTTACTAAATATTTTCTCTAAGAAGTTGCAGATACAGAAAGCATATAATTAAGCATTTTTTTCTTTCTTTCTTTCTTTTAATTAAAAGTAAAATATTTATTTTTCAAATTTTTGTAATCTAGTCGGTTGTTATCTCTGTTTTTATTATTCCTATTATTATTATTATTAACCCATGTTATTAAATTTCAGCTTGGTATATTAGAAATATTTTAATTTTTTAGCATTTTAAAAATTAATATCAAAGGGAAAACTGTCCATTATTTTCTAATAATTATATTAATTTGTTATATATTATTTTTTCAAATAGTAAATAAATAAACACTGTAAATCTTTTAAACTAAAATATATAACATATATGAATGATATAAAACTAAATTATACATTCATACCAAACAATTTGTTAATCGTTTAACCGGGCAATTTGTGCCACAATAATTTCCATATTTCTTTGTTATTGCCTCATCAGCGACCTCTGTCGACGAAAATTTTAACTTTTTTGTTTATATACTTTCGAAATTTCAATTTTTGAATTTGTTAATTGGAGTCTATTTTCAAATTTTTATTTTAATATCAGAGACATTTTATAGTGAACATTTTAGTTGTTTGAATGAATTTAAAGAATAAGCAAATAAATAACGTAATTCTTAAAGTAAGTTACATGTACAATATTATCCAAAAATTAATTAAAAGATATAAAAGTGGCTTTCTGATTTATAATTGAAAAAAAAAAAAACTTTTCAAATAAATATTTTTTCTAATTTATTATTATTTTAATCACAGGAATAACTAACTAAAAATCTAGAAATAATGAATATCTTTCGTTTTATATTCCGCAGTAAAAATTATGAATACGGGCATTTCAGTATCCGGGAATCATTAATATGTTAACAATGTTAATAAAATATCATTTATTTAATTATTTATATTGTCTTTTTTGTTAATATTATTTATGGTTTTATACAACGTTGAAAAATAATTGAAATATCTATATCTTTCTGATTCTAACTGTCCATATTTTAATTGTCTGTTCTTCTAACAAAACTAGGTAAAACATATAATTAACAATATTTTTCTGCAGAATGTTGTTTACTTTTCAAGAATTTTTATTTGTTTATTTCGGATGCTTATGTCGTTTTCTGTCATGTTATTAAATTTGGAATTTATGAATTTAAACTAGCTTAGAAATGTTATTCATATGGGAGAGACAAAAACTATGTATTATTTTCCAAAAACAATTTAAAATGTTTATTGTTTTAAAGATTGTTTTCGTACGAATACAAATAATTTGAAAAGAATTTTGATGTTACCTTTTACAGTACTAAGGTTCGTAAACAATACATTTATGCTGAAATTATGGGAAAACAAATTAATAAATTATTCAAAATATATTTTTTTTTTTTTTTTTTTTTTTGCGTTTACGTTGAATTTATTCCTTTTCTAAAACGAAAAAACTACATATAAAAAAGCTTTAATTTGTATAGATTTATAATTATGCAATAGTTAAGATAAATATTAATTTTATTTAATTTAACAGTAAAGATAAAAAACATAAGATAAATGGAGTATATTATAATTATTAACGTTTCTTAAACAACCTGAGTCATTCATAACTAAAAAATATTTGTAGTTTCTATATTAACAATAAATGCCCTGCTTTTTCGCTAACTGATGCGACAAATAATAATTTAATTAAATTATTAATCATATTTCAATAAAAAAAAATATTTATAATATTCATAGCCAATATAAATACATATTTCTTTAATTAAAATCATTATATTTGTCATTTTTCTGAGGGAAAAAAATGAAAAAGAACTATATGGAAAAACAAATAATCCAAATACATTTTAAGTGGATAATTCTATTAAAAAATAATTGTATATTGGAAAGAAAAAGTAGTTTTGAAAACAATCTACAAATTTACAGTCTATAACCCTAACAGCACAAAATGTTCCAGAAACGTAACAATTATATAACATTGAAACATTATAAACATTTCAGAAACGTTTAAAAACGTTCAGATTGCTTTCCGATTAGTTTCAAAAGCGTAGAAATGTCCGCGATCGTAACAAAAAATCAGATACGTAACAGAAACGTTACAGTCATTGAACAGATAGAAAATCAAAAAGCGCGAATGTTTCAGAAATGTATCAGAGAGCATACTTAAATGTGTTACGTTTTTGAAAGATTGTAAGCTTTCTGTAACATAACTGAAACATTCTGTGCTGTATGGGAATCTAATTGGCAAGTTTAACACAGAATTTGGACAGATCATATTACAACCATCATTTTAAAAAACACTAAAAATTGTCTTCGGAAATCAGCAAGTTTTATTTAAATTGAACACAATTAAGATGTGTCTTATTACAAACTTCATTCAAGAAACACTAAAAAATGACTTTAAAAATCTGCAAATTATTTTAATACGATTTGGTGTCTTTTTACAATCATCATTCAAGAAACACTAAAATTGACTTTAATAATTTACAAATTTAACTTACATGTAACACACTATTTGGAAATATCTTATTACAAACATCATTCAAAAAACATCAAAAACTGACTTCGAAATCTGCAAGTTTAATTTAAATAGAACACACAGTTTGGACATATGTCATTACAATACTTGCCAAAATCACAATTAATATTCCGTAATATCGTTAACCCCAACTTTTTTTTTTTTTTTCTTACACCAGTATTTTTCTAGAATATTTTCCTTCTTATTCAATCGTAATTGCATTTGGAGAATATCACTGTACAAATTTATTGGTGTGAGAAACAGGGCGGGACTAACAACACTATGAATTAGGATGTTGACAAATGAAGAGCTTGTTTCCAAAAGGCGTTAAGTCAAAAATTTCAAAAATTGACTTTTCGACGAAAAAGGTCGCAGCACACGTCTAAGAATATATTTTCAATAAGTAGAAGTTCCGAACGAAGTTTAGTCATAATAAAAACAGATAGTGAAATCCGTGTTTTTTTCCAAAAAGAATTAAGTCACAAGTAAGTTTTGTGCCAAAAAGGAATAAGTCAAGTTTAACCAATTGTAGCGTGCCTTGAGATCACGTGGTTTGTCTGGATTTGGGCGAAAAGTCAAAAGTAAGGGAAAAAATGTTGTTGTAGATTGTCACATTGAGAAAGTTTTTTTTTTTTTTTTTTTTTTTTCCCGTAGAAAAATATAAAGATGAATGCATTTATAATCTTTATTATAATGTGTTTGTAAATATTTTAATCTTGGTTTTGGAATCCCGAAAAAAGACATCTGTTCCTTCTGTATTAGGAAAAAAACATAAATGAATTCAGAAAAATGTACAGAAAAAGGAAAAGACCCTGTTAACCGAACTTTTGATTCATAAGCATCGGAGCAAAAAAATTTATTCACTTTTAGGGGAAAAGCTTATAGGAGAAAATGAAATTACGATATGTTTTGACCTGATGCAAAATCAGGAATTACCACACAAATAAAAATTATACCATGTTAGGAATGTTTTAGCAGTGGCTGCTCAAAAGGACCTCACCTTCACATACTATTTACCAGTGCGTGGTCACTCTTACTTACCAGCAGATAGAAGATTCGGACGAGTGGAGACTAGTTTAAAGAAAGTGGATACAATGTTACTTTCTAATAAATATTTTGAACATTTCTCTAAGGTTGGAAATCTTTTCGAGTATAAGAAGCACTGGAATATTTTAGACTGGAAAAATTTTGCACATAGTTGTCTGAAAAGCAAACAAGGTTTCTTGATTTCAGAGGCAAAAGTACTGGAAATTAAGAAGCGAGATGTGGGAATCAAGACAACGTACTGTGGTTCGTTTTGCCGCCAAAACATCCTGAAACGAGGGACAAAAAGTCTCCCGTGCGCCCCTTATGAAATAAAAACAAAAAACAATATGAAACAAGCAAAGAAAAACAGATGCTTTTAAATTACTTAACGCTTTGGGAATTGCACGAATGTTTTTATTTTTATGAATAATCTCTCAATGATACTGCTAACGCTAACACAAGGGAAAATAATGATAAAGATGATGAAATAGAATTTATAAAAGAAGATTTGTAGCAACTAACTATCTTCAAAAATTGTATAGCTAAAATGTATGCTGTATTTACATGAAAAAAAATACTTGGATTACTTTCAAATGGAAGTAAGTCATTTCATTTCGTTATTTGTTTGTGCCAAAAGGGCGTAAGTCATAGTTTTGTTCCAAAAGGAGTTAAGTCATTTCTTTCTTTTTTTATTTCTAAATAACTATACTGTCAGGATTTTTTTAAACATGCAATTTAGTGTTAATATCATCCATAGACTACTGAGAAAAATTATCTTTTCCTTAAATTCAATAATAAATCCTACATAACAAAACCGCGTTTTCTCAAGAACTGAAAAAAATGACTTAATGCCATTTGGAAACAAGCTCTTCAAATGTGGTCATTACAAACGTCAGCCAAGAAACACTAAAATTGACTTCGAAAATCTGCAGGTTTATTTTAAATAGGACACGCAATTTGGACGTATTTTATTACAAGCATCATTCAAAAAACACAAAAAATTGTCTTCGGATATCTGAAAGCGCAAACTACGAATGCACATGCACGAATATGTATATCATAATTACAATATTTTTTTTTAATTATAAGCTTACGAAAAATAAATAAATAATATAGACAACTAAACTTTTAAGCAACTGACAGATGTATTTTAAATCAAAGTTATTAATACGTCGAAAAAAAAATGTATTTTTTCTTCTGATGAAAAAATCAATCCCTTTCAATGACAGGTGACTTTCTGAATAGTAGTTAAATAATGAATGAATATTACATGAAAACATTATTTTGTCGAATTCGATTGTCTTATGGATCCATTGTCAATACTTATCGCGCCCAAATATTTTTGCATTCTATTTTTATTATGCTGTTTAAAATCATATCGTTTAAAAAATGATCCCCAAACTTCTGTTTCTCTTTAGACATAACTGCGCATACAGTCATGTAATAGCTTTGATTTATCAAAATTCCTGTAAATTTAACGATAGATTGCCCAAGTAGTCCAAAAGAGTGCTATTCGATAATACAGATATCAGAAACAAAAAAGGCGGAGGATAAATACAACAATTAGTAAATGCACATATATCCTAAAAACAAGGCAAACAACTACATTTAGAACACCAAAAAGAAATAATAGGAAAGCAGACAGCTATTTCGGTAGCATTTAGCACATCGTTTTCAGTGCATAAAAAAGCTGTAAACTGGTGCAATCGTTGATGGCCTATAGGGGTCACATGGAAATGTTATTTACGCACACATCACAGTCATTTATGCGTAATGGCTTGTATTTTCATTGGAATCGGATTCATTTTCCAAAATTTTACTTAAAACTGAGTTCGTGATCTTTCTCGATTTAAATTTTCAATTTCGTGACTTTCTCTGATTGAGCCAAACTTTTTCGTGATGATTTCATTCTGTTTTGGCAAATCGCGATGAAAGCATCACGAAAAAAATCGGCTAAATCAGAGAAAGTCACGAAATCGAGAAAGATTACGATGTCATTCGTGATTTTTCTTGATTTAAATTGGGTTAATCGAAAATTTAAATCAAGAAAGATCACGAAATGATTCGTGATTCTTTCTAAACAAAATCGTTGTTAAATCAGAGAAAGTCACGAAAAAGTTTTTTTAGGGGCATAAAGAAAGGAGAGAGAAGTGCTGTTAAATATAGGAAAGAGATCGGATTCAGCTCAGGATGATCTGCCAATAGAAATACGCAGAATGTGGGTGATTAGCCAATAAGAAATTACGATACATTAGTTGTGGAAAAATATGTAAGACATTAAGTAAATGTGGACTGAATGTAAAATTTCCAACAATCAGACAAATGGGATACAGTGAAATCACAATTAACAATATTTTAAAGATTTTTACAAATATAAAAATCCTCGAAGAAATCGAGTTCATGAGTGGATTTAGGCCTGCGAATTATTTTAGCTGAATCAAATTAAAAATTATGGTTTTTCTTTCAGCATTGCTTAGAAATTATCTAAGCATTATTGGGAGGAAAACCATAATAATCTAAATGTTGTTATTTACCTCGTTTTTATAATCCTATGCCAAGTCTTTCGTTAATATTGCACTTATATCCTGTAAACATAGTCACTTAAAGTCTAAGATATCTTTTCATTCTATAAATATATACATATATTCATACATTCAAACATCTAATTTATATTCCGTAGTATTGTTAGTCCCGCCCTTTTTCTCCCACCAATAAATTTTTAGAGTAATATCCCCCCAAATGCAATTGCGATTAAATAAGAAGAAAAATACTCTAAAAATATACTGTTGTGAAAAAAAAGGAGGGGTTGACAATACTACGAAATATTAATCAGTATGTTGGAGGGTATGCATATATTAACGCAATTTAGAATCTGCCAAAATAACTTCTTTGGACAATCTAGTGTTAAACATAAGCTTTTGATTTTAATATTAAAAACAAAACTGTCTTTAGCATCACATAATTTGATTTTCACCAAGAAAACGTAAAAAAGCGTGATAAATTTAAAATTATTTTGGACAATGATGAAGAAAAGAAACTCAGTTCTACAGCAGAACACTGCAAGTAGTAAACTGTTCTAGAATATTACTAATTAAAACCAATTTAGATAAATTTAACTATTAATGTAAACTAATATTTAGCATGAATTAAGCTATAAAAATTTGGTTTTAGAACGATACTTTTAATAGCGCCTGGACCGGGAGTCGAACCCCGGACCAGGGGTCAGATTCCCGGTCCCAGGCATTATTTTCACTCAGTCGGAAAAATAAAATTTCAATAAATATGATTTTCTCCCCAATCAGTTGATTGTGTGATTTTAATTTTTAAAAAAATAATACTTTTAATAACGTTTAGTTAAAGAATTAGATTTATTTAAAAATTCAGATCATTTTTCTAAAAACTTGATCCGACAGACGTAAAATTATTTTTGGAAAATATTTATTATTATTTTTTTTATTATTAATATTTTTAAAGAAACCATGAACTTTTATTATTCCTTGATAAAGTATGCGTGATTTTTTTTGCTATTTTGATTAACATTACTGTAGTAAAGTTGTTATACTGTTTAATTAACATAACTGAAACTTATGATTTTTTACAATTGATTTCGATGTATATGTATATATATATATATATATTTATTTATTATTATCATAAAAGTACATCTGAGCGAAAAATTCGAAAAAATGCTTAACACATTTCGAAATCTATCTCTGCTAGTAATATGATAGATTAAACGTAATATTTTACCGTGCAAGACAAGACAACATGTGTTATAAATAAATCAAGCGTAAAAAAAATTAACAAAGAAATTTCCCTCTTAAAAAAAAAAGAAAAAGAAGAAGACGAAAAGAAAAGAAAGAAAAATACAAATATTTACAAATATTAACTAATACGATTGAAAATACAACTGTAACTCAGAAACTATTGCACAGAGATTCATATAAATTTATGTGCAGTTGCACCTTGCCATAAATTAGTGCCTATCGACTTTTTGGTCAAATAGCTCAACAGGTGGCGCTGCTATACTGTAAATAAGAAAAGGCTATATCTCAGGTTCTATTGTGTATAATCAAACAAAATTTGACGTATAAGATAGCCATTATGAAAAATTATTCGTATTCAATTTCAGTGTATATCGGCCGATAAGTGACGCTGCTGTGCTATAATTTATTTATTTTTTAATAAGAAAGCTAAATTATAACTTCTATAGCATATAAATGTACCAAACATGATATGTGAGATAATCATTATTGAAACAAATGCTAATTAAATTTGGGTGTATATTAGCCTACAGGTGGCGTTGCTATTACTCAAAATCTGTGATTTTCCTCATGGCTAGATCTCAGCATCCGTTGATTAAAACTACACCAATCTTCATGCGTAAGATTTGTATTGTAAGAAGCTATTATTAAACCTTTGTTCGTGTTAAACAGTTAGTAAAGCTGTTATACACAATTTTATAGAAAAACGTATTGTGATAGCCATAACATACTAATTTCTAATGAATTTACTCTAAAAAATCGAATATTTAAAGACTTCATCTGTTTTTATAATTTGATGTGATTAATAAAAAAGCTATATAATCAGAGATAGAAAGAATAAAAAAATTTTAAGTGGTTATTTAAATTAATTAAAATTGCTCTTATTTAAAATCTATGCATTTGACTTTGACATTTTTTCACTAAAATATAAGAAAATACGTCAAAACAATATTCTTCTTTCATTCATAATTAAATTTCAAGCATTTGAATCTATCGAATGTCCCCAATAATATGTCGGAATATAGCAGTTAATTAAAATTGTCCTTTAAATATAAAAAATTAAAATTAAAAAAATGTTGATTCCTTAATTATTAAAAATTTCATTAATATCTTATATTTGCATGACACACTATGTCGTCATTTTTAATATCATTTCAAATGCAGAAAATTCATTAACTAAAATTTATATAAGCGTTAAGCTTTTATAAAATATATAATTCAAAAATACTTATCATACATTTTTTTTTCTCTTACATATTTTGTCGCATTTTCATGCGGTAATTACCATCCTTGAAAACATTAATGTGCTTGAAAGATCCCATTTAAGATCCAACCAAAAATTAATGGGCACATTATTGTAAATATTTTCAAGCATTTTACTACTCACACCGGTAATTTATCAAGATTTTATTGCGATTTAATTATAAGGTCCTTTTTTTATAAGTAGAAAAATAGCCATTAAATATATGCTACTTTAGTTTTCTATTCGATATAACCCTTGAAATAATTAATTTCGGATTTTTTCGTTGCCTTAGAAAAGAAAATTTGAGATTTTTTTTCCACTATAGAAAATAAGAAAACCCATGTCGTACAAAAGCTTTTACAAAGATTGTTTGCAGCCTTTTAATTGCGTCGAGACATATTAAAAATAAAAGGAGATAATTAGTTTTATAATCTCGTTAAATACTTAGAATATAATCAGCTTCTTTTCAAAAATAACATAAAGATAATTTTAAAAGTAAATCAATTTAATGTAACTTACAAAGAAAAATTACCTCAAATATTTTATAACTTGAAATTCTTGAAGTAAGGAATTTCTTGAAAATTTTTTTTTTACATATGGTAGTAAAATAAAATATAAAAGCACATAAATTTTCATTTTTATTATTATTATTATTATTATTATTATGCAATATGGAATAAAATATTGTTTGAAAAAAATGTTCCATACAAAGTAGATTGTTAATACATTAAATATAGTTTTCGTGTTAGAGTATAAAAAATACCAAATCTGATAAGCGATACTTTTGAATGTGTAATATGGTCATCTGCAAAATTTGAGACCAGTAGTTGATTTTCAATATATTAACACAATTTATCATTCACAGATTATTGAGCCAACTGTTATATTCTAAAGTTGTTATTCGTCATTAGACGCATTCTGATGCTATACACCCCTTCTCATAATTATAAGGACACCCGTTTTTCTATATTAACTAAACACTGAACACTATTATTTAAACAAATATATTTTTAATTAATTTGAATTTCATTATTAGACTATATTTCAAAAGTTTTATAGTTTTTCTATCTTAAAAAACTTTAAATATGGTAAAAAGTTGATTTTTCAGCTGTTCACAATTATAAGGACAGCTCGAATTTTAGTAATTTTTTTCAGTTATTTTTTTTATTAATATTTTATGGGGTCTCTTTTTAGGGTTAAACAGTCAGACATTATCTCTGGTATATATATACATTGTTTTTTAATACCCAGTTCCAATACCATTTCATATAGCATATATGATATTCTTAATACATTTAACCTATTTAAAATTGCTTTCCACTTGCATGCACATTTCTAATATCATAAGTTAAGGTTTTTTCAACTTTTAGACCATGGGAAAGGCAATAATACAGAAGTTTCTTTCTTCAAACTATTTCCTATTGCTCTAAAAGTAGAGCAAAAATGTAAGTCTTGTTGAAAAAAATATTATTACCCCCCAAAATCTAACAAAAATCTGATAATTCGACGTTTAAAATTTGCGGATATTCTCTTGATGTTCCTAATCATTGAAAAAATTACTAAATTCATCCTGCCTTCAGTAGAAGCAGCTCCCCAGAGCACCATAGATTCACCTTTAAAATGCCCGATTCATATTTGCCTTTAAAAATTCTGCTCTGTCTTTCGCTATCTTCAGATCTTGCCAGTAACTGTTAAAACCATTTGGTTAATCAAGAATAAAATGTTTTTCATCCGAAAATGCAACATTTTACCATTAAATATTGTCTTTATTCAACGTTAATACAGACGTTCTTTCCCCCATTAAATGCTGATTGATTATAACAGGTTTTTTATTCATTTTAACATATTATTAATTATTTTAAACATTCATAAACGTGGACCCCAACCTTTCGTTAAAAATTACGAGCAAATTTAGCAGCAGTCATTATGAGTAGAACAGTAAGAGGAATTATGAGTCTTCGATCTCTGTAAAACAACTCTGATTTTGCATCAGATCTCTCTCCTATCGAACCAGCAGTTCAACGTTTGATCACATTTCCTTCAGCAATTTTAGATCTTCGAATTTCATTAGAAATTCGGCTGATTGAAATTATCCTTCCACTTAAAAAACACATTTATCATACTTCACTACTTGACCGTTCTTTTTTTCGAGGAATTATAAGTAATGTCCGTCCAAGAAAAGTTGAAGGCTTATATATGAATTAATCTAGCCCAGTAGTTAACAAATTCGCATGTCAACTGTAATTTATCCGCTAGTAATTTAAATAAAACGAAAAAAATCTGGACTGTCCCTATAATTATGAACATCTAAAAACGTAGAGAAAAACACATTTTACATTATTTTTTATTAATTTTGTTTCATATTAAAAAAATTATAGCAATTTTGGTTTTTAGAATACTAGATATATTAAGTGCACTGAGTTAATCTTGTTCACAATTACTTTTACATTAGTTATTTCAAAATATAAAGTGTCCTTATAAATATGAGAAGGAGTGTAGATTAACGTGCGCGTAAAGTTTACAGCCAGTCATTTATTTGATTTTGCTGTAGACAGTGATGTTATTGTAATACGTACAAAACATTCACTTTGCATGATTTTGCAGAACGTTGAAATTTCTGAACCTGAAATACATTTGAGGGTAATACTGAGCAAGGCATATGTTTATACAGATGTCAGTAATTAAAATTTTAAGGAAATTTACAGACCTCGAGATAAGTTGTTGCCCAAGAAAAACGAGTGTATGTAAGAATCACGTGATTTAAAGAATGGTCACATGATTTTTAACAACTTCCAGCAATAGGATTTATCTACTCCTCCTGAAAAATGGAATAACGTCAGTTTGAGTACCATTCAAAACGTTAGATTTGAGATTTTCTTTGTTATGTTATAAACCTATAAAGATACCTCAGATCAATTTACTACAAATATGCAAAATAAACGACTGACTTTTGCTCATCAACATTAGAATAAAATAGTACACGAATTAACTATCGCATTGTAAATAATTACACTTTCCCACGGCGATAAATGATGACTATTTTATACATGTGATAAATATTTCTAGACACCAGCCGTCTGCCTCGAACAAAAACTTAGTATTGAGGAGTTAAATCGCTTCGTCTCCGAAAACATAAGCCAAGCAATTGCCTCTCAACTTTTTAAGCAAGATGTTTAAAAGAAAACTATCTCTGGACTAAAGGACGTCCAGGAAAAGTTATAGCTGAAAAAGGACTTATAATATTAGAGAAGGACGTCCCACAAGATTTCCCCCAAAATCTAAGTGGTAAAGACAGGAAAAGTTAAAAGAAAAAGAGATCTCTCATGATTTAGTTGACAGTCCTTTTAATTCGAATTTTTCGGAGTAATTCTTTCGCCTACAATTACACACGTTTTTTGCTTGTCGGACCAACCGTTTGAAATAAATGTGTTTTCTCGAATTTAATGTGAGTATTTGTATAATTTACAAAGTGCGCGATTTTCTTTTATATTCTAAATAAATGGCTCATCAGGAGCTTCATTCATAGTAGCTTTGTTGCCCGGACTCACCCATCCTTAGGGGTGCGTCCAGACCGTCGCCAATTACTCATTGTGCAGTACCAGTGCGACGTTAAGCCTAACCAACCAAACATAGTAGATTTGCTACAAAGAGTATCTTTGGACAATAGTGCTGAAATATCATCTTATTTTTACGAATCTTTTCTCTGACATTCATATTTTATGGAAAGGATCTAACGTATTTATTAATTATTATTATATAATTCAAATTCTTCATTAGAAGAAAAAATAATTATCATTAAAATAATAATTCATCCAAATATATATATATATTTCACCTATTAAGCGGTCATTTATCTCTCCTGACTATATTACACTGTTACTTTAGAATGAGTGGAATGTGTTCAATTTCCTACAAGTGTTGCCAGATGTGGTGGATTTTTTATTCAATTATCACAAATAGTTTTGAGAAGTGTTATTTTATATACATAATAGACTATTAATCTTCGAAGTGATTAAGCAAACGTCACAATTGAAAATTATTGGTGATGAACAAAAAATCCACCAGATTTGGCAACACTGATGCCTCTCAAGGTAAGATGTTCGCCTCTCAAGGGTAAGAAGGTAAGTCAGCCCACGGATAGGACAATGAAGTTAAAACGAAAACCCAAGCGATAGTAGCACCACTAGGATCAATGGAGGAGAACTAAGAGCTTCCACATGTGCTACATCTACATGAATATCATCTTTGATCAAAAATTGTATTTCTGTTTCAGAAGGGGTTAGTAGCAAGTTGTGTATGTAAATTGTTCTCTTTCTTCACTTTCTATTATTTTTGAATTCACTGAATTATACAAAAACATTCAGAGCAATTCGTATAAGAAGTAAAATTAATTTTTATGATGTTCTAAAATATACTTCATCGAACACATTCATATTCAAGAACAAATAAAAATTACAAACAGTAATTCTGAAATAGCAGTATGAATTCGTTAAATATTTAACATTACTTGGTTTAAATAATACAAAATTCATTAAAAGAGAACAAAATATTTTGTAATCATGTATATTTTCAAAACTTATTTGCTTTACGCTTAGTACTTCCTTTTGAAAATACATTGCTTTTGACGATTAAGTTTGTAAACAATAACAAAGTTGCCAAAAGATAACATAGATACAATAAAAATAAGACAAGCGATTGAGTAAGCTTAAGAGCTCGAGATACTTACAGCCGTTGTCTACAGGGCCACTGTAGTCGCATTTTGGTTAACATTGAGTATATGGGAGTGTCCTATCTGTATAGTAATATGTGTGTCAGATACACGTTTTAAACTATGAAGCATCTTCTAAACCAGATGATATGGTGTGCAACGTTTGTATCAGTTCTGTTTCTATTGCTCTACTTATCTTGCTTCCTAAAAGCACTACAGAAGTCAGTTCCTTAATTTGTTTATGTGAAGTTGAAGTTTCACACGAATGGTCATATTCTTTCAGTTTGCATGCAGGATGGGACTCCGTGCAATAGGTTAAAGACTGTTAGACGGTCTGACATCGGAGAAAACCTGTGTGTTTGATTGGCTGGATAACAGCCGAAATAAGAATCTCATCGTGAATTTCTAGTGTTTTGTTAAAAAATAAATAAATAAATAATGCTTACTGACAGTTTAGTATTCATACTTTTTTTAGCAGAACTGTCGTAGTAATCAATAATGAATGAGGGGCTACAGTTTAATGACTTTGCCTAAATAATTTTGCAGGTCTATTTTATTCTTTTATATAAAAAATATATTTCTATGAAATTACATTAAATCTTATTATTATTATCGTTATTACAATTCAGCAAATTGTTGCAATAATATTAGAAAATACGCGTTCAAAGCATTTTACATGTCTATAATTTACATACTTTTGAATTTGTAAGTATTTATTTTTAATTTTTTTAACTATCCATGGTGACTAACAGCTATAAAGAAATGCTAAATCAAAAGTATTACAGTTACAATTTCTCAAAATATCTCTTATTGCTTCATAAATAATGCAACGATATAAACTCAATATATTTTACATTTCCTGTATATTTTTAAAGTTGATAAATATGTATATATATAATATACAATTTTACCATAGAAGAAAAATTTTTTTATACGAACAAAATCAGAAAAACACTGGCTAAAAAGGCTAACAATACAGCAAAATATTATGTAAATATATTCAGCTCACATAAACTAGGCTTATAATTTTTATCTTATAATTAATAATTAATAATAATATAATTTTAACTTTATTTTATTTATAATTTTATTATGTTGAGCGATGATTCTAAGATTCTAAGACGGCAGGTGGTTGCTCAGCACTATGCAGCAGTTTTGAGCAGTGGCGGATCCAGAACCTGACTTTTGGGGTGGGGGGGGGAATAAGATTTTTCAAAGTGTTATTCTAGACCAAAAAAAATTTACAATTACAATATTCAATTGTGAATGTCACTGTTTTTTGGGGGGGGCGGGGGCTTCAGCCCCCTAGCCCCCCCCCCCCTTAAATCCGCCACTGGTTTTGAGCGATTTCAACCTTTAGAGAGCTCTGGTGGCACTGTGGAGATTCAAAAGAGACCGTGTCTAAAGATTAAACCTCCTCTGTTGTTTATTGCATAGACAGAAAAAAAAAAAATACATGTTGAGCGATGAGTGGAAAAACTAGGTCCTACTACTAGGTCTCGCTAAAAATGAAACCCTCAGATATAGCCTCTATCAAATCATAGTTGTTTAATAATTGCAACGCCATCTGCTATCCGATAAACACTCTAAATGCCTGTGTAAAATGACCAGAAGTGAGGTATTGAACAATTTCAAAGGAAATTTTTATACTTTTTATCTATAAAGTTACATTAAAAAATATATATAGATAGACACAATAGTTTTGAAAGTTCATTTAGATTATAATGATCTGTGAAGCGTTCAATCATATGCTCATAGAAAACTACGAAATTTGCTCAATATTCGAAAAATCCAAAAAGAAATAAAATTTTTTGATCAGCCGATATTTATTTAATGTTTGTGGTATAAAAATTGATACATTTTCCTATTATAGTGTCAAGAAATGGATCCTTATAAGGATGACTTTCCGAATAAAAATGACACAACTACTTGAGCTCATGTAATAAAACTGCAGTTCATAGCGTTTTGTGCTCATAAAATCGGGTAGAAACCCATTAAATTGAGTGAATGTTGAATCTATTAAATATATGAAATCTTCCGATTGTCCAAAATGCATCTAATGTTCCTAAAGTGTAATTCAGTGGAAAAATATGAAGAGATGATTACATTCCATGTTTAATAAATATTCATAATAAATATTATATGAAATGAAATCTGACAAAGATGGAGAATGAAATTTTTATGAGAAATTTGAATTTTAGATTACAAAACACAATAAACGTACTCATGCATACGTTAACCCTACAAAATCTTTTTTTTTTTTTTTTTTCTCGTGCCTGAAATAAATATATGTGATGAAAATGATTAGTAGTTGGGAAAAAATAATTTTAAAGATTCATATTTACCAGGAAATAAATTTTTAAATCTGGAACATTCATAAAAATAATGTTTTCGAATACGCAAACTACAGTAATACAAAAACTTACCACTGCAATGTAAACTTTTCTTTTTCCAACGTAGAATATTTTTTCCAGGTCAAAACTCTAATAATTATTCATTGTCAAACCTCAAACGCAAGGCTATGGTTTCAATTTCTAACTATTTTCTCTCTAAAGGAAACAGCAGTGACATATACAGGCAGTTTCCTGAATTATGTAGTTGCTATTTATGGGTTGTTCTAAAATGGTTGCTCTAAAATGCCGATAGATGTCTAAGCCAATATTTCGCAGAGGTGGGGGAACATTTAAAGTAGCTGTTTCACATATGGCACCATGTGCTTTGTAGAATTAAAAATATTAATAATTTACCAACAATATAATTTAAATTATCATCATATAAATATTTTTCTTGATACACCTAATAAAAAAAATGTGTTAGAATGTGTAGTTACCTCAAAACTCTCTTTTAATTATTCTATATAACAGCGACATTTACAGGTTAATATTCACAAAAATAGAATAGCATCACTTGTCGAACTAAATATTTTACAAATGCAGTTTGGGGTAAAATTAACTAATAGATGTTTAGCCACCCGAAAATTGTAAAAGGTATACCTGACAGCAGCGATCCCTATTCTTTGACATGCTCATAAATTAAAATAATAATTTTCCATAATGTCTATATCCCATAAAAAGTTTAGTGCATTTAAGTATCATGACAGCTGAGATATTGCATTTTCCTAAACAGGAAATATTGTGACACGACAGCAACACCTTTCGACTGAAACGCACTCAAACTGAATCAGCATATTTTTTCATAATATCCATCACGTATAGAAATTTTGACGTATTTATGTAACAGAGAAGCTAAAATATTCATTTCTTGTAAACGGAGTTATACTGTAACATAACAGCGCCACCTGTCCGTCAATATGCACCCAAATTGAATCAACGCAATTTTTTATCATGGATCTCATGCATATAAAGTTTGCACTTAAGGAATGTTTTTCATAAAAATAAATAAATATGAATTTCAGTTATTATAAAGCTTAAATGTGATATATAAGGTAAAACTAGGAGAATTTGAGCACAATTTAACAAAACGTTTAAAAAAAATCAAATTTTAATTTTTTGCTAAACTGTTTGTGCATAACTTTGAAGTGATCCTTCTTTTACGCATTTCCATTGCTATTTTGCGCAATCTCTCCCTACAGAGTAGGAGAGATTGCGCAAATGGGTAGGAGATATTGCGCTTAATTTTAACTACAATTACATTGTTAACAATGATAGTTGCACTTAAATGACATTGGTATAAGGTTTTTGTAAACAAATATTTTTGTATTATATGTAGGTATTTCAATTTAATAATAAAAAAAAAAATTTAAAAAAAAAAACCGAAAATTAAAAAAAAATAAAAAATAAATTAAAAAGGATTAAAATTTTCTATTTAAAGAAATGAAATTAAAGAATCAGATAAAAAAGCAAGACTAGAAAATAAAATGTAACGTTTAGTTACTAGATAATATGTTTAACTTAAAATTAATAAAGTTCCTTTTCAGTTTGAATGGTTTCTTGTTTGTTGACTTAATCTGTCGTTGTCTATAATGGTTGCACTCGTTGTCATAAATGATGCAACTTTCATGCAACCACCTGCCGCAAGTAAAATTTATAAACGAGTCTATGGGAAATCGTTTAATTTAAAAATATTTTGTAATACTACCATTCTATAAAAATTTCTCAAAAGGGTTTTGAAAATTTAAGCAAACATTTTTGAAAACGAGACAAAATAACCACGTTTAATCTTAGACTGTTCGAGCAATGAACATGCACATTTAAGTGGGCACTCCACTATCGATGTTGTAGAACTACCTGGAGTTTCATAGCACTCATTGTACTTCTTCCTGCCGGTCCCCTATGCGCGCAATCTCTTCTACTGTGTAAAGTGTAATCTCTCCAAGTTTTACCTTATATTATAGAAATTAATTAGAACTAATTTATGACAGAAAACTGATAAGTTTAACTAATTTAACTAGTTTTCAACTCATTAAACTCATTGGCACATAAAGCTAATAAATCGAGTGCGATTTTTGAATTGGCTACTTTTTATTGCATTAGAAATTATTTAACCTCTCCTTACAAAAATAGTAATAAAAAAACTACAAAAAAGTGCTTCAATTTTCGATTACAGTAGGCATATAAATTTAAGCCCGACAATTCATTTTCCAATTAACAATGAACTCTCTGTGATGTAAAAATTTCTTACTACCCAAAATGTATGAAATTATAATACAGACTGAAAAAGGAAAAAGTCAATAACTCATTTGATTTGTAATGAATCGGCATATTAATAAAAAAAAATCAAGTTTGATTCACAGCTTAGATGATTTTTGTTTATGTTAAAGGTTATTCAAGATTTTAGTGATAAAGTTTTAATTTTTACTAAAGCTTTGGTTTGAAGATATTTATATAAAAATAATCCGCCTTCAATTTTTCAATGATAGTTGAATCGCGAAATCGATATATTTAAAAAACAAAATGAATCTAAATAAAAATAATCTGTAGTTTTGTGTTCATAACAAAACGATTCTCTGAACTATTTTATGTCTTAAAAAATTAACACGATCCTCCTCAGATTAAACAGCTTCTAAATCTCTCCATAAAGTAAACTTTTTCGATTAACAAGTTTATAGTTCTAATGCAGTTCTTTTTAACTTTTTTTTTTTCAACTAAACATTTCTAATGTGTTGTGTGGGGAGGGGCGGGGGAGGGGGGAGGGGAGGGGTTAGGCCGATTAAAGGCCTGCACGGGTCGAAATTTTGAGACCTGGGCCAGGCACTGCCCGTATGAAAGCTTTGCTTGTCCAGCCCAGTACAATATGATAACTAAAGATTCGGTCCGGGACCGGCCCGTGCCAAACAAAAATCTATAATATCAGGCCCGATCAAAAAAAAAAAAAAAATTGTAATAATATGAAAGGTGAAAAATAACAGTATTAACAACAACAAAAAATGACATGCATTTTCATGCAAAAAGTATTAGTATATATTTTTCATAGATTTTATATTGTTGTGTAATATAATATCCATTAACAAAACTGCTGATTTTTTTAGATTTTAAAAGACAATTGCACATAAACATGAATTCATTGTTACAGACAAACAGAAGACATACAGACCAAAAGTCAGTCAATGTAGGAAAGTATTAAAAATGGTTAAAAGATTAATACTACTAAAAATCTCTTTAATCCATTTCCACTTATATCCTGAAATGTACTAGAATCCTTTTATGTACGAAGATAGTAAACAAAAGATTAATGATAATGTAACCATTTTCAATAAAAAAGAGACTTTGGCGCATCTGAAAAATAAATGTAAAGAAATCTAATTTCGTTACAATTATTGCCCTTGAAAGTATGAGAAAACTACTTTAAAAACTCCTTCATATTCCTTAGACTCTACAGACCATAGGACATAAATCCTCATAAACAATAAGGTATTAAATTTCTTTTGTTTATACATGTACACAAACTATTAGAGATATGCATATAATATTTTGAATAAGAAACCTGATATTGTGACTTTAAATCACATTAAGAGCATACAAGAAATTTGTTTTTACATGAACAGACGTTTTTCACCAAATCTTTCCGCCTTACCGACCCATTACATTTTCCATCTACAACCTTCTTCGGTTTTTCTTCCTCCGAGCTATCACCGCACTGGATGCACACCTCAAGTTCTGTTCCATGATATGACTTTAACTCCTTGTGACTCAACCCAGTTATTATCCTGTTATTATCCAACATTATCCTGTGATTCGACGAAAAGTGACATTTCTGTAAATGCAGTTTCACTCTTTTCCCTACATATCAAGCTTAACTTCATCTTTAACTAAAAGATATTGAATATTTTGTTATGCTGCACTTTAAGAGCAAGTTTATAAAAATGTGACAATGCTTTGTTAATGAAAGTTAAAAGCCTCGAAAATGCATTTCTGTCGTAAATTATTATTATTTTTTTTTTTTCTTTTCTTTTCTTTTTTTTTTTTTTTAATTAAATCTAATGTTTTTAAATCTACGAGTTTTAAAAGTGTTTTTTATTGCATTATAATTTGACTAACATTATCAGTTTCGTGACACAAGGCCGTAGTCAGAAAGAAAAAGAAAAAAAAATCGGAAGGATTTAAAATTTCAGTACTTAATGGTAATAAACAACAATGGATGTAATTTTTTTTTTTTTTTTTACTCAAAAATTCTCAGCAAGCATGCAAAATTTCAGGACTTTATTGAACCCCAAAACCTCCACCCCTAGTTACGGTCTTGTGAGACATGCAAAAATATTTGTGGAATAGACAGACCACGAATAGACGAACAGTCAAGCAATCAAGTTAAAGTTATAAACATTTTTTAACAAAACAAAATTTCATGTGACATATTAGTCTATAAAATTATGGGAAATAAATGACAAAAAATGTTTTGCCAATTTCCTTCTTCATTCATTAAACATGAAAATATCAAAAAATGTCGTGGCACACAACCTTGAAAAAAAATTAATTCAGTGCCGTCCTGTCCGGGTGTGCAGAAAATATATTATGCACAGACCTGACCCGACTCGAGACTAAATTGAGAAATTCGATCCGGATCCTGCCTGAAAACCGTGCCAGGATCAAGCATGGGCACGTGCAGACCTCTAAGACCAAGTAATTAAGAAAAGTCTGGCTTTCAAGGAAAACCTGCTGAGCTATTCGGATTTAATGAAATTCTGTATGTAGACCTTTCTAAGGAGATCTTTCTAAGGACCACATCCACGCTATTTTCGGAAAAAATCACAGAAAACTCTCAAAGTTCAGGCCAACGAGCGCAACCCGAATACTAATTCTCGCCTACCATCTTCAAAATTAGAATCTATTTGCCAATGGTGCGGTTAGGCCCATATCTGATATGGAAAGGTAAAAATATATTTTTTATAACATAATTACAATGACTTTTTGAAATATTACTATTAATTTTCCAAAAAAGGTTGTTTTATATATATATATATATATATATTACTTGATTTTAAAACATTTCTTTTATAACGGAAATTATAGTTAACGAATACTTGTTGTTTTTGCAAGTTTTGAGACTGAAAAGTTATGTTCAATAACAATTATGGCAAAATTTCCAGTCTAGACACCCTTTTATGCCTTCTTTTTTTTTTTTTTTTTTTTTTTTTTTTTTTAAGTTTACCAAGAAAAACCCATGCAATAAAATTATAAACGAAAAGAAAAATTATAAAATTTTGCAGATGTAAACAGATTCAAAGGATAGTAAATAAAGGTAGTTTGGAAGAACTTTTTGATTTTAAAGAAATATATAATTAATAAATTAAAAAAAAAAAAAAAAAAAAAAATGGTAAATTTATACCTTTCAAAGATTTTGCAATTACTGATTTTTTTTCTTTATTTTTGCAAAACTTTCTTTTTGAAATAGCTTTTTTTTCTACTGATTTATATTCATATTTTACAGAAAGCAATTCTAAATTATTTTTGAACTTTAATTTTACTAGTGGTATAATATAAAAAAATCAATTGGTTATATTCAGGCTTCATTAAAAAGCAATATGAGATAGACAGTTTTTTTTTTTTTTTTTTTTTTTTTTTTCGAACAAATTTAAATATAATGTAGTTGTACTTAGTAAAATATTTATTGAAGTATTATATATTTTCAATCATTCCTTTAATTTATTATTCACACAGGCATTGTTTTAATTTTAATTTGCATTCAATAATTTTACGATTAGGGATTTTAATCAATTAGAACATTTTACATAAAAAACGCATGCCAACTATTTCGGTTTTTTAGTACCAGCTTAATTAAATAAAAATATTTATTCTTTTTAATCAGTGAAAACTGTTGAAGAAATTTATAAAAGATTTATATAATAAATAAATAAATGAATAAAATACTGGTCGCCAAAGAGCGTAAAAATTAGCGGGAATGATTAAAACTTTTTACATACCGTAAAATCAGAGTTGCCAGGTTTCGCGACTTTTTTATTCAAAAGTGACCAATAATTTCGAGAAGTGATATTTGATATACATAATAGATAATTAATCTCTAAAATTAATAGGCGACCGTTACATTTAAAATTTAGTGATGAATTTTTAATAAAAGAAAGTCACAAAATCTGGCATTAAATGAATTTATATGATTTTTAATATTAATGTCTATAATGTGAAGGAGAACATAATATGTAATCTAAAATCTATTAACTTGTGACGTGTTTAAATTTTCATTTATATGTAAAAATAATCTTTAAAATTAGTTTTTAAACTTTATAAATTTCAGCAAATTTCACATCTTAAAAATTCATTTAAAACATGCTATTTTATTTCAACCTGGTTGAAATTTAACAGCTTTACAAGAACTGAATATATTTGAACAATACTGTCTTATACACAGTATTGTTCTGTCACAGTATTGTTCTGCAATACTGTCTTATACAATACATAGCGTTAAAAGCTATGTAAGTAAGTACATTTTAAAACATATTTCTAAAAAATATATAAAATATATATTTCTAAAAAATAAACTTTATAAATTTTAAACAAAAAAAAATAAATATATTTCTAATTTTTCAAACATCCACGAATTAAAAATTTTAAAACACAGGTCTGCGACGATTTTTTTTTTTTTTTTTTTTTTTTTTTTTCCCAAAATGATGTGTTTTTCGGGTGTATTTGTGGATGCGTATTAAGGAAAAACTATTCATCACGTGCAATTTTCACAAAAAAATTAAGCTTAAAGTTCCACTATTTCAACTCCCATCTAAGTTATTTTCCAGAAAAATCTGTGTGGTGTGAGTGAAGAACATCTAGAGCTATTCCATCAAGCCATCAAAGAAATGTAGATATCAGGGAAGATGGGGGTTATCATTTTCGCAGATTGTTGTTGGATGTTGCATAGAAAATTCCGTCCCATCAACGTCCCCAAACCGTGCACAAAAAAAAAAAAAAAAACGCTCTAAGAGGATTTTCGATGTAAAGAAACGCATTTTAAAGATAATGTGTAAATAATAGCCTATTTTAATGTATTTTATAAATAAATAGTTTCGTATTTGTTATAGTCTGTGAATGAATTCTTCCAATCTGCATCCTCACTTTGTGAAAAACCCTTACGTGGTAGGGAGAAAAGACAAGCATTTCTGAAATCCGCGTATCAAAATCATAGATATAGTAATTTATATAGATGTATCATCCCATTGTTATCATGCAAAAATTTTTGATGCCAAAAAGTTTTTTTGGCATCAGCCATATAGTGGTATTGAAACCATTGAAACTCGGCAATTGTAATAGAATAGAATAGAATGTTGATGAATTTTCAAAATGTTGAAATATTGCGTCTTTTAATTCTTCTAATAAATTTATGAAAAGAAATGGATAAGTTATCATAAAAGTAAATTATATTTGACTAAATTATGAAGAGTATAATTTTTATAATCAGTTGCCTTGTTATTATTATGAAATAAAAACTGGTTTGATTTTTAATGGAATATGTTTTTTAAAATTTGATATTTTTTAAGATTTTATATTAGTAAGTAATATAGAATTTTCAAAATTCTTTTAAATATAGTTAGCAGTGGCGTAGGTTAGTTTTAGTTTATAAAAAGAGTTTAACTTTAAATATTAACTAAATTAATAAATATATAAAAGAAAAAATGAAAAAGAAAAATGAATTTTGAATTGTATTTCCAGTTTTTCATTCATCTTTAGTACATAAATTATTCATAAATTTTAATTTCTAATTAATCTGTGTGTATTCACTCGGAGAAAGACAGCCATATTGTGGACTTTTCTCCGAGTATAACAAAATCATTTTTCCCCCAATGATCAATCTATGTCTTATTACTATATCTATGATCAAAATACATTAGAGATACCCAACGCAGTGGGGGGGGGGGGGGAAATGTAAAGTGCGATTTCATAAGCTTGTGTAATTTTATTTAATTATAGATTTTTGCATTTGAGATTAGTTAATTAATTGATATGCTTCAAAAATGCATTTCTTGGAAAATTTTAAATAAATTTTAATAATTTGTAGTAGAGTATACTTTATTCCTTTTAAATCCGTTCATTCAAAGATGCTAGTCTCCTATTTTGAAAACTATTTAAGTAAGGCATTTAAATAATTGACACTCAATTCTCCTTGGAAACATTTCTTAGTTTTAGAAGTTCTTTATTCTTAAAGGATTTATTTTTTAAAGGATTTATTTTTATTTATTTATTTATTTATTTATTTTTAATTTTATTTAATTATCAGTTTTTCATTTCAGATTATTAATTTCATTTCTACGTTTAATACATTTATGTTTAGAACCTATCTATCTATCTATCTATCTATCTATCTATCTATTTATACATATATATATATATACGTGTCACGTGTGTGTGTGTGTGTGTATAGGGGAGAACCGTGTAATATGGACCATCGTATAATACGGACCATGATGAAGTTTATATGTTCAACACTAGATGGTGGAAATATCTCATTGCTTTTCGTGAATCATACTTGCCAACTATCTCATTATGGTCCGTAAAATTTTTAGTACCCGCCTTCTTTTTCACACCAATAATTTTTTAGAGTAATTCTAGTCTTATTTAATTGTGACAATATTTGGAAAGAATCACTCTAAAAATATACTGGTGTGAGAAAAGGGGCGTTTTTTCAGAGGGCGTTAACAATTGTACGGATATTAATGAGATGGTTGGCAAGTATGTGAATATTATTATTATTCAAAGCAAGAAGTGACTTGTACATGCATGGATACCTACCTGTATTTGAACGATTATGAAATTGAGTTTTCAGTTTATATGATCATTGATGTAATAAGTACGTTAAAATGGAAGTATTGCTTTCTACTGTTTGGTAACTGTAATACAATTTTCGCGTTAATAGTAGCAAACGTACTTATTTTCTGAACAATCTAGACATGTATTTCATGGGCGCCAATTTGCATAGTGATATACGATTGAAAACAACGTTGCTCTGTTTATGCGTGTAATTTGAACCATGCTCTGTTGTGTAATATGGACCAATGGTCCATGATAAAAACAAAGAGATTTTGTTAAAGCTCGGCGTACATATGTCGCACACTCAAAATCTTGAGGCTATAGAATAGCATACTTGCCAACTATCTCATTATGGTCCGTAAAATTTTTAGTACCCGCCTTCTTTTTCACACCAATAATTTTTTAGAGTAATTCTAGTCTTATTTAATCGTGACAATATTTGGAAAGAATCACTCTAAAAATATACTGGTGTGAGAAAAGGGGCGTTTTTTCAGAGGGCGTTAACAATTGTACGGATATTAATGAGATGGTTGGCAAGTATGGAATAGGCCAGAGAAGCAGGGATAATTAAGCTATCACTTCCTTTGCATACTACCCACTGTATATAACCTTTTGACCTCCCTTTTTCTTTCGTCCATTTCTACTATTTCCAAGAGATGGACAAGTGTATGAGGGAACATGCTGGACAATTCGTTTCACAATTCCAAGTATGTCAACTGTTCGGGAAGGACTATTTTCGGAAGGACCACTATGGACCACTTGGCCCATATTACACGAACGTATGTGCAATATTTATGTGTAAACCACCGACACATAAATAAAATAATTATTTCCTGCAATTATTAATACTTCCCAGACTGCTTTACTAAGCTTAAACCATGCAACTATACAATTGTAATGAGTAGCCAACAAATTAAATCTTTTAATTTTATTAATTTTAGTTTTATGAGCATTCTTTCTTAGGGGGTCCATATTACACGAATCTCCCCTATATATATACACAAACAACTATATGTTTATAATGTTCACCCATGTTTAAATAACATTGATTGAAAAAATATTCCCTTTTACTCTTAAATTCGCTAGTTCAAAAATATCTTAAGATCGTTAGTTAAAAATAACTTATTTTTAAGATCGCGTTTTGTAAGCTATTTAACTAAAGACATTCAAACAAGTGACGCTAACTTTTCTTTGAGATATTTCTCTAAACGTTATGTATATGTATATGTGTATATATATATATACAATGCGAGTAATTTTCCTTTCATCAATCTGATTTGATAATAATAACTTTTTACTTCAATTTAAAATCTTAGCTTGCTTTCACTTAATCATCTAGAGTTGTTTTAAGAATTGCAGATATTAATAGTGGATTAAAGTTAAAATAAATTTGAAGTAGATAATTCAATTTAGATTAATTGATAAAGTCGAATAAATTAATTGTTTTTTAATAAAATAATACTTTAGTTTTCAGAAAATTTTCTTTTCTTTTCTTTTTTTTTAATATTTCCCAACTGTGGCATTTAATCGCATGTTATTCTTTATTTTAGTGCATTTTAATTTTAAAAAAATTACTATCATTTTTAATATATATATGTATGCATATATATAATGAAAATCTTTTCAAACTTTACGCAAGATGAAACCATACATGATGACATGAAGAACGGGTAGAAACATGAAATAAAGTTTTAAGGCAATTAACTGGTAACATTAAAATCCTAAAAGAAATTTGTCGTAAATTCAGTACAAGAAAAGAAAATTCAAACCAAAAAAAAAAAAAAAAAAGATAATTTTGCTTAAAACATAATAAAACAAAATTGTTGCACAAGCATGACAAATTATTTATTAGTAAGCTTAATTAATAAATTAAGGAATTACCAAATAAGGGCATTTAAAATGTAGTGAATATGCAGAATTTTGTGAACAAAAGGATTAAATAAGACATTCCAAAAGATTTGCGTAATATATATATATATATATATATATATGCTTTTACAAAAGTAAAATCAATAAAGAAAATAAACTTTGACACGTAAAAAGTATTTGCACGTTTAATGCATTTATGCATTCAATATATATATATATTCTTTAAAGTTTCTTCCATTTCAAGTAACACTATTAATTAATAAAATTGTACTTTTAAAAAAATAAAGAACACGCTTTTACTGAAATATGAACTGAAAAGCACAAAATATCTGTCTTTATAGAATTAAAATGCACGGTAAGAAAAATTCGTGTGAGTGACACACCATAATATTTACATCCTTAATAAAAAAAAATTAATTGAAGTTGTTGGCACTCAACGTTATACAAAGACGGCCAAATCCTGTGCCACATACGATAGAGTTTTATATATAGAGAATTTTTTTTGTCCCTAGTACCTGCCCCTGATAGGATAAGAGCCTGGAAACACTTGCATGTAGTATTGTCATCGACTATGAAGTCGTGTGCAAAAATTCAGGTCAATCAAATGAGATTCAGGTCAATCACAAAAAGAATTTTGTGATTGATGTCACGATGTGAATTTTATCCATCATATTTTATGCATATTTATTCTATATCATCATGTAAACTGACAAATATGTGTATTTATTTTTAAATATATAGAATTTTTCATTATTATTATTACAGTAAAGCACCCTTTGTGCGCCCTTCAAGGGACTGACGTAAAAAGACGTGTTGACGAAAAGACGTTTAATCGAAATTTTAATAATAACATTTTGATTTCTACAAATTTAATGACATTTGAGTAAAATTTATTTGAAAATACTAATTAATAAAGTTTCCAAATTTAATGACATTTAAGTAAAATTTATTTGAAAATACTAATTAATAAAGTTTTTTAAATTAGTAATTGTATATTATACTTTTTTAAGACAATAATTAATTTTAAAAAAATGTCTAGAAATTCCGTAATATTAACTGAATAAATAACATAATAAAGGAATGAGAAATAAATAATTTAGAATTAAAGCAAAAACCATTTTAGAAAAATCTCCCCTGACTGGGCTCGAACGTTAGACCTTTAGGTTCGTAGACCGGAGCTTTACCTCACAGCCACAGCGTTCACGTAGGGAAAATCTTTTTTTACTATATATATTTTTTGTTTGCTCCCAGAGCGGTTGCAAACATACATACAAACATATATACAGGTGAAGCTAATAAAAGCGGGTTAAAAAAAAAAAAAAATCCGTATTTGTTCATTAATCCATTAAATTAAAGATAAAATTCTCTTTTTTTAAGATGGCGCTATAAGTTATTTATCCAAAAGCATTCAAACAAGTGACACTCAACCCTCCTCGAAGAAATTCTTCTTACTAAGAGCTTTTAATTTTCTACATTCTTTAAGAAAACGTAAACCAAATTTTAAAGAAAGTATATATTTTTTTTTTAAACTTACAAATTTTAAGTGGTTTAAGTTTTTAAAAACTGATTTAAAACTCCGTTTTAAATTTTAAATTTACAAATACATTTATATGCTAACAAATTTATGTTTTAAAAAGATATATATACATATATTAATTTCTGCCGTTTTTAAACAACACTAATAACAAAATAAGACTGCTCTTTATCAGATTTTTATGTAAGAGCATTCAAACAATCTACACTAAATTCTTCACGGAAAAATCCTTTGTCTTAAGTATTTAAATATCTAATATGCGTCTTAGATAATAATGATAGTAAAATAAATAAATTTTGAAAGTTTCAAACTTCAAAAGATTTAAGTTTACCAAATTTTAGTTAATTATCGCTTTTTCATTCCAAATTTTAAATTCATTTGTATATTTAATAACATTCATGCTTTAAATATATATATATATTAAGTTCAACCATTTTTTTTTTTAAATACTGATAATAAAAGTACATCTTTTTGCTCCTAACTCCGTAATTCGATGATGTCTTTTTCTTTCTTTCAGATTGCGCTTTGAAAGAAAAGTAATGGCATTCAAACAAGTGACACCCGACTCGGAGTAATTTCTCGTCGTAAACATTTATATCCTTTTTAAAGAGAAAAAAATAAGTAAATGAATAAATTTTGAAATTTACAAATTTTAATAGTTTTCCGTTTTTAAACAGTTTGTTAATTCTCGCTTTTAAAAGCTATATAAGTAAGGGCATTCGAACAAATAACATTCATCTCTCCTCCCTTTTCCTAAACGTTTTTAATTTCCTACATTCTTAAAAAAAAAAAAAAAAAATCTTGAAGAGAAAACAAATTTTTGAAACTTTCAAATGTTAATAGATTTAAGTTTTTCAAAATTCAATTAATTCTCGCACTTTCCTTTCAGATTATATAATTCATTTATGTGTTTTAATATATTAATGATTTACAAATATTTTTCTTGTAAAATTTTCAGCAAATTTCAAGTCCAACTATCCCATTTTACTATTAAATATGTTAGTACAAACTTGTTTTTCTTCTTTGCAGTTTGCGCCTTATAAGCAATTTAAGAAAGTACATTCAAACAAGTGACTCACCTCTCCTTGGAGAAATTCCTCAGGTGAGACGTGAATCCACGGAGCACCAGGAGTATACTAGTGAGAAACTTTCCTGCTGAGCAATACCGATTACCGAAACATGCGCCATCTGTTATCAGACTTGGGAAGCCTACTTGGACTCTCCTGAACTACCTGTTAGTTGATTGATTCTGTTTTAAACTTTTCTTCCGAAAATTGCAGAAGCCTTCAGTATTTACAGTAAATGGGCGCGGCTTATTTGAAAATATTTACGCAATTTATAACTATTATTTAGGAAGTTTTAAGAAAGGAAATGATTTTATTTTTTTCTGTCACAGGAAATTATTTCATTTTGAATAAAAAGATGTATATTTATATACATATATATATAAATTTATGCAAATATTTCTAGATGAAAAAACAAATATGTAAAACTGAAATAATGCACTTTATTAAGAGAAATTTACTTTGAAAAATTTGTAAAAAATATTAAAGCGTGTATATTTTTAGGTTTTTCTTAGTTTATTATTTCTAACACTTTTATTTAAAAGTTTCCGTATTTAAAGTAAAACAAACAAAAACTTTAATATGATTTTAATTTCGATTTATTAAACTTGTGTGTTTTATAAATCTAAGTTCTAACGTAGTCTTGCTCAGACTATAGGTTTCAATCATACTTTTCGAGTCGTCAAAGGTTTTCCGCCTGAAGATAGCTTATTATACACCAGCATGGTACTAGAGGGGTACACTTCTACCTTCATGTAGACCACTGATCTCAACTAAATCTATATTTTTATTATAACTCTTTGTTTCTGAACAACTCATATTATGTCTTCAATAAAGATCTTTTCCTATATCTTACAAGGAAACATTCAAAAGGTGTCGTATTTTTTAAGTTTTTCTTAGTTTATTATTTCTAAAACTTTCATTTAAAGGTTTCCGTATTTAAAGTAAAACAAACAAAAACTTAAATATGATGTTAATTTTGATTTATTAAAATTGTGTGTTTTATAAATCTAAGTTCTAACGTAGTCTTGCTCTGACTATAGATTTCAATCAAACTTTTCGAGTCGTCAAAGGTTTTCCGCCTGAAGATAGCTTATTATACACCAGCATGGTACTAGAGGGGTACACTTCTACATTCATGTAGACCACTTATCTCAACTAAATCTATATTTTTATTATAACTCTTTGTTTCTGAACAACTCATATTATGTCTTCAATAAGGATCTTTTCCTATATCTTACAAGGAAACATTCAAAAGGTGTCTATTTTTTAAGTTTTTCTTAGTTTATTATTTCTAAAACTTTCATTTAAAAGTTTTCGTATTTAAAGTAAAACAAACAAAAACTTAAATATAATGTCAATTTCGATTTATTAAACTTGTGTGTTTTATAAATCTAAGTTCTAACAATTAGGTGTGTCTGGTTTACATATGTATTTATAATCCTAAGCGAATATAACTACTTTTTTTAATAACATTTTTTTTTTTTTTTTTTTTTTTTTAATACAGAGCATAACTGGAAATTTGGTTGTGATGTAAATGGTTATTCAATATTTTATCGAAAATTAACTTCTTTATAATCACATTATTAATAAGAAAAACTGTCATAAAAGTTTTCATTTTTTATTTCAAAATAAGAAATAAACACTTTTATAATAGTAGATATCTCGAATTACAAATTTAACCGATCTGATAGTGGAATATTTACCGATCTGGTTTTCAGCTTTCAGAGAGGAAGCTTGAATCTTAGCTTAGGCATGACTGTATCTCAATAGTTCGTAATCACTTTAAGGGCCCTCTTCACTTACCGTCGCCGGAAGCCCGAGCCAATGTTATTCTGTGGGGAAATTTTCTTCACAAATAACTTATTAACTATAATACTTATTTTTAAATTCTGTTTTCACATTCAGAAAATTCCCAACTGTTAAATTGACGGACCTTTTTCAAAAATCTAATTTTTTAATTTTTAATATTTTATTTTGAAATTGCAAAATGAAAAAAAATTCACATATTGAAAAATCGTATTTTGCAACTTCAAAATAAAATATAAAAAATTTAAAAAATATATTTTTTAAAAAGGTCCGTCAATTTAACAGCTGGGAATTTTCAGAATGTGAAAACAGAATTTAAAAATATGTATTAGTTAATAAGTTTTTTGTAAAGAAAAATTTCCCATAGAATAACATTAGCTTCGGCTTCCGGCGGCGGTGAGTGAAGCGGGCCCTTAAGCCGTAGATCCTGGTCTAATTAATCTTAACAGAGAAAATATGACCGCACAACTACACCCCAACTAACTTCCTTCCATTTCAAATTCATAAGGCTGTTGCTGCAATCTGGAACGTAAAACAAGCAAAAAGCGTAGCAATTCCTGGTGCAGGATATATTTGTATTTGATATTTTTAATGTATCATTTGTGAACGCTTCAGAACGGAAAAATCACAGGCATTAAAAAATATAGAATGAATTTTTATTTTATATTTTTTATAAAAACAAGAACAGAGGGGTTAAAAGTATCTGGAATTTAGTTTTCATTTATTGTTTTTTAATAGCCTTAAATAATTACAAATAGAAATATTTTAATAGAAATCATCTGGTGTGTCACTCACACTACTTTCGCTTACCCTGAAATTTAATACTATAAATTCACGTTGGAGATTAAGAGGTAAGATAACGAGTACTGTTATGTAAACCTTTGTTAAACAATTCAAATTAGGCTTAGGAAGAATTTTATATGATAATTAGTTCTGTGTGAAGGGGGCTACCGCCCCACTCAACCCCCCGTTTCATTAATATACAAAAAACAAGCGATGAATATTTAGCTTAAAACATACATTATTTACAATATCTCTATGAGGAATTTATTTCAATTCCCGAACAACCCAGGTGACTATCTCTATTACACAAAATATATATTTGTTTCATTTGGTTTAGTGCAGTCTATAAACTCTACTTACCTGCAGTTTCCCCCATAGATGTAATGTATTTGAATATTTTTGAGTGTCCCTGTACACGAACCATTAGCTTCATCTCAACGAAAAGTTTAGTGTAGCAGCCCTATATGATGCACATTTAGAATACCGAGTTTGAAATTTCTGCTACTATTTGTTCTTGAGATATGCTGATAACAGACACACAGACAGACACACAGACCACTTGCTAAAAACATGATTTTCGCATTCAGGGGACCTCAGAACATGTAAATATAACAAAAACTTACGTTCGAAATTTTGACCCTAAAACAATACTTTCTCGACCCTATGGGTAAGAGAAAGTAAAAATAAATAATTTTATAATCTAGAGTCTTATTTGCAATCAAATGTAAATGATTACCTCTATTAATCCATAAAGTGAAATATAAATTTATCTAGAGTTAGCAACAAAATTATTGAAGCGCTAGCAATAATTCGTATTTAAAAGATGTGCACCTAATACTCTTTTAATAAGTAAATATCTGTCGAATCATGTTCTTAGTCTTCATGTCGTTTATGAAAAAGTAAAATGATGATAAAAATTAGTGATCAAACTGAAAAATAAATAAATAAATAAAATGAATAATGTGGATGTGTGCCCCAGTAATTTTGCTGCCGACTGAAAGAGTTAAAATATTTATAGGGTGATTCAAGAAAGATGGGACAAACTTTAACAGGTGATAGTACACAACAATGAAAACAATTCTTTTTTAAGAGAGCATGGTCAGAAAAAAAAAAAAAAAAAAAAAAAAAAAAAACGCTAACGCGCTAGCGCATTTTAAGCCACCGTATGCAAATCACAGTGAATAAAAGGCGGAAAAAAAAAAGACCTGAGAGGTTATTTTTCGTGTATAACCGTTTCAGCTGTTGAAACATACGGAATAATGGTTCACTTTAGTAATACTGCAAAAACTGACTCGCATTTCCTCTACGGAAACGCTGCAAACGAAAAGCCAGAGAGGAAAATACAAATGTACAGTCACCCAAAAAAAAAACGCCACCCCCCCACCTAATTTTGCCGTAAATTATCGTAGAAACATGCGACTGGTACCAATCAGTTTGTAATAACGTCTAGTTTATAATGTTATAGTTAGATTTTACTTAGGGGGTCGTCTACATATTAAAACTGACATCAACTTCATTTTTTTCAATAGGAACCCCCATTTTTTATAATTTATTTGAATTCTTTGGATCAAATCATCACGGAAAATGGTATAGTTTATATATTTCGCTCAATTTTTCATAGAGTTATAAGCTGTCAAAGTTTGGGGGTGCTAATGTTAAATGAATGTGACAAACATTAAATCATATCTTCCGAAATAATTATGATATTTAAATTCTGTTTTTTTTATTCGTTAGAATGAAGTGACCCAAACATATTCCATGCAAATTTTTGCTAAAAAAACATTTTTTGAATTATGAAAATTATTAATAAATTCATATTTGAAAAAATTATGAATTATGACCTATGTTAATTTTTGCACGAATAGAACGGGCATCATCAAAAACATGGGTTTCCAAATTTACAGCTCGTTCCTAACATTATTTTTTGAGTTACAGTGATATTTCACTTTTTATTCCTGTTAGGGGGCCGTCACTTGTTATAATCTGTATCCTCTATAAGTAAATGTTTGTATATAATTTGACGGAAAACTATTTTAATTTACCTTTATGTTATTTTTATTGTTTCCTAAGCAATATTTCGATGTTTATTATACAAATTGGCATATTTTTGTAAAGTTATCACAACGTAGGCGAGGGATTGTGAAAGAATTTCAAAAGAAAATAAGCCCCGCCTCTGATTCGCTGAAACACTATTTTAAAAAAAAGACAAATTTGCATATTCCTATTTGACTCTATATGTGACGCTGGTATGCATAAATCACAATGGTATTTACTACATCGATTATTGAAAACAAAACTTAAATGATTTAATTACAAATATGCAAAATTATTTTGCTTTATATTATAAAGTTTTAGAAAATTTGTGAAAAGGCGTGGCTTACGGTACAAGAGAAGAATATATCCGATCGTAATATGTTAAGTCTTTCTTCATAAGTGTTAAATATCTTTTTCTAGTTTTTCGCTGCTAAAATTCTATTTTAACCCTGTTACACTTTTTTTCGCATTTCAATATTCAAGAGTACGTACACCTCTAATTAAATATCATGTTTTAGAAAACACGGTACAGAGAAACTGATTGCATGAAACAGCAATTATGCATTCGACAATCGTTTTATTATTATTATTATGAATATTTAATAATTTTAAAAAGACTTTTTACCATAAATTTTCTGTTTAAATTTTGTTGTGACGTATTTGCATTTGGTTACTGTACCGTTTGTAAGCTTTGTGTTATTCAAAATTTATCCCATAATGTAACATAATAAAATATCAAATTTCTATTAAAAGTTTTTTAATACAGAATCAAATAGTGAAAAATTGCTTTATTATTATTATTATTATTTTAAGTTTATAAGATCTATTATTGGAACATAGCTCAATAGTATTTATTTTCAATTTCCTAATCACGAAATCAAAGTCACAGTTATTATGGAATAAAAATTTAAAACAAAGGAGTTGTCTTATTACTTTCAAATATATAGATATTGATCTTACAGAATCCTGAAATTTCATTTAAAACACTTTAAACGTCTAAATTTAAAAATTCAAAATAAAATAAATTAATCTAAATGCTTTTAAAGTTGAAACGGGAAGATTTCAAAATATATGAAAATTGGCATTTGTGTTTTGAACATTTTGGTGCGGCAGATATTAAAAACAATATTTTTATGATGAGCTGAACCTGAGCTTAAGAGAGGGCGGATCCAGCTATTTACCACGAGTGATATCACCTGACTAAAACCGAATAAACAACATTTAAATTTATTCCGGCGTATTTTTAGCCCACTGTTATTCTTTTTTTTTTTTTTCTTTTTTTTTTCAAATTTCAACACTAGCTACAGTACGCTTACGTCCTATTTACATTAAGCCTTGATATGGAAGCTATGTTGCTGTTTTTCGATGCTGCGAAATTTACAAAATATATTTGTGTTAATATACTATACAGATAGAAGAATAATTATATAATATCAACAAATCTTCTTTAATCAATATGTTTATATACATTACTGTGTGGAAATGTTTATATATGAATATTGTATTTATTTTTAATGAGAGATATAAACACAAAATACTAAAAAAAAAAGAAGAAAATGTGTTATAAATTTTTATAAATCAAGCAAAATATATATGCATACTTGCCAACCTAACCCGTAACATTTTTAGTTCCCGCCCCTGTGTGTACACAATTTAATTTTTAGAGTAATTAACTTCAAATACATTTACGATTAACTCATTGAGCGCCATGTGAATTCTTATGGAAATCCCATTCAGGCCACACGTGCTGCTTAGAAGCGTGTTACGTTTATCGAGTTTCAATAAACCCCATTAGGCCTTAACGATATAATCCTATAAAAATCCTATAAAAAAAAAAAAAAAAAAAAAAAAAAAAAAAACATGAAGTAAATTTTAAATAAATTGTCAGTAATTACTTAAACTATGTAAGTTCTGTAGTTTTATATCATATTTTACACTGCCGGCTGACTTAGCCTAAATGGAAAGATCAGTGTCAGCCACCGATGGCTGACATGGCTCTAAAAAGACTGATGTGAAAAAAATGTACGGAAAGGGGCGGGACCAGTAATCTTCCGGGATAGGTTGACAAGAATGTATATACATAGAGCAATGCCAGAAAATGTTCTTTATTTTTCATAAACCAGATGAATGGTACTTTTTTTCTGAATAGTCTATGTATTAAATATAATGCTGCTTTAAATACCCTTTTAATGAAAAGTTTTATTACATAAAGTAATTTTCTGGCACTCTACAGCTCCCAAATGACACACAATACAAAACCCCGCCTTTTTCCAGTGTTTAAAGGGTATTAACGTTTAATATGCTTTATATTCGTTTTGATCTTTCCTTCTTCTCCTTATCTTCTTCTTTTTTCCTTAATAAAAAAAAGAGTTATGTAACATTTTGACCTTTTCAAGTGAAGATTTAGATTAAGGGTAGTCAGCCTTTTTACACCCACCGTCCACTTCGGTATCTGTGTTAAAGTGTAGAATTTTAGAACATCCCATTAAGTAGTAGGATTTATTATTTTGCATATTAATTTGTTACACACTATAAAATATAAAAGCAAAAGAATATCGTGGAGATTTATGTAAAAGTTTTTAATAATGTCATGAAAATAATAATAATAATAATTAATAAAAAAAATAAATAAATAAAAATAAAAAAAATCTTTTTTTATATTTTAAAAAGTCAATTAAAGAAAATGAAAGTACTGCAGTATCAGAACAAACTCCCATTGTCACTGTGAAAGGGCCGTGGGAACCAGGTTGAGTGCCGCCGTTTCAGACAATTATACGGCAGCTTGAGTTAAAATAATTTTGAATTTTCAAACAAATTTAAAACCATTCATCTTTTTTTTTTTTTTTTTTTTTCTTTTGATAGATATTTTAATATCTATTCAAGCTATTTAATTTTCTTCGTATGAAGTGAACTATCTGATGTTTAATCAATAGAAACCAATAAAAATCTTTTAATTCATAAACTAACTCAGAAAGTTCTGTGAATTAGTCATTTTTTTTATTTTATAATTAACATTTCTGAAATTTTTTTCCGGTGTGAAACTTAATAAATAATGTATACTGGGTGGTAGATCGTGATTTATATTTTCTAAATGTATAGACGGACCCCTAATAGATTTTCACGTGTAACTCTATTTAAAATTGATTTAAGGTATATAAATAGGTATGTTTTTCGAACCGCCTTGATCTCAGAAATCTTAATATGAAGTCAAAAATAGGGGTTGCCATTGAAGAAAATTAAGTTAATGCCAGTTTTAATATGTAGACGACCCCTTAGGCAAAATTTAACTATACCGTTATAAACTAGACGTTATTACAAATCGATCGGTACCAGTCAAATGTTTCTACGATAATTTACGGCGAAATTAGGTGGGGGGGGTGGCGTTTTTTTTTGGGGTGACTGTACAATGAGCATTTTTTCTACAGGCAGTTGCTCAGTTTAAAATCATTTACGAGCGCGCATTGACAGCTGTACGAAATAAAAGTATTTCTTACATTTTGGCCTGATGCAGGTCGTCCAAGGATTGCAGGAATACTAAACGTGAAAGAAGGGATGCTGGAGATAGTGAAAGATCAATCAACTACAAGCACATGAACTGTGAAACGTAACTTTGGTGTGTTACAATCCACAACATGGCGAGTGCAGAAAGATGAGACGTTTTATCCATACCCTTTTCAATGAATACAAGAAATGACTGAAGAAGATTATTTCTGCAGCGTAGATTTCACCCGCTGGCTCTTATAACAATGGGTAGCACGCACATATTTTGTACCAACTGATCTTTTCTCTGGTTTTGGAGCATTTAATACCTACAATAAACATACCTGGTCGTACATAAATCCCCATGCTCCATACCTACATGCGCCTCATTGACGCTTCTCCATTAGTGTTTAGGCATTAAACATGAGTAATCGTATAAGAGAACCTTCTTCCGGAATCTTTGCTGATGGAAAACATCGGACTTTTCTGCAAGAGGTGCAGCCAGATTTTCTGGGGATATTTCAGTTGCCTCCTGCATGATAGTATGTGATTCCAGCACGATGAAGATTCAGTCTCTTACGGGCGAGAGGTACGAAACTATCAGAATATCCCTTTTTTTAAATTGTGGATTGGACTAGGAGGTCCTATAGTTAAGACAGAACGATCGCACAATCTGTCGTGTCTTGATTACTTTTTATGGGGACGGCCATAGATTTTTGTGTATATGACTCCTCTTGAATCTAAAGATACCCTAATCTTGAGATTTTCGGCTGCTACTGGGAACGTTTGCGACATGTTTGGAATATTCTAAACCATTCTCTAACCCAGGGATGGCCAATCTGTAGCCCTCGGGCTTCATGCTGCCCGCCGTTTAAGTTTTTTTTTCCACCCGCGAGGAGAATAACGATATTTAAAGTTTGACAACTTTGGTTAACACATTAAAAATTTGTAAATCTGTTTTGACTTTTTTGAAGGCAAAATACCTTTAAACAATTATGGTAGCTAAAGAATCACACTGTTGTGATGAAATATTTTAGATCCATTATTCATTCTCTTTATCGTAGTTATTAATACATAGTCATATGTTTTTCACGATTCTGTTGTTAATTTATAAATAAAAATAATTTAAATTAGTGCATCCTGTGTGTTCCGAGTCTTCACACTGCACTCTCTCGAAAAAAGCATATGCATACATGATTCATACACTCACAAACATATATACACATACACATATATACATACGGTTCAGCAATCCTGAATAATATAAATGAAACAAAATTGTAGTTATAAAAGTGTTTTATAAAAATAATTTTACTTAAATTATTTTAGCGTGAAGGGTAAGTAAAAGGTTTTCCTTAAAGATAATGAAAAAAAAAAAAAAAAAAGTTTTCTTTCATTTTTCTTTGTGTCGGCAATGAACCATTAATAGCCAAGAAACGGAAACAATTTCATTATTTTTCTACGAACAATATAAACAGATTCTGCCTTTTTTTTTTTTTTTTTAATAAGCATACATAATTCCATGAAATCAAACGATTTTAATATTCCATGAAATTAAATGATTTTAATATTCAAAGATTCATCCCTCCGTCTTGCAAGTGCTTATTATGGTTTATTATATTAAAATTTCAACAACAAAAATCCTCGTCAGACTTCAGGTTATAACTATTATTTATTTTACTTATTTATTTTTATCTTCTGGTCATAAACTCTTTCCTGGATGAAAATAGCTTTAAATGATGAGATAACATCAGTGTACCTAACTAGTCTATATTTTGACTGTCATTATTTGCGAAAAATACAATTTTTAGAATTTTTGTAGTGGTTTTCAATTTAGTTAGCATTTACAATTCGAAAATAGCCTTAATCAAAAATAGTGTCAGTCTCTAATATCTAATTTATGTATCAACATAATGAATAACGGAGTTTAAAATTCTATTTTTCCCCCCTCATACAGAGAAATTTACATGCAGAGTCCTTTATCCTAATTCAGAAAATAAATTAAAATGTTTCCAAATTTTATTTATTGTTAAAATGAAAAGAACTTAAATTTTACTATCTAAT
This sequence comes from Salticus scenicus, assembly GCA_963930645.1. Lineage (NCBI taxonomy): Eukaryota > Metazoa > Arthropoda > Arachnida > Araneae > Salticidae > Salticus > Salticus scenicus. The sequence continues at coordinate 101,449,081 of OZ005659.1, forward strand.
TCATAATAATAATAATCTATGTAAACGTGGCTGTAATGATTTACATTATTTCCATATTACGTTTCACTTAAGATATATTCAGAGCATAGAATACTTTAACACTTTCACGACCGCTGACGTAGTTTCACGTCATTTGAAAATCTGTAACTCCGCCAGTGGGCGCTTCTTTTGCAATTTGTGTTTTACTTATTTCTTAAGAATATGTGCAGTATTTCTATTCTTACAATCAAATATACTATGGATACAAATACTTTGATTAGAAAGGATATAATTATTTTATATCCATTTCTAATATAAATGTGAATACAGAAAATTTTGTTCTGAAATATTATAACATGGCAGAATAACGCCCACACGCGGACCTTACTGTCAAAAAGACAAAAACATGCGGTCGCGAAAGCAGAGCCTGATTAAGGGAAGCACACATTATTTATACTTACACCGTTCTTTTTAAACAAATACTTTCCTCCTATAATAAACACAAAATTCTCATTAAAAATTATTTTAAAAGAATTCTGGTGTCTAATAACGGTGAGTAAATTGGATTGTTTCACACCGTTCATTTTTTATAAAAAATACTTCCTCGTCAAAACGTGGAATTTCTATGACATGAAGTAAAAAATAATTGTAAAAATATTCCGGTGAGAGCAGAGATAATGTGTGTTTCCCCCTTAATCAGGCTCTGGGCGGACCTTACTGTCAAAAAGAGAAAAACATGCGGTCGCGAAAGTGTTAATTGCATTCTTTAGTAACACCCAAAGAAAATGATTTATTCGAAGTTCAGTATTGATATTTGTTTATTTTTTAAGAAAATTACAAGTAACTTCCTAAATACAACGCTATATTTTACTCATTATTCATTCTCTAACACTATCGTTACCGTAAACTCATCAATATTAATTACTGTTCATTGCCATTAGCATTTTAGACTCTTATATTTAGCCATCATTTACAGCTAAGAGGGTAAAATTAAAGGGTTACTGAATGCTAAATTACTTAGTAGTTTTGAAAACAAAAAACTTTAGTTTACTTTAAAGTCATTACCATTAAAAGCATAAAGTCTTTAAAAATTTAATGATATTCTAGCAAAGTGCATTTTCACCTTGACTACGGATTATATTTTCAAAGTAAATACCGTAATTTAGTGAAGATAAACCACGGGCTATCTTAAAAAAAAAAAAAAAAAAAAAAAAACATTGATTTTTGGGGACTGCGGCTTATCTATCAGTGCGGGTTATCTAATAATGCCATATTCCGTCGTCCATACTTTTTGGAACAGTCGATCTTCCCCGAAAACCGAAGTTTAGTACTCGAGTTTCTCGAGCACTGATTCTCGCTTATAATCTCTTATTTATTAACTAATAATCTCTTATCTTGATTAATTTGCATATACGTCTGGAGTTCGCCATCTTTTTCCCTTGTTTTTGATTTTTTGCATTATATTTGTATACTGGCTTTATTATTATTATTATTATTTATATATATTTTTATGACTTTGTGTATATGCCTGGATTCCACCATCTTGTTCACGTGTTTCTCATATTTGTTGCATTATATCTGCATACTGGTATAGTTTGATTTTATTTTCTTTATACCTAATTAATTCTTAAATAATTTCTTATTTTCCTTTATAATTAAAAAATTTATTATTTTTATTAACATGCGTAGATGTCAGAAGACTGATATCTTTTTTCCTTATTTATCTATCACATCATCGTAACAATGATTGCATAAGCCGCGGCTTACCTTCCGGTGCGGTTTATCTAAGAGCATTTTTTTATTCTTCCGCAACATTTTAATAAGCTGCGGCTTATATACACTAAATTACGGTAATGATATATTCAATTTCTTTATCCTTTATTAGTAGTTATAACTGGTTAATCAAAATGTATTACAATTTAGAATAATAAAATTCTTTTATCATATCTAATTTTAAACTAAACTCAATTAAATCTGCAGAGTTACAAATTACAATTTTATTTAAAACAGATTAATTTAGTCGGAGAACACTTACATTTTATTATCTGTTCTTCCCTTCTGTTCTACTCTTTTGTTCTACCAGAGCCTCCTTAAAATTAACGATTTCTTGAGTATAAGTTTTGAGTATAAGTACACGAAGTTTTTTTTTTTTTTTTTTCAAGATTTTATTAGCTCCATCAGTTCCGAGAGGGTATGCTTTCGAATTTGATAGACAGTTTCGAAATAAAGTTGTGTTATGTTTACATGTTTTGAGGCCTCCTGAAACGAAAAATAATGTTTTTAGCGGTTGGTCTGTGCGCGTCGGTTTGTCTATCTCGGATATACTTGGAAAATGCTGAAAGTGTATTTCATTTTGTGTTAGGTGTTTTTCATATAAGACTAAATTTAAATGCACAATCTGATGTGCAAATAGTTTATTGAAAATATACAGGGCTATCCAAAATTAAGCTAAACGTTCTTTTCTGTAGAATGTAATTGACGGAAGTGCTTTGTTACACTTTTTTTATGTCGACGAATACTGTTGAAGAAGGAAAATTAATTTTTTGAACCTATAATGTAAACAATGTATTTTTTTTTTTTTGAAGTTCTATTTTCAACTCACGTTTTTGAATAAAGTCACGTTTTGGGGTTCCCTGAATACAAAAAACATTTTTTTTTTTTTTTTTTTTTTTTTTTTTAGTAATGGATTTATATGCATATTTATTATCAGAATAACTCAAAAACAAACAAATGCAGGAAATTCACAATTGTATTTTAAAACTCGTATTAGGTTTCAATTTGAAAAATTTGATAAATATTGGCAAATTTAAGGACAAATTAATAACATACTTGAAATATTTTTACTTCCATTACCCTACTACCGTACATAATGAAAGTATTGTGTTCGGTCCAAAAATTCGATATCGAGTTTTCCCATGATTTATATTTTTAAGGTCTCATGAGTCCAAAAAAAGTAGTTTTTGGCAATTAGCCAGTATATGTGCGTGTGTATATATGTGAGTGTATGGATGTGGAGAATTTCTATTTCAAAAAATCAAGTCATCTTTCTGTCATATCTGATAATTTTTCAAATCAGTAATCATGATATTTAATTTTTACATGAATTTTTAATTCTATATTCCATTTGTGTGGTAAAAGGTTAATAAAAGTAATGTTATGAATCTTAAAACTTAATATTTTTAAAAAAAAAACAAAAGTAGAAATAAAAATTTTCTATTTTTTCTTTTCAAGATTCCCAACACTTTTGTTTCGATTTAACTGAAATAATCAAATTTTTATACGCATTTACACGAGTCTTTAAAAAACAGTGGTATTAAAAAATATAAATCAATCTTGTTCCTTATATTGGAGTATTTTATAGTTTTATTCATAAGTTACTAATGTAATTTATGAATAAAACTATAAAATACTCCAATATAGAGTTACTTCAAAGTAACTAAGAACAAGTTATTTTTCTGTATTCCTACATCAATAAATAAAAATTTCATTTCATTTTGTAATAAGCAAAACGATTTTTATTTGTTAAATCTAACTTACTAACAGAGGTGTCAACCCTTCGAATTTTTATATCATAATTTCTTTTAAATTTATCTTCGTCTTAATCATAGAATTTACGATAATAAATAAAAATAATGTTTTTGGTGAAAAATATTACTGATATTCAAAAATCCGGAGGGTTGGTAATATAGTATAGTTTACATACCTTGTCTTGAAATATGTGCAGTCATTTGAAAACTTATATTTTCACGGCGACTGTACGATTTACAAAATGGAACGACGCAATACACCATCTTTAAAAATAATAATAATAATAATAATAATAAAAACCTCTCACATTTATTAAATTAATAAAACATAAACCGTGAAGAACTCAATTGAAAGTCAATTGAATCGCGGGAAATAAACAGAACTTTACGACACGGTATCAAGCGCCATCTACTGGCTATGTTCTTCTTGTACTGTTGCCAAGTTTCCGAGCGACTCGCTAGGCATCTACTTAAGGAGGCTCTGGTTCTACACTTTATTATCCGTTCTTCCCATTTGGATAGTCATGAAGCCTTTTACATATTTAAAAATCCAAAAAATCTTGTTAATGACATTTCTTCCACTCCATTCTTCTTTGATGCTTGGAAATTACTCACTTAACTTAGACTTTCGTTTAATTTTGTTATTTTTTAGATTTTGTTACATGTTTAACATTACTCATTTATTTATTTTTCTTGATTTATTTTTCAATTTTACTGACACCAGTAGTTATATTTACATTATAATTTATATGGTTTTGCTTTTCATTTATAAATGATTTTGTGCGTTGCCGCTTTGACTGCAGCACTTGTGCTTACTTTGTTCGCCTGGTGAAGGGTCGTGTGCTTTTTCGACCCGAAACAATTGTTGCGAGTAAATTGCATTTTATGGTGTTTTTTCAAAGTTTTGTAAGTAATTACTTACACTTTATGTTGATTCAGAAAATTTAAATTTCCGGATTTTATTTGAATATTAACTAAAAAGAACATAAATTTTATTTTGTTATTTATAATAATAAACATCTATGTAACAGTTAACATCATTTCCGCAATGTTTTCCCTTGAGGGGTATTTTTAGCATTTCGTACTCTAATGACACTTTATTTCATTTATTTATTTATTTTATTTTATTTTTTCTTTCTTCTATATATATAGAGAGAAAGTATTGAATTCGTGAAACTTTTCGATCTCCAGTTTTTGATGGATTTACAAGTTTTGGTATTTCTTGAACACGATTCGACTGCTTTTAGAAGATGTCTGCCTGTTACTGTAATCTGTAAAATCTGTAAAATCTGTAAACCTGTTAAATCTGTATGTCTGTGTGTGTATATCACAAATTTTGTGGTATCTCACGAAACAATGAAAGAAATTTAACTAAACATGGTGCTGATTAGATTTGGGGATCAATTGCTCAATAAGTGGCGTTGTGATCCCATTTTTTTTTTTTTTTTTTTTTTTTTTTTTTTAACATGGCAGTATAGGACAAAATTTTGTACAAATGTACAAAATGAGAGTTATTTTTAACACATGATTGTAAAATTAATATGAAGTATTGATAAAAGTAGTAGTGAACTAGGAAAAAAGATTTGTGCATGTGGGAGCATCGCCTCTCCCCCCCCCTCCCAAGGGGTGTAAATTTTCAAAATGGGTATCTTTCGAAAGATCTCGTCAATACTTTTAAAACGAATAGCTGAACCACAGATATATGATAATTTAATACAAAGTTGTTTTTTTTTTTTTTTTTTTTTTTTTAGGAAAAACACTCGTATTTCCTCTGATATTGGCAAAAAAATTGACTTTCTTTCGGCATTTAGTGATGTAATTCTGTCAGATAGTAATAATTCTGTATTTGTAATGAAAATAATTCAATAATTTAATAAATAATTTGTATTGCCTGAATTTTGTGTAAAATTAATTAGAAGAAAGTCTTGTGGTGGCTACATCATACTAGTTTTCATAACACATGGATTTTATTATTATTATTATTATTATTATTATGTGTTATTATTATTACGTACTGTAAATCCCAATTGATAAAATTGCTTAGCAGTGGCATTCGCTTTATTTTTTATGAAAAGTAAAATAACTTTCCACACACAACACTATACTTAACTCATTATTCATTTATATGCACTAACATTATCACTTTTGTAAAATCATCAATTTTAATTCCCCTTAATTACCATTGACATTTCAGATTTTCTCATTATTTATAAATGAAAGAGTGAAATTAGTGACTTACTGTGAAATCCAAATTGTTGAATATTTCTGAAAACATAAAACTTTAATGCAGTCTTCGCTCATAATCATTAAAGGCGTACGGTATCCAAAATTTTAATGGTAAAACAGCAGAGTGCATTTTACCACGACCAGAGATTTAATTTTCAAAGTGAATAATGATATTTTCTAATTATTTGTCTTTTATTACAAGTTATAATTGATTAATTCATTAATAGACATTAAGAATTACTCATTATGAAATTATTTTATCAAATTTAATTTTAAAATACATTTAATTAAATATATTAAGCTGCCAACCAAATCCGGTAAATTGTTAGTACCGCCCCTTTTCCTACACAACTTAATTTTTAGAGTAATTCTCTTCAAATATATTTATGATGAATTATGAAAAAAAATACTCTAAAAATTAAGTGGTGTAGAAAAAGGGGCGGTGCTAACAATTTGATGGATTAGGTTGGCACCTCTGTATATACATGGTTCGTCGGGCTACGCCTTTTTTCAAGGACTTTCCTTCCAGTATTTTTATGCAATATATTTTCTTTTAAGTTTTAAGGCACCGCCTTTATATATATATATATATATATCGAAATATGCTAAATACTAATAATACTGGTGCAGAAAATTAAGAAAGTCCAAGGACTGTACGAACTATGATACAATGCACATTTTAATTTATTCCAGAGTATTTTTAGCCCTGCCTTTATTTCATACTTTTTTTTTTTAAAGTAAATTTTTCTTATTTTATCAAATTTATATATTGGAGAAAATTTATCTATAAATAAAGTGGTTCGAAATAAAGGCGAGCTAAAAGTACTCCGGAATAAATTAACACTTTCGTGACCGCTTGTTTTTATCTTTTTGACAGTAAGGTCCGCCTGTGGGCGTTATTCTCCCAAGTCACAATTTTTCAGGACAAAATTTACTGAATTCACATTTGTCTTACGTATGGATATATATTCTAATCATACTCTCTCTAATCAAAGTATTTGCATCCATAGTATATTGATTGTAGAAAATGAATATTGTATATATTTTTAAGAAACAAGTAACATACAAATTGCAAAAGAAACGCCCACTGGTTGAGTTACAGATTTTGAAATGACATAAATCTACGTCAGCGGTCGCGAAAGTGTTAAAATGTAGACCTGCTAACTATGCAGTTTATCCGCAATGGTATTAGGCCCTGCCTGTTTTTCACACCAGAATTGTTGTAGAGAAACATTCAGCAATATGTTCTCATGATTAAATAAGAAGACTATTGCTGTTTAATTATTCTGGTGTGAAATAATGGCGGGGCTTAATACCATTATGGGTAAACTAGTATCGTTAGCAGATCTAAAAATGTTGTCATCTATGTATAATGCAATGCAATATTATTTTAATTAAAGAATCACATTTATTTGGAAGTTGTGAGTTTAGTTGAACCTTGATCTGAAAAAATCCCCTCTCTTCTCGCCAAGTGACAAGTAAATAAAATAAAGGGGCGACTTTAAAATAATGTAACTTGCGAACTTCCTAAGCGAGAATATCATAAATTGCCTTTGTAAAAACTTAGTATTTCTTCAATTAAAGATAAATTTTGTCTAATAAAATAAAATACAATCACGTATTTCGGTAATCAGTTTTGAAAAAAACGTGAATGTTGTCGATTCGCATTAGCTGTAAATTAATTGCTTAATTCATCATGTGCTCAAAAAAAAAAAAAAAAAAAAAAAAAAATCGCAATTACTTCTAATTAAATATAATTTGTTTTAATCCGTGGTAAAATAAGTGCCTGTTCAGTATTTGTTGATGAAAAAATCATGCATTTTAACAATTACACTGAAAAAAAATATTCTATTAGTGAAAAAATAGTACAATACCTTCTTGACGGATCTCAAATTTAGTGACAGAAGTCTGCAGTTTTCATATGACTATCAGCCCTTTTGTCGATCTGTATATGTTTTATCGAAACCATAAAAGCATATTGTTTTCTGTGTAATGCGTTCGAAAAGTGAGCTAGCTACCAATCAAAATTAATTTCGCATGAAATTGAGCTTTGCCAGAACAATTTCTTACTCTACAGAGCGCCTCGACAATAACTTTTATTACGCAAAAGTTCAAATTTCGTAACATTTCTTCAATAGATATTTATTTATTTTTTTTTTTTTTCCTGAAATTTTAACATGAGGGGGGGGAGGTGCACTTTACTGTAAAATTATACTGAATTTAATATTTGCGAAGTATAAAACAAACGAAAGGATACGTTTGCAGAGTAAACACGTCTTATTTATTTTTAATTTAATATGTTTTAGTTATGAACTCCATCTCTAATAAATATATACTATATTTCGGCATGAAAAAGAAATCATTAAAATTTGTTTCGGTATTAAAAATTTCCAATCGGACACTGATTACCATTACATTTTAGATGCATTAAAAAAAAATATTGTAAAAATAAAAACTCTAAACTGTATTGGTCAAATCACTTATTTATATATTTGTAAATGCCTCGTTATCTTCACTCGACAATTTGAAATGCAAATAAATTAATTGATTAAAAAAAACAAGTAATTGTAGATAGTATATTCAGCGATGAAACAGGTTACAACTGACGGGAAATACAGACAGTAAGTGTTACATTGTTTGTGAAGCTTGTTGGGTTCGTAAGGTCTTTTCATCCAATCGATTCAATTTCGACACCGGTCTTAATCCTAACATGTCGTCCCACTGAACCTGCCATAAGAGGCGATCCAGCGTTATTTGCATTACCATTATTTTTATCGATAACAGCGCAATACACTTCGGATCTTCGGACAGTGTGGGTTGGAGGTACCAGTGACTGATGCCACACACCCTCCGGTACCTAAGGATGAATCTAACGGAGTGAAAGTCCTTAATTACAAATTCACTGCAAAGGGGAGGGGGGAAAAAACAAAAAAAAACAAAAAATATTTTAGAGCTAATTGAAGAGGAAACACAATATAAAAATGAATAGAAAGGTTAAGGATAGCATTACAAAATTATGAGAAAGTTTAGGGATAGTAAGAATATTTTTTATTTTTCTGAGAGCAAATTTTTGTAATTTTTTTTTTTTTTTTTTTTTTTTTAACACAAGGACAAAAACAACACAATACAGGACAACGCAAGGACGCGGACAGGATATAATCTCCGAAGAGAAGTCAATGCCCGAAGGCGATAGAAATATGAAAAGAAAAAGAAGTTAACATAAAAAAGGTTAAAGGTGGGAGTTAAGACAGATGGCCGCTTTGGGCCTACGTCTATTAAGAGGATCGTTGTGGTCATACGTTGCTAGTGTGTTTAAAGCAGAGTTATCTAGTGATTCAAGAGCCAAATGAAATTGCATATTAAGGTATTGTATAAAATCATTGAGTTTAGGGGTTTCAATTTCTTTGTAAATGTGAAAGTTTCTAACATACCAGGGCATATCAAGTATTTGTCGAATTGTAGAATTTTGAGCCCTAATGATTAACTTGATATGGGATTTTGCAGCATATGACCACACCATAGAAGCATAAGTAAGAATAGGTCGTAGGTAGGAAGTGTACAGGAGCAATTTGTTTTTAAGGTTTAAATTACTATTCCGGGCTAAAAGGGGCATTAATTTACATTTAGCAGCTCGGAATTTATTACGCGTCGTAATAATATGTTGTTTAAATGTTAGACTTTGGTCCAAAATGACACCAAGATATTTGCAATGATCAGACCATGGTAGGGGGGTGGCACCGAGTTTAATTTTATATTTCTCCCTATTATCAGGTGTAAGAGCATTTCTTCCACGTGAGAAAAGAATAGCTTCCGTCTTAGTGGTATTAAATGCTATTCTCCATTTATAGAACCAATTAACTAAAATTTTGAGGTGGCGGGAGATAGCCGAAATGGCAAAACGCCTGTTGACGCAAGATGCGAAAACACAGGTATCGTCTGCGAAAATAGCCAAAGAGGTATTACGGTAACGGGGCATATCATTAATAAAAAGATTAAATAATTTAGGGCTAATTTTTGAGCCTTGTGGAACGCAGAAATGGGCAAAATAGTTCCGTGAAAGAGTGTCTTTCACCTTCACGTGGAAGTTCCTATCAAGAAGATAACTATGAATTAATTTAATGAGGGGAGGTGGGAAATTATAATTAATGAGTTTAAAAATTAAGCCAGAAGTCCAAACCTTGTCAAAAGCTTTTTCGATGTCGAGAAAGACTGCTGCTGTAAATTGCTTCTTAATTTTGCCGGTGGTAATGTGCTCAACTAATCTATAGACCTGATGAGGGGCGGAAAGGCCATTGCTGAAACCAAATTGTTCAGGAATAATAATATTATTTTCAGCAATATGATAATCAATCTGTTGAGCAATAAAGGCTTCGCTTAATTTGCTTAAAACGTTAAGGAGGGAAATTGGTCGATAACTCGAAGCCCTATCAGGGGGTTTGGCAGGTTTTAGAATAGGAGCAATAACAGCAGTTTTCCAATAAAATGGGAAATAGTTAAATTTAAAAATGTTGTTAAAAAGATGGGTAATTTTTGGAATATATTGGAAGGGTAGATTCTTGAGGGCGTCATTAGTGATACCGCTGATGCCGGGGGCTTTTTTATTTTTAAGTTTTTTGATCTCGCGGATGACATCAGCGTGGGTGACCGAAAAATCAGAAGGGGGAGTAGGGGTATTCAAGAATCTTCTAACGGTAGAATTGACTTCCCTCTCAGTTTCATCGCAATCAATAGGATTACCCTGGAATTGTGTTTCGAGGTTCATGGCAATGGCATCAGCCTTCTCAACATTGGTGTACGCATAGGTTTGAGTATTTGGATTAAGGATAGGGGGCATAGGTTCGAAGGAGCTCTTAAATCTCCTGGCCGCTTTCCAGATAGAGTTATCCTCTGGAGATAGTGTTTCGAGAAATTCTCTCCAACTGTCGTTGCGTTTTTTGTGTAAGTAATTCTTAAGGTCTTGCTGAGCTCTATTCAGAACGATTTTGTCTTGAATCCTATGCGTACGTTGCCAGGTTTTTCTGGCACGATTTTTGTTAGTAGTGAGAATGCGGACGTGCGGGTCTAATTTAAAAAATTCGTTAGCAGGTTTAGAAGTAGTAGCATAATCAATAGCACCCTTAATATCAGTAGTGATGGTATGTACCAGGAGATCGATGTCGTTGGTGCAATTGACGGGGGGGAGGGAAGGGGGGATATCATTAATAAAATCTGTGAATTGAGTCCAGTTGGTACGAGAAATAATTTTGGGGGGGATCAGGGGAAGACGAATTTGGATATTAACTTTAATAGGATTATGGTCTGAACTCAACTCGGCCAAGGAAGTGATATTTTTATCAAAATTAAAACCGTTATAAAGTCCGAAATCAATTGTGCTACTACTAAGAGCTGTAAAATGGGTTGGGGATTCCGGAAAAAGGATGTCCGCATACTCAGAGAGAAGGATATTATCATAAATAGCTTTACCATAAGCGTTCGAAACAAAGCAATTCCAGTGAGTGTGGTGGGCATTGAAGTCACCAAGGAGAATGGTGTTCGCGTCAGATCTGAGGAGTGTTTTTAAGTCAGATATAATTTCAACTGCGCTCTCGTTACCGGGAACATAAACTGAGAAAAAAGTCAATGGGGGGGAACCCGAAACCATAAGAGTGATCCCAGTAGCATTGACAACATTCAGAGTTGGAATAGACACCTGATGAAAATTTAGATTATTTTTAATACAAATAGCAGTGCCACGAATAGCTAAAGGACTATGAGGATTGATAAAATCATTTCTAAGAATAATATAATTTGGAATTTTGAGAGTCTTACCAGGTCTGAGTTTAGTTTCTTGAAGAAGGATAATATCGGGAGCATGCTCCTGTACAAATTCCCTTAGCTCTAAAATTTTTCCCTGAATACCATTGCAGTTCCAAGCAACACAGGACAAAACACCGCGCACAGCCATCAACGAGCCGTGAAGAACTGATTTAGCATATTAAATTTTGACATCTGATTGGTACAACCTCTTAGTTCAGCCAGGAATGTTCTGTATTTAATGATTAATTCGTTAATATTGTTAGCATTAAATTCGAGGGCAATTTCATTAAGGAGGGAAGTAAGTTCAGATAAGGGGTCATCATTATTTTTGGAATCAGTGGGGGTAGTTTGAGGAGTAGCCAAAGAGGGGGAAGTAGGTTTAAAGGGGTTCAATATGCTTGCAAAGGATCTATTGGGATTAAATGGGGTAGAGTTAAAGGTGGGAGGCTGTTTAGGAGTTGCATTGGGGAATTTAGGGCAACCTCTATAACTGGTCGCAATACACTTTGTTGTAGAATTTAAAGAACAGAAAAGTTATTGGAAAGGTACTGGTACTAATATATTATTAAAATTTTAATGTGTAGCGAGCAGGTTGTAACTATTGGGTGAGTGCAAAAGTTCTACTCGTTTTTGTATATACAAATTTGCAATGGAATTGACATCACACATGACATTGTAATGACGCAAATCGTCGGCCAATCAAACATGTGGATGCCTCTCATATAAATACATCGTGTCTCACAAAGTTAATCATCCACAAAATAATACAATTTGGTCAGCAAATTACCAAGACAAAATGTTAGAGACTTACCTCAAAGTTCAATCGCCTGTTCATCCCTATCATGAGTTCAAACAGTTAATATCGACGTCTATTGCTGAAATAAGAGCACATATTTCAGATTTTCCTGAGAACAGACCAAATGACATTATTATTGAAGTAAAGGCGGATGAGTCATCTGCAGATGTTACAGCCACTGCTGAAAGCGGGGTGAGTGCTCCTGAATTTCACTTCACTGCTATACCCAATGTTAATGATTTTCAAATTGTTAATCGTGATGCTAAAAGAACTGAAACAAGGCACCCCACCCCAAATTTTGACTATGATCCTTCCTTAAAAGTTGCCAGATTGGATGTTTATCCAAAAACGACCAACCGGTTCGCACCCCTTCAAGAAGTATCTCTTGGCGGACCATCCCTCCATTCTAAGACCAGCCCCACAAATGCGACCAATGTTCAAAAACAGGTAAAAAGGGTTTCTATGCCTGAAACTAGATTTATCATCCTTCTTTCAGAGGGAAAATTGTCAAATACCTTAAAAACTCTGTAAAATGACCAGTGCAAGTTCCGAGCGACACCGGTAGGTAAATTCACTAAACTTTATCTCGAAAGTGAGCAAGACTATGAAAACTTAATCATTTAATTAGATCAAAATAAAATTCAACACTTCCTCTTCTCTGACCGCACGACAATGCCCCTCCGTCTGGTTATTAGAGGTCTAGATTCAACTACGGATAAAGATAAAATTCTAAACGCCCTCACTGAAAAAGTGTTTAATGTGTTAAAAGTGAACCAATCTCCTTATATTATTAAAATCTGTACGCGTGTGTGTTTTTGTCTGTGTGTGTGTGTGTCTGTGAGAAACGGCTTGAAACGGAAAAGGCTCCGCCGCTAACGGTCGCACGGACTTCGAACAGGTACCGTCGGACAGAGAATTTATCGCAGATGTACGATATGCAGGGCCTGATTAAGGGGGAAGCTCGCTCTTCACACATTATTTATACTTACACCGTTATTTTTTAACAAATACTTTCCTGCTATAATAAACAGAAAAATTTCATTAAAAATTATTTTAAAAGAATTCTGGTGTCTAATACCGGTGAGTAAATTGGATTGTTTTACACCGTTCATTTTTTATAAAAAAATATTTCCTCGTCAAAGCGTGGAATTTCTATGACATGAAGTAAAAAATAATTGTAAAAATATTCCGGTATGAGCGAGCTTCCCCTTTAATCAGGCCCTGACGATATGTAATTTTCTAAACGATGCGACCCTAATTAGCGGAGATATTAATTAAAATGTCGACCATTGTCTAACGAAAAAACGATTCGAAATCGGAGGCGACCGCCATTTTCTACCACCACCGCTTACCTTGAAAGAAAAAGGAAAGAGGGAAAATTTCGTGGGTTTTTGAAAAGCGATCGCTTCCGATCTGTTGGAAATATCGAAAATACACCTGTACGACGAGAAAGAGCATTTATTACCGATTCTTACGGTACAATTTTTTTTTTTTAAATACGGATTTTTTATATTTTTAAAAAGTTTTAAAAAGGGTCGAAATTTTCGTTTTTTCGCAATCGTCTTTTTTGAAACGCCCTGTACGACAGGGTAACAATTCCATTTCTTAACAACTGGTATATAAAGAAAGGCCATTTAATCCTTTTTCAAACCATATAAACATTTTTACAAAATACGGATTACCGATCCATATTTTTAGATTTTACGAAACATCGATTTTTTCGCAAAACATTTTATAACTCAAAAGCGTTTAGAGATAAATCATTTCTTTTTTTTTTTTTGTATATACATCTTGCTTTCATAGATTAACTCCCAAAAGATTGAGAGAAAATTTCAAAAACTGAATGAGTTATAAATTTTTTAATTTTCAGTATCGCGGCAGTCTCCGATAAAATTCTGAGTATCTAAACCATTGCAAATGCTTTACTTCATTCGAAAATGAAAACAGTAATCAAATAATGTAGATCACCATGGCAACCTGTTCAAAGAGGTTCATTTCTCCACGGAAGCTAAGAAAAAAAAAAAAAAAAAACAGCGAAGCCACATGTATTGGTTCTGCGATTAAAAATTGAAATACGCGTATTTCAATTTCTAATTACGATTAATTTATTTTTTATACATCATTGGAAAGATATTTTAAGGTTCTTTTTTTTTACTTAAAGTTTTCAACAGATTTACACGTTTTGAGGTTTCCTGAATTAATTTTCTTCTGTATCTCAGCTACTAATTAAAATAATTTCATAAGTAATACATCATTAGAAAGCTTTTTTGAATTGGAATCGAACAGTGGAATACAGAAATTTGTACCGCCAGATGGCGCTGTAATATTTTCAAATTTAAATATTTCAATTTCTAATTATAATTAAATTATTTTTAATGCATCATCCGAAAGATATTTTAAAGTTCTTTTAAATTATCGAAAATTTTCACCAGATTTATACGTTTTGAGGTCTCCTGAAACATTTTTCTTTTATGGCGCTGTAATATTTTCAAATTTCAATATTTCAATTTCTAATTATGATTAAATTATTTTTAATACATCATTCGAAAGATATTTTAAAGTTCTTTTAAATTATCGAAAGTTTTCACCAGATTTACACGTTTTGAGGTGTCCTGAATAAGTTTTCTTTTGTATCTCAGCTACTAATTAAAATAATTTCATAAGTAAGACATCATTAGGAAGCTTTTTTGAATTGGAATCAAACAGTGGAATACAGAAATTTGTACCGCCAGATGGCGCTGTAATATTTTCAAATTTCAATTTATAATTATGATTCAATTATTTTTAATACATTTTTCGAAAGATATTTTAAAGTTCTTTTAAATATCGAAAGTTTTCACCAGATTTACACGTTTTGAGGTGTCCTGATTACGTTTTGTTTTGCATCTCAGCCAAATGAGTTAGATCGTTCAAAATTGGTATACGTAGGTTAATTAAGAGGGCCTGAAAGGGTGGAGAAGAAATAGGCGTGCACCGCGAGCGTATCCCTTAACCTGTGCGCGCGCACGCGACTGCGCTGCCGAAGGCAGTGGGGACCCGGTGCAAGATTTTTCCCGATCAGAAATGTTTTTTTTTTTAGGGGGCACGAAGGCTCAGGGAAGGAATACGCGCGCGCAGCGCGTGTATCCCTTAAGTTTTGCGCGCGCAGCGCGCACTGTACTGCGCTGCCGAAGGCAGTGGGGACCCGGTGCGAGTTTTTACCCGATCAGAAATGATTTTTTTTAGGGGGCACGTAGGGTCAGGGAAGGAATACGCGCGCGCAGCGCGTGGGGACCCGGGCCGATTTTTTACCCAATCAGAAATGATTTTTTTTTTTTATTTCTTTTCTTAACACTAACAGTTTCTGTTAGTGATTCATTATTTTTAGTGATTCATTTGAAAATACTGACCTGCTAGCGGGCGAAGCCAGCTAGTTAACTAGTTTTAAAACCGGATTAGCTATGCTTCTATTCCAAATTCCTCTTGAAAATATCCCTGAAAGCTGGAATATTTTTAAACTGGACAACTTACTCTACTATTTGATCCATGTAGAAGATTACATTAGACCCACTCGCACTGTACATTGCTTTTATTAAAAATGTTTACGATAAAGCGCTTTCACATTAATTATTTTTACAAAAAATGCAATTTTGGACTTAAATTGAATTTAATAACTGAATTTTTAGATGGAAAAATAATTTATTTATGTATCACAAGAATGTTGTCGGTGCGTAAGTGCTGCCATCTAGCAGTAGTTTCGTTTTTTAAGTGTTGCTTTGTCTGACCATAGCCTCCTAAACTAGATATGCCTTCCGCGTGGCTCGGAAACTTGGCGGTAGACAGCGCCACCTGGTGCACTTCTTTATTCAGCAGCCACCAAAAATAAATTGAATAAAAAAGTCGCAAAATCTGTACCAGGTGGCGTTGTCTACCGCTTGAACTGTTGTCAATATTCCGAGCCACGTGGAAGGCATCTACTTTAGGAGGCTATGGTCTGACACAGAAATTCTGTGGTCTCGGAAGACATTTACTAAAGGAGGTTATTGTTTACATAAAAGGTTATATATTGTAATAATTCTGTTTTTCATCGGTATTTATCAAACTCAATGCATTCATACGAAAATTGCGTATAATAGCGTTTATGCGAAATAATAATATATACACGATTTTAAAATTATTGCAGTAAGCTGTGTCACAAGAATTCAAAGAACGAGTGTGCTCTTTAGCAGTCGATAGCGGTATTAGATGGATGTTTCTGCTAAAAAATACATCTGACAACATTTTAATTAATATTCCATAGTATTATTATTCCCGCCTTTTTTTTTTTTTTTTTTTTTTTTCTTTGTCACACTAGTAATTTTGTAGAGTGTATTCTCCAAATGTAATTATGATTAAATAAGAAATTAAGTACTCTGCAAAATCACTTCTATAAATTAAAAGGCGGGACTAACAATAGCACGGAATATTAATTTGGATGTTGACAGATATGTAAAAAATACACAAAAAAACATTCGGTTATTGAAGAGTGAATCTGACGTATCCCGTAATGTGTGATAATGCAACTCTCAGTTCTTTAAAAACCGCCCTATCTTCCCACAAAATGTTTACTTCATTTCATTTTATTTTATAAACAGAAGCACAAACTTCAAGTTGAAATTCATAATATCTAAAAGGATGAAAAAGTCATCAATTACAAACATAAATATTTTTACTTTTATTCCTTTATGTAAATAATAGTTATTTATCATTTGTATTATTATTATAATTATTATTATTATTTTATTTTATTTATTTATTTCTTTGTTCGTTTGTTTGTTTATTTATTTATTTATTTTGAAGCAACATTCGAGAGCTTTGAAATTTCTTTCTTTTATACGAAATGGGACCTCCCCGGTACAATACACCTGAACCTTCACCAGAATTTTGTTTTAATTTGAAGTATAAATCCCCATAGTACTAATAATGTCATGTAATAGTAACATAATTACCGAATTATAGATCGGAAATTCATGTCAACTGTACTCGGGGGAAAAAAAAAAAAGGCACACGCACTTTCTCTTAAAGAATTATTTTATTACTTTCAGTATTCCACTAGCATATGCTTTAAAATGAAATAAACTTTATACTAGCTACGGGACAATAACTAAAGAGATTTTATACACTCTTTTGACACAGATACGATCAGTCATTCTCTAAAATAAAGCGTCAGAAATCCATATTTCCCTGTAACCATGTAAATATTAGAAGAAATGCACAGATCCTTTTCAATCGGAAGTTTTCGGAATTTCAAGGGAAACCGAAAAGAATTTGTACAGGGTCTTTATAATTAAAGTGACCCTATTCAGACCCCCCCCCCTCCCTCTAGAACCCGTTCTGCCTATCAGATTTTGATGAAATTCGGTATATACGTTATATGAACCATGGGAAAACGACTTTTCCAATTAAAAAAAAAAAAAAAAAAAAGTTAAGATTTTGATCACCAGATGACGCTTTTCAATGATTCCTTATGCAAATTAGTCAAACCTATAAAGAGAGTTCCGGTCAGAGCCAGAAAATCATTCTGAGTGCCTTTGCCATCGTTAATCATACCCTTACAAATGAAAGATCGAGGTTTAGTGGTAATACTGTTTTATTTGAACCCCCAGCAATAGCTTAACTGCACTACGTGAATATCGTCGTTTAAAAGGGTTGCGAAAAATGCCCATATCGAAGAATGGTTTGAAAAAGATGATTAGGAAATTTGAAGAGATTGGAGACTTGTAGACTTTACAGGAACGGCAATGTTTGCAGACCACTGTTTTCGTGCAAGAAGGAGCGATTACCCACATTGGGAGCCAAGTCTAAGAACTGCTTCGTGTTAATTTTGGCTAGATTCGTATATACCGTATAGTATACAGAGGTTTTCCAGATGTTTGACCTCCTCGCTCACCCGATTTAAATCCCTGTGATTTCTAATTGTGGGGTTTCCTAAAAGACTGTGTCCATAGAGAGGAAATATAACTTTACCTGAGTTGAAAGCCAGCATTACACGCCATGTTGCTGAAATCGCTCGAGAGTTTTTCGCTCAACCGTTGAACCCACTATAATGCGCTTTCAACGCGTAATGTATGTCAATGTAGCACACCTTGAGCACATTCTGTATTTAAATAAATTTTTGTGATTCACACAATTTTTTGTCCTCTTTTAAGAGCCACAATTCCCCCTGGTGGTCAAAGTTTGAACCTTTTTTTTTTTTTTATTGCAGAAATCTTTTCCCCATGGACCATATAACATATATACCAAATTTCACCAAAATCTGATAGGCAGAACGAGTTCTAGAAGGGTCTGAATAGGATCACTTTAATTGTAACCAACCCGTATTTGCAAGGAGAGGTCGCGACATGGAAAATTCAGATCGAGACGAAATTGTGTAAATTGTAGTATACTACGAAGGTAACAACATATTAAAGCAGTAGCTCGCTTTAACCACACGATTTCGAGGAAAAAGCCTTTAAAGTTTCATTAATACTTAAGTACAAGTTATTTCGCAAATGAGTCAACGCTCCAGTGGCGTTCTTGGTAGGCCGTCACTCAAACGACCTGGGTTCGAGTGTGGGGTTCGTGTTCGAGCCTACGGGATTTTTTTTTTTTTCCCTTCACTCTAAATATTATATTTCATTTTTACTTTATTTTATAATCCAATTCAAAATTAAAAAACTTTAATAAATAATAATTATTTAATTTTCTTGAATTAAAA
Source organism: Salticus scenicus (assembly GCA_963930645.1). NCBI lineage: Eukaryota > Metazoa > Arthropoda > Arachnida > Araneae > Salticidae > Salticus > Salticus scenicus. Next base: position 101,468,120 of record OZ005659.1, read on the forward strand.
AAAAAAAAAAAAAAAAAAAAAAAAATGTATATATGTAAGTTTAGAATTTTTATTATTTGTAACATTTATAATTTTCTATAACACAAAAAAGAAATTTTAGATTTCTTTTTTCCATAAAATAGGATAAAAATAAAGAAACTTTTTTTAAAATTATTTATCAAAACATGTTATTTTATTTTATGTATATTTAAAGCAATAGTAAATTTTGTTTTTTAAATTACCGAAAATTGTGTGTATATATATATATATATTACCGAGAAATAATTATTTTAATTGTATATATAATTACTATCAAATAAATTAAATAATTACTTCTCCAATCAATATAGCTTCTTGAAAAATTATTGTACAGGATTCCGATACTATTAATATACTTGCTAACCTAACCCGGAAGATTGTTAGTCCTGCCCCTTTCCATCTATTTTTTCACACCAGTCTTTTTTTAGCGTACTTTTCTTCTTATTTTATCATAAATATATTTGAAGAGAATTACTCTAAAACTTAAATGGTGTTCTAAAAGGGGCGGGAACTAACAATCTTACAGATTAGATCGGCAAATATGTATTAAATTATCACTGTCAAATAAATGTTCCAAATATAAACCTCTAAATGTAGATTTTAAATGTTAATAAATATAAGTTTTTCTTCGACAACGACTCGTTTTTTATCCTTCTATGCACGAAATAAAATTTCAGCTGCTCTCTAATATGAATAAGCTAAAAGCGGTTATGTAATTTACACATATTAAAACCAACTCAGGAAGCTCAAACCAAGATGTAAGTACACCTGCTAACTATTTTACACTTAGGTTTATTTTTTAATTAATGGTTTATTTTATTTTATTTTATTTTATTTTATTTTATTATTATTATTATTTGGTCTGTTTTTGTCTACTTTTGCTGTATTTTTTATTTTTATTATTCAGGGTTTTGTTTGTATGTTTATTTTATTTATTTTTATTTCATTATTTTATTTATTTTGCTATTAAGGGCCCTCTTCACTCACCGCCGCTGGAAGCCGAAGCTAATGTTATTCAATGGGAAATTTTTCTTTACAAATAGCTTATTAAGTAATACATATTTTTAAATTCTGTTTTCACATTCTGAAAATTCCCAGCTGTTAAATTGATGGACTTTTTTAAAAAAATTATTTTTTTATTTTTTTATATTTTACTTCGAAGCTACAAAATACGAATTTTCAATATGTGAATTTTTTTCATTTTGAAACTTCAAAATAAAATATTAAAAATTAAAAAAAATACTTTTTTAAAAAAGGTCCGTCAGTTTAACAGTTGGAAATTTTCTGAGTGTGAAAACTGAATTTAAAAATATGTATTAGTTAATAAGTTATTTGTAAAGAAAATTTCCCCATAGAATAACATTGGCTCGGGCTTCCGGCGACGGTAAGTGAAGAGGGCCGTTAAAGCTGCAGTTGAAAGATTGCAGGGATGGATGTTTGTAAAATTTAATCGTTTGAATAATTAAACCTACAATTTAAAAATTTTAATAATCAATAAATATTGAATTTTTGTGATTTAAAAAAATATGTAGGTTATATAGTTATATATTTCTATATGAAATATTTATACTTTTCTATAACTTACACACACACTTATACACACACATATATACATATAGATATGTATATATTAGCTTTATTTTAATTATAAAATAAAGAAACAATAAAATAAAATGTTTGGATAAAAATTTCTAAAAAAGGTTCCTTTTAATTTTACTTTATTTTATAATTAAAACAAAGCTAAAATTTATTTTTGGTGTCATAGAAAATTATAAATAGTAGAAATAGTAAGAATAGTAAAAATTCTAAACCTCTACATATATATATATATATATATATATATATATATTTAATTAAAGAAAATTAAATAATTATTATATATTAAAATTTTCAAATTTTTAATTGAATTATCAAAGAAAGTAAAAATAAAATCAAAAGTTTAGTTTAAGAAATAAAAAAGAAATCGTAGGCAGCATCGAACTTAGATCGCCTGAGTGACAGCCTTTAGCTCTACCAAATCCGCCACTGAAGCGTTCACTTGTTTGCGAAATAACTTGTACTTAAAGATTACTGAAACTTTAAAGACTTTTTTCTGGAAATTGTGTGGCTAGTGCGCGCTACTGCTTTAATATCTTGTTACTTTCATAGTATACTACAATTCTACGCAGTTTCGTCCAGATCTGAAATTTCCATGTCGTGATCTCTCCTTGTTCGATATTTTCCACAAATTTAGGACGAAGTCCCCCTATTCTGTTAATTAGAAGGTTCAGCACGGTTGATTTTTATTTTTATTTATTTTTTAATTAATTAGTTTTTTTTTTTTTTTATGGGATAAATTAATGTATTTACTGATGATTTTTAGATATTATCTACTATTAAAAACTGGTATTCAGAAAAGTGACTGCTCCGACCCCTGTAATTGTTTACCTTTGATTGTTTTATCTTTAAGGGCGAATACAATTGAAGATCAATAAATTGCATAAAAATGTTGTGAAATCTATAGTTTGGCTCTTATCTTTTTTTTAACACATTTCAATGGTAATTTCTGGTCATATTTTGTGCAGACTGATACTTTAAAGCATTTTAAGTAACATGATCACTGTAGAAATCTTTTCCTTTTTTAAAGTGTGTAATTTATTAACATAGAGAGTACATTTTTAAAATAGTTATAATCAAAATACATAAAAACTGGCATTTATGCTGACATAATCGAAAAGTAAGACTAAAGATTTTATTAGAATTACTAATGAATATTAGCCAAAAATATTTCAATGTAAATAAGAAAAAAGAAAGAAAAAGTTCAGACATATTTTTAAGCACTCTTAATTATTATAAAAAGTTATTCTTTATTTTTCTTAGAATTTATTTAACACATTATAGGGAGAAAAGTGATCGCAGTCAGAACAAAAAAAAGCCAATCCTTTAGACTTTTCTCTAAAATAGTATTTTACTTAAAAAACATAGTTGTCAGCATTTTAATTTATTCCCGAAAAGAAAATATCTAGCCCCATCTTTCCATACCCTTCAACATACTAATTAATATTCCGTAGTATTGTTAACCCCGCCTTTTTTTCACACCAGTATATTTTTAGAGTATTTTTCTTCTTATTTAATCGCAATTGCATTTGTGGGATATTTTTCTAAAAAATTATTGGTGGGAGAAAAAGGGCTGGACTAACAATACTACGAAATATTAATTAGGATGTTGGAGGGTATGTATTTCGCACCACAATATGTATAAAGTATTTCTCTCCAGTATACAACTATGGTAAAAAAAAATAAATAAAAAGTAAGAAAAATTACTCTTAAAAAAAAGTGATATGAAATAAAGGCGGGACTAAAAATGACCCAGAATAAATTAAATTTGGAATTTCTGTAAAGAATGATTTAAGTCATCTTTAACACTTCATGTGCTGCTACTGCTGTATACATGTCAGTAGCATTTATAGCATCGATTTCTGAGGATAAAATTTAAATTATTTAACATCGAATTCCCAAGCTTTTCATAAAATATTTTTACGTTTTAGAGGATATCTAAAAGGTGGAGCTTACATTAAAAGCTGATAAATACCTGACGACAATATGTTAATACATAAACGTAAGAAAAGGCGCAGCTACAGTTGTCTTGAAAATACTTGAACTGTAGATTCAGAAATTTAATAAAAATGACACTTTTGGATATAATTGCGGTATGGACCAAAAATGTTTATACTAATACAAAAACTTTAATGTATTGTGAACTGACTGCAAATAACTTTTATTTCAAATTTATTTAATTTTATTTATCTATTTATGTATTACTTATTTATTGTTATATTTACTATTTATTCATTTAATTTCCGACAAACTAATATTTAGTTCATTCTATGGAATGAAATTACTTAGATTATCATAAATAAAGCTCATTACATTCAGCTAACAACAGGGATGGAACACGAGAGCAGAACTTATACCACTCTCAATGTTGAGATTTATTTCCAACATGTGTCGGGACGCAAAGAAGCCCCCAAAATATTTCATTCGGCATTTTCATTTATCAACCACTTAAAAACAGAGAACCAGCATACTGAATAAATGAAGACATTTTCATGTTCATTCCAGAATCCACAAATTTTTATTATTGTATTCCTTGGATAAGAAGTAGACATGATCACAATATCTTGAAGATATTAAAAAAATTCACTTTGACAATCTTTCATGATTAACAACAAAAAAACTATTAATACCTTAGCATTATTTGCTGATGATACTGCTATTATGTGCAGACACACACAGGGACTGATTTAGACCGGGGCACACATTATTTACACTTACACCATTATTTTTTAAGCAATACTTTCCTCTTATAATAAACAAAAAATTCTCATTAAAAATTATTTTAAAAGAATTCTGGTGTCTAATAATCATGAGTAAATTCGATTGTTTTACACCGTTCATTTTTTATAAAAATAATTTCCTAGTCAAAACGTGGAATTCTTATGATATTCAGTAAAGAATAATTGTAAAAATATTCCGGTGAGAGAGTGCCCCGGCCTAAATCAGGCTCTGGACACACACGACCACACACCGTGTTTGAAAAACTCCAGGACTACCTTGATTCGTATGCTATTTGGCTCAACAAGTGGAAAACTAAAGTTAATAGCTCTAAAACTACCGCCATCTTCTTCACTAATAAATTCTATTCCCCCGACATTAACTTTACTCTCAATAATGATATTATTCCCTGGGAAACTTCTTATAAATACCTAAGAATTCATCTAGATTGTAAATTATTGTGGCATAAGCATATCTCAGAGACTCTGAAAAAGGCGCATAATGCCACCGCAGCCTCTTTCCTCTTTTGGCTTGGAATAGCCGCCTGTCTGTTAAAAATAAATTGTTACTGTACAAGTCCATGATCCGACCCATCTTGACTTACGGGTCCGCGGTGCTCCGATCTGCTTCAAAAACTGTGCTAGAAAAAATTCAAGTTTTCCAAAACAAGCAATTGCGTAGGTTTGTTCAAACCCATCGCTACGTTCGCAATGTTGTCATTCACAAATACCAAAAGATTAGACCTATCTATTCGGATATCAGGAAACTTGCGTTGAAGTTTCACAGGTCTATCCCAAAAGTCTAGAATCCTATGTTAAACGCCATTAGAAGGTACTATCCCAGAATCGGGAGGGCCAAAAAACGCCCACTTGCCATCCTCTACAGGGAGGACGGGTTTGTCTTGGTCTCCAAACGTAGGCGGCGAGATCCTGCAGGTGTTACATAACACAGAATTCTCACTCTAAATTCATTCTTTCCGTAGGTAGAATGAATATTTTATTCTTCTACAATCGGCTATCCCCCCGGAAACTGCAACTTACTGTGTCGTTTCTCAGTCGCGTATCATCAACCTTCCCGCCAGTTTCCTTACCGTAGTGATTTTATTTTAATTATTTCATTTTAATTAACTTGTAAACTTAACTGTAAATAATTGTATATATCTTTCTAACTTGTAAATTGCAGGGATGGAACACGGGCGCAGAATTCATACCACTATGAATGTAAGAAAATTGTCTACCTCTTAAATCAACGATATTATAGGTATGGAAATTTCTTAAACAGATTCCGGTATGAATTCTGCGCCCGTGTTCCATCCCTGAAATAGTAAAAAAAATTTTATTTTATTTAGTAATGTAAATAGTGTAAATAAGTTTTTCTCTGACTGCTTAACAGTCTTGTGAGGCTTTTTTTTTTTTTTTTTACAGTATTTTAATTATTCTGACTGCTTAACAGTCTCGTTAGGCTCTTCTTAATAATCTTAAATTAAAAAAAAAAAAAAAGTATTAGTGCTAGGGTTCTCTCTTTGCTCTACTGCCTTATGACTTCACAGCTTCCAGATTGGCTCTGCTCTGCTTCTCTCTTCCGTCAAGGTGCTTCTGCATCTAATCCTCACGCCAGGGATCCTTGGGAACCCACTCTGCTCAATATACCGAGAATCTAGAATATGCAAAACCACTCCATGTTTTTCTCCTCTCCTCAGGTGGAGGTAAGCGACTTTCTTGGCAGTCGTAGGCACTTCTTCAAGCCCAGTGATGAGGATGGTTATTAATACTGATTAAATACTAAATACTTCCTGTTATAAAGAAATATTCATAAAACAGAAAGTTGTGCATCTCGAAGCACAAAAAAATATGCAACTGCTGTCACCTTTATTGCATCCCAATTAATAATGCGAATATCCGTTAGAATGTCATTCCCGTGACAAGGGTTACGCAGTCGAACGGAAATCGTTCATATTGCGGATTTGAAAATAATATTGTAATTAAAAATCTTATGCGTTACTCCTATTGAAGATTGGCGAAACTATTTAAAATAAGGAGCGTATTTCAAAAATGTTAAGGGTTGTGTTATAAAAAGAATTCGCTGGAAACATGATGAAATTTGTTCTTTGATTTCATCATCTACGAAGACCGTTAACAAAAATAGAAAATCGAAATGAAATAAATGTTTTTTTTTTTTTTTTTTTAACTGAGTAGCGGATTAATTTTATTATTATTATTATTATTATTATTATTATTACAGGAAATGGGTTAGATTTAATATTGTAATGTATTAGAATTAAATGATATATTATTATTATATTTATTTATTTAACAAAAGAGAAAATTATATATTAATATTTGTTGTGGAATGTAGAATGTTACCTAAATTTTATTTCTGCATTACAAACAGCAAAGTGCATTTTATCAAGACTAGAGGTTTAATTTTAAAGGGAATAATGATATTTTTTCTGATCATTTGTCTTTTATTACTATTTATAATTGATTAATTCATTAAAAAACGTTAAGAATTACTCATAATGAAATTATTTTATTATATTTAATTTTAAAATATATTTAATTAAATCTGTATACATGGTTCGTACGGCCATGCCTTTTTCCAAGGACTTTCCTGCCAGTATTTTTATGCAATATATTTTCTTTTAAGTTTTAAAGCTTTCTTTAATATCAAAATTTGCTAAATACTAATACTGGTGCAGTAAATAAAGATATTTCAAGGACTTACGTTTTATGTTCAGGGGTCATTCTCTCCGCCCTTTTTTCAGGACAATCTGAGATATGCAATATTTTCGCCTTTATTGCCACCCGTCATTTCATGCAAAATTCTTCATCGTACTTGTATAGTATTATATCGTGACTCAATAGCATAAGGTTTATTTTATAAAAATACTGGTAGTAATAAAGGCGCAGATTTCTCATGTCTGAGAGGGTCCTGAAAAAAGGGGCGGAGAGTACGATCCCTGACTATGATATAATGCATAGATGCCAACATTTTAATTTATTCCGGAGTATTTTTAGCCCCGCTTTTATTCCGTATCACTTATTTTTTAAGAGTATATTTTTCTTATATTATTAAATTTTATATATAACAGAAAATTTTTCTACAAGTAAAGTGATGCTGAATAGAGGCGGAGTTAAAAATACTCCAGAATAAATTGAAATGTTGGCATCTATGTATAATGGAATATAATGTTCTTTTAATTAAAGAATCCCATTAATTTGGAAGTTGTGAGTTTAGTGGAACCTTGATCTGAAAAAATACCTCTCTACTGGCCAAGTTTGAACAAAATAAAATAAATTGGCGACTTAAAAATAATAAATCTTGCGAAATTCTTAAGCAAGAATATTATAAATTATTTTCGCAAAAAAAAAAAAAAAAAAAAAAAAAAAATGGTATTTCCATAATTAAATATCATTTTTGTCTAATAAAATAAAATACAATCACGTATTTCGGTAAACAGTTTTGAAAAAAGCGAGAATTTTGTCGTTTCGCATTAGCTGTAAATTAATTGCCTAATTCAACATGTGCTGAAAAAAAAAAATCAATTAATTTTGCAATTACTTCTAATTAAATATAATTTCTTTTAATCAATTTTAAAATAATTGTCTATTCAGTATTCGTTGATTTAAAAAAAAAAAAAAAAAAAAATTCGTGTATTTTAACAATTGCACTAAAAAAATTGCTGTGTTGAAAAAACAATAAATCCGACACGGTCTTAACGGATCTCAAATTTAGTGGTAGAAGTCTACAGTTTTCATATGACCTCCAACGCTTTTACAGATCTGTGTTTCATCGAAACCATAAGAGCATTTTGTTTCCTGTGTAATGCGTTCGAAAAGTGAGTTACCAATAAAAATAATTTCGCATGAAATGAAAACTTGCCAGAACGCCTCGACAATAACTTTTATTACAATAATTTTTATTTGTTCAAATTTTTTAACATTTCTTGAACAGATATTAGAATTCAAGCAAACGCTTTTTTTTTTCCCACAAATTTTAACACGGGGGGGGGGGGAGAGGAGGGTTGCACTTTACTGCAAAATTATACTTCAATTTACTATTTGTGAAGTATAAAACAAACGAAAAGATACGTTTGCAGAGTAAACACGTCTTATTTATTTTGGTTTAATATGATTGAGCTCCATCACTAAAAAATATGTATAATATTTCGGCATGGGGAAAAAGAAAAAAAAAAAAAAAAAAAAAAAAAAAAAATATCAAAATTTATTTTGGTATTAAAAATTTCCAATCGGACACTGATTGCATTTTATATGCCTCAAAAATAAATATTGTAAAAATAAAAACTTTTATCTGTATTGATCAAATCATTTATTTATATTTGTAAATGCCTCATTATCTTCACTCGACAATGCAGGAAATTAATTGATTCTCATGAAATGCAGGAAATTAATTGATTCAAAAAACCAAGTAATTGTAGACAGAGACAACACACTCAGCGATGAAACCGGTTGCAACTGATAGGAAATGTTTTGGGACGGAAGAAACAGACAATAGATGTAAAGTGTTTGTGAAGCTGTTGGTTTCCTACGTTCTTGCCCTCATAACAGTTTTGCTATTATCTGGTGATGGGTAACTCATACATGAAGCATGACATTGTCACACCTCATCACAGCGGTTTGTCATGACACCTCATAATTATTTTTTGTATTACTTCAAAAGCCATGTCCCATTCAACCACTCACTCAATGTCTCAAATGTTTTGCTTCATTCATTCACCGCCTCATTCAATACCTCAATCAAACCGAAGTACCTCAAAAATTTTGTCCCATTCAAAGACACACATTCAACTCTTCAAACGTTTTGTCATATTCATTCATTCATTCATACAGGACCTCAATCTATCTGAACTGGATTTGACAAAAATTTTGTCCCATTCTTTCAACGAAACCATTCAACGGGGTGAGATTCGGATACTCAGAATAAAAACACAAATCAGAGAAAGCCTGAATGGAATGAGATGACTGAATGAAGTGTTGTGTTTGTAATGCATTGCATTGTGACACTGGGAGGTTAATGTATGAGGGATATGTTGTAAGTCTGCCATGTTCGGAGAAGCGAAATTTGTAGTTGTGTTTGTAATTCAAGGTCGTCACCTGTCTGTAGGTGGTCATGGTGTGACCTGTTGGGCTGACTATAATAGAAAAGAATGCCTAGGGACAGGACGCGAATAAAATAAAGGCATTGACGGCAAATGGCTTGGCATTATACCAAAGAACTTCTAATAGATATTGAAAGATCTTTGATTATACTTCACGCGGGGGCGGGAGGAGGTGATAAGAGTCTTGCATCATGTGTTTTCTCTTCTATGTAAATAATAATAATGAAAATTTGCTTTTTTCCGAACATAATCTATTGAATGCAGACACTGGATGACATTATTTTCTTTCATAGCAATTATGTTTAGCCATAAGTTTAATTTGTGAAGAAGAAAGGCATAAAAATTAATATTTAACATTTAAAAAGTTATATGCGAAAATTATTATTATTATTTTTTTTTTTTTTAAGCTGTGAATAATTAAAATTGTGAATTTTTTTTAACAGTAAATGTAATACGAAAGAAATTTTATTACGTTATGCACTGAAGATTTGTTTATATTTACAATAATCACTTTTAATATAATTTTCATTATACACTAGTTTTAACATGATTGTATACTTGTAATATTTATGTAATAATTAGTTCTCTAAAAATTTGTTCAATAATATAATTATTATATTACCTACTAGGCACTTGTTACAGTGAAAATAAGATCTTTGACGAAACTATATCAACATTTCTGTACGATTAAATTAAATGCTGTTTATTTTATTTTATTTTATTTATTTATTTTATACCTAAAGAATCAAGTTAATACAATCGAACAATCAACTCATTAGTTGACAGAATTAGTCATCAATCTATTAAAAAACTATAATATAAAGAATCAAATAGCTTAAATTATTACTGCAATTAAGAAAATTAACATAATGTTGTTTATTTATCTTTCGTCTTCTAAAGAATCACGTTAATACAATGAATCAAACAACAAATTAGTTGATAGAATCAATCATCAACCAAAATTATATGATAAAATTATTTACTTATTAGTGCAATCGAAAGATTGGTGACACTTTGAATTGCATAGAAATTAAATCCCGCATAGGAGATTCAGAGAAAACCACGGAAAACCCAGAATACCTTTATTCCAATATCTCCAATTTTAATTACGATTAAATTACTTATAATACATCTTTCGAAATTTATTTTAATGTAATTTTATTGCGAACTTTTAAACTGGTGTAAGCCGTCAAATTCAGTACGGGAGTTTAAGAGAAAAGTACAGAAAACCCTAAACACATGTGTTATTTTTTATTTTGCAAACTTTCAAATTCTGATTATCCGCTCACATTCCGTATAAAAGATTTTTAACACTATTTATTCCAGAGTTATGCAAGAGAAAAACATTGAAAAGTAAGACAGAAATATTTTTATAACAATGGATTTTCGGAGTAAGGCCGATTGACTGCTGTGGGTCCTAGGCCTGAGGGGGAGCGCCTTCCGTAGGGGTCCTAACCCGTGTTACGCAAATTTCGGAGAAAACCACTGGAAACTCCGAACGGCTAGGTCGACGAGCGCGACCTGGAATCGAACCCGGCACCTCACGTCTACCAGCTTTGAGCGCAGAACCGCTCGGCCGCTGATGGGCCCTTTTATAACAATGTTTATATTACTTTTGTATTTCAGTTTTTAATTAACATTATTTCATAAGTAATATATCATTAAAAAAAAAAAAAAAACTATTTAAATTAGAATTGAAGAGTACATGTTGCAAATCTTTGTCACAAGATACCGCTTTTAGTTTTGCTACAGTTAAATCTTTAAGAGCTAGTTGCACTATGAGCGATCAAGCTATTGTGCGTTTTAAAACGGAAATAAGGCACCGCCGAACGGGACTTTGCTACGAATTTGTTACGAATCTTTGCTTACGAATCTTTGCTCTTAAAAACAAACATTGTTTATAAAGCTTAAAAAGAAGATTTAACACAAATAATTCCGAGATTCTACCTTTCCCTCCAATTTTAACTTAACCATAATCACAATATTACTTTAAAATTGAAGTGGCCGTATTATTCCAGTGACCTCACTGCTACTCCTAATTTTGTTTTGTAAATTCGATTTTCCTAAATGGCAAAAACTATTATGGTAAATCACAGACTACAATACAGGAAAAGAGAAAACAAGTACACCAAGAATAAAAATCATTCGTAATGCTACCAAGATGGAATTAAATATTAGTTCAAAAAAGAAGCTAGACTAATAAAATTGTTTAGGCCTGCGTTCCTATTTGTACTGCCTCCCTAGTGGCCTAAGAAGTTCTGATCTCAAAAAGCTGGTAAACGTAAGGTGTCGGGTTTGATCCCAGATCGCACTGGTTGGCCTGGCCGTTCAAAGTTTTCCGCGGTTTTCTCTGAAACTTGCGCAAATGCTTACAAGGACCCTTTAGAAAAATCTCACAGAGGGCACTTCTCTTGAGACTTAGGATTGTAGCACAGTTAGTTGGCCTTAACCCTAACACCAACACTCGTATTGGTAGCATAAACTTTATGTCCAAGGTTCGGAGAAAAAGATCGATTTCTTTTTAAATACTTTGCGAATATTATTTATTAATAGTGTATTAAACAATTTTATCACTATAATTATGTATTTTTCTATAATTATGAATATTTTTTATTCCCGGTGTATTTAAGAATTTCCTCACTGTATTTTATGTACTTTATATAATTACGAGTAATGTTTATTCCTGCTGTGCTTGAGAATGTTATCATTGCATTTTACGTATTTTTATATGATTACGAATATTGTTTACTCATGGTGTGTTTAAGAATATAATTATTATATTTTAAGCATTTTAAATTTATCAAACAAAATGTTGAGGTTGGTTGTTGGGTTGTCGGGATTAAGGCCGATTGACAGCACTAGGGACCTAGGACAAAAAAAGAGAGTGACCTCCGCGGGGGTCTTTCTAAGGGGTTTTAGCCCTCATTTTTTGAAGTTTATTGTTGCAGGCAGTATGATTTCGATCATTCTTTCGTTCTGATTAAAATAGTCACTTTCAAGGGCTCTTAATTATATGCTTGGCATTTGTTAGTTTGACGTCTAGAAATTGATAAATGCGCATTTATTTGTACAATAGAACCTGAGATATAGCCTCCCCTAAAATTGTAGAAATCGCTGTGCAGCAGCGCCACATGTTAAGTGCTTCACACCAAAAATTATTATTTGCCGATTTATATCAAGGTGCGTCTACATAAAAATGTATATGCAATTCTGTGAAGTAGTTTGTAAGATATAGCTCATCTTTAAATTGCAAAAATCGCTGAATAGCCGCGCCACCTTTTGCCCGATAAGCATTCAAATTTAATCAGCATGTTTCATAATGGCCTTCTTATATATATAAAGTTTTGTTTGATTATGCTATAAAGAGCCTGAGATATAGCCTCCCATTAAATTGTGGAAATCGCTGTATAGCAGCGCCACCTGTTGAGCGTTTGGTACCAAAAGTCGATTGGCACTAATTTAGGCCAAGGTGCATCTACATATAAATTTATAAACAATTCTGAACAGTAGTCCAGGAGATACATTTGCCACAAAATTTTTGTCTCTCACACGCACACACAGACAGACAGACATTCGCAAAAAATTGTAAAATTGTGTTCTAGACTTCTCAAAACGTGAAAATCTGTCGAAAACCAGAAGTCGGAAATTTTTACGAATCCAATATTTTCTTCTATTGAATAAATAAAATAAAAAGGATCAAATCTTGTTCTGGACCCTCAAAACATGTAAATGCATCAAAAACCATTATTAGAAAACTTTTACGAATCCAATACTTTCTTCCGAAAACATTCGTGAGTTTTTATAAGCAAGTGAAGAGTGAAGTGCCTGAGAAATTACTTAAAACAATCATTTTAACACCTTCTTGTTAAAACTAAATATGTCTTTAACAATCTCAATATTTTTGAAAAGTCAGCTTTATTTGTTAAAAGTATTTAAATTTTTGTGACTATTACTTCTTTTAAGGAAATAAGATAATTTCTCAGTGATTCCTTAACTTTTTTTCCAATCATTTTAACAGTAATCTTCATGACAAGTCAATTCATTCAATTCAATTCACTTGTGCTTGTGACATGAAAAACTACCTAAATGATGACAAGACATAACTGATGACACAGTACTTCATTTCATACATACGTCTTCCTTTACTCTTTTGGAATTGTAGGTACCATATGTAAGCCCCTCATCTCTTAACACTACACTTCACGGCAAAACAATTCCTTCAAAACACTCGTGTCACGAAAAACTCCCTATCTCACAACTGACTACAACATATGACAAAATACTTAATTTCATTTATGCATCTTCGTTCACACTTTTGTAGTTGCAGTTACCGAATGTAAACATCAACTTTTAATACTAATCTTCATGACAAAATCACTCTTTCAATTCACGTGGGACATGACAAACAACCTACATCACAACTCACTACAACATATGGCATAGTACTTCATTTCATTCATGCATCTTCATTCACTTTTTTGAACCTCTCACCTCTTCACACTAATTAATGTTCATGACAAAACAACTCTTTCAATTCACGTGGGACATGACAAACAACCTACCTCAGAACTCACTACAACAGATGACAAAATACTTCACCTCATTCATTCACCTTGCTCTCTCTCTTGCAACACATCATGTCATTTGAAGCATGCTATTGTCCCACTTCAAAATATTTTGAGGTACCTCAATGTCATGACAAAATTTTTTCGTGTCTTACTCATCACATCACTACGTGTTTCCAACATTAAAGAATGTTAACAAAAACAAATTATAATCGTTGCTACGCCAAACCTGCCGTCACAAGTGATGGCGACCTAGCGTTTATGTAAGGCAATAGTTAAGTAATTAATGGTGGTTACATGGGATGTATAAATATATATACGAAATATTCATCTAAAACACAATGGTGCGAATACATTATAAAAACCAGAAGCTTTATAAGTACAAAGAAGGTTTTAAAAATAATGATGAATATTTTAAATATTTTCTCATATTAAATTTCACTTAATAGAACTATTTTCAAATATATAATTTAACACTTTCGCGACCACTGACGTAGATTCACGTTATTTGAAAATCTGCAGCTACGTCAGACGGCGGTTCTTTTGCGATTTGCATGTCATTTATTTCTTTAAAATATACACAATATTCATATTTGTACAACCAATATACTATGGATATAAATATTTTGATTAGTAAGAGTATAATTATAATGTATATCCATTTATAATATGAATTTCAATGTAGAAAATTTTATTCTGAAATATTGCAAAGTGGGAGAATAACGCCTACAGGCGGACTTACAGTCAAAAAGACGAAAACATGCGGTAGTGTTAATAAAAGAGAGTGTTAATAAATACTTTTAATAAAATATAGTTGTAATTACATGAATATATATAATTTTTGGCTTCATTTTTTTAAATGATATTTTTGAGCCAATTTAGCTTAACACTTTCGCGACCACTGATGTAGATTCACGTCATTTGAAAATCTCTCACTCCATCAGTGGACGTTTCTTTAGAAATTTGTATGTTATTTATTTCTTAAAAATATACTCAATATTCATATTTGAACTATCAATATACTATTTATATACATGCTGTGACTAGAAAGACTATAACTATACTGTATATCAATTTGTAATATAAATGTGAATAAGGAGAATTTTATTTTGAAATATTGAAACAAAGGAGAATAACGCCCACAGTCGGACCCTACTGTGAAAAATACAAAAACATGCTGTCGGAAAGTGCTAATTACAAACATTGCCCCGCCTACACTCTATACATATAAAAGAACAATTATATGTTTGAGGTTGACGAAAAAGTACAAACTAAAGAGTACGGTTCAGAAATATGCTTTTCTTGTATAGATAATAATAGTATCGTTTATTACGCACATATTATTGCATATGTTATTATGCATATGTTATTCCATATTCATGGGACATACTTGGCAGGGAGGTGGAGATCACTGCAACGATTGAGAATTATACGAGGGTTGATCCAAAAAAAAGTTTACAAGCAGAAGCATTTGAAACGTAATAATTGTGGAGCGAATATTTCCACCCAGGGTGGTTGACAGATGACGCTAGTTGTCCTACAGCGGTTCTACGAGTAAGTAGCGTCAGTACGCAGACACTTAAGAGCGACAGTAATGGCACGACGTCTAGAAAAGTGGTCTCGCATAGAGGTGCGAGCCGTAATTCGATTCTTATGGGCCAAGAATGTGGCCGCATCCGAAATTCACAGACAAATCGTTGAGGTATACGGGGACAAAGCAATGAGTCATTCTTCTGCATGACAATGCCAGGCTCCATACAGCTCGCCAGACTCAGGAATTGCTGCAAAGGTTCAAGTGGGAAGTCTGGAATTACACCCCCATACAGCCCCGATTTGGCTCCAAGTGACTATTTTCTTTTTCCGGCGTTGAAGCGAAACTTATCCGGAACACGGTTCACTTCAGACAATGCAGTGAAAATAGCTGCCGAGAAATGGCTCAATGAGCAAGGCCCTAATTACTACCAAGATGGGATAAACAAGTTGGTCGAACGTTCTGACAAATGCCTAAACAGGTTTGGCGACTATGTGGAAAAGTGAAGGCCAGATGTGTCTCTTGATTCCCATTTGTATCTTGTTTCTATTGTTAATAAATACTTTTTCATTTGCCTTGTAAGCTTTTTTTTGGATCAACCTACGTAGTATTCTATGATCGCAAACAACGATGTAACTCATGAACTGAATGATTTTGTTTATTTTTTAACAAGAAATGGGAGATTAAAATGTGGAAGTGGCTGTAGAATAATACATTTTTAAAAAGGGTTTTACATAATATTTCGTACATAAAGAAATACACGTAGTAATAATTTCGTTTCTAATAAATGCATTTATGAAACTGACTGCAATACTATGGAAATTGTGTACGACTTTGCGAAATAATAAATCGATAATATCTAAAAGAATGGCAAAAACATGGATAAAAAACATGATTATTATTACTTATTTTCTGTTTGGTAAACACGTTACCCATACGGCCTCGCCTTTTCTAAGCAGCCTTCACCAGTATTATCGTTTCCTCTTAAGTGTACAGTGTTCATTTAAGAAGAAATTTATCTTTCAATAACACTTTTGGAAGACTACTTGGAAAGAGGTGGGAAGGGCGCAACTGAACATTAGCAAGTATTTTTTTTTTTTTTTTAATGCAATATGCAAGAGCCACACCCATATCTGAATTTTTCTGTTAACACTTTTGCGACCGCATGTTTTTGATTTTTTGGCCAGTAATGTTAACATGTGGGCGTTATTCTCCCAAGTTACAATTTTTCAGAACAAAATTTTCTGCGTTTAAATTTGCAATGCAAATGGATATATATTATATTCGTATCTCTCTAATAAAAGCATTTGTATCCATAGTATATAGTTTGCATAAGTATGAATATTGTATATAAATTTAAGAAGCAAATAACATACAAATTGCAAAAGAAACGCCCACTTTGGAGTTACAGATTTTCAAACGACGTGAATCTACGTCAGCGGTCGCGAAAGTGTGAAAAATAGCCAACAACATCCAGTTCTTAATATGTTAAAAAGAGGTTAGCGGTCACAGGCTCATATGTAATTCTCAATCCTTGAGATATTCGCTAGCACTCGTCCAAATTTGTCACATAATCTCACAATACCCCTGTGTGTGTGTATATATATATATATAGTATTGAAATATATGTTCTTAGAAAATTAATTATTACTGTTATTATTATTGTTTTCAATATAGATTTTATTATTAAAAGTACTTCTTTAAGAAATTTTTACCTTATTCTTGTAATATATTTCAAAATTAGTTATTTAAGTGCAGGGATGGAACACGGGCGCAGAATTCATACCACAACCAATGTAAGAAAATTTTCTATTTCTTAAATCAACGATATTATAGAGAGAGAAATTTCTTAAACGGATTCCGGTATGAATTCTGCGCCCGTGTTCCATCCCTGTAAGTGAAAAACGAAATTAAAAATTAATGTACTGTAGGGAAAAATAGGCATTCATACATACATGTATATATGTATATATAGATATAAATAAATAGATAATATATAACACAAATACATTCACTTTCTTTTCTTTTTTTAAATACTACTTAAATACTATATTTAAATAAAACTTTCAGAGTTGTCCACTTTTGTAATTTATTTCGGAACCCGGAGCATTGTTATTCCCGCTTCTTTCTTATATCATGTTCTTTAGGTTTAATACATTTTTTATTTTATCATGGCTATAATATGCAGAGTTCCAATATTTTAACTTATTTCGGAGCATTTTTAGTCCCAACTTTATTTTGTGCCACTTTTATTGTAAGAGTAATTTTTTCTTCTTTAACGTAGTTACATATTGGGGAAAAAAATACTCTAAAAATAAAGTAGTGCGAAATAAAGGCGGGGCTAAAAATGCTCCGGGGTGAATTAAAAAGTTGACACCTATGGAGGGATAAAGGATGGGTGCAGAATTCATACTAGTATTTGTTAAAAAAAAATTTCTGCCTATAATATAATATCTATATATTAATTTGAAACATGTTTTTGCCTGTCTCCACTATATTGAGAGAACTACTCGGTGTAAAAATTTGGTTGAGGTGTCTAAAGAAAGGTCTTGGTCTGTAGATGTGCTATGAGAAGTGAAAAATAAAAAAAAGTCGAACGGTTCCCCCCCGGGGGGGGAAACCGTTTCTCCTCTGGGGGAAACGGGTGGGAAACCGTTTCCCACCCGTTTGGGAAACGGGTTAAAAACACGTTTACGAGCTTAACTAAGCTTCAAATTACTTCACGGTGAAGAAATTGTACATATGGGGACTAGAGTCGAATACTAAAAAATCTCTTTCTGTTGCATACAATATAGTGCGATCCCTGGTGGTGAAAAATGGAACTAGGTGATTTTGCTGCAGACCATATCATGTTACATCTTATTTTAAAGGTCTTGGTATTTCCTGACCGTTGGGGATGTTCGTACAAAACACACTGGGCCCCCTGGCGGTGGAAAGTGCAACTAAAGGATTTGTCAGCTGACACCACCATGTGGCACCTTATTTAAAAGGTCTTGGAAATTCAAGGTGGTTGTTGATAAAGGTCTTGAAATTTCATGTTGATTGGGGATGTTTGTATATAATAAAGGGCGCCCCCTGGTGGTGAAAAGTGGAACTAAGTGATTTTGTAGTGGGCCCTATCTTGTTACATCTTATTTCAAAAGGTATTGGTATTTCCTGACCGTTGGTGATGTTCGTACAGAACACACTGCGCTTCCTGGCGGTGGAAAGTGCAACTAAAGGATTTTGCAGCTGACACCACCATGTGACACCTTATTTAAAAGGTCTTGGAAATTCAAGGCGGTTGTTTATAAAGGTCTTGAAATTTCATGTTGATTGGGGATGTTTGTATATAATATAGGGCGCCCTCTGGTGGTGAAAAGTGGAACTAAGTGATTTTGTAGTGGGCCCTATCATGTTGAACCTTATTTTAAAGGCCCTGGTATTTCTTGACCGTTGGTGATGTTCCTATAGAACACACTGTGCCCCCTGGTGGTGGAAAGTGCAACTAAAGGATTTTGCCCTGGTGGAGGAAAGTAGATTTTGCAGCGCCTGCGTAGCTTACCTGCTATACGGTGCCGCAACCACAGGCAGCGTAACACGAGTCAGAGGTTCGTTCGGTTCAAGGTTAATTTTTGAGAATTTTTTCATGGTATTAGCGGCTTGCATATACGTGCCGCAGGCACTGAGTCACGAACCCAAGTTCCGTTCTGCTTAAGGTTTTTTTTTTTTTTTTTTTTTACAAATGATTATTTTTTTCGTGATGTTTTCATTTTAAAACAGAAATTCAAACAAAATCGAGTTAAAGGTATAAAATAATACAAATTTAAGGTTCATTTAAGGTATCATGGGCCCGGGCAACGCCGGACGGGTCAGCTAACATATAGTCTTAGTATTAAACGAAATAGAAAATAAAAGATAGCATCTGTTTATTTGAAGTCTGTTTGACGTCACATTGACAGTACTTTGTAGAAAGTGATGTCATATATAGTATTTCTATTTATAAGCATTTTTCTGACTTTCTTTTTTTAAAGTGAAATGTAGTAAATTATATTAGATGTTTTAACTCGAAATACATTTAAATAATGATGCGACGGTTTTTGAAACATTACGGTCAGTGCTGCCAGATTGAGGGAAATTTTTATTTAACTGCCACCACTAAATTTTATTTGAAACAGTTTCGTAATTATTTTGAAGCATTTTTCACAGAAATCGTCTATGTAATTAGGTAACTGTTATAAGTAAAATTTAACAGTGACAGTTGAATTAAAATTTCCCTCAAATCTGGCAGCACTGATTACGGTCAATAAAGTGATCGTCGAATTCGACGGGTTCCAGCTAGTTGTTGATTTAAAACAAAGTATTTTGTTACATTGATAGAGGTATGTGTTCTGCGTTTTGCGCCCATGTTCCATCCCTCCGTATGGTATATATTTAAACTTTATTGTACAAATATTCGTTGCATGTAGGGTGAATTTTCTAATTTAAATTTATCCAGCTGCATGTAATCTTTCATACGGCTTATTTATTATTTGCTGTTCGTACATATAATCATAGGAAATAACTCAGTTCCTGTAATAACAGTCACGTCAACATTTTAATTTATTTCAGAACACATTCAGTGATTTAATTGATAATGATGTTTTCTTCATTCTATAATAATAATAAATTATGAAGAAAAATGCGCTCTAAATGCTGCAGAATAAATTATAAAGCTAGGATATCTGTACTAAAAGAATTTTTAAATATTTAAATTAGCATAGTTACACGTCCTACTTAATAACCCGTAGTACTACTAGGAACCGCGTCTGTTTCTACACCATTTAATATTTAAAGTAGTTCTCTTCAAATTTATTTATGATTAAATTCATCGTGACGTCACACTTTATGACACTCCCGAAGGAATATAGCAGAGATGATTTGTTTATTTTCCTAAAATTAGTTGGAAAATTAATATTAGGCTCGTTTTTTTTTTTTTTTTTGTTTAGTTAAATTATGTAATTTATTAACACAAAGAATACTTTTTAACAAATACTTACTAAAATGTATAAAAGCTGTCAAGTATGCGGACATAATCGAAAAGTATGATCAGAGATTTTTATTAGAATTTGTTAGAAAATTCAAAGATAGATCGTAATGCTTTATTTTGTTTACGTACAAATAGTTATTTTTTAAAAAACTTTCTAAGGCATTCGATACTTAGTTACAAATTTATTAGAGAGTTCTTATGTAAGAGAATACTATTTTTTATAGGCATACTTTCAGGCCTTCTCGCTTTTTATTAAAAATATCTCCTTACTTTTCTCAGGATTGATTTATCACATTGCAGGTGATAAATTATGATCGTCCTCCGAAAAAAAAAAAATAAATAAATATATATATATATATATATATATATATATATATATATATATATATATATATATATATATATATATATATATATATACATATATAAAGAGAGAGAGAGAGAGAGAGAATATTTAAAGTAACTGTATGCGTTAGGAGTTACGCAGATCTGCCGCTAATAACTCCTCCTGCTTTGAGTTAATTACGAGGTCTCAGGGGAAAATATACTCTTACTCAGGAGTGAGAATTTGGCGACAAACTACTACCACTATTTACAAAAAAAATATTCTTCTTGCTGAATCTAAGATTTATTAAGAAAAATGCTTTTTTTTCTAAATAGTGGTGCAGAATCTGGGCCAAATACCTTGATTTGTAAAGACCTAACAACAAATATTACTTTGAGGCCAACTAATCAGTTAACTAATCTTCTTAGTATTTATTACATGCGTAAAAGAATATCAGGAAATGTTTTGAACATAAATACAGAGAATATTAGATCTACCGAAAACTTATGTCCCTTTCAATTAAAGAACTTATATGGGAAAAGTATTTTGCATAATATTTATGAGCCATTTTTTTTAAAGCTGGACAAAGTCTATGGAGGTGTGATAGTTGACATTTTCAATTTTCCCGAAACTTTCAGGATATCTCAGTAGTACTGTGATAAGAAAAAGTGAAATTTATTTTTTTTCTGAATATCATTTGTTTGACCTAGAGAGGGGGGTTAATGTCTGAGGTCGTAAATAAAGTGTGCCATTTTAATATTATTTTACTCCTAAAGCCATGAGTGACCCATGTCAATTTTTTTAAATACGGATACTACTTGATACTAAGTACATTTTAGCATAAACAGTTTGGTGGGTCATTCATGGCTTTAAAGGTCAGGGTCATTCAAAAGTGCAGTTTTCGTTGATTTTTTCCATGTTTTCAGTCTGAATATCTGCTAAAGCCATGAGTGCCCCATATAAATAATTATGGGGTAAATTACACACATTAGTACAGAGCTTAAAAATATTTAAAATTGCATGGGTCACTCTTGGCTTTAGTAGATAAACGGTCTCAAAGTTGAAAATTTTCAAAAAGAGGTCAAATTTGATAGTAAATTATTCTATAAGCCATGAGTCAATAACTATGAGAGAGAGTTTTAATTATACCCTAGATGGTCTAGTTTTAGACCCAGGTTACAAAACTATGGGGCTTGCAAGATTTATTTAGATATAGTCTATTTTATATCGCCAATGTGTACCTGTTCTATGTAGTACAAAACGCTTGAGACCCACACGCTTAATTTCAAAGAATGAATTAATCACTCCATATAGGAACGTAATATTTCACAATGACATTCATCCTTTCTGAGTAACTGTTTTATCAGAAACTGACAATTTGCGAAAAAAAACTGGTTCCAAATATTCTCTCTGTCGGGGGGAAAGAGCAAAGCACTACATTTCGAAGTGAAACGGGAAAAATCTTTAAAGGGGGTGAATTGAGAGCCTTTTCATTGGACCGATTAAGTCATGTGATATTTTGGAGCGATTTCCACAGATTCAAAATGGCTGCCTGCGATCTCGTGCTCGTGCTGACGTGCTTATAAGATTTGAAAATAACTAAAGATAACTAAATGCTTTGAAAATAACTGAAAACAGATGATGCTTAAAAAATTAAGGGTAAGTACTGTTTTATTTTTCGATCTCAATAAGTTCTTTGAAATTACCTACCTAATAACTCGCTTATCTATGTTATTGTAAATGTTTTTCATGTACTGTACTAAAAACGATCGGTACTTACGTATTCACTGCATGTCATTTTACGAAGTGAAGTATAATCTGCACAAGTTTATCATACTTTTTTATCGTTTAACACAATTTATGTAATTTTTTATCATATAAGTTTGTAACAATAACAGGTTTATCACGGTGCCGAATAACTGCTGGCATGCGGTTAATACGAAAATGCCATGTTTTAAATATTTTTTTTTCAATTATAATATTACTAAATGTATATACATACAATTGAATTTTTTTAATGCATGCAAATTTTCTAAATTTTATTATGATAAATTTCTAAATTTTGCATCTGTACCTTACCTTAACAATAATTTTTAGATTTCTGGTAAAATATAATAAAAAATAAATAAAAAAAGTATATGATAAATCAATACAAATGTTAATTTTTTTAAAGCGTAGATGTAGTATCACAGGCATCCTTTAAAAATCAGGATTGTATTTTCGGCATGACAGGAAATAAAAAAAAAAAACTTACTGTTATTGTTTACATAAGAACAATCCACAATTTGCTAATTAATATTTCAAATTAGTAAAAATTGTAATTTAAATCTGTGTAGTGAAATTTCATTATTATGCTATGACTGATTAAGAAAGCTGTTAATTAATTAAAAATTAATTAAAAACTTTATTGTTTTCAAATTTTAGAGATGTACCATATTCTGATTTTTACATAAATATATACACTATATATTAAGTTTCACTTCTATATTACATTTTATTTGGGCATATATCGGAAAGGCATTCATTCAATATTTTAAGACTATATTTGGTATTACAATAAATCTCATGTTTTTTGAAAAAAAAAGAAAAAAAAAAGCTGTTACATTTTAAATTCTTAAAAAATATATATTGGTGTTTCAGTGATCTAATATATGTTGCTTGGCTTCTACTATGCTTAATAGATCATCTTTATTATATATATATATATATATATTTAGAAATTTTTTTTTTTTCTATCTCACTCCCCCCTCTTTATTTTTTTCTTTTTTTACTAGCTTTAAAATAGGTAAAAAATCTATTCAAATTTTATTAAAATACATTGTTATTGTTCATTTCGTTGTAGATCAGTTAAAAAAAAAAAATAAAAAAAAAAAGTCTGCATAATAAATAAAACTATAATCTTTTTATTATTATTATTATTATTATTATTTTGTTTGTTTTTTCAATTGTGGCGCCATCAGTGGCCGAGAAGTTCTGCTTATGAAGCTGGTAGTTGGGAGGCACCAGGTTCAATACCAGGTCATATTGGCTGGGCTAGTTTTACGAAGTTTTCTGTGGTTTTCTTTAAAATTTGTGTGAATTGCAATGTTTTCGTTGAACACCTAATTTAAAGATGTGATTTTATTCATAGAAAACACTCTTATATGAAGCATCCTAAAATCAATAAGCAGAGTTTTTGCGAAATAAATATAGTTTTCTCCTTTTTTTTTTTTTAATAATAATTTAAGCTTGATTAAATACATTTAATATCTTGTATTGGAAAACTCCAATTTCAGAAAAAATAATTACAGCAATTCATCAATAAATAATAAAAACAAAAATTTGGTGTCCCAGACCCCCTTAAAACAAACTTTCAAAATTGCTAGATCATATTAATTTATTTATTTATTTTAAATAAAGTACATGTAAACAAAACTGAAACACTGGAGCAACACTAGAGGTTTATTATTATTATTTATTTTTTTCATTGAATATATATATATCTTGTTTGTAATGCCAAGTAATTCCAATTTTTTAATAGAATATCTATCAACGAGAATAATGCAGAATAAATACAAGATATTAAATATATTTAATCAAGCTTAAATTATTATTAAAAAAAAAAAAAGATACAGGAGAAAACTATATTTCGCAAAAACTCTGCTTATTGATTTTAGGATGCTTCATATAAGAGTGTTTTTTATGAATAAAATCACATCTTTAAATTAGGTGTTCAACGAAAACATTGCAATTCACACAAATTTTGAAGAAAACCACAGAAAACTTCGTAAAACTAGCTCAGCAACTATGACCTGATATTGAACCTGGTGCCTCCCAACTACCAGCTTCATAAGCAGAACTTCTCGGCCACTGATGGCGCCACAATTGAAAAAACAAATAAAATAATAATAATAATAATAATAATAATGATAGTTTTATTTATTATGCAGACTTTTTTTTTTTTTTTTTTTAAATAAAATGCAGAAGTTTCTTTCTTTCTTTCTTTCGTTTTTTTTTTTTTTTAACTGATCTACAACGAAATGAACAATAACAATGTATTTTAATGAAATTTGAATATAATTTTTACCTTTTTTAAAGCTAGGAAAGAAATAAAAAAATAAAGAGGGGGGAGTGAGAGAAAAAAAAAAAAAATTCTAAATATATATATATATATTTAAGAATTTAAAATGTAACAGCTTTTTTTTTTTCTTTTTTTTTTTTTTTTTTTTTTCAAAAAACATGAGATTCATTTTATTTTATTTTATTTTTTTACAGGATTATTTTTAAATTTATTGTAATACCAAATATAGTCTTAAAATATTGAATGAATGCCTCTTCTATATATGCTCAAAGAAAATGTAATATAGAAGTGAAACTTAATATATAGTGTATATATATATGTAAAAATCAGAATATGGTACATTTCTAAAATTTGAAAACAATAAAGTTTTTAATTAATTTTCACTAATTAAATATAAAACAGCTTTCTTAATGTGTCATAGCATAATAATGAAATTTCAATACGCAGATTTAAATTACAATTTTTACTCATTTGAAATATTAATTAGCAAATTGTGGATTGTTCTTATGTAAACAATAACAGTAAGTTTTTTTTTATTATTTCCTGTCATGCCGAAAATACAATCCTGATTTTTAAAGGATGTCTGTGCATACTACATGTATGCTTTAAAAAAAATTAACATTTGTATTGATTTATCGTATACTTTACTTTATTTTATTTATTTATTTATTATTTTATTTTACCAGAAATCTAAAAATTATTGTTAAGGTAAGGTACAGATGCAAAATTTAGAAATTTATCATAATAAAATTTAGAAAATTTGCAAGCATTAAAAATTCAATTGTATGTATATACATTTAGTAATATTATATTTTTTTTTTTTTTTTTTTTTTTTTTTTTTAATTTAAAACATGGCATTTTTGTATTAACCGCATGCCAGCAGTTATTCGGCACTATGATAAACCTGTTATTATTACAAACTTATATGATAAAAAATTACATAAACAATGTTAAACGATAAAAAAGTATGATAAACTTGTGCAGATTATACTTCACTTCGTAAAATGACATGCAGTGAATACGTAAGTACCGATCGTTTTTAGTACAGTACATGAAAAACATTTACAATAACATAGATAAGCGAATTATTAGGTAGGTAATTTCAAAAAACTTATTGAGATCGAAAAATAAAACAGTACTTACCCTTAATTTTTTAAGCATCATCTGTTTTCAGTTATTTTTAAAGCATTTAGTTATCTTTAGTTAATTCAAATTAAAATTAATATTTAAAAAATTTATTATTATAATCAGAAATCCTGGCGTCAAATTGAAGATAATTCCTTTCTGTATATAAAGGTGAAAAAAGTTTGTAAATTGAACCATTAGTTCATGAGATATAACAAATTTTTAATTCATCAAAAATTTTTAATTTAAAAAAAAAAAAAAAAAAAAAAAAAAAAAAAAAAAGAAAAAAAAAAAAGAAAAATTCTTTCTTGCTCAACTTCATTGTCAAAAAAGCTACAATTTCAGAAAAAATAATTACAGCAATTCGTAAATAAATAATAAAAACAAAAATTTAGTGTCCCGGACCCCCTTAAAGGGGTTAAGCATCTTTTATAATTATTAAAAGAAACATTGTGGTTAATAATGTTAACACGAATTTCACTTTTTGTGTGTGTGGGGGGGGGGATAGAGGTAGGGTGTTTTAGTAGATATTTATTTATAAGATATATTAAAATCAGAATTAGATTTTTAAGGGAAAATATCTGTCAATAGTACATAATTTTTTCTTCTTACTCAAAAAAGGAGTTAAAAACGACTTATCAAAGCGGAGTGGAGTCACTCATTTAACATAATGATTCAGTTCAAATAAGGAGTGCTTATTGTTTATCAAAAAGGAGTGAAAATGAATTATCAAAAAGGAGTGAAAATAATTACTCCGCAAGATAGATGAAATTCACTCCTATAGGAAAAGTGCATTTTCATTACTGGAAAGGAGTGAAAATTAACTCAGTCTGAGCTAAAATCACTGGATTTTTTTAAGAGAGCAGTTTTGTAATACATTAATCCTTGTTTAAAACTTCCCATTTTACATTACAGAGGTCAGCATCAAAATAAATATAAAATAAATATAAAATTAAAAAATCTGGAGTGACTCCACTCGACTTTCCGAACATTGAGTAATTAACAGTTTTGAAGATAAAGCCTGTAAATGCTAGATTCACCAAAATGCTTGTAGTTAGTGCAACAGTGATTTATAATATTCATACAAATTTTCAGCTCAATTGAATAAGGCGTTTAGATGCTATCGCACTTTTAAAAGTTTGGTCCCATAGGCCCTAATGTTAAAGAATTTTTCTTTGTGTCCCTGTAAAAACACTATAAGTGCTAGATTCTCCAAATTCTATACAGACTGAGTATCTGTGAACTATAATATGTGTGTAAATGCTTTGCTCAATTGAATAAAGCGTTTAGATGCTATCGCACTTTTAAGATTTTGGTCCCATAGGCCATAATGATAAACAAGTTTTCTTTGTGTCCCTGTAAAACAACTATAAGTGCTAGATTCATCAAAATCGATAGGGTTCGTGCTACGGTGACTTGCAACATGCGTACCAACTTACAGCTCATAAAAGCAAAGCGTTTAGACGCTAGCGTGTTCACTCACACACATACACACACACACACACACACGCATACACACACACACACATATATACATCATCGTAAATTGAGTGAAGACGGACTCAGGGAACCTCGAAACGTATAGAAACATCAAAATCTCAAATTCGGATTTTTGACATGATTACAATACTTTCCTCACTATAGTGTTCAGAAAGTAATAACCTAAGATACATCTGAAATGTGCATATTGTTATATTAATATAAGGTGATGAAAACAAGACTGTATACAAAATAATAATAATAATAATAATAATAATAATAAAAATTGCGCTTGAGACTAATTGAAACAGGTGTTTCAAGTAGCTTCCCCTATATTTGTTTCAGCTGGCCCCTGCCCACAATTTTCACTTCACGAGATGTTAAGTTACCAGTACCTATGCTCGTGGGCGTTTCAAATCATATGATTAGCAAGCTGCATCTATACACTATAAACGCTGAATCAATCAGAAACATTCACCAATTATTGTTACATAGAATGCAACATCACTTAAAAATTTGAATTTTTACTCACAGTAAAAAACAGTACTCAAAAACAGTTTTATCCTCATAAAATCGACAGATGTTTACGTACACATCTATTTTTACATTGTAAAGTAGGTTATGTGTGTCTGTACTTCCCTTTATTGGCAATGAATAAGAACTTAAAAATTGTATTTTTTATTTCCATGTTTCAACTTAACCCGTACTTCAACTTGCCCCTGTCTCCCTTATGTAATTTTTACTTTCCGAACACTATAGTGAGGAAAGTATTGCAGTCATGTCAAAATACGAATTTGAGATTTTGATATTTCTATAAGTTCCGAGGTCCCCTGAGTCCGTTTTCACTATTTTTGCGATGATCTATGTATGTATGTGTGTATGTGTGTGAGTGAACACGCTACGTCTAAACGCTTTGCTCGAATGAGCTGCAAGTTGGTACGTATGCTGAAAGTCACCGTAGCACGAACTCTATTAATTTTCATGAATCTAGCCCTCATAGTTTTTTTACAGGGACGCACAGAAAAATTCTTTATTATTATGGCCTATGGGACCAAAATTTTAAAAGTGCGATAGTATCTAAACGCCTCATTCAATTGAGTAAAAAAATTATACACATATTATAGGTCACAGATACTCAATCTGTATAGATTTTGGAGAATCTAGAAGTTATGGTTTTTTTACAGGGACACAAAGAAAAAGTATTTATCATTATGGCCTATGAGGCCAAATTTTTAAAAGTGTGATAGTGTCTAAACGCCTTATTAATCTGAGCTAAAACTTTGTACACATGTTATAGGTCACAGTTGCACCAACAGTATAGATTTTGGTTAATTTAGCACTTACAGTTTTTTTACAGGGACACAAAGAAAAATTCTTTATCTTTATGACCTATGGGACCAAATTTTTAAAAGTGCGATAGCATCTAAACACCTTATTCAATTGAGCTGAAAATTTATATGAATATTATAAATCACTGTTGCACTAATTATAAGCATTTTGGTGAATCTAGCATTTCTAGGCTTTATCTACAAAACTGTTAATTACTCAATGTTCGGAAAGTCGAGTGGAGTCACTCCAGATTTTTTAATTTATATTTATTTTATATTTATTTTGATGCTGACCTCTGTAATGTAAAATGGGAAGTTTTAAACAAGCATTAATGTATTACAAAATTGGGTCTCAAGCGTTTTGTACTATATAGAACAGGTACACATTGGCGATATAAAATAAACTATATATAAATAAATCTTGCAAGCCCCATAGGTTTATAGCCTGGGTCTAAAACTAGACCATCTAGGGTATAATTAAAACTCTCTCTCATAGTTATTGACTTATGGCTTATAGAGTAATTTACCTTCAAATTTGACCTTTTTTTGAAAATTTTCAAATTTGAGACCGTTTATCTACTAAAGCCAAGAGTGACCCATGCAATTTTAAATATTTTTAAGTTCTGTCCTCAGGTGTGTAATTAACCCCATAATTATTTCTGTGGGGCACTCATGGCCTTAGCAGATATTCAGACTGAAAACATGGAAAAAATCAACGAAAACTGCACTTTTGAATGACCCTGGCCTTTAAAGCCATGAATGACCCACCAAACTGTTTATGCTAAAATGTACTTAGTATCAAGTAGTATCCGTATTTAAAAAAAATTGACATGGGTCACTCATGGCTTTAGGAGTAAAATGATATTAAAATGGCACCATTTATTTATGGCCTCAAACTTCGACCCCCTCTCTAGTTCGAACAAATCAAATTCAGAAAAAATTAAATTTCACTTTTTCTTATCACAGTACTACTAACACATCCTGAAAGTTTCGGAAAAATTGAAGATGTCATCTATCAAAAGTGTCCAACTTAAAAAAAAATTACTCTTATAAATAAATAAATAAATTTTCATCAAATTTAAATTATCTTAGAAGACTGTTGTTTAATAGTTAAACAATTAATTTTTACTTATTGATCTCGAAACAAAAGATACAAACTAGCAATGATAAAATAAAATATTAAGACACAATTTTAAACAAATTTGAAGTAGCAGTAGCTCAGAAAAGTGAAAGCAATTCACCAGGAAAGATCTTTTTCGCCCTTGGGCAACAATGTACGATTTCTTAATGCTAACAGCTGTAGTAGCAAATCACTAGCGGGTCACAAATCGTACATTAAAGAATATAAGTCAAACACGAAGCAGGAAAAACTAGAAAAAACTGTTTAGTACAAGAATTCAGAGATTAAAAATAAATAAATAAATGAAAATTGAAATATAAATAAATAAAAATTAAAAAACTATGAATGAAATTCTGTCTATGACAGAACTTAATCTAGTACGGCAGGACTACTTATATTTGAATTTTAACGCTTTTTCAATAATAATAATAAGAAGAATAATTAAATAAGAATAATAATTAAAAAATAATAATAGAGGGCGCTCAGTAAAATTTTTAAACTCATATTCAAATGGTGTGCTGATCTTTAACTCCAAATAAATCGATAAAATTTGAATGTGTTAATTCTATCATGAGACACGGCCATGTCTCCGACTAGCATCTAGCCGGCGACGAGCAACTAGCATACTTTCCTGCAGATTTCGCTCGTGCGTCATGTGCCGGCGCTGAATTCTGTTTCTGCTTATTTTCAAGATTCGCTGTTGTTTTGCTGCCTCACTTCGATTTCTGCTATGAACGAAGCAAAACGGCCCTTAATTATCCAACTGAACTAAAAAATACAGCATTAGTTACATTTTGTCCTTATTAATAAGTGTAGCAATTTTTGATAAAATCTAATAATCTGGACAGATACAATAACAAACTTTCAGCTTTATACGTTTTTAATAAAAATGTTTGCACATTCATTCAGTAATGCAATAAATGGTGACAAAGCAAAATCGCTATCTGAAAGAAATAGTGTGATCTGTCGTACTTAACAGTGAAAAATATTTACATGAAGAAACTTAAGAAAAAATTATACTATTATGTAATGGAAAATTACAAACCAGAGTATAATTTTTAATTAAGTATAATTAATTACAGAATTTTTATTTAATATTTTAAATAACAAGACAAGTTTTATAGCTTTTCCAAACTAAATTTGCTACACAGTTTTAATCGTATAACCCTATAAGATGAAAACATTCTCTCACTATTAGAATTATTTCAATATTTTTCAGTATTTTGATATTAAGATTTTTAATGACTTCTTGATTTCATCAGCATTCTAGCACTTTTACACTTTAATAAATTAATTAACAATCCTTCAATAGAGAACATTTTGCATGAAATTTCAAAATCAAAAATAATAAATAGTTAAAAAAAAAAAAAAAAAAAAAAAAAAAAAAAGAAGAAAAGAAAGAAAAACTGCCTGGATATATTCTAATGCTGCTTCTTTTTTATTTGGTAATTCAAAATCAGGATATCTAGCTTTTGGATTTTGTATATAGATAAAAAGGTGGGCTGTTATGAATTTCAATTACCATGTTTTAGCTTATATCCAGTTTTTCAGTTAATTCAGTTAAACCCTTTAATTCAGCTTTGAAAAAAACTAAAAAATGAGAACAACTTTTTCAGTTATACAATTTTTACCTTACATTAATTTGTCTGAAATAAATTGTCTTCCCATTATTCTTATTATTATTACTGCAAACTTTTTCACTTATTGCATAAGATATAGTTTTTCTATTCTAATTTATCCCCCCCCCCCCACACACACACACTTAAATAATAGTATGGCAATTTTAAAAAATCTACTTCTAATATTTTGTTTTTATCAAAAAATATTGGCTGTCATTTTTGAATTTTTCCCAGGGAGGAGTACTAAACAAACTAATGAATGCCATTAATAACATAAAAAATGAGAAAATACCCCCCCCCCCCTCCCCTTTTCTCCTCCATATGTGTGCTTGACAGAAAACATTCTATGTTTAGAAAATGTCCTTGTTGATTTTAAATGCTCCAGTTAAATTCATGTTAAAAGTTTTGAATGAGATATTTATTCTGTTACAAAATATCTCCTAATCTGCAATATATAAATTATTTAATTGGCGTGTAATTTAATATATAAATAATACAATATATTTTCCCTATGGCTAATATTCTAAATGCTGCATGTTTTCTATAGATTGTGCATCATGATGATTGGAGTGTTAATTAGACAACCAACTTTCAAACTGAAAATTATTCAGTGGTGTGGACCTTATAATATATATATATATATATATATATATATATATATAGATTTTTCAAGATTTAAAAAATTTATTACCTGAACTCTCAAACAGATATGAACAACAATGTTTTTATAATTATTTTTTATTTTTAAGGAGAATAAATATTGTAATTTTTGTTGAAATCTAAAATGGTCAGGATGAATGATTAGTTTATTTGACATGGAGTATCAGGACCAGCCAAAGATCATTCTATTAAAAAAAAAAAAAAAAAAAAAAAAAAAGAAGTTGATGTTTATTATATATATATAATATTATAACTATTATAATACCATTACAATACTTCCTTATACTTTGAATAAGGAAGTAAAAAGGATAACAGTGAAATCAGGAGTTATAGTAAAAAGCTTATTGTAACTATTAAAAAATAATGGAATTTTTGCCATAATCCATTTTATTCCACTCTACAAATTTTAAGATTTGTAGCTAATGATATAATAAAAGTCTTTTTTGAAAGTTTTTTAAAAATCGCCAACTTAATATAAGTTTAAAAATAAAAAAAACAGCAATCATAGGTAAGTTGCGTATTAAAATAAACCTCATGAAATTCTCTTTAAAATGAGGTCTCAAACAACCCTCTATGCTTAATAGAACTTGGGAAATTTAAGTTTGCACAAACTAAACAATGTTACTCTCTCTTTTTTTTTTTTTTTTTTTTTTATTTATTTAAAAATTAATTATACGAAAATCCAACGAGATATAAAAATTAGAAAATATGTTCTCTTTTATAACGTTAATGAGAATGATTCCCAGAATTTCTGTTGAAATCTTAAAGTTTGAAATTTTTCAGTTTTGTTTGATTTAACATGGAAAGTAATTCAAATAGTTATATTGACCATCAGATGGCAGCACTACCAAAGAGGGTCTTGGATAAAAATGGAAAATAAACCAAGGCTGAACTGGATCCGACGCTCCACCGCAGCGCGAAGGAGCGTCGGATCCAGTTCAGCCTTGAATAAACACATCACACACATGGAATAAACATAAATAAAATTCAGCTCCGCCATACGACGCATGCGCGAAATCTGCAGGAAAGTGTGCGAGTTGCTCGTCGCTGGCTAGATGCTAGTATGTCTCCGTGGCGCAGCAAAGCTCAAACGAAGCTTACCTGCGACACCATATACAGGGATGGAACACGGGCGCAGAATTCATACCACTATCCATATAAGAAAATTTTCTACTTCTTAAATCATCGATATTATAGGTAGAGAAATTTCTTAAACGGATTCCGGTGTGAATTCTGCGCCCGTGTTCCATCTCTGCATATATACAGCTAATTTTAGATGAAAGGAATTTGGAAACGCCGACACTTAATATCTCAGCAAATTGGAGATATTCTGATCTAATGTTTCCTGAATAATCTTTTATCTTCTTCCTGATGCTATCCTGAAAGTTTCACACTTCCACATTCTATATATTTTGAGATCTGGAATTGCAATTTAAGACTTCAAAGGAAAAATGGTAACTTGTGTAACTTGGTAACATTGTGTAACTTTTTTTTCTCGAAAACCGCTCGGACAAATTTAAAGAAATTGTTATATGATATTAATTTCTTTTGTCTGAGAAGAGTGACGTTTCCCGTTTTTCCAAAAAAACTCTTGTTTTTTATATATTTTACTTTAAAAATGGAACTATATTACCTCGCGAATTACACTCTTTTCTTTCGCATCGTTCAAAAGAAAATATTGTAGTCCGGTTTGGAATGTTCGCGGATGCATACAATACAGTCTTCGCTTCCATTTGAAATATTCAGTCTCAGATAGGTAATTTGGCTCCATCTATCGGCAGTAAGTGTAAAAAATAAACTTAATACAAAAATAAAATATTTTTCTTTCTTTAATATATATATTAAATGAGTTATTTATTTAGGTATTTGTATTTAATATAATGTTTTTTTATCAAAAATATTCATTCAATTCACATTGCTTTCAAGTTGATACGTTGTTGACTTTCAAAATTGGTTTTATTTTAACAAGGGATTGCAACAGCAAAAACTTTTTTCTTGACTTTCATAAAAATGATAGATAATATCATAATCATATGCAAATATATGTAATTGTGTTTTAAACTAATTGATAAATCACTTAAACTATGAATAGAAAAAATCCGGAAACAAACAAACAAACAAAACAAAAAAAAAAGAAGAAGAAGAAGAATTATTTGATTAATTTGCTCATTAAATTTCTAGTATATATATATATATATATATATATACATATTACAAAATGTTAAGCTGTAAAAAATTTTGAATAGATTAAGATTTTCTTAAAGTTAAATTCCTATAATATAGTATGTAAATGAAATATTTTACAAAGATTCTAATAATTATAAAATATCGAATCCAAATATAAAATTTCATGTTTTCTGTTATTTATTTATTTTATTTATTTTACTTTTATAAAATAATATTATAATAAAATTGAAAAAAAAAAAAAAAAACTGTGTTACCAAACACTTAAAATGCATTGGAAAAATTCTTAAAACAGAATTAAAATTAGTAAAATAAGTATTAAAATAAAATAAAGTAAAATACATCTTTATTTGACTTCAATTTAAACACATAATAAATTTTTTAAAATATTAATTAATTTTATTTTTTTTCTTCGCATTATAATACTTAATTTTACGAAATAATATATTTCTGCAAAGCATACTGGTAAAATGATTAAGAATTATATAGTCTATTATTTTATAAATTATTCTGTTCATTAAATTTCTATTAAAAAACTATACTACTTAAATATTTACCAGTATAAAAGTTTCACATTTTAAAGATTTTTCTATTTTTATTTATGAATTTTCTTTTAAATCAAATCTATACCTAAAAAATAATAATTGTTCTTTCTTTCTTTTTTTCTTAAATTTAACAGTAGGGAGGAGGTATGAATATAACAAAAGCTACTCTAGAAGAAGAAGGGAAAAAAAAAAAAAATCCTCCTTAACTTGAATAAACTTATTTCTTACATATAATATTGATATAAAATGAAATTACCATGCATCTGAAACCTTTAAATTAGAAATTAATAATACATTGAAAATTTTGTATACACTACTCTAAAAAATATGTCATAACATTTTCAGGAATATTTTTTTGGTGAATTATATTATTCAAACTATTAAATGACACTGAGATTCAAATGGGATTCAAGGATGTTTATTTCCATTACAAAGGAGGGTTTTTATTATTACTATTATTTATTTATTTATTTATTTATTTATTTCTTAACTATCTTTTTTTTTTTTTTTTTATATAGCCTTCCTACACAGTATCCATAAAACATTAAAAGTGTTAGGCGGTAAACTGTTGACTGTAAATCAAGGTAATTTTAATTTTTTAACTAAAACACAAAAAATTAAGTAAAATTACAATAAGTAATTGTTTTCACTTTGCAAAACTAATCAATTAATCAGTTTAAAAACTTAAAAGTTGACCAACAATAACAACGATTAATAACCAAACCAACAACCACAACGATTATTACTTATACTAAATTAAATGATTTTGCCTTGCTTAAAATTACTGATAACACAAAGATTGTTACAGGAAC
The DNA here is from genome assembly GCA_963930645.1 of Salticus scenicus. NCBI lineage: Eukaryota > Metazoa > Arthropoda > Arachnida > Araneae > Salticidae > Salticus > Salticus scenicus. The sequence continues at coordinate 101,503,932 of OZ005659.1, forward strand.
TTGTGTATGCATTAGATTATAAAAATCGCAAACTATTTTAGGAAAACAACTTTAAATCAAACTGATTTAAATTCATTTTGTATTATATGAAAAGCTAATCAAATTGTTCATTTTTTCATTAATTTAATTTAACCGATTTTAGAAAAGTGCGTTTCCGAAGTTCATACAAAATCTTGAAAAACAGTGTCGAATACAATTCGTATTCGACACTGTTTTTCAAGATTCTATTTGTTTTTCTATATCCAGTAATTTTCAGAATTTCTAAAAACTGTAAAACATGTCTTCGACAATTTTTACGGTGTTTTGTTTAGTTAAGAAGAAAACAAATGTGTATGGTGGGGGAAGGGGGCACATGCACTCAGACATGGGCAAATTTTAATTTTGTAAATGTGAAAATTGGGGAGAGGGGGGAATCTTCTGTTTGTTTCATGGAAAGACCTTATCAAAACAACATTTTAACAAAAAAAAAAAAAATTCTCTATAATTATTCGTTAGAAAAATATGAAAGAAAATTTTTCGTTTAAAGTCTGCCCCCCGTGTCTCGAGAACACCTTGGGAATTCTAAAAGCCTAAAAAAAAGGAGAGAGGGCTTAATGAGTTTGAAGGATCATTGTTTTGTTTGGAAATTTTTAAAATTTTTTTTGAAATATCGAAAATAGGGGGCAGCAAAAGGCGCATCTTTGAAATTTTAAACAAATGTAGTCCTTTTTTTTTAGTTTGTCGGAAATGTCTTTTATAAACAATTTCTTAAAAAAAAAAAAAAAAAAGAAAAGAAAGAAAAGAAAAGAAAAGAAATTGAAACTGTATTGCGATAGGGGGAATCCTAGAAAGCAAACAGTATAATTTCAAATAGGAGGGGAATTAGGGAGATTAAGAGCTCATTTAAAGTTCTTACTTACAGACTTATATTTAATTTGCACATTTTTTATAATTTTCAAAATTTCCGTGGCGTTTCCGATAGATTTGGGGAGGAAGATGGGACTTTTAGGAAAAAAATATTTATAAGTTTCTTAGAAATGTCCCACCAGCGGTGCCCCACCACCGAGCGGTTCTGCGCTCAAAGCTGGTGGATGAGAAGTGCCGGATTCGATCCCATCCCGCACTCTTTGACCTAGCCGTTCCTTCCTTTTTTTTCTCCGAAACGCGCTTAAATACGGGCTTCGACCCCTTAGAAAGACCTCGTGGAGACTAATTCTACCTATAGGCCTAGGACCCTAGTGTAGTCAGTTGGCCTTAAAACCTACTACCAACTAACCTTAAAACAGTATCGCTGGAAATATTTTAAGTGATTGTATCTAGAAGATTTCTCGAATCTCTAAAAAATCCTTATTAAAATTTTAAAGTTAGATTTCTTAGTACACTTTTTACCCCCATAACACAATTTTAGAAAATGAGGCAATGTCCAAAATCCCCTCACCTCGTTTTAGAAAATTTTCAGGAATTCTAGCGTGATTACGAAATACTAGGAAGAATGTGGGAACTATTTACATTATATTTAACCAGATAAAATAAAACTAGATTCAAAAAAACATTTTCTAAAAAAGTTTTCCCGATTAAAATTTCAAAGTGGTCTAACTGATTGCCCCCTCCTATTTCCCCATCTGAATTAATTTTAAACCAAACAATTAGAATTATCAGAGTTTCCAAAGGAGGATCTGAACCCACCCCCATGGTGTTAGGTATTTTGGAAAATTGCTGCCAAATCCTTACAACATTTTACTTTATACATTTCCAATTAAAAAATAACAAAATATTAATCTTTTGTTCATTCGATTGTCCATTTAAAAACTTTTGTTTAATTTTAATCTAACCAAAATCTATACGGTGAATGGAGCTCTTTAGAAACTTATTCATAACACTTTTTTACAAAAACTTTCGTACACAAACTATTTTTTGAACATTTATTTAAAATGTTCTGTTGAACTACTTAAGAAATAGATGAACCGTTGAACGAAAGAAATTGAATATTAAATAAAACAACATAAATCTCTCTCTCTCTTTTTTTTTTTTTTTTTTTTTTTTTTGTAGAAATTGTTTGTCATTTTAAAAATATACTATATTATGCCTTTGTAATGTTGCGTGTTTCCATTATATAAGAAATATTCTTTCTTATAGTTTTTTATTTATCACTTTTCATACAATTTTAAAATTTCCTTTAGTTTGTTATTTTGCTCGAGGTAAAATGTAATATGGTGTCACCTATGAATCTGCACTTTTTATACAGGGTTATATATAAACTCATTGCCATTCTCCTTTAATTTCACATTTTAATCATTAACCCCTAAAAAGTAATGATATCAATACAAAAAAACCCATAGCGGGTTAAAAGTTTGTGACGCAGCACTGTACTTTATGGCTATAAAAATTCGAAATACGGGTCTTAAAAATAATGATATCAAATTTTCAGTGACGCTTTGCTATTAATTAAAAATTACTTAGATTTTCTTATTTGAATTTGCTTTTTTCTTTTATTTATTTTTACAGTGTAAACGTTATTTTCAACATAAAATAATATATAACATTTACTCAGCGATACCTTTTCATTCACATCTCTTACAATATTAAAATATGTGTTTTAAAAGAAATGATATGAAATTCCAGCAACGCAGTGAATTTACACTAAATGATTTGTTTTTAAATTCCACTGCAAATATTTTGTTTTGCATATTAAAGTATATTTCCACAATGAAATATTGCTTTTAATTTTGTAATACGCAGTGAAATATATCACTTTCATTAAGTTTATATTATGTACTGAAAAGTATTTATTTCAATGAGTTATTTTTTCTTTTGCGTCACGCTATCCAAAACTGTAAGTAAAATTTAGGAAAATGTTTATTTTGTGCCATCTTATCCAAATTAATTGAAAACGCATGCAAATAGATAGCGTGCTGTAAAGAAAACATTTGCGAAATTTTTAGTTGTAGTTTTGGATGCCGTGACGCAAAAGATAAAATAATTCATTGAAATAAATGCATTTCAGTACATAATATAAACTTAATGAAAGTGATGTATTTGACTGCGTATTAGAAAATTAAAAGCAATATTTCAATGTGGAAATATACTTTAAAATGCAAAACAAAATAATTGCAGTGGAATTTAAAAACAAATTATTTAGTGTAAATTCACTGCTTTGCTGGAATTTCATATCATTTCTTTTAAAACACATATTTTAATATTGTAAGAGATGTGAATGAAAAGGTATCGCTGAGTAAATGTTATATATTATTTTATGTTGAAAATAACGTTTACACTGTAAAATTAAATAAAAGAAAAAAGCAAATTCAAATAAGAAAATCTATGTAATTTTTAATTAAAAGCAAAGCGTCACTGAAAATTTGATATCATTATTTTTAAGACCCGTATTTCGAATTTTTATAGCAGGGATGGAACACGGGCGCAGAATTCATACCGGAATCCGTTGAAGAAATTTCTTTACCTATAATATCGTTGATTTAAGAGGTAGAAAATTTTCTTACATTCATAGTGGTATGAATTCTGCGCCCGTGTTCCATCCCTGTTATAGCCATAAAGTACAGTGCTGCGTCACAAACTTTTAACCCGTTAAAGGTTTTTTGAATTGATAATATCTTCCCCTAATTGCTTAATATTCATTTATTAAATATTTTAATTAGTAAAATAATCTTAATAACAATTTCGTATTCATGATTAATAATTAACAGTTTCAATTTCTACAGAACAAAGCAGAATATTAAAAAAAAAAAAAAAAAAAAAAAACTATAAACCAATTATTCGATATTTAAATTATACACAAAATTCATCACAAATTAATTAATATTAATCCATTAATTTCTCAAAAACATAATTAATATCAATATACTAATCTTATACATCGGAAAATAACACACATTTTACATAAATTTCACACTTTTAGTCTAAAAATGTCTGAAAGCACTACTCAAAATAATCAAGAAATATTTAGCGAAGACTCGTTTGCTCTGTGTTCAAAGTACACAACTACAAACTCGAAGGTTGTGAGTTCGATCCTCACCGATGGGAAGTTAAAAAATAATAATAATAAATAAATAAAATAAAATAAAAGTTTCTACGGATTTCACAAAATATTTTACGATAGAATAAGAAATTAAATGGTGAAATTCAATATTGGCAGACATTTTCTAAGTGGAACACTATAAATTGGTAACGATGCAAAATGGCAGACTGAAAGAAATAGTCCTATCGTACTAAAAAAAAAAATCTAATTCTTTAGGCTTTTCTCTAAATATGTGCTTAGCTTTAAAAAATATTTTACAAATCTATTTTTAATACTTTCTGTACTGCCAAGGGTTGCTAGATTTTGCACAACAAGGAAAAAACAGGTGGATTTTTTCAATAAAACCCACTTAAAAAAAAACCCAGAAAAAAACCTAACTGGGTTTTTTTTCTTTTTCTTTTCTTTTCTTTTTTTTTTTTTTTTTTTTTTTTCAAAATCATTACTAAAAATTTTACTTTTATCAGACTTCTAACAAATATATAAATGTAAAACAAAGATAATGCTCATTATTTTAACATAGACAAAGAATTTTCGAAAATATTCCAGGTGCTCAAATTGCTCTATAGAACAAAATCTTGAAAGAATCTCAATAAAAAATAATTTACATCTCATTAAAATACAATGAAAATTTTTATAAACAAATAAAAACAATAAAAAACAGTTGTTTGTCAACATAAAGAAAATTGTTGGGTTAGCGAAATGCCAATGTGCAATAGAATAACTATAATTCAAAATGTTTCATGAAAATCTATTGAATACGAAAAATTTAATCAAACAGTACTGAATAATTATATATTTATTTATAAAAGTAAAGAACAGATTAACAGTGTTGTAGAATATTTAAAGCATGAATTTATTTATTTACTTATATATTTTAATTCCTTATAACTTAATCAAAAAATTGTAGAATTTTTTTAAATTAAATCTTAAATTTTTTATTTTAATGAATAATTAACCTTTAATTTTGTTAAAACCATCTCATTAATATATTTCATATTACAAATATATATATATTTCTCACTCAAAACCATGAAAATACCCGATAAAACATACACACACAAAACTTATAAAACCCCAAAAAACTCGTGTTTTTCCAATCATGGTATGCCGCTGAATATATATGTCAGACGTATTTACAGAATAGTTTTCTGGAAATAAAATTTAATTAATTTATTGAATTTTTAAGCATAGCTGCCAACATTTTAACCCTTATCTCTCGTATGTACCTTCTGAGGGGACATTAAGAAATCGAGCCACGCCTTATAGTGTTCCTCTGCAACTGAAATGTTATTTTTCTAAAATGTGTAACTATAGGCTACCTTTTCGGCTACCGGAAAATTCTAACAGAAAGATTTATTTTATGTAATGATGAAGTAAAATAAAACAAATTATTACAATTTTATTGGTAGCCAAAAGGTAGTAAGTTAGAAAATATACGTGTGACGTATTAAAGGAACGCCAAAAGGCAGTAAGTTAGAAAATATACGTGTGACGTATTAAAGGAACGCCAAAACTCGTGTCTTACTGTTCAAAATAGGAAAATATGTGGAGCGTTAAGGGATAATTTATTCCGGAGTATTTTTAGCTCCGCCTTTAATTCATGCAACTTATATTTTAAGAGTATATATATATATATATATATATATATACATATTTTTATGGAAGTTTTGCATTGGAGAAAAGATTTCTATAAATAAAGTAATGCGAAATAGTGGCTAAAAATACTTCTGAATAAATTAAAATATTGGCAACTATGCGTAAGTATCATTTTGTAATATTTTAAAAAATAGCCCTTACATTAAAAACTGAAAAATACCCGACGACAATATGTAAATTTACATAACTAAGAAAACGAGGCACAGCTACAGTTATTCAGTTATTTTTAAAATTACTAGAATTGTAAGTTCTGGAATTCAATAAAATTGATACTTTTGGAAATCTTTACTCAACGGACAAAAAAAAAAAAAAAAAAAAAAATCGTAATGCATTGTACCTTGATTGCAAAAAATATAATAACAAAGATTATTTTATTTTATATTATATTTATTTTATTATAGATATCTTATTTGTTTATTTATTTATTTATTACTTACGAGCAGGCTACGCCCGCCTCGCTGGTCATTATATTTAACTAAATTTTCAAAAGAATTGGATTAGTATTTATTTTTTGCATCACATTATAAATGAAAACAAACAAGCAAATATAAATCATTGAATTCGCTCTAGACTTCCACTTCAGGTACTCACTGCCTAAGGCAGTGTTTTTTTCGGGCATATTGCAACTGGGGAACTGACAGTATGATAAATTCTTTGAAAAGTAAAATGAAAATAAAAATATATACCATTACGTTTGCTTTAAGACATGTTAATACAGTAAATCAATTACAATAGTACATGTACAAAAATAAATAAATAAAATAAAATAAATAATAATTAAGGAAATTTAAAAAAATGATGATGTTAATGTTTATATGGACAAAGTAAAAACATATTACCTGCATTACATCCAACGTTTTTTTATCCATAGTAAACAATTCCTCGTTCGTAATTGTGTAAAGAAATAAATGCTAGCAACTAACACTTTAAGGCGGACAATCATTTACATTCACGGCCTTAAAATGCTAGTAACTGGCAAAGATTGAATTTCGATAATAACTCTGGTTTAATATATAGAAAATACATACGTTACTTATAACAAAAAAAAAAGAAGAAGAAGAAGAAGAAAAACATTCTTCTCTTAATAAATAAAATAGAAACACACGTTCACACTTTCCCAAGGAGAGGCAGCCATCTTTGTTTCTAAAAAATCCAAGTGGAATCTCGCGGGGAGAATGAAATCATACTTGTCTGCGATTGGTCAATTTAAATCGATTTCGAAAGCAGTTTGGGTGCTCTGGAAGAAATTTCTCTTCACCTTTCCGATAAGATGGTTCTAGGGTATAAAATGCATGTCGGGATGATTTGGGTTGGAAGCCGACGATTACGATAGCGGAATGTTTCCGCGTCGAATTCTTTCCGATGGGTTCGTTCTAGAGCCCCAGGTTCCCACTGTCTGCAGAAAGACCTTTACCGGGTACTTCAATTTGGGTATTTACCAACTACATGTGGATCTTCCGTTATTTAAAAACTACGATTTTAAAGATAACAGTATCTCGGCATCTATTACATATTGTAGTTTTTGAACCATCGGATTTAGACCCCGTTGAAACCATTACGATCCGTACATTACAATTTGATTCTGACCAGTATAACAAAATACAATAAAAAGTAGATTTTCTTTTAAAAGGAATTAAATACATAAAAGACAAATAAATTTTAATATAAACGTCTCTACGTCTTAATCAGCAACTTTTACTCCCAACTACTGCGCATCTAATCCTGCGCAGACGGCAAGTGATACTCCGCGTCCCCGCTCTCAGTGAAAGACGGCAACTTCCGTCCTGTTCGTTGGTTGTTTCATTTTCGTAGCAAGTCTGTTTAAATGAAGGCGTGTTGCTGGCTTCCTGTCTTTTTGAAGGGTTTTTGAACATGGATTTAAAAAAAACTGTATACATATATTAATATGCAAATTTCTTCTTTGGCATAAGATTTATAATTCATCATAATATAGATACATTTATTTATAATGTGAAATAAATTTAAAAAATCGATGACAGTGGATTTAAAGCATGTTTTTTATATAAGAAGATAAACATTGCTTATTATTTACTGTTTATTTGCTGCATAAGTTTTTTTTTTTTTTTTTTTTTTTTTTTTTTACTGTAAAATTTTCGTGCAGCTCTTACGACAGAAACTGCATAGAAAAAAAATTTTAAATTCACAGATGACAAACTTTAACACTTTAATATATTTTCTAAAGTTTTAAGGATTCTTTTTAAAGTATCCTTGTATGCTATACACTTTATTTTGCACTCTTTTGTACGTCATACTATGTATTTTTATTTAACTAAAAGTTATTTTGCTTAAATGAATGCACAGCGAGGAATATAAATGTATCAACAAGCAGTTTAAAGAAAAGCTTTCTTTCTCTCTTTTTTCTTTTTCTTTTTCTTTTTTTTTTTTTTTTTTTTTTTTAGTTTCAAAGAACTTCAGCAAAACTACTTAGTTAATGAAATTTTGCGGATCAAATTAAAATATTTAAAGAAATTTTCTTCTATTATTTATTTGTTTGTTTATTTAAACTAACAAAGCTCTCTATTTATTTTTATATTTATTTATGTATTTATTTTGTTCTGCTTTGTTTAAAAAAAAAAATATTTTCCAGAAATTAAATATTATTTTTGATATAAAAGTCCACACAAGTCAGTTCCACACAACTTGAACTTTTAGAAATAGCTTGGGTGGAATTTTAAAATATTGACTATTTAAATGAGAAATTGTTGCAAAGATATTTAAAAAAACAATTTACACACACAGAGAAGAAAAAAAAAAAAAAAAAAAAATGTTCTCAGCAATTTTTGAACTATATACTATGATACCACATTACTCAGTGCAAATAACTAATTTATTCTTTATAATTATTTTATAGAGTCACATAAAAGCACTCAGATTTACTGCTATTGCCGATTTAAATTTATAATAATGCATTAATTTATATTTATATATATATAAGCGCTCATATTTTAATTCACTCTTATTCAGACTTTTCTCACAAATGCATTTGATATATTTGTTTGTCAGCTTAATTCACTATCTTGTTTCCAAGTCTGGTTACTTGAAAATTTAAAAGTGTTACTGAAAAGGTATATATGAACTGATTTGCTTTAAAAATCCATATGTACATAGCCCTCATCAATATTCCCACCATGCCCATTAATGAATTTTAGCTGTCATTTTGTTTCAAAATGGCGGCTACATGATAAGAAAGAATAAATCAACGTACCCTTCCAACAGAGCCAGAAGGTGTTATTATTATTATTATTATTGTGAATTTTAAGATTTGTAAATTTTTGGAATTAAAACATCAAAAAATTTAATTTGGCACTTCAAATAAGTATTGATTGAGAAAAGAAATCTTGTAATTAAGTATACAAAAATGTGAATGCATTAAAATTTTTATAAAATTTCTTATATATTCTTAGCTGAGCTAAGAGTAAAATGGAAATATTAATACTTCTTAATAATTAATTATTCATCTTCTTCTTGTTGGTTATTGCAAAATATTTTGTTGAACTGATTTATATATTCCCACTGACAGATTTAAGATAGATTGTGACCTGGGCTCATTTGGCTATGAACTCCTCCCCCTCCCCTCAACGTTCATATTTTAAAATATTAAGCACACGTATTGTAATTATAATATTTATTGTAATATAACTAACGAAAAGTATTATTCTTTTATACACAATTCGGTGCAACGTTACATATAGTAATTCACTCATTAATTCTTTTAAAGATTTATCAGCAAGTTCTTTTAAATATTTATCAGAACACATACATGACTGTGTTTTCTCCCCTTTAAATATAAAATGGAATGGTAAATTCAATTTCTTCAATGGTTTTACCATTGAAGAAAGTTTGATTCTAGCTCAATACTAGCCCACTGTACTGCATATATATTTAACGATTTTAATTTAATTTTTTTTTTTTTTTGACCTTTTCATTAAAAGGTTTTTTTTTTATTAAACGTTCCAGTACATTCTGAAATGCTTAAAAAAAAATAGATAAATTCTTATTTAATTTTAGCATTTTAAAAAAAATGCAACTGTAATGATACACTATACTTGTTGGTTTGCTTGTGTGTGTATTATTTGCCTATTATTCTAGATAGACTGTATGTTTGATATGCACTCAAGAGGCAAAACAAAAAATAACGGAAATTTATCAATGTTCTATCAGAAATTAATATCTTGCTCTGATCTTTACCTTAAAATATTATATATAAAATAACTTAGTAAAAGAAATAATCTGGAGAGAGGGAAAGAAAATGCTTTTGAATGAGATATTAGTCTTGAAAAGGATCTTTTCTTATCCAAATAGTCGGACATTTTTCAAATAAAGTAGATTAAAGTTAGGAGCATTAACGGCCTTCTTCACCTTCTGTCGCCAGAAGCCCGAGCCAATGTTATTCTATGGGAAATTTTCTTTACAAATAACTTATTAACTAATACATATTTTTAAATTTTGTTTTCCATTCAGAAAATTCCCCACTGTTAAATTGACGGACCTTTTTCAAAAATGTATTTTTTTAATATCTAATATTGTATTTTGAAATGGCAAAAGGAAAAATTGCTCATATTGAAAATTCGTATTTTGCAGCTTCAAAAAAAAAAAAACTTTTTTAAAAAAGGTTTATAAATTTAACAGTTGGGAATTTTCAGTATTCTTTGTAGTCTGTAAATAATAACTGTAATTTATGAATTAATAAATTACAGTTATTATAATAAAATATGGAAAGAAATATTTAGGGGAGGGGGGGGGGGTGTTTCTGTCATTTGAAACATCTTTGCATTAAAGGAATATTAAAAAGAAGTAATTTAAATAACATGTTTAACAAATTTTAACAAGTTTATATAATAATTAAAATTTAAATAAAATATTTTTTTTTAAAACATAAAAATAAATATTTTACATATTTTAAATTTGTAATGTAATTCAAGTTTTCTTTCTTTCTTTTTTTTTTTTTTTTTTTTTTTCTTTTTAAGCTAAGCAAAAAATAATAATAATAATAATAATAATAAAAGAAAAAATTAAAAAAAAAAAAAAAGAAGAAAAAAAAAAAAAAAAAAGATGCAATAAAATTAAATGTGTATTGAAGATATTTCAAGGAAATGGCAGTTTCGTTTTTTTTTTCTTAAATTTTAGTTTTTTTTTTTTTTTTTTTAATTATCCATTAATTTTCCTAAAAATAAAGTTTTTGTATTTAAAAAAAAAAAAAAAAAAAAAAAAAAAAAAATTAGAAATATTTAGGGCTGGGGATGTTTTTGTTATTTGAAACGCTTTTATATCAAAGGTATACACATAAATTAGGAAAATGTGCTAAAAGTGTGATGCCTCACCAAACTCTGTTTAACTTGCTCGAATCCAACAGCTTTCAAAAATACACTCATGCCCAGTTAACATTTTTGTAGGGAGCCGGCGCTGCGGCGACACGCTAGTCTGATTAAGACGTAGACACTTGGCCGTTGTAGAGTGTATCAATGCTTCTTTGTATTCGAAATCAGATCCAGAATTCCATTATAAAAGAATGTCAGCAAAATATAATCGTTACTGTTACTACGCCAAACCTGCCGTCACAAATGACAGCAGCCTTGCGTTTAAGAATATCCGCATTTTATAACGTATTCAATATACTATAACTAATATAGTTCAATATACTATATACATTGGATGTATAAATATATATAAAACATATTCATCTAAAACACACTGGTGCGAATATATTATAAAAAACCTAAGTTTTTTAAGTGCAAAGAAGGTTTTAACTATGATGATCAACATTTTAAATATTTTCTTAAACTTTCACTTAATAGAACTATTTTCAAATATATAATTTAACACTTTCGCGACCGCTGATGTAGATTCACGTTATTTGAAAATCTGCAACTACGTCAGTCGGCGGTTCTTTTGCAATTTGTTTCTCATTTACTTCTTAAAAATATACACAATATTCATATTTGTACAGCCAATATACTATGGATATAAATATTTTGATTAGAATACAGATATAAATATTTTGATATCCATTTATAATATGAATTTGAATGTGGAAAATTTTGTTCTGAAATATTGCAAAGTGGGAGAATAACGCCTACAAGCGGACTTACTCAAAAAGACGAAAACATGCGGTCTCGGAAGTGGTAATAAATACTTTTCAGAAAATGTATATGTAACTACATGAATATATATAATTTTTAGCTTCATCTTTTTAAATGGTATTCTTGAGCCAATTTAGCTGAGCACTTTCGCGACCACTTATGTAGATTTACGTCATTTGAAAATCTCTCACTCCATCAGTGGACGTTTCTTTAGCAATTTATATGTTATTTCTTAAAAATATACTCAATATTCATATTTGAACTTTCAATATACTATTTATATACATGCTGTGATTAGAAAGACTATAACTAAAATGCATTGAACTGGATGATTTTGTTTATTTTTTTAACAAGAAATGGGAGATGAAAATGTGGAAGCGGCTTTAGAATGTTATATTTTTAAGAAGGGATTTACACAATATTTCTTACATACAGAAATACACGTAATAATAATTTCGCTTCTAATAGATACATTTATGAAACTGATTGCAATACAATGAAAATTTGGTACGATTTGCGAAATAATAAATCGATAATATCTAAAAGGATGACAAAAACATCGATAAAAATCATGATTAACATTACTTATTTCCTCGTAGGTAAAAGCATGTTACCCATACGGCCCCGCCTTTTCCCAAGCAGCTTTCCACGATTATTATCGTTTCCTCTTAATCGTACAGTGTTCATTTAAGAAGAGATTTATTTTTAAATAATACATTTGGAAGACTACTTGAAAAGAGGTGGGATCGGGCGCACCTGGAGATTAGCAAATGTTTTTTATTTTTACTATTATTATTTTTTTTAATGCAATATTCAAGAGCCACACCCATATCGGAATTTTACTGATACATTTTAGCGACCGCATGCTTTTGCATAGCTGCCAATATTTTAATTTATTCCGGAGTACTTTTAGCCCCGCCTTTATTTCGCACCACTTTATTTACAGAAAAATTTTCTCCAACATATAACTTCCATAAAATAAGAGAAAATTACTTTGAAAAAATAACTGGTACGAAATAAAGGCGGGGCTAAAAGTACTCAGTAATAAAATAAAATATTGGCAGCTATGGCTTATGGTTTTTTGGCAGTAATGTCCGCCTCTGGGCGTTATTCTCCCAAGTTACAATATTTCAGAACAAAACTTTCTGCATTTACATTTGTAATACAAATGTATATTTATTATAATCATACTCTCTCTAATCGAAGCATTCGTATCCATAGTATAATGTTTGCACAAGTATGAATATTGTGTATATTTTTAAGAAGCAAATAACATAGAAATTGCAAAAGAAACGCCTATTGGTGGAGTTACAGATTTTCAAATGACGTGAATCTACGTCAGCGGTCGCGAAATTGTTAATAATAGCCAAAAACATCCAGTTCTTAATATGTTAAAAAGTGGTTCCCGGTCACGGGCTCCATATGTAATTATTAATCCTTGTGATGTTCGCTACCACTCGTCCAAATTTGTCACTTGATCGTACAATACTCTGTGTGTGTGCGTCTCTCTCTCTCTCTCTCTCACACACACACACACACACATATATATATATATATATAGGGTGATTCAACGATGGTGGGACAAACTTGGAGGGGAAGTAGGACACATCATTAGGACTCAGATTTATATAGGAACCCATGTCCCCAAACATCATTTTAACCCTTTACGTACCATGTGTTTTCTGGGGGTTTTAAAAGAAAGCTCCGCCTATTGCCATTGCTTGTGAATGGTGCACTATTTAACAGAAATATTAAGTATTTTACTGTTAATCTTACAAAATACATGATAAAAATGTTATTTCTGAATACTTCACACTGATCGAATAAATGCTTATATTGTGAATATTTTTTTAGATGTACTGAAACGCGCACGAAATGTAAAATTTACGCAGTAGGCGGAGTTTCAAATACATCGGTAAGTGTTTCTTTGCAGTAATATCTACAATAAATGCTTAGAATTGCAATAACCATCAGCAATACAACTAAACAAAATTAGGGTGATTGGCTGTAATGCTGAAGGTAGAGAGAATTAGTGGCCCTGGTAATTCGTTATCAGCATCTGCTGTAATAATTTTAAACTATGATATACATAAAAGGCGATTCAAATCAAACAAACGTCAATTTTATATATCATATGTCACTTCTTAAATTTATTGGTAAGTTGAATAAAAAAGTCGCAGAATCTGCACCAGGTGGCGCTGTCAACAGCTTTAACTGTTTCCAAGTTTCCGAGCAAATCTACAAGCATCTAGTTTAGGAGGCTATGATTGGACGTTGCAGGCTTGTCCGATAGCCACCCCGATACAAAGATTTATCGAGCATCGATTTCTTCTTATGGGGGCATCAGAAGGCCATCATTTACGAGACTCCTGTGGATTCAGCAGAGGTCGTTGCTCGACTGTCTACTGAGGTTGCACAAGTGCGCGAAACGCCTGGCAATTTTGGAGCTGTTCTGCAATCCACACTTCGACGCTCTCAAGCATGCATTACGATTGGTAGTCGAAATTTTGAACACATTGTAAATATTGATGCAAAGAAGCACTTTGTTTTTACTATTTGTTTTTATAATTTTTTACGTTCGTTTTTTGCACAATGTTTTTTATTTCATATTTAATTGCTTGTGTTATGCCTATACAAAAGATGTATGTTTTAGTAAACTGTTCAAACCCTTAATGTTTGTTCCATGACCGAAGAAATATTCGTATTTGAAACGCCACCTACGTTGTAACTTTTAAATTCTGTGTGTTACGCTATACCTAAACAATGTTCATAACATTAAAATTTATTCAAGCAATGTGCAATATTCAGAAATAAAGTTTTTATTATGCATGAAATTTTGTATGATAAACATTCATAAATAGAATCTCTCTGGTAAATAATACACTATTCAAGGGGAACGACAATAGACGGAGCTTACTGGTAAAAAACACAGAAAACACATAGTCCGTAATAAGACTACTATATGATAAGAGATGGCGCAGTGTCCGTTATTTTCTAGCCCGTCTGGGAGAGTGTTGGCGGTAGAAAAAGCTAGGTTACCTAAATAGCGTTCCCATACAGCACAGAATGTTTCAGTTATGTTGCAAAAAATTTACAATCTTTCAAAAACGTAACACATTTAACTATACTCTCCGATACGTTTCTGAAACATTCGCTCTTTTTGATTTTCTATCTGTTAAGTGATTGTAACGTTTCTGTTAAGATTCTGATTTTTTGTTACGATCGCGGACATTTCTACGTTTTTTAAACTAACCGGAAAGTAATCTGAACGATTTTAAACGCTCTTGAAATGTTTATGTTTCAATGTTATAAGATTGTTACGTTTCTGGAACATTTTGTGGTGTTAGGGTTGTTATCGCCTTTAAACTTCTATACAGATCAAGTGAGCTAGAACATTTTATTACGAAGCAAACATGTTGGCAATTTTAAGAACATCGCCAACATTCTCAGAACTGCATCCCTTCACGTTAAAAGAAATGTAATATTAAAGTTAATTTCAAAATAATTTAAAACAATAACTTATAAAACAGTATTAAATTCATATTAAATTTTTCAAACAACTTTGAAAATAAAATGAAATAATTTGAAAAATAAGGGAAATCTTTCGCTACAAATTAGTGCTCCTGTTCCGGGTATCCACGAGTTACATCGGCAATTTATAATCCACTTTTTCCTTCCTTCTGGATTAGAAGAAAATATAAACAGGCGGTGCCCAACGAGCCCTCAAGTCGTTCGGCAGCATCTGGCGTTCATTGTTTGACTCGCTCCGCTCGGCCGGCTCGGACGCCACGTCACAAAATCGGCTGTATCTCCGAAAATAATTCGAATTTTGAAAAATCCTTTTAGGATAATATTTTTGAAAGTCTAAACTTTCAAAATATGCAAAAAAAAAAAAAAAAAAAAAAAAAAAAAAGATCGATTTTTAAAAATTTCTAGACCAGAATACCCCCTTAATTTTTCTCATGTTGTTAAAAAGAGAAGAAAAAAAAATTCGGATCGGGAAAAATGTCGCACCGGGACCCCACTGCTTTCGGTAGCGTAAACCCGTGCGCTGCGAGCGCGTATCCCTTCACCATCCTTATGACTTCTCAAAATTCCATGTTATTACTCATAAACTTTCATTCTTAAGAAAAGGAATTAAAACAATATATCATTTAGCATTGTGTAAAAACTCACACCGGGAACCCACTGCCTTAGGCAGCGCAGAACCATGCGCGCGCACGTGTGAGGATATACGTGCGCTGTGCACGAAAATTCCTTCTCAACTCAAACTTTTGTTATTAAGAAAAAAAAAAAAATATATCGTCGGGTTAAAACTTGCACCGGATCCCAAACGCATGCGCGCTGCGCGCGCACCTGTTAAGATAACGAGCGGTGCGCGCACATATTCTGAAATCAAACTTTTATTGTTAGGTTTAGAAATTTAAAACATTAGTATGTTCTTGACACTCAATGTTTTATTCAGTTTCACTCCCTCTTTAGTTTAACCCGGTAGCACTCACTGGGGTGACTCAGTTACCCCAAAAAAGACAATTCATTGGAATAGGTAGCCGGTTTCGAAAAATCGCCAACGTGGCGCTTTTCTTATCGTGCCGAAAATTGCAACCCTCCACAGCATACGTAAGAGAGTGCGAGTTACGTCAAACAGAACGCTGAATACATGTGGATTAGACTAGAAAGTGTTTATTAGTGTCGCTCTAGAACTGCATAGTGAGCTATTGGAGACAATATTGATTTTAAGCCTAGGGTTTAAGATACGTATGGAAACAATTTATATATACACATACATGTTTTAATTATATATATATATATATAATTTAAACTTTATATATAAAATTAAATACACATAATATTATATGTAAATAATATAACACTTTAACCCATCCCTTAAAGTTTATCACAG
The DNA here is from genome assembly GCA_963930645.1 of Salticus scenicus. Taxonomy (NCBI): domain Eukaryota; kingdom Metazoa; phylum Arthropoda; class Arachnida; order Araneae; family Salticidae; genus Salticus; species Salticus scenicus. Next base: position 101,520,607 of record OZ005659.1, read on the forward strand.
ACTATCGCTAATATCCCACTGCGCAGTTATAGTTAGACGTTAAACTCACTCAACCTCATTCTTGATGGGAAAAAAAAAAAAAAAAGAAAGAAAAGAAAAACTCCTCCAAACGCCATTTTTTTAAAAATAACTTTTGGGGGAAAATGTTTAAAATCGATTATACACTAATCTCTATAAGTATATAGTGAGCGTCTTCAAATAACGAAAAAAAAAAAAAACTGAATATTTAAATTTAGTTATAATATATCACCTTAAGAGGTCATATCTTCCGTGGAGGATCAAAATTATGATGGCATGTCCCCGGACCATCTTTAGGGGTACATTCAATTACCCATAGCGCAGTACTAGTGTGACGTTAAAAATCAACCAACTAACTATAGAGCGTCTCCAATTGCCCATTGCGTAGCATAACGCAACGTTAATCCCGCTCAGCGCGGCTCGCTTAATTTGTATTCATTAAAATATCATTAAATTAATTAGACCGGTAGCACTCGCATGGGATGACTGCGTCACCACAACTGCTAAAACTTTTTAGGGGTACATACAAATGAAACACTTTCAGTTGCAAAGCCGTTTGCAAGTGTTCCAAATCTATGACTGCAGTCGGCAGCAAAAGTATCCGAGCACTAGCAAAAATTCCTATATGAAAAAAGCACACTTAACACTGTTTTGTTAAATAAATCCTTGTCGAATCATGTTCTTAAACTGATTGAGAACAGGATTCGACAAGGATTTATTTAACAAATCTGCATTAAGTGTACTTTTTTTACATAGGAATTTTCGCTAGTGCTCTGTTACTTTTGCTGCTGACTGTATTTGCAAAAAACTTGTAAAATTTACGTCATCGAAATTGCAAGCGTTCCGTTTGTATGTAACCCTAAGAGAGAGAGCGGACGTGCGTTTTATGTCACACTAGTGCTACGCTAAGACAATTGGCTACAGTCTAGGACACACCACTTAAGTGTGTATATTTTTTGTATATTTACAGGGTGGGTAGGCAGGCTGGGTTTAACGTCGCACTACTGCTGCACTATTGGACAATTGGCGACGTACAAGGACTCACTCATAAGGATGGTCCAGAGACATACCATCACAATTTTGATCCTCTACGGAGTAGATGGCTCCCTTTCTTCGGTGACATCTTATATTTACCGATAAATGTATGTACATGGTTGAGATTATATAGGTTTTAGGTAGCACTAGTGCTACACTATTGACAAATGGTCACTGTCTAGGATACGCCCCGAAACGTGGTCAGAAGACATCAGTGGCGGCTCGTGAGTGACGTTTTGGGAGGGCTGCAGGCTAATGACTGAAAACAGAATGTTAACAACGAAAACGTTTTCTTTTAATTGGCTCTTGAAGTGTTAACATATTTAATTAGATTGTCGAAATAAGCGAATCAGCCAATTAGGTGAATAAAAGTTCCATTCTTTGTACTTTTTCTAGACGTTTCGATGAAGTACCCCCAATACGAGCCGCCACTGGAAGACATATCATCAAAATTTTGGTCGGTCCTCCATGGAGGGGAATGGAGCCTTCATGGTGAAGATAGATTAAATCGGAGAATCATTTTGAATGATAATCATAACAGAACTTCATCAAAAATATTTTCCAATGCACCTACAATATTAAAAATTTATCAAAAGCCATAATTCCGATACAACTTGAAACTTTATTAAGACTTGTAATTCTATTCATAACATTTTTCTCATAGCACCAATTCCATTTACTTCCCCAGGACCATCCTTATGGGTGAGGCAAAGACTATTTGCCAATTGCCCAAAGCGCAACACTAATGTGACGTAAAACCCAACCAACAAACCGTTTAATATTCCATTTAATATCTTACTTTAAAAAGCAAAACTATTCGAGCTATGTAAACCTTCGTATACAAATTTCGTATGGCAGATCTTCATTTCAAATTACACTTTCATTATTGTTTGCACAAATATGAGGCTTTCGCTAAATCTGTTTGCTCCATATGTTGCTAACAATAATGTAATGATGGGGTCAATGATGAGAAAACGCTGAAACAAACTGAGCAGAAGGAACAAAATGAGAGTTTACTATTTTTGGCGAATTAGCACACTTATGGCATCAGGCAGCTGCAACTGAATTTCAACAGTTCGAGGGTTAGCGCGCGCCTTCCACCGGGTTAACTATTTTTCCTTTTTTATTAAAACCGATGGTTATTAAAATCTAAGTAATTTATTTTCTATTTACTTTTAAAATTTTAAGTTAATAAATATTTAAAAACTTATAGTTGATTTAAAATTCATTTTAGCATAAAATATTAATACGATAGCCGAAGCTATGCATATGCAAATGACATAAGTCTACGTCATCTGCTTGAATTGAATAAGTAGCGTAGCAGAAAAGCAATCGTGTGGCTTTTTCGGTGTTAGTGCCGAGGTGAATCCCGGTAATATAGAAGCTGGCGTTAAACGCAGTTTGTATATTTCAGTTTAAATTTTTCCTTGATAACCTCGACAATATTAAAGCTTGTGTAGAAAGCTGTTGTTTTTCAGATGAGGTTTAAGTAAATATTTTTAGATTAATTCGAGGATGGTAGTTATTTTAAAACTGCAAACTTTTAAGCTTCTTTCAGTAATAGTATAGGCTTCAGTAACTACTCTGTACTATTATATCTGCCCTGAAGAATATTAAACGAATCGTCTAAATGTATTATAATTTTTATTTTCGTTTGCCATATTTTTATTTCACTAGATGAATCAATCTAGTTTTTAAATAAATGATTTTATCTAAAAGAAAAACTTGTCATATTTCTTTTTACCTGCTCAATACAGTTTCCACTGGGCTCTATTATTTCAACTCTGCTTAACTTTGAAGCTTTAAGATAATCATGTCAGGGTTATAAACCTGACATATTTGGTTATGGGCGATTGCCCAGTATTGAGCAGTTTAAGTGAAAGTTTTAAACTGACAAAGTTTAATGAAGTAAAGTTTTCTTCCGGCGTATTGGTCCCAAAGTTTTATGAGAATCTTTAAGAAGGGGGGGCCAATACAGTTAACGAAAATGGCAATGATACAGCATAGTATAGAAAAACTCAATGCTACGAATTATTGTAACTGGGCAGTTGATGTGAAGTTTTTATTGCTTGAAAAGAACGCCTGGGATATCGTAATCGGAACTGAGGAAAAGCCGAAACCATCAGCTGATCCGAAAGAATTAAAAGATTATAATACGAGGTCAAAACTTGCTTTATCGATTTTATACCTCAATACTGAGAAGGACTTTCGTCGGATTATTGAGAAATTAACGGATCCGTCTGAAATATGGAAAAAACTTAAACAACATTTTTACCCTGATAACCGAGCACGCCACATGCAGTTGTGCAGCGAACTGTTTTCATGTAAAATAAAAAGTGGCGAGAAAATTGATATGTATGCTGCTAGACTCATGAGAATAGCTGAACTTTTAGAAGCAATTGATCAGCCAATGAAGGAAGTTTATCTATCATTCCAGTTGCTTCGTTATCTCCCAGAGAAATTCGATAGTATAGTTCAGAGCATACTTAGGTGGCTTGATGATAAATTTGTATATAAAGACATTTTAGTTGAATTAATTAGTGAAGAATCAAGGATAGAACTTCGTGATCAAGATAAGTGTGATGAGCTTTTCATTGAGAGTTACAGCACACAGTACTCAAGATCTAATGTGACTTGTTTCCACTGTGGAGTTCCGGGACACATCAGTCGTTTTTGTCAAAATTCAAGGAAAAACTTCGAGCCAAGATCAACATCGAAAGTGTATCAACGCCGAAAGTCTCCGTTTTTCCAGAGGCAAAGTGCTCAATCCCCTCACAGACCATGGCGAGCTAAACCTCCAGAGGCAACTGTATCCACTACCAGTGATTCCAGTCCTGAGAGATCTAACCAGAAAGAACCTGGCCATTCCCAGAGAAGAGGCCGTTCCAGACTCCCGAGACGAACCAGAAAGGACTCTAACCAGGTTTTTTTTACTTTTGTTAATTTAAGTAAAAATGTGTGTGACAAAAGCAATTGGCTTTTTGATTCGGCTGCGAGTAATCACTTTTGTGGTGATAAAAATTTGTTTTCTAATTTTAAACCATTGTATAATGAAAGATTAGCTGTTGCAATAGATAATATTGATTTTCCTATTGAAGGAACTGGTGATGTTAAATTACGATTTGGTCAACAAAATATAACATTTACTAATGTAATGTATTGCTCTAAATTGAGAAAAAATTTAATATCTGCTCCAAAATTGCAGGAGCTAAATTTAAGGGGGGGAATGGTAAAATTAAAGTAACTAACAAATATGATCAATTTTTATTTACTGCTAAATTGCATGATGGTATTTATTATTTATTTCCAAAAATTCCATCCAAAGAAATGAAAAATGTTAAATTTGAAGTTTCTAAAACTTCAAGTAAAAGAAACTCTCATGATACAAAAACTGAAGTTTTACATACTCAAAAGGACAGTTTTAATATGTGGCACAGACGTTTTGCTCATGCTAGTCCTAAACTAATTGACAGAACTTGTAAATATGATAGTGTGAGGGGGCTTCCTAAATTAAAAGTCAATGAAACTTCTTGTGAAACTTGTAAACTTAATAAACAAAGACGAATTTCTTTTAAACCCCATGGTCAAATATGGTCTAGACATCCTCTTGAGTTATTACATATGGATGTATGGGGACCATGCAAAATAACTGGCCGAAACGGTCAAAGGTATTTCTTATCAATTATCGATGATTTTTCTCGTAAAGTAACAATATTTCCTATGAAAGCAAAAACTGAGGTATTTAAAAACTTTAGAAATTATGTAACAAGAGCGGAGAGATTTTTAAACTGTCAGGTAAAAGCTATTAGATCAGATAACGGGAAAGAGTTTCAAAATAATAATTTTAAATCTTTTTGTGAGCTGAAAGGCATAAAACATGAATTTACTAACATTTATTCACCGGAACAAAATTCTGTTGCAGAAAGATTTAACCAAACTATTGTTGACGGTATGAGGACAGTTTTAGACGAAAGTGGATTAAATAAAAGTTTTTGGCCAGACGCAGCTTTATACTTTGCGTATACCTGGAACAGAATTTGTCATACTGATTTAGAGAAAACACCGTTTGAGTTGTATGGTGGTTATAAACCTTCAGTAAAGCACTTAAAATCTTTTGGCTCAACAGCATACGTAGGGGTACCCAAACAACTTAGAAACAAACTCGACCGTAAAGCGAGAAAAGGAATTATGATAGGTTACGCCCTTAGTACAAAAGGTTACAGGATATGGCTCCCAGATGAAAATAAAATAATAGAAACAATTAATGTTAAAATTGAAGAACCGATAAATATTGGGGAGCACAGTGGAGCAGTGATGGGCCGTGAAAATGAAAGTTGGTTATGTTCAGATGAGGGGTCAGATTCAGAAGGCGTGAATAATGCTCATTCAGATGCTATTAATATATATCAGACTTACCCTGATCCTTCTGAATCTTCCTCTGACGAGGAAATTAAATCAAGTCGAGATATAATTAAACGAGTCCCCCTCAGAGAGGCTGTATGGTTTAGAACTCTAGTACCCCGTAAAACTAGTGACAGAATCGACGTTTATTATTGTGAATTTGGAAAAACTGAACGTTTAAAATGTCATAAAGATGTTAAAAAATATTGTAAGAAAAATTGTATAATTTATGAACCAAACCTTTTTAATTTCAGTCCTAGAGAAAGATATGTAGGTAAAATTAATGAAAAATCTTGTTCTAGTGCAGAACAAACTTTAAATTCTGATGAAATTAATTCCGATAGTGAACTTGATTCAGATAATGAACTTAATTTTACTGAACCTGATTTAACTAAGAAAAACGATTGACTAGACGTAGATCAAATCCCAACGAGTTTTAAACAGGTCTTAAAATCTCCTTATAAAAATCAGTGGTTGCAGGCTATGAAAGAAGAAATGGATGTTATTCGGGAACGTAATGTATGGCACCTTACTAAATCACCTCCAAATACTAATATTTTAGGATGTAGATGGGTCTTCACTCTTAAACGTAATGAAAGGGGGGAAATAGCTCGTTTTAAAGCTAGACTGGTGGCGCAGGGATATAAACAGATAAAAGGAGAAAGTTATGACGATACTTTTAGCCCTGTCGTTAACTTTGGAGTAATACGCTTCTACTTTCCATTGCTAGTTTCATGTAAAGGATGGACTCATTTACAACTGGATATTAAAGGTGCATATCTTTACGCACCACTCGATGAACATATTTATATGTCTCAACCACCGGGTTTCATCGAGATTGGAAAAGAAAAATTCGTTTGTAAATTAAATCGCGCTTTATACGGCCTTCACCAAAGTAGTAGAGCCTGGGTTTTCGAAATGAATGGAATTTTGATCAATATAGGTTTTAACAAATTTTCATGGTGTAACTGTGTTTATATTTTTAACAAGAAAGTAATTTTATTATTGTATGTCGATGACATTGTATTGTTTGCAAAATTTAAAAATCATATAGATGAAGTAGTGGACTTATTGAGTAAAAATTTTGATTTAAAAATCTTAGGAAAAACCCGTAAACTATTGGGTGTAGAATTCGAGGAAAATAATGGAAATTTAACTATTCATCAACATTCATATATTAGTGAAATATGTAACAGATTTAAAAATGTCAATTTTCCTATATCATCTCTCCCCATTAGTAAAGGGATAATTTACTCAAAATCTCAGTGTCCTCAAACTAACGCTGAAACAATAGAAATGTCAAAATATCCTTATAGAAGCATTTTAGGTTGCTTATCGTTTCTCTCTAATAGAACTAGACCTGACATATCGTACGCGGTTAATATTTTTGCCCAATTCCAAAGTAATCCTGGCATAATGCATTGGAATGGCCTGTTAAAACTCTTAGGTTATGTTTGTTATACCAGAAATTTAAAGTTAAAACTTGAGTGCAGGAAACCACATATTACTGTTTATTCAGACGCTGACTTTGCGGCCAACAGAAACGATAGGACTTCAATGGGGGGACAGCTGATTTTACTCGATAATTCACCCGTAGCTTGGAGAACGTTTAAGGAAAAATGTATCAGTTTAAGTACTATGGAATCTGAATTCGTAGCCATGACCGAAGCTACAAAAAAACTATTATGGTTCGATAGAATTTTAGAAGAATGCTTTAATAAAAAACTAATACAGGGTACTAAAGAAAAATCTTTACTTTTAGTCGATAACATGGCTGCTATAGATTTCGTGAAGTCTCCCATTGAAAACTATCGTATAAAACACATCGACGTAAAATTATTTTTTATAAGGGATTTGATTTATAAAAACATATTTAATATTAAACATGTTAAAAGTGCAAATAATTGGTCAGACATTTTCACTAAACCGTTAACAAAATACGGGTTATCTCTTTTCATAAGTAGCCTATTTTCATCTACTGAGTAACATGTATATTTTAAGGAGTAAATTTTGAAGAGAAAAGAATTAAGGAAATAAGTTTCTATTTTTTTTTTTTTTTTTTTTCTAAAGAGAACAGAATGTTTTTATCTTTAATATGAAAATGTAAATGTATTTCTAAAAGTGTTTATTATATTGCGAAATGTATATACTTGTTTTATATCATATATTGGTTAATTTATGTACATGCCATTGCTTAATTATTTATATTATATCTTCATAGCAAGAAGAATTTTCTGTATAAGTTTGAAATGAAGCATTGCAAAAATTGGACTCTGTTGCTTTGCTCTTGAAATATACTAAAGAAAGAGGATTAGTAGCAAGTCGTTCTTGAATCTGTCAACTTATGTTTTTTTTATATACAAGTTTTTTTGTTACTCAAATAATATGATGTGAACTTGTAAATTCAGGGCAGGTATATATATATATTTTTTTCATGGTCTCGGTTGAGTGTCAAGAGCTTATTGTTAGGTTTAGGGGGGCTTATTGTTAGGTTTAGAAATTTAAAACATTAGTATGTTCTTGACACTCAATGTTTTATTCAGTTTCACTCCCTCTTTAGTTTCACTATTTTTTCTTTTTTATTAAAACCGATGGTTATTAAAATCTAAGTAATTTATTTTCTATTTACTTTTATAATTTTAAGTTAATAAATATTTAAAAACTTATAGTTGATTTAAAATTCATTTTAGCATAAAATATTAATACGATAGCCGAAGCTATCCATATGCAAATGACATAAGTCTACGTCATCTGCTTGAATTGAATAAGTAGCGTAGCAGAAAAGCAATCGTGTGGCTTTTTCGGTGTTAGTGCCGAGGTGAATCGGGGCCTTCGAGAAGTCACCGTTTCTCCCTTCTTCCACCGGGCCGGCTCCTAGACATCTGAAATCGCTGTGACGTCACAAACGAGATCTGGTTTTCTTCCTCGAATGTGAACCATATAAGCTAGTGATATACGCATAATCACATTATTTATTTTTAAATCTTAATGTTTTTTCCTTTCAAACAGGACAAAAGGCAAAATATAGATTTCATATTGAAGACAGATATCGTTTTGCATGCAGGTAATGGAATCCGAATCCAAATTAAAAATGTATCAAGTTTAATTAGCATGTATTCCGAAAAAAATGGAAAGTTTCAAATAAAAGATCTCACGTACATATTTGCAGACGAAAAAAATGAAGAGATTGAAATTCCAAAAATATTTTATGACACTTTTAATAGTAATGACGATATAGAAATAAGTAATGAAATTTTATCCGTATTAATATTCATAGGCGGTTACATTGCACACAAAGTATCTAATAAACTAAAATGTCATGATTGCATTAATTTGTTAGTTAAGGATAAAATATTAGATGTAGACTGTCCTGAAGATGTTTATAAGTACTTGATGGTCATTGATAGAGGTCAGCTCAAATGGCCTCAGGATATTTTAATTATTATTATAGTAAATACATTTCAAATTTTTCAAAAACTGATTAATATAAAATATGAAGATTCTTTTTTAAAACTGCAAAATCCAAAAAATATAATTGTACAATTAACACTGGAAAAATCAGAAATATTAGGTATTGATTTTTCATGCAAATGTAAGTGTGGAAATGATTTATAAATATAATTAAACAGTGCCTTTCAGGAATATCTAATATTCTCCTAATAAATTATACGAAAGTTAGAAATGATACAAAAAAAAAAAAAAAAAAATTAGTGGCACCAAAAGAAAACTAACTATATTAGCCAATTCCTAATCTTAATTTTTTATTTTATTTATTATTATTATTTTTATTTATTAATTTTTTTTTTTCTGTGCAATTTTTAATTTTGTAATTTAAACATTATATTTGGTTTTCATTAGGATTTATTGTAAGTTTAACCAAATAATTATAGCAATATTAAACTCTATTTTTTCAACTCCCTCCACCACCGACCAAAAGCTTCTTCTTTCAAAACTGAATGACAGGAAATACTGGGTTCGATCCCTGGACGCGTTTTTCGACCTACCCGTTCGAAGTTTTCCGAGGTTTTCTCCGAAAATCGTGTGAATACGGGCCAGAACTTCTTAGATAGATTCACACGGACTTTCACTTGTTTTTTTTTTTTTTTTTTTTTTTTTTTTTCAAATCATGGTTATTTTCATTATGTGTTGCTTTCATGAAAATACATCAATACAAAGAATTTATTCAAGTAAATTTAAAAGAAAGAAAAAGAAAAAAAAAAAAAAAATTCAGAATTAATTTTAAGGAAGTAGTTAAATTACAAACAGGAACTAATTTGTTAGAACTATTAAAAAAGAAATCTATTTATTATATTTAAATGTACATATACATTAATATCAGATTCACATTCCATACATATATTTTGGTGTGCTTAATTTTTTGTTCATTGTTTCATAGTATTTCAGTTATATTTTGTATTTTAATTAAACAAAAATAATTTTAAAGATATTGATATGGTCTAATTAGCTAATTTAATTATATGTGTTTGAAATTATTGTTATTTTATTTATTGTAGTTCTTTCCCTCCAAAAAATAAAATATTTCTTGAAGTTTCTATGATTTTTTTTTTTTTTTTCGTTGCCTTTAAATTGACATAAATAACTGAAATATTTTTTAGATAAATAAATAAGAATTGTAAGTAAAAAATTGATTTCTGTTAAACACTGCAAGAAATGAACCAACGATTTTCAATTTTTATCTGTTACTTTAAATATTTTTACAACTTTGTCATTTTTAGAAACGTTAATAACAATGTTGAGCATTCTAATAAGATTCATTAATATTTCCATAAAAAATAAAATTTTAATAAATCATGTTAAATTTTTCAAACCATTTTTTTTTACTTTTGTAGAAAAATTATAACATTTTCTCATTTTAACAAAAATTGTTTAAGATTAAAACGTGCGTATGTATTTTCATTTTCTTGAATTTCTTTGCATAATTATAAATACTTAATATGTTTAACGTTTCAGTTATTTGATAGTTACTTGACATAGAAACAAATATGTTATTAAAATTTTTTTTACCCTTCAAAGAAATAATCATTGATTCTTTAAAAAAAAACTTAGAAATTTCAAGTATTTTCTGTTATTTTAGTTCTAGTCTTTTATTCAGGAATTTTAGTTTAAAAATTGAAGAATAATTGAAATTAGTCTTATTAATGGGTAGTATTTTGCTTATCATTTTTTATTGTCATGTAGATAAAGTTTAATTTCATAATTCGATGGAAAAACGAAATTAATGAATTATTATTTAATGGTTTTTGCGTTGGTACTGCATCGTACAGATCAGATGCTTTCCTAATACCAGATCTCGTTTGTGACGTCACCAATTCTAGGAGCCGGCCCGGTGGAAAAAGGGAGAAACGATGACTTCTCCGAAGGCCCCGGGTGAATCCCGGTAATAAAGAAGCTGGCGTTAAACGCAGTTTGTATATTTCAGTTTAAATTTTTCCTTGATAACCTCGACAATATTAAAGCTTGTGTAGAAAGCTGTTGTTTTTCAGATGAGGTTTAAGTAAATATTTTTAGATTAATTCGAGGATGATAGTTATTTTAAAACTGCAAACTTTTAAGCTTCTTTCAGTAATAGTATAGGCTTCAGTAACTACTCTGTACTATTATATCTGCCCTGAAGAATATTAAACGAATCGTCTAAATGTATTATAATTTTTATTTTCGTTTGCCATATTTTTATTTCACTAGATAAATCAATCTAGTTTTTAAATAAATGATTTTATCTAAAAGAAAAACTTGTCATATTTCTTTTTACCTGCTCAATACAGTTTCCACTGGGCTCTATTATTTCAACTCTGCTTAACTTTGAAGCTTTAAGATAATCATGTCAGGGTTATAAACCTGACCCTTCTTAAGAAAAGAAAATTATAAAATCATTCCTCATCAGGTAAAAAGTCGGACCGGGTCCCCACTGCCTTCGGCAGCGCAGTCTCGTGCTCGCTGTCGTCGCCTATTCCTTCCCCACTCTTCCAGCCCCTCCTAATTAACCTACATAAACCAATTTTGAACGGTCTAACTCAATTAGCTGAGATGCAAAAGAAAACCTAATATGGACACCTTAAAATTGTAAATCAGGTGAAATCTCGAATTCAACTTTCGATAATATAAAAGAACTTTGAAATATCTTTCGAATGATTTAATGATAATTAGAATTTGAAATATTGAAATTTAAAAATATTACAGCGCCATCTGGCGGTAGAAATTTCTGTACTCTATTGTTCCATTCCAGATCAACAAAGCTTTCAAATGGTTTATTACTTATGAAATTATTTTAATTAGTAGCTGAGATACAAAAGAAATCCTAATCAGGACACCACAAAACGTATAAATGGGGTGAAATCTCAAATTCCACTTTCGATAATATAAAAGTACTTTAAAACATCTTTCGAATGATGTATTAAAAATAATTTAATAATAATTAGAATTTGAAATATAGAAATTTTTAAACATTATAGCGCCATCTGAAGGTAGAAATTTCTGTAATCTGTTGTTCCATTCCAGATCAACAAAGCTTTCAAATGATGTATTACTTAAGAAATTATTTTAATTAGTAGCTGAAATACAAAAAATAACCGATTCAGGAAACCTCAAAACGTGTAAATCAGGTGAAATCTCGAATCCCACTTCGATAATATAAAAGTACTCTAAAATATCTTTCGAATGATGTATTAAAAATAATTTATTCATGATTAGAATTTGAAATATTGAAATTTTAAACAATTACAGCGCCATCTGTCGGTAGAAATTTCTATAATCTACTGTTCAATTCCAAATCAACAAAGCTTTCAATTGATGTATTAATTATGAAATTATTTTAATTAGTAGCTGAGATACAAAAGAAAATCTAATCAGGACACGTCAAAACGTGTAAATCGGGTGAAATCTCGAATTTCACTTTCGATAATATGAAAGTATTTTAAAATATCTTTCGAGTGATGTATTAAAAATAATTTAATAATAATTACAATTTAAAATATTGATATTTTAAAATATTACAACGCCATCTGGCGGTAGAAATTTTTGTAACCTACTGTTCGATTCCAAATCAACAAAGCTTTCAAATGATGTATTACTTATGAAATTATTTTAATTAGTAGCTGAGATACAAAAGAAAACTGATTCAGGGGACCTCAAAACGTGTAAATCAGGTGAAATCTCAAATCCCACTTTCGATAATATAAAAGTACTTTAAAATATCTTTCGAATGATGCATTAAAAATAATTTAATCATATTCAGAATTCGAAATATTGAAATTTAAAAATATTACAGCGCCATCTGGGGTAGAAAATTCTGTATTCTACTGTTCAATTCTAAATCAACAAAGCTTTCAAATAATGTATTACTTATAAAATTATTTTAATTAGTAGCTGAGATACAAAAGAAAACCTAATCAGGACACCTTAAAACGTGTAAATCACGTGAAATCTCGAATTCCACTGCTTACGGTAGTCGGTTAATGGAAGATGACAGAAATTTGTGGGGTCTACTCTTGAAATTCAATTCAAATAAGTTTCAAAATGACATATTACTTATTAAATTATGCTAATTGGAAGCTGAGATACAAAAATGATATAAACACTATCATAAAACGTTCATAAACGACTCTTTCGTGGTTTTCTCCGAAACTTGCGTAATTCCGGGCTAAATACTGTTAAAAATCCATAGTATGAAATGTGAAAGAAGTATCAGAATTCGAAACTCTGCAAAATATAAAAGAATAAATGCGTTCTGGATTTTTCGTTGTTTTCTCCGAAACAACCGTTCCTTTTCTACGTCTTTGCCCCGTCCCCCCTTTCCGTCCCATCTAATAATTTTACACTTGAAAATATCCGCAATCGATTTATCTTTCCTTAAAACGTAATAATAGCAATTTCAAACGCTGTAACTCTTTTTTTTTTTTTTTTTTTTGGCCCCTTCGCCCCCCTTCCCTCCCCCTCAAGCCCTTCCTAATAATTCTACACTTTCAAAAGTATTCAGAATCGAATTATTGGGCGTTAAAACCAATTATTACGAAATTTCAACGGCATATCTCAATTAAAAAAAATATATAATACAAAATTTAATCTAACTTTTTTGTTTATCTACATATTTTCATGAAAATTGATCAGTAGCTTTATAATATGCTGTCTAGTATTAATTAAAATGTAACGTAAATGGAAATTTGAAAAAAATTGAAAATTGCAATTTTTTTCCCCCCACTACAAAACACGTGACATCTTGTTCGATTACAATCATTTCCCTTTTCATCTCAGACATTAGTCTGGCGTTTGAAATGATGTTGCCTCAAAAAATTCATACTTTAGTTAATTTAAAAAAAATGTAATTGTTGTACCCATAAGCCACTTGCACACTTAGATTCAGAAAAAATGCCCCTTTCATTTGGTATCGGAATCGTAACGATCGGAAAAATATTTCTAATTTATTTTCCACTTTTTCTGCCTTTAACTGCGTTAAAATATCTATTTTTATGCAATCGCGGTGAATTCTCAGTCATTGAGATCGCTTTCTGATTAGGCATGATTCTACATTTTAATTAATATCTCCACAACTAATTAAAATTTTTAAATTCTGTTTTGAAGAGGACCTCGGAAACACTCCAGAGCATCCATATGTCAATTCTTGTATTTTTGCGTTCTATAGGGACTGAAAGTATAAAAGAACAGACTGACAAACAGACAGACAGACAGACAAACCTTTCCATTTATTATTATAGATTGATGCGAAGAGAAACATCTCAGAACTCACAGTTGCCAACATCGATAATTTAATCCAGTGTATTATTAGTACCACCCTCTACTTCTCGTACTTCTACCACTTTTTTATAAAAGTTGTTTTCTTCCTATTTAATTTTAGTTACATACTGAAGAAAATTACTCTAGAAAATTAGTAAGGAAGAAAAAAAGGGCATTACTATGATTGCGCCGGCATAAATTATAATAGTTGGAAAATTTGCATATTTTTAATATGTCCTCCATTTTGTTATTATTACTATTATTATTCCGAAATGGTTAATTTATTATATAATTTTAATAAAAATTATAACATTTATTTAAAATTTTGATATAATTAACATCAAAGTTTTAAAGTAAATTGGATAATAATAATATGTTGTATATGTTAAAATTAAATTTCCTCCAAATGCCAATTGTTTCCATCAGCAATTGTCAAGTTATTTGCATACATCCACCCCTCAAATAAAATACATTGTGCAGTACAAAATCTTAATCGTAAATATATTATACTGATCTAAAAGTGTATTTTATTTTGTTTTATGTTGGAATGCGTTGTCTTTCGTTTTCTTTCCTTTAAATTAGTCTTTTTATTTCTCATTGATGTGCTTACACCTCCCATTTCGTGTAGCCACACTCCCTAAGAAATCGGAGTAAGGTACCTATCAAGTCGATATTTGGTCGTTGATTTTGATTATTTAATGCAAAATTACATTTATTAGGTAAGTTTCATGCGAAAACATGTCAAAGAAGATTAGCTGTTTGATTGATAGTTTAATAGAATAAAGAGTTAACAGTATGAAACTTAAAAAAATTATAGAAACATAGTCCATTTTATTTACTGTGTTTTCACAGGGAAGTGGAGGGAAATAGAGTTCCGTAGAGGGAAATCTTTTCTCTACGGATCAAAATTTCTTTACGGTAATGCACTGTACTACCTCCATTGCAAAAAATATAATAACAAAGACTGCAGGCTACGCCCGCTTCACTGGTTATTGTATTTAAATAAATTTTCAAAAGAATAAGAATTGGATTAGTATTTATTTTTTGCATCGCATTATAAATGAAAACAAACAAAAAATCAAACAAACATTGAAACCGCTCTAGACCTCGCATCGGGTACCCACAGCCTACGGCAGCGATATTTTCCCCCCGCAGTGCATCGGTTCCAGGATCCCACTGTCTTCAGAAATATCTTTACCGGGCACTTCATTCTGGGTATTTATCGAAGACATGTGGATCTTCTGTTATTTAAGAACTACGATTTTAAAAGATAACTGTATCTCACCACCTATTACATAT
This sequence comes from Salticus scenicus, assembly GCA_963930645.1. NCBI lineage: Eukaryota > Metazoa > Arthropoda > Arachnida > Araneae > Salticidae > Salticus > Salticus scenicus. The sequence continues at coordinate 101,536,108 of OZ005659.1, forward strand.
TGTAGTTTATGAATCATATGTGTTTAGACACCGTTGAAACGATTACGATCCGTATATTACGATTTCATTCCGACCAGTAACAAAATGAAATAAGATGTAGATTTTCTTTTAAAAGGAATTAAATACATAAAACACAAATACATTTTAATTCAAACGTCTCTACGTCTTTATCAGCAACTTTTATTCCCAACTAGTGCGCATATAATCCTACACAGACGGCAAGTGATATTCCGCGTCCCCGCTCTGAATGAAAGACGGCAATTTTTACTTCCATCCTTTCCGTTTCTTGTTTTGTTTTGAAAGTCTGTTTAAATGAATGCGTGTTGCTTGCTCCCTGTCTGTTTGAAGGGTTTTTAAACAGAGAATAAAAACAAAACAGAAATTTATACATATATTAATATGCAAATTTCTTCTTTGGCAAAATATTTCTGTTTCATCATAATATAGATACATTTATTTATAATTGAAATAAATTTAAAAAATCGATGATGGTGGATTTAAAGCATATTTTTTCCTAAGAAGATATTCCTAAGAAGATAAACATTGCTTATTATTTACTGTTTAATTACTGCACAAGTTCTTTATTTTACTGTAAAATTTTTGTGTAACTTTTAGGATGGAAACTGCATAGAAAAAGAATTTGAAATTCACAGATGACAAACTTTAACAGTTTAATACATTTTCCAAAGTTTTAAGGATCCTTTTTAAAATACCCTTGTATGCTATACACTTTATTTTACACTCTTTTGTACGTCATACTATGTATTTTTATTTAACCAAAAGTTATTTTGCTTAAAAAAAATGCATAGCGAGGAATATATATGTATCAACAAGCAGTTTAAAGAAAAGCTTTCCTTCCATTTTTTTTTAGTTTCACAGAACTTCAGCAATACTACTTAGTTATTAAAATTTTGCGTATCCAAATTAAAGTATTTAAAGAAATTTTCTTCTGTAATTTATTTGTTTGCTTGTTGAAACTGACAACGCTCTCTATTTATTTTTATAATTATTTATTTATTTATTCTGTTTTGTTTTGTTAAAAAAAAAAAAAAAAAAAAAGATTTCCCAGAAATCAAATATTATTTTTGATATAAAAGTCCAAGCAAGTCAGTTCCACACAACTTGAATTTTTTGAAATTGCTTGGGTGCAATTTTAAAATATTGACTATTTGAATGAGAAAATATTGCAAAGATATTTAAAAAGTCATTTACACACACAGAGGGAAAAAAAAAAAAAAAAAAAAAAATTCTCAGCAATTTTTGAACTATACTAAGATACTCGTACCACATTACTCAGTGCAAATAACTAATTTATTCTTCATAATTCTTCTATAGAGTCACATAAAAGCATTCAGATTTATTGCTATTGCAGATTTAAATTTATTATAATGCATTAATTTATATATATATATATATATATATATATATGTATATATATATATATATATATATATATATATATATATATATATATATATATATATATATATATAAACTCATATTTTAATTAATTCTTATTCAGACTTATTTCACAAATGTATTTGATATATTTGTTTGCCAGCTTTATTCACTTTCTTGTTTCCAAGCCTGGTCACTTGAAAATTTAAAATTGTTACTAAAAAGTATATATGACTGATTTGCTTTAAAAATCCGTGTACATAGCCCTCATCAATATTCCCACCATGACTATTAAGGAATTTTTGCTGCCATTTTGTTTCAAATGGCGGCTAATCGATAAGAAAAAGAAATCTACGTACCCTTCCAAAAGAGCCAGAGGGTTTTATTATTATTATTATTATTGTGAACTTTAAGATTTGGATATTTTTGGAATGAAAACATCATTCAAAAAATTTAATTTGGCACTTTAAATAAGTATTGACTGAGAAAAGAAATCTTGTAATTAAGTATATGAAAATGTGAATGCATTAAAAATGTTATAAAATTTCTTATTTACTCTTAGCTCAGCTAAGAGTAAAAAGGAAATTTTAGTACTGCTTAATAATTAATTATTCACATTCTTCTTGTTGGTTATTGCAAAATATTTTGTTGACCTGACCTTTATATTCTCAGTGGCAGATTTAAGTTAGATTGTGGACTGGGCACATTTGGCTATGGACTTCTCTCCCCTGCCCCTCCCCCCCCCACACACACGTTCATATTTTAAGATATTAAGCGCATGTATTGTAATTATAATATTTATTGTAATATAACTAACGAAAAGGATTATTCTTTGATACATAGATCGGTGTAGCATTTCATATAGAAATTCACTCATAATTCTTTTAAAGATTTATTAGCAAATTCTTTTAAATATTTTTCAGCACACATACATGATTGTGTTTTCTCCACTTTAAATATAAAATGGAATGGTAAAATAATTGTTTTACCATTGAAGAATGCTTGATTCTAGTCCACTGTACTGCATAATTTTTTTTTTAACGATTTTAATTTAATTTCTTTCTTTCTTTTTTTTTTTTACTTTTTCATTAAAAGGTTTTTTTTTTTTTATTATTATTATTATTAAACGTTCCAGTACATACTGAAATACTTAAAAAAAAAATAGATAAATTCTTATTTAATTTTTGCATTTTTTGAAAAATGCAACTGTAATGATACACTACATGTTGATTTGCTTGTGTGTGTATTATCTGTCTATTATTCTAGATAGTTTTTATGTTTGATATGCACTCAAGAGGCAAAAGAAAAAATGACAGAAATTTATCAATGTTCTAGCAGAAATTAATATCTTGTTCCGATCTTTGCTTTAACATATATATTTAAAATAACTTAGTAAAAGAAATAATCTGGAGAGAGAGGGAAAGAAAATGCTTTTGAATGAGAAATTAGTCCTGAAAAGGATATTTTCTTATCCAAATAGTCGGACATATTTCAAATAAAGTAAATTAAAGTAAGGAGCATTAACAGCCTTCGTCACTTACCGTCGCCGGAAACCCGAGACAATGTTATTCTATGAGAAATTTTCTTTACAAGTAACTTATTAACTAATACATATTTTTAAATTCTGTTTTCCCTTTCAGAAAATTCCCAACTGTTAAATTAACGGATCTTTTTTAAAAATGTATTTTTTTAATATTTAATATTTTATTTTGAAATTGCAAAGGGAAAAAATTGCACATATTGAAAATTCGTATTTTGCAGCTTCAAAATAAAATATTTAAAAAATACCTTTTCAAAAAAGGTCCATCAGTTTAACGGTTGGGAACTTTCAGGATGGGAAAACAGAATTTAAAAGTATGTGTTAGTTAATAAGTTATTTGTAAAGAAAATTTCCCGTAGAATACCATTAGCTTCGGCTTCTGGCGACGGTGAATGAAGCGGGCTGAGCCACGGCCCACTGACACCGGCCGAGGAAGCTCTCGGGTGACGTCACAAATGCCGTCTAAACTCTTCAATTTAAATTGATAATCGAAAAATAAATTTAAAACTAAGATGGTTCAGTAAATACTCATTAAACAAAATAGCGATAAAATTAAGCATTGCTTTTTTTTTTTTTTTTTTTTTTTGTAGATCGTTTTCATTTTTATGAAAATAATTTACAAGGATTTAAAATGTAATGAGGACAAATAATTCTGATTTATTAACTTTATTACTTTAAATTATATACAGTATATTATATAAAAAAAAAAAAAAAAAAAAAAAAAAAAAGATTTGAAATACATGTGTATATTTATATCTTATATAGAACCATATTTTATGATAGTAATTAAAAAAGTAAATAAATATTTTATTTAAATTGGTTTAAAAAAATATTTTTCAAAGAAACTTCACAATTTTTCATAATAACATCTATTATAGTAATGTATTAACTGATATATATATAAATGCTTAGTTTCCTTTATACAATAATTTTTTTTTTTTTTTTTTTTTCAATAAGCTTAAATTTTAACACAAATGTATTACAAATTCAATTTAACATGGTAGAACAGAAATAATATTCTTGTAATACGGATAACATAATCAAATTTAACTTAAAATTGTGAAATCTCTTACTTTTAAATTCTGAAAATAGTGAAATATTATCATGTGATCAAATGTGTGTAATTAAATTAAGTAGATAATAATTTAATTATTTTAATAATTTTTCATTTTTATATGAACTGTACAAACTTTTCTGTACTGAACTGTACTAACTATTTATGAAGTATACGTACAATTCATTACTAAAAGATAAAATTTTTCACTTCAACCAAATCTCTTTATTGAAAATTTCCAAATATGAATGCGTAAACGTTGTACATATTTAAAAATAAATATTCGTAAGATATCATTCAAAAAGTAACATAAAATTGTCAAAATATTAACTATAATACCAATGCATAATACTACATACAATTTTTTTATTTTTATTTTTATTTTTTATTATAGTTTAAAATTATTCAAAAGCATTCAAAATTTACATACAGTTCTCGAAATTTTTAAAAGAATGAATATCGTTAGTACCTAATCCGTGATGCAAACATTCAAAACTGAAGATTTCAAAAGATATAATAAAAACCTTTCACACTATAATTTAATTAATAATATTACACATAAACAATATTCTTCTAAGATTTGTCTAAAACTTTTTATTAAAGTTAATAGTAAATCTAACTTTGTTTACATATATACACATTATATTAGAAATATTTTTTAAAGAAATAATAGATTAAATAATTAAACTTACATGATTAGGAAAAATACTATCTTGTGATTTTAAATCCTAACTTTTTAAATTTCTTTATTTTTCTCTAATCATTCTTTTCATGCATTTTTTAAGATATATTTTTTACATAATTATTCAAACAAATATTAATGAAAAATTTCACTGCTTTCATAATTATAATTTCAAGTGGGCAATCACACTGGGAACACATATCGCAAAAATAATCAACATTGTTTGTTCTAAAATAACTCTCAGTTATCCAGCAATATATGTTACTATGTCTGTATCAGTTTCACATACATCTGTTAAGTTCAGTTCTGTTGAAATTATCTCTGAAAAGACGACAAGTCAACTTCATTATGCATCAGTTTTTCAGTGTCAGAAAACACTCTATAATAAAAATTTTTAAGGCAATTGTGCCATATTCATTAGAATGAAGCTGTAGAATATATTTTAATTTAATTTTTCTCTCACTTTCAAGTATTTGTTGAACAGAAACATGATAGATGCTTCCAGACATCTGTCGATATTGAGAAAATCTTCGCTCAAGTGTAAACTTAAAAACCGAAACATATTCATCAGTTTTATCATAATTAGACTTGCATCCAGGTACGCAACATCGATCCGGCATATTTAAATGCGTAATTAACGAAAGAAATATAATTAAAACATAGCGAAACACATAAATTAATGACTAAGTTCAGATGAGCAGCACGTATAGTCTAAAGTTAAACACGCTTTCAAATCAACCACGCAAACGAACGGCAGAGCACAAAGCAGGCAAGCAGTCAGACGGCATTTATGACGTCACATCACGTGACAAAGTGAGCTTCCTCGGCCGGTGTCAGTGGGCCTTGGCCGAGCAGACAACGAGCACGATAGCATACGGGGCATGGAGCGCAAGTAAACAATTCTGTAAAAGGGAAAAGGTGAGTATGTGCAGAATAGGATGCTCACCAAAGCGTATAAGACTCCCGGGAGTCTTGGTTCGGAGTAAAAGAAACTGATTAAGGGCACTGCCTCGTTTCCCCGTAACTCCTTGCTATAGAAAACGAAACTATAAAACTGGCTCAGTTGAAGTAAAAAACTTCCCCGCCTTTTACCTAGTGTGACATTTTTTGTCCAATTAGGGACGTATAAACTATTTCGGCTGTCAATATGAGAGTAAATAATGATCACAAGAGGCGGGGTCATTTTCGTCCCCCAAAAAGTAGTCAATTATTCAAAAGGGCTGTCAAGAAAGAAACAGTACTGATTTGTCTTTTGATAAAAAGACAGCGCGTTATTGAATGAACCTCAATATTATGTAATGAATGCATGTAAAAACACATGTATACATGCACATATGTATAGTACTGATTCATATATATATATATAGAAACACAGGTTATTATTATTACTACTACTAATAGTAGTAGTTCTAAGCAGGTCGAACAATTTCTTTCAGATAGCGATTTTGTCTTCGTTACCAATTTTTACCTATTACCTTGAATGTACTTTCAAAACTTTTTTATTTTGTCGTCTAAATATAAAGAGCTAAACGATTGTTACTGTATATGTTCGGATTTTTAGTCCGGATTATATCAAAAATTGGTACACTTAAGTATGAAAACGAAATCTAGGTAATTATGTATTTTTGTGTTCAATCGAATAATTGGTTCAAAAGTAATAAAAATCCTACTTAAACTTTAAAATTATTAAAAAGAAAAAAGGAAAAAAGAAATTAATGCCAAATATATATACGTAATTATTTTTATGTCGGAAAAAAAAAAAAAAAAAAAAAAAAAAGTGAACTTATTATTATTACATTATTAATTAAAATAAATTTTAGAAAATTCAGTCTAATTAAATGGAATAGCGTATTTTTAGTTCAATCGGATAATTGATTCAAAAGGTAATAAAAACCCACTTTAAAATTATAAAAAAGAAAAAAAAAAAAAAAATAAGTTGATGCCAAAAATGAATATCTAAGTAAATATATTTTTCTTTGTGTCAAAAAATAAAATAAAATAAAAATAAATAAAAATCGAACGTGTAATTAATTAAAAAAAAAAAATAAATAAAAATAAAAAATAAAATAAAATAAATATCAGAAATATTGTGTGAAGAAATTGGGCAACCTCAGTATAGAAGGATACATTTATTGTATTATTATTATTATTATTATAACTTGAAAAAATTAATCTGGTGTGTCACTCACACGACTTTCTCTTACCCTGAAATTTAATACTATAAATACAGGTTGCAGATTAATAGGTAAGATAACGAGTACTGTTATGTAAACCTATGTTAAACAATTCTTATTAGGCTTCTGAAGAGTTTTATAAGATAATTAGTTCTGTGTGAGGGGGCTACCGCCCCCCCTCAACCCCCCGTTTCATTAATGCACCTACATTTATATAGAATTTAATTCGGTTATTAAAAAATAATTCTCTTTTTAAAAAATAATTTATTAAAATTATTAAAAAATATATATCTTTTATGATAAGGCAGACGATTTCCATATTAGAGAAGTAGTATAGCACGAAAAAAAAAAAAAAAAAAAAAAAGTCCATTTTATTCTCAATATTTGAAAAAAAAAAAGTACGATTTTTTTTCTAAGTTTTTTTTTCGTTAAAAGTAAAAAAAAAAATCGATAACTTTGTTTTAAATTATCGCAGATCAATGGTTCAACCATTCGTTTTAAAGGTATTAGCGAGCTCTTTTGAAAGATACCCATCATGAAAATTTACTCCCCTCGAGGGGGGACTTCCCCCCTCAGGGGGGGGGAGGCGGGGCTCCTACATACACAAAAAAATTTTCCCAGTTAACTATCTCCATTACAAAAAATATATATTCGTTTCATTTGGTTTAGTGCAGTCTATAGACGTTAAACTCTACTTTCCTGCAATTTCCCCCATAGACGTAATGTATTAGAATTCTCTTTATTGTCCCTGTACACGAACCATTTGCTTGATCTTAACGAAAAGCTTACTGTAGCATTCGTATATGATACACATTTAGAATACCAAGTTTGAACTTTCTGCCATAATTCGTTTTTGAGATATGCTGATAACAGACAGACACACACACAGACACACAGACAGACACACAGACACAGACCATTTGCTAAAAACAAGATTTTCGTATTCAGGGGACCTCAAAACGTGTAAATATAACAAAATCTCGCGTTCGAAAATTTGACCCAAAAACAATACTTTCTCTACCTTATGGGTAAGAGAAAGTAATAAAAGCAAACTTGCATGCATTTATTATGATTAGTTAGCTGACAAATTTAATTTAAAATATTTATTATCAACATTTTTAAAATTACTGCAAATAAAGTTTCTAAAATAGTGATGGCAATTTCTAATAAATTAAAATAAATGAAAAAAGATTAAACTTAAAAAAAAAAAAAAAAAAAAAAAAAAAAAAAAACGGAAATGAAAATTTCTAAAAATAAAGAAATTTTGTAACATAAGTTTAACTATTAAAAAATTATTAAAAGTATAAAGACTATGCATAGAATGATTTTATTATTCGTGATCTGTAATTTGCATAACTTCAAAACTACTCCATAAAAATTCAAAAAGTTAGTATCTGCACGAAGGGATTTAAAAAAAAATATATATATATTTGAAAATTGTCCAATTTAATCATTTAAAATTAAGGACAAAACGAATAGCGATTTTGCCCGATGCCGCATATCAGTATCCACCTGACATCAGTGTTTCAGATATATCCGGCAAAAATTACTCTCTGTTAATTCCCTACGTTTAAATTTTAAAATTGGTGATTTTTGAAAAGAACAATGAAAGTATCCAAGCTCGCGCGCGCCTTTTCCTTTCTTTCTTTTTTTTTTTTTTTTTTTTTTTTTTTGTCCCTTAGTGTATATGAAGGTAATGTTATAAAGAAAAAAAGGTACCATATGCTTATGATTGATACTTACCCTAATTACATAATTAGCTGCTGATAATTAAAGAGTAAAATAAAAACCAAGTCACAATTGAGGAAAAACATAAAAGACTTAAAAATTGACCTTTATATATATATTCAAATATATTTCTTTTTTATATCGAAAAAAAACTGAATGTGCACACATTTTCTTTTAAATAATTAAAATAAACCCTGGCGCGGTATATATGGAAACGAAGAATAAGTAACTTCACTCAAAGACACATTGTGCATGATTCTGGGTTGAAAGATAGTGTGCTTATATTCAGTGTGTTGCACATTATAGTTCCACTGGTAGAAACCAATTATGAAAAGTAAGTAAATAAATAAAAATAAAATAAGCAAGTTATGTTGTGGAAGAATTCAATGCATTCTCATCTAAATTTGTAACCGCAAGATTTTTATTTTATGTTATTTTACTTTATTTATTTATTTATTAACAAATTATAAATTATTTATCTTTTAGATAAAAATAAAAGCCCCTTTATTCAGTTCGATAATTGTACAGTCGGGATTAAAAATACTATTTTTTTTTTCAGATTTAGATGTTTCCCTGTAAAAAGTGCATGCTATTAAACTTGTTTTTTAAAGGGAAATTCAAATAGTCTACACAAAATGTTTTTATCTAACGCTAAAATTCCGTAACAGTTTCAAATGATTTTGAAAAACAGAAAGTCATATGTTCAAGCTTTCGACTAATCTCTGCAAAAAAAAAAAAAAAATGAATAACATATTTTATTTACGACGATCAATCTAAAATAATTACAAGATAAAAATAACTTTTTATTTGCCATGTCTTTAAATCTTCTGTTGAATCATATAAACGCTACCGAAGGCAGCGGGTACCCGAAATAATTGGCTAAAAATATTTAAAAAATGCATTGTCACCATGTTCTGAGCTATTCTAAAACTTTCAAATGTCTAGCTAGTCGGGAAGTTAGTTAAATAAATTTTCCACTCTGTCTCATGTTTTCTTCAACCTTGGTAGCACGCTTTGAAAGGAAAAAAAAAAAAAAAAAAAAGATTAATTTCTTTTGAAACGTCATCATTGTTCACCCTCCAAATAGAAGTTTATTTTTATTGAATGTTTTTAAAATATACATAAGCGGTTTTACTTATATGAGATATGATTATCTAGGTGGAGAAGTGGGTGAAGTTATAAATTGTATTTTCTATAACCCTAGCAACAGAGGTTGAAATCACAGAATCAACAATTTGGGTGCCAAATGGCAACTAACATTGTTTTCTTAGTTGCAATTATGTTGTACTGAAGTGCCATTTTAAAATTGTTATTTACACACAGAAACATATGCGTAAACGTTGTAGATAAACTCCAGTTATTTAAAATGCTCATTCTATATTAGTTAGTATTTTGCATTTTAAAAATGTGCTAGTGCAAATATTTTTACAAGAAAGCTGGGAATTTAATTATACTACTTTGTTGCTAGTGTCTTTATTTCATTGCATATTATGCCTGCACACTGCATGGGGAAAAGAATGTTAGGCGTCAAAGTGATGACTAGGTATGTAATTGTGGTCATCAAAACAAAATATTTGTTTCGAAAATACAACTAACGACCGCTAATTTCGAGCTCTGCCTAGCAAGCACTCTCCTTCCTCCCTTCCCTCAGTCTGTATAACCTTCCCTTTTAATTTATAAAGAATTATTTAAAATTTACTCCTTCAGTGAAATGTCAAAATTGGGTGTGCATGAGTCAAAGCTGGAAATTTAATTTTTATTTTCTCCTGTATGTCTTGAAAAGTGACAGATAACGAAAAACACTCATCTAAAACTAGTATATTGTGGTCATCAAAAAATTTTTCTTATGTATTTTCCTACAGAAATTTTCGTAATACAAATTTATTATTATTATTTCCATTATGAATGGAGACTTCTTTCATCTCAGAGAGGTATCACACGAAATGCCCAACGAAAGTAAATATTTTCTGTGCAGATAACATCCATCTGGTTCTCGGAGACATTTTCAAAATAGTAGCGCCTTCTATCCGTCGATATGCACCCAAATTGACTCAGCTGAGTCAATTTACGTATCAAGTTTAGTTTGATTATAAGCAATAGGACCTGATATAGAACCTTCCTGTAAGCTGGGGAAATCGTAGTATAGCAGCGTTACCTATTGAGGGACTGGCACCAAAAGTTAATAGGCATGAAGTTATGTTAAGGTGAATATACATCTACATTTATATGCAAATCTATGCATTAGTTTATGTGTTTATTAGTGTGTGTTAGTTCCTGAGATAAAGCTTTTCCTAAAATTTCAGAATTAGCTTTACAGCAGCGCCACCTGTTGAACTATTAGCACCAAATGTAATAAGCATTAACTCAGGTCAAAGTGCATCAACATATACATTTTTATCAAATTTTACGCAGTAGTTACTGCATATACAATTTTATCAAATTTTACGCATTAGTTCCTGCCTTCTCTGATATTGTGGAAATTTGCTGTGTAGAAGCTTCACCTGTTGAGCGATTAAAACAAAAAAGTTGGTAGGCTTTAATTTATGTCAAGGTTGAACTACATATAAATTTACAGGTAAATCTGAGCAGTAGTTCCTGAGATATAATTGGAAAGAAATTTTTATCTCTCTCACACACAGAGACGAACGTTTCCTAAAAATACATAAATCACATTCTGGATATCTCAAAAAGGGGAAATCCATTGCAAGTCAGAAATATAAAATTTTTACGAATCCAAAATTTTCTACTATCGAAAACAAAAGAAAGTAAAAAGAAAAATAACTTTTGTTCTTAATTTTTTTTATCGTTTTAAATTTCAAGCATTTAAAATTTAATATTTTTTGGTAACTTTTTCCTGATAACGATACCAATACCTTTATTTTTCTCTTTTTAGATTTCCAGTATAATAAAATTTATTTATTTATTTATTTATTTTGTGAGCTTTTCTTTTTTGCCTGTGATTGTTCTTTTCATTCTCCCGCAAAAAAAAAAAAAAAAAAAAAAGAGTGTTTATACTTTTAAAATATATAAAGTATTTTTTTCTTTTGTTTAACCTTTAATAGTAAAATTCTAAATTGTATGTATCATAGTCTGAAAAGGCAAAGGGAGGAATTGTGTTAATACTGTTAAAAATTATATAATTTAAATTACAAAACTACTACTAAATGAATAAGTTCAGAAACGAAATCTTGTTTTGACTCTAAAATTGCACTTGTGAAGAAATAATCTTTTCTTTACTTTCCTTTCCAACATATGCATTTATATCAAATTTTACGCAATAGTTCCTGAGATATAGCATACCCTGAAATTGCTGTGTAAAAGCACCACTTGTTGAGCGATTAACACAAAAATTGGTTGGCTTTAATTTATGTCAAGATTAAACTACATATAAATTTATAGGTAAATCTGAGCAGTAGTTCCTGGAACAAAATTGGAACGGAATTTTTATCACACACACACGCAGACGTTTCCTAAAAATAGATAAATCGCGAACTGGTGCTTTCAAAACGTGTAAATCCATCAAAAAACCGGAAGTAGAAAATTTTTACAAATCCAAAACTTTCTTCTATTGAGTACAGAAAAAAGTAAAATGACAAATCGCTATTGTTCTACTTTTTTTTTTTTTACTTTTTAAATTTCAAGTTATTAAAATTTAATGTTTTTTGGTTATTTTTTACTTTCTCTTACCCATAAGGCAGAGAAAGTATTGTTTCAGGGTAAAATTTTCGTACATGAGTTTTTGTTATATTTACCCGTTTTGAGGCACCCTGAATCCGAAAAACCTGTTTTTAGCGAATGTTCTGTCTGTGTGTGTGTGTTATCGGCGTAGCACAAGAACAAATAGTAGCAGAAAGTCCAAACTTGGTATTCAAAATGTGTATGATATAGGGATGCTACACTAAGTTTTTCGTTGAAATGTAGAAAATGGTTCGTGTACAGGGACGCCCAAGAGAATTAAAATACATTACGTCTATGGGGGAAAGTGCTGGTAAGTAGAGTTTAACATCTATAGACTGCATTAAGCCAAATGAAACGAATATATATTTTTTTAAATAGAGATAGTCAACTGTGAAAAAAAAAAGTGTTTGTAGGAGCCTCTCCTCCCCCCTGGGGGGAAGTCCCCCCTCGAGGGGAGTAAATTTTCATGATGGGTATCTTTCAAAAGTACTCGCCAATACCTTTAAATCGAATGGTTGAACCATCGATCTGCGATAATTTAAAACAAAGTTATCGATTTCTTTTTCATTTTTAACAAAAAAAAAAAAAAAAAAATTTTTTTCAAATGTAATATTGAAAACAAATTTAACTTTTTTTGGATATTTAGTTTTATACTACGTCTCTAATATGGAAATCGTCTGCATCATCATGGAAGATAATTTTTTTAAATAATAATTTTAATAAATTAATTTTACTGAGTGAATTTGTATAGGAAAATATAGAAGAAAATCGTGTGGTGGCCACAACAGAGTAGTTATTTTTATTATCATACGACTTTTTTTTATTATCTTAAATGAACCTACAACTTTATGTTTGCAAGCTCAGTGCCGTGCCAACCCCAACTGACCGAACTACTGTAATTTAGCATGTTATATACTGATATAAATTCCTCGATTGTGCTATTCAACTTAAATTCAATTTCATTCATTCATTTATTTCAAAAGAAATATTTAAAGCAGATTCTTTACTATATATATGTGTGCGTATATGCCCATAAACCTATTATACAGGACCCTATTATTCTTCAGCTTCCTCCAGGCAGAAATTCTGGGTGCGCCACTGGTAAATAATGTATGTTTTTAAGCTATTCATCGCTTGTTTTATGTATGTTTACACGTTTGTGGCTTCATGATTACCGAATTCAAGTTTTTTAACGTTTGGTCTTTGTCTGTTTCACTTAGAGTAACTCAACAGCAAATAATTTCAGGAGATCCAAAAGTTGTATTTTCAAGTTAATATAAATTTGTTGCTGGAAAATTTGATCAAGATTGATAAGTTTCAGGGAATGTTGCATGTGAAAGTTGTCTGTATAATGTTAATAACAGATTTAAATTCTATATAAATGTAAGTGTAGTAATGAAACAAGGGTTGAGGGGTGCGGTAGCCCCCCCTCACACAGAACTAATTATCATATAAAACTCTTTCGTAGCCTAATTTGAATTGTTTTAACATAGGTTTAAGTAACAGTACACGTTATCTTACCTCTTAATCTCCAACCTGTATTTATAGTATTAAATTTCTGGATAAGAGAAAGTCACACCAGATTATTTAGCCTGCCATTATTCTTTTCATACCAATTTCCGAAAATATACAGCTTTATTTATTTATTTTTAATCCTCCAACTGCAAAGTTCTAAATTGTGTACCTTATAAGAGAAGGCAAGGTAACGAATAATCGCTATAAAATGTATTTTGTATTTCCCTGCCCTTCTACCCTCCACCAATATGGCATCCTCCCTTGAATTTATAAAGAATTTTTCAAACTTTACTTTTCCAGTGAAATGTTAAATTGAATGTCCATGAGTCAAAACTGGAAATTTTTATTTATATTTTTTCATCTTTCGACTATTCCTTTACGTCCTGAAAAGAAAATATAATAAAAAATACTCATCTAAATAAAGAATATCCTTCATTTTTTCGGCCTACCAGCGGCCGAGAGATTCTGTCCTCGAAGCTGGTAGACGTGAGGTGCCGGGTTCGATCCCAGGTCGCACTCATCAGCCTAGCCGTTCTGAGTTTTTCGTGTTTTTCCAAGAAACATAAATAAATACGGGCTAATCCCTTAGAACCCCCCCCTCACACACACAGAGGGAACCCCCTCAGGCCTAGGACCCTAGTGCAGTCAATCGCCTTCATCCAAATAACGATACCAATACTTTTACTTTTTCTCTTTTTAAATTTCCAGTACATAAAATTTAACATTTTTTGGTTAGCTTTTCTTTTTAGCCTGTGATTGTTCATTTCATCCGTCCGCAAAAGAAAAAAAAATCTTTATATAGTCTTTTTTTTTTGTTTGTTTGTTTGTTTAACAGTAAAATTCTAAATTGTAGGTTTCTTAGTCTGAAAAGGCAAGGGAAGAAATTATATTAAAACTGTTAAAAATTATGTAACTTAAATTATAAAGTACTGCTCAATGAAGAAGTTTAAACGAAATCATGTTTTGACTCTGAAAGTGCACTTTTGAGGAAATACTTCAATCTTGTCTTTACTTTACTTTCTGCTAAACATCCCCTCTCACAGACAAAACACCTGCTGCGTGACTGGGGGTGAGGAGTTAAAAAGAGTAGAAACTGTCTCATCAATCAAGCAGAGAAAGGGCGGAACCGATGTCAGGCGGAGATTTTAAGAATTTTTCAGTATTTGCGCAAAAATTCGCAATATTTCTAGAAAGATTTTTGATCTACGAAATTAGTGAAAATTATGGAAAAAAAGTATTTGAAAACTTCGAACTTTAAGGATTGCCTACGGCAATTTAATTTTTAAGGCTATTTCACAGGTTTATAATTATAAAGTTATAAATAGAACAATACCCTAGTTTTCCAAAGTTCCAAAATTGCAGTTAGAATCACAATCAAACAATAACACAAATCAAAAATTTATTAAACTGGAGGCATGTGGTTTGATCTCAAATATCATGTGCAAAAAACAGAATTCAAAAATATTAAAATGCGAATGAGAAATCTCTCTAGACATTTTACATAGGTTTTATACTAGCGCATCATTTCTAAACGCTTTCGGGGCAGTGCCCTTAAGACGTAGACACTTGTCCATGGGTACAGTTAAGCTGCTATCAAACGAAGAATCATACGATAGTCTTTAGCACAAAATACCTCATAAACAGGTTTCTCATGCGGGAAACGATCCAAATATGCCGGTTTGATACAAATTGAAGAACGTATGTTCGTCAATCACGCATTTTCGACTGTTTTAAATCACATACAGTAGTCTTTAGAACGAAATCCTCCAATCAGAGAATCGCGATTACAGAACACCCTTTATTCTTTTTCCTTTTAAACATCTTTGAGGGAGAGTGGGGGGATAATAGTCAAATGTTGGGTCCGTTGTTTACATTTCTGGAATTCTTCCTTCCGTTTATGCTTGAAAACAACCCTACTGAAGTCGTTTGGTCACATTTGAGCGGCAATAGCTTATATTTTAGAATATATCGTCTTCGTCTGATAGCATTTTTCCAGTGTTCAACAGTACTCGCATTCAAAATTCAGATTTCATAATAAAATAACGTATACAAAGCACGGAGTATTATTGAAAGAGGAGATGAAAGTCCAATGGGAGGAAGCTTTAAAACTGCGATGTGAATTTTTGCCAGCTATTGGGGGCGACACTTGTCCCTTTACCCTATATTTCAGCGCGAAATACTATTGTTTTCAGTTTCGTTCTACTGACGTGCTTTTCGAGTTTTGAATTTTAAACAGTTTAATATTTTTGTACGTGCTTAAAACTACTTAACTGAGATGGGTTCATGTAAATGCTTCGCTCCTGGATGTAAAACAGGTTATGATAGTGACAAAAAAAAAAAAAAAAAAAAAAAAAAAGAGAAAAGCCCAAGGACAGAAATGCCCGAGTTTGTTTTCTGCTCCACGGGTAAGTATTATTATTAGAGTCCTTCGCGGGTCGGGTTTCACCCTACAGATGATATTTAAATCAACCCGAAACCCGACCCGAACTCGACAAAAAAAAGTTCATCGACCCGAATCCGAAAAAAAAAATTTCATCAATCCGAACCCGCAACAGAGAATTTTTTTGCGACCCGAACCCGACCCGAAAAAGAAATCAATATTACTCATTCATCTAAAAAACATGCAAAATAAGGTAAAATGATATAACATGATATAAAATAAAGAAAATTTTCATAGTCACACACTTGGTAAATTATATATATATATTAAAAAAAAAAAAAAAAAAAAAAAAAAACTAGTATGTTGTGACTTGTGACCACCACAAGACATTCTTCTATATTTTTCTGTCAAATTCACTAAGTGCGAATAATTTATTAAAACTATTATTAAGAAGTTTAACGTGATGAATGCAAATAATTTTCATCTTAGGGAAATCAAACAAAGAAAGACAGTTTTATTCTCCATAAATAGTATATTAAAAAATGCTTTTTCATAATAGTTATTTCACTTATCAAATTTTGTACAGGTATACACCATAGACATAGAAGTTGAGATATAGCTTTTCCATCTCGGGGGAAATTGCAGGACAGCAGCGTCGCCTATTGGCCGATATGCATCCAAATTGAATCGGCATAATGTCTGATTATGGTCTTTTCAGATATCCTTTTTTTTTTTTTTAATGCACAATGGAACCTGAGATATCTCTTTCTCTTAAATTAAGGAAATCGTTGTATAACACTGCCACCTATTGAATTATTGGTACCAAAAGTGGGAAGACTATAAATTGTATCATGGTACATCCACATATAAATTTATGTGCAATTTTGTTTAGTAGGTCCTGAAATATAGCCTTTCCTTGAACTGTAAAAATCACTGTATAGCAGCGCAACCTTTTGAGAAATTGACATAAAAAGTTGATAGGGACTAGGTTATGTGAAGATGCATCTACATATAAATTAATATGCAATTCTCTGCAGTAGTTCCTGAGATATAGCATTCCCTTAAATTGTAGAAATCACTGTATAGCAGCGCTATCTGTTGAATGATGGGCACCAAAAGTTGATAGGAACTAATTTATGTCAAGGTGCATTTATTTATAAATTTATATGCAATTATGTGCAATAGTTCCAGAGATATAGTTACCACAAAATTTTTGTCACACACATACAGGGACACAGACTGATATTTTTAGAAATAGTCAAATCGTGTTCGGGGCTCTAAAAACGTGCAAATTCATCAAAACTGGAAGTTGAAAATTTTTACGAATCTAATACTTTCTTCTACTAAATATAGAAGAAAGTAAAAAAAAAAAAAAAAAAAAAAAACTTGTAAACTGCGAAATCTTTTCAATTTCCAGAATGTAAATGCGAGGTTATACTGTATTTGTATTTCTTTAATTTATATATTAAGAACAGTCGAGAAAGATTTATAATACTTTTCCAATTTTCATACAATTTCTATAAAAGATACATATTAGTTCCGTTGAAGAAAGGAAAACAGATCCAAATACAAATACGGATCTAATTTTCTGGCGGATATCCGCGGATACGAATAGGGAGCTCCGGTACATGTGTCTCCTCCAGCGACCGAGCGGTTCAGCGCTCGAAGTTGGTAGATGGGAGGTGTCAGGTTCGATCCCAGGTCGCGCTCATCGACCTAGCCGTTCGGAGTTTTCCGTGGTTTCCTCCGAAACACGCGTAAATACGGGCTAGGACCCCTTAGAAAGACTCAAACGGAGGGCATTCCCCCTATAGGCCAAGGACACATCTGGAGTAAATCGGCCTTAAATCCTCCAACCAAACAACCAACCGATACATGTCTAGTATGCGCAGAATGTTTAAATTAGTTACATAGTTGTAAACATAGTTACATAGTTGTAAAAAATTCTGTCAACCCGACTCGAACCCGAGCGGGTCGGTTCGGGTTCGGGTTCGGGTTAAATCGGGTTACTCGACCCGATGCAGGACTTATTATTATTTGTTTTTGCTGCTTATGAGTTATCTTGATCCGTGTAATGCCTGCAGTTTCTCGAGATAAATTAATGCTGTTCATGATAATAGAGGTTACAACATTGACATATTTTTTTCATTATTAAGTGTGTGTTGGTGTTGCGGAATAAGGACGATAGTCTAGTCTTGGGTCCTAGGCCTGAAAGGGAGTGCCTTCCATGGCGGTCTTTCTAAGGGGTCCCAGCCCGTATTTACGCATGTTTCGGAGAAAACCACGGAAAACTCCGAACGGCTAGGCCAACAAGCGCGACCTGGGATCGAACCCAGCACCTCACAGCTATTAGCTTTGAGCGCAGAACCGCTCGACCGCTGGTGGGCCTTTCATTATTAAGTGCGACATCGATTGCAGGACATTCTATGATTTATGTTAAAAATGGGTAATATATTTAATTAGAATTCGGTAATTTTTCATTTACTAATTTACAATATGCATTCTAATGTGGTGCAGTATGTAAAGTATCAAAAATTATTATGTATAATACCTATAAATACTCTGTAATAATAATAGTTATTGTTATTATTGTTGTTATTATTGTGTAAATACTCTGTGTTTAATAATTCACAAAACTAGAATTTAAAATTTAACATTGCAAGATAATTTTCACTTATTAATTATAAATGATTTTTACTTTGTTTTAGTATTTTATAAGTTGTATATCTAATTAAATGGAATAAATGATTCTTATAATATAATATTTAATGTTTCTCTTCTCACTGCAACTATGCAGTTCCCTCCGACCCTATGCCTGAATTTTTTTTAATTTCCGTTGCTACAGTATTCCATATTGTATGCCACGATTTATTTAATAAAATTTTACTAAAATTAATTTGGATGACAATATTTAGAGTATGCTAAACATAAAAGTTACACTAATTGTTCTCTTAAATTTCTAATATCAAGTATCCTATTACACTAATAATTTAAGAAACGAAATGTATTATTAACCCAGCATGATCTCAGAATGAAATGCCTCACTCACTAGGCTATCCTTTCTTCCTCCACTTTGATACATGTACCTTATCCTAGTTTTTGTTGTTTAATTTTATTAGGCTCAGTTTTATGCAACTCTATATGTACTATTTTTAACGTAATAATTCTCATGATAATCCATTATTATGCAAAAATTCAACTTAATTTTGTATGTTAAAAAAAAAAAAAAAAATCCTGAAATTTTAATAACTTATGCAATTGCGTAAGTTTCGCACGGGTTTTCTAGTATAATGTTAAAATAGTGTACTGCTGCACTACATGATACAGCAATGCTTAGACTTAGATTCTTCATTGTCTCTGATTCTGAGAATGACTCAGGCAGTTGAAACTGGTCATAATCTTAATCAAATATTCAATTAAAATATATATATATGTATATCAGAGCAAAATTTAAAAAAATCCTTAATTACAAAATTCGCATGCATTGGTGGAAATTTTAGAGAAAAATCTTTACATAAAATTACAACTTTATTTTTTAAATCACTTTTTAAAACTAATTTCTAAAGTGCGAAAAAGAAAATGAAAGAAGAAAAAAATGCATTTTATAAAAGCTACATAAAATAAATTTAATTACCAAACTAAATAAAAAGTTCAAGTTTAAATCACAAGATGGTCAAAGTTTATGATTTATTCAAATAATCAACATAGACTAGTGATTTATGAGTTAATGACAGTAATTTATTGAAACTGCAAATCACAAATTATGATTTGTTAATTTAATTTAGTTCATTCGAGCATATAATCTTGAGTGTTTCTGCTATATGATTTAACATGTCTATTCTAATTTTTTTTTTTTTTTTTTTTTTTTTTTCTTTAACGTAATTTTTTATCGGGACTATATTGGGAAAGTTCATACCAATAGTAAACCAAAATAACTTTTCCTTTTACTGAAAAATATAATGCCAACACTTGAAAATTTATTGAAACAGCATGTAATTTTATTTCACATCAGGTTATACAGAAAAAAAAAAAAAAAATTTCATTACAAAGAATTATTTTAAGCTTGATGTTGGTAAAAGGAAATGAATGAAAAAATCAAATCGCTAGCAACTTCTTTATTTTTTTTAATTGCAACAACGAAAAATTATAAGACTCACTGCCATAAGATATAAAAAAAACCAACATTCTCAAAAAAAAAAAAAAAAAAAAAAACTATCTTTCCATAACAATGTAGTTTAGCTTCGGTTTTACACATAAAGATCAACGTCATTTTAAATGTTCTCTCACTAAGTAAAATGCTTAAAATAGTTCTTAAAAAAAAAACATGTTGTCAAAAAGACTCTAATAAATGAAATCTGCGTTCAACCGAATTTTTTTAAGCTGAATATTATTCTTAAAAAATTAATAAAAACGAAACATTTCCCTGTTGAATAACGTTACGGAAGCTGGAAAGCAGGGTATAGCGAACGCTGGCGCCCTCTCTTTACGTTAGAAAACAAGATCGCAAATTTTCAGCGTTTCTTTAGTCTCCTCTTAAATAATTCTCCGTGGTAAAAATTATTATCGTTGCTACGCCAAACCTGCCGTGACAAGTGACGGCGACCTAGCGCTTGCATTAATTAAATATTACTTGCAGATATAAATTGCATCTACATGGGATGTATAAATATATATAAAACACATTCATCTAAAACGCACTGGTGCGAATATATTATAAAACCGGGAGGCTTTATTAGTACAGAGAAGGTTTTAACTGTAATGGAGAATATTTTAAATATTTTATCACATTAAACTTTCACTTAAGAGAATTATTTTCAAATATATAATTTAACACTTTCGCGACCGCTGACGTAGATTCATGTTATTTGAAAATCTGCAGCTACGTCAGTCAGCGGTTCTTTTGCGATATGTATGTATTTATTTCTTAAAAATATACACAATATTCATATTTGTACAGCCAATATACTATGAATATAAATATTTTGATTAGTAAGAGTATAATTTTAATGTATTTCCATTAATAATATGAATTTGAATGTAGAAAACTTTGTTCTGAAATATTGCAAAGTGGGAGAATAACGCCTACAGGTGGACATACAGTCAAAAAGACGAAAACATGCGATCGCGAAAGTGTTAATAAATACTTTTAATAAAATATATTTGTAATTACATGAATATATATAATTTTTGGCTTCATTTTTTTAAATGATATTTTTGAGCCAATTTAGCTTAACACTTTCGCGACCACTGATGTAGGTTCACGTCATTTGAAAATCTCTCACTTCATCAGTGGAAGTTTCTTTCGCAATATGTATTTTATTTATTTCTTAAAAATATACTCAATATTCATATTTGAACTATCAATATACTATGGATGTACATGTTGTGATTAGAAAGACTATAATTATAATGTATATCAATTTGTAATATAAATGTGAATACGGAGAATTTTATTTTGAAATATTGAAACAAGGGAGAATAACGCTCACAGTCGGACCGTACTGTGAAAAAGAGAAAAACAAGCGGTCGGGAAAGTGTTAATTACAAACATTGCCCCGCCTACTCTATATACATATAAAAGTACATGTTTGAGATTGACGAAAAAGCACTAAAGAGTAGGATTATAAAATATGTTTTTCTTGAATAGATAATAATGGTATCGTTTATTATGCATATATTATTGCACATGTTACTATGCATATGTTAGTCTACGTTCATGGGAAAAACTTGGAAGGGAGGTGGAGATCACTGCCTCGATTGAGAATTATTGTATTCCATCCATGATCACAAACAACGATGTAACCTTTGAACTGGATGATTTTGTTTATTTTTTAACAAGAAATGGGAGATGAAAATGTGGAAGTGGCTTTAGAATTTTATATTTTTATAAAGGGTTTTTCATAATATTTCTTACATAAAGAAATACACATAGTAGTAATTTCGTTTCTAATATATGCATTTGTGAAACTGAATGCAATACTATAAAAATTGTGCGCGATTTGCGAAATAATAAATCGGTAATATCTAAAAGAATGACAAAAACATCGATAAAAAACATGATTATTATTACTTATTTTCTGTTAGGTAAAGGCATGTTGCCTATACGGCCCCGCCTTTCCCAAGCAGCTTTCCACCATTATTATAGTTTCTGCTACCCTACAGTGTTCATTTAAGAAGAAATTTATTTTTAATTAATACATTTGGAAGACTACTTGAAAAGAGGTGGGGGCGGGCGCACCTGGTCATTAGCAAGTATTTTTTATTTATATTTTTTATTTATATTTATATTTGTTTTTTTAATGCAATATTCAAGAGCCACACCCACATCGAAATTTTACTGTTAACACTTTCGCGACCGCATGTTTTTGATTTTTTGGCAGTATGGTCAACCTGTGGGCGTTATTCTCCCAAGTTACAATTTTTCAGAATAAAATTTTCTGCATTTCTATTTGCAATGCAAATGGATATATATTATAATCATATCTCTCTAATCAAAGCATTTGTATCCATCGTATATTGTTTGCATAAGTATGAATATTGTATATGATTTTAAGAAGCAAATAACATACAAATTGCAAGAGAAACGCCCACTGTTGGAGTTACATATTTTCAAACGACGTGAATCTACGTCAGCGGTCGCCAAAGTGTCAAAAATAGCCACAAACATCCAGTTCTTAATTTGTTAAAAAGAGGTTAGTGATCACGGGCTCATATGTAATTATCAATCTTTGAGATGTTCGCTACCAGTCGTCCAAATTTGTCACATGATCGCACAATACGCCTGTGTGTGTGTTTATCTATATATATATATAGAGAGAGAGAGAGAGTTGAAAGATATATTCTTAGAAAATAAATTATTACTGTTATTATTATTTTTTTTAATATAGATTTTATTATTAAAAGTACTTCTTTAAGAATTTTCTACCTTATTTTTGTAATTTTAAAATTAGTTATTTAAATGAAAAACGAAATTGAAAATTAATGTATTGTAGGGGGAAAAAAAGTGCATTCATACATACATGTTTATATGTATATATAGATATAAATAAATAGATAATATATAACACAAATACATTCACATTCTTTTCTTTTTCAAAATACTACTTAAATACTATATTTAAATAAAAGTTTCAGAGTTGTCAACTTTTGTAATTTATTTTGGAACCCGGAACATTGTTATTCCTGCTTCTTTCTTATATCATGTTCTTTAGGTCTAATACTATTCTTTTCTTTTCTTTTTTTTTTTTTTTTTATCGTGGCTATGATATGCAGAGTTCCAATATTTTAATTTATTTTGGAGCATTTCAGTCCCAACTTCATTTTATGCCACTTTTATTTTAAAAGTAATTTTTTTCTTCTTTATCCTAGTTACATATTGGAAAAAAAAAATACACTAAAAATAAAGTAGTGCTAAATAAAGGCATGGCTAAAAATGATCCGGAATGAATTAAAAAGTTGACACTTATGCAGGGATGGAACACCGGTGCAGAATTGATACCGGTGGAGAATTGATACTACTAGCAACCGCGTCTGTTTCTACACCATTTAATATTTAAAGTATTTCTCTTCAAATTTATTTATGTTTAAATTCATCGTGACGTCATACTTTATGACACTCCCGAAGGAATATAACAGAGGTGATTTGTTTATTTGGCTAAAATTAGTTGGAAAGTTAATATTAGGTTCCTTTTTTTGTTAAATTATGTAATTTATTAACACAAAGAATACTTTTTAACAAATAGTTATTAAAATGTATAAAAGCTGTCAAGTATGCGGACATAATCGAAAAGTAAGGCCAGAGATTTTTTTAGAATTAGTCAGAAAATTCAAAGATAGATCGCAATGCTTTATTTTTTCACGTACAAATAGTTATTTTTTTAGAAAACTTTCTAATGCATTCGTTACTTAATTACAAATTTATTAGAAAGTTCTTATGTAAGTGAATACTATTTTTTATAGACATACTTTTAAGCATTCTCGCTTTTATAAAAAGTAGCTCCTTACTTTTCTTAGGATTAATTTATTACATTGCAGGAGATAAACTGTGATCGTCCTCCGAAAAAAAAAATATATATATATATATATATATATATATAGAGAGAGAGAGAGAGAAAGGGAGAAAATTTGAGTAGCTTCATACGTTAAGAGGTACGCAGATCTGCTGCAAATAACTCCTCCTGCTTTGGGTTAATTACGAGGTCTCAGGGGAAAATATACTCTTACTCACAAGGAACATCACCCAAGTGTCCGGCTGCGATTTTATTGAAATTTTAATTTCTGATAGAGGGCATCTACCAAATATTTTTTATCATAGAAATTTTTGCTATCGTCCATGTTTTCTATATTTATTTCATTTTTAAAATGTTAAAAGCCACATATCAACAGTAAGCTCCGCCTTTGGACGTGACTTAAAAATGATTTAGCAAAATGATTTTGCGCTTTCATGTTTAAGTTACAAATGAAAATTTATAGCACTGAAAATTATTTCAACTGAATTATTCATTTGAGTATTCACTTGCTGTATAAATACAAATTTTTTGCATATTTTTGAGTAAAATTTGATAGCATATCAAATATGAAAGAAACGCCTCTATGAAAGAAACGCCTAAATTTCACTGAAATCCGAGCCGGACACTTGGGTGATGTTCCTTGTCAGGAGTGAGAATTTGGCGAAGAACTCCTACCACTATTTACAAAAACAAATATTCCTCTTCCTCAATCTAAGATTTATTAAAAAAAATGCTTTTTTTTCTAAATAGCGGTGCAAAATCTGTGCCAAATACCTTGATTTGTAAAGACCTAACAACAAATAATACTTTGAGGCTAACTAATCAGTTAACAAATGATCTTAATATTTATTACATGAGCAAAAGAATATCTGGAAATGTTTTGAACTTAAATAGTGAAAATATTAGATCTACCAAAAACATCTGTCCGTTCCAATTAAAGAATTTATATGGGAAAAATATTTTGGATAAATTTTCATCAAGTTTAAATTATCTTAGAAGACTGTTGTTTAATTGTTAAACAACTAATTTTTACTTATTGATCTCCAAACAAAAGATACACACTGGCAATGATAAAATAAAATATTAAGACACAATTTTAAACAAATTTGAAGTAGTCACAAAAATTCAAAAAAGTGAAAAAAATTCACCAGGAAAGATCTTTTCGCACTTGGGCAACAATGTATGATTTCTTATTGCTAGTAGCTGTAATAGCAAATTACTAGCGGGTCCCAAATCGTACATTAAAGACTATAAGTCAAGCATGAAGGAGGAAAAACTGGAAAAAACTATTTAGTACAAGAATTTAGAGATTAAAAATAAATAAATAAATAAAAATAAAAAACTATGGATGAAATTCTGTCTATGACAGAACTTAATCTAGAACGACAGGACTACTTATATTTGAATTTTAACGCTTTTTCAATAATAATTATAAGAAGAATAAATAAATAATAATAATAAAAAAATAGAGGGCGCTCAGTAAAATTTTTAAACTCATATTCAAATGGTGTGCTGATCTTTAACTCCAAATAAATCGATAAAATTTGAATGCATTAATTCTATAATATCTTCCCCTAATTGCTTAATACTCATTTACTAAATATTTTAATTAGTAAAATAATCCTAATAACAATTTCGTATTAAGGATTAATAATTAACAGTTTCAATTTCTACAGAACAAAGCAGAATATTAAAAAAAAATAAATAAATAAAAAAAAAAAAAAAAAACAATTATTTGATATTTAAATTATATTCAAAATTCATCACAGATTAATTAATATTAATCCATTAATTTCTCAAAAACATAATTAATATCAATATACTAATCTTATACATCGGAAAATAACACACATTTTACATAAATTTCACACTTTTAGTCTAAAAATATCTGAAAACATTAGTCAAAATAATCAAGAAATATTTAGCGAAGACTCGTTTGCTCTGTGTTCAAAGTACACAACTACAAACTCGAAGGTAGTGAGTTCGATCCTCACCTATGGGAAGTTAAAAAAACAATAATAAATAAATAAATAAAAATAAAAGTTTCTACGAATTTCACAAAATATTTTAAGATAGAATAAGAAATTAAATGGTAAAATTCGATATTGGCAGACATTTTCTAAGTGAAACACTATAAATTGGTAACGACACAAAATGGCAGATTGCAAGAAATAGTCCTGTCGTACTAAAAAAAGTCCCATTCTTTAGGCTTTTCTCTAAAAATTCACTTAACTTTAAAAAATATTTTACAAATCTAATTTTAATACTTTCTATATTGCCAAGGGTCGGCTAGATTTTGCCCAACAAGTTGAAAAACAGGCGGATTTTTTCAATGAAACCCACTTAAAAAAACCCCAGAAAATACCGAAGTGGGTTTTTTTTTCTTTTTTTTCTTCAAAAACATTATTAAAAAGTTTACTTTTATCAGGCTTCTAACAAATATATAAATGTAAAACAAAGATAATGCTTATTATTTTACCATAGACAAAGAATTTTCGAAAATATTCCAGGTGCTCAAATTGCTCTATAGAACAAAATCTTGAAAGAATCTCAATAAAAAATAATTTACATCTCATTAAAATTCAATGAAAATTTTTTATAAACAAATAAAAACAATAAAAAACAGTTGTTTGTCAACATAAAGAAAATTGTTGGGTTAGCGAAATGCTAATGTGCAAAGAACTATAATTTAAAATGTTTCATGAAAATGTATTGAATACGAAAAATTTAATTAAGCAATACTTAATAACTATTTATTTATTTATTTATTTATAAAAGTAAAGAACAGATTAACATTGTTGTAGAATATTTAAAGCATGAATGCATGAATTTATTTATTTACTTATATAATTTAATTCCTTATATCTTAATCAGAAGTTTGTAGAATTTTTAAAATAAAATCTTAAAATTTTTATTTTAATGAATAATTAACATTTAATTTTTTTAAAACCATCTCATTAATATATTTCATATTACAAATATACATATATATATATATATATATATATATATATATATTTCTAACTCAATACCATGAAAATACCCGATTAAACATACACTCACAAAACTTATAAAACCCAAAAAAACCCGGGTTTTTTCCAATCATGGTATGCCGCTGAATATATATGTCAGACGTATTTACAGAATAGTTTTCTGAAAATAAAATTTAACTAATTTATTGAATTTGTAAGCATAGCTGCCAACATTTTAACCCTTATCTCTCGCATGTACCTTCTGAGGAGACATTAAGAAATCGAGCCACGCCTTATGGTGTTCCTCTGCAACTGAAATGTTATTTTTCTAAAATGTGTAACTATAGGCCACCGGAAAATTTTAACAGAAAGATTTTTTTTATTTAATGATGAAGTAAAATAAAACAAATAATTACAATTTTTCGGTAGCCAAAAGGTAGTAAGTTGGAAAATATACGTGTGACGTATCAAAGGAACGCCAAAAGGCGTATCTTACTGTTCAAAATAGGTAAATATGCGGAGCGTTAAGGGATAATTTATTCCGGAGTATTTTTAGCTCCGCCTTTAATTCACACAACTTATATTTTAAGAGTATATATATATATATATATATATGGAAGTTTGCATTGGAGAAAAGATTTCCATAAATAAAGTGGTGCGAAATAGTGGCTAAAATTACTTCTGAATAAATTAAAATATTGGCAATTATGCGTAAGTATCATTTTGTAATATTTTATGACTTTATAGGGAAAAAAATAGTCCTTAAATTAAAAACTGAATAATACCCGACGACAATATGTTAATTTACATATCTAAGAAAACGAGGCACAGCTACAGTTATTCAGTTATTTTTAAAATTACTCGAATTGTAAGTTCTGGAATTCAATAAAATTGATACTTTTGGAAATCTTCACTCTACGGACAAAAATAAATAAATTAAATTTAATTTAAAAAAAAAAAAAAAAATCGTATTGCATTTACCTTGATTGCAAAAAATATAATAACAAAGATTATTTTATTTTATTTTATATTTATTTTATTATAGATATCTTATTTGTTTATTACGAGCAGGCTACGCCCGCTTCGCTGGTCATTATATTTAACTAAATTTTCAAAAGAATTGGATTAGTATTTTTTTTTTTGCATCACATTATAAATGAAAACAAACAAGCAAATATAAATCATTGAATTCGCTCTAGACTTCCGCTTCAGGTATTCACTGCCTAATGCAGTGTTTTTTCCGGGCATATTGCAACGGGACCGGTGGCTCTATTCTCGTCTAGTTGCCTATTAACCACCACTTGTAATCGTTAATAGTCCGGTCAATTTGGACAATTGAAATAAAGAAAATTGCGACAGAGCCAAATTTCCGTTGAGACCTTAGGTTCACCAGAAAGAATAAGGTGTCAAAAGTCCCAATCGGTCCCATGTGTGCTAAGGGACTTATTCGGGCCCCAAGGTCAAAATTTTGGGTTTTTTGGATTTTTCTCGGAAACGGTAAGTTTTATCGAAAAAGTACCTCAGAGTAAAGTTGTAGATCTCAAAATTCTCTATAAAAATGGTCCTTATGATTTTTTCTCTAAGACCCACCATTTCTACATGTGTGCTAAGGGACTTATTCGGGCCCCAAGGTCAAAATTTTGGGGTTTTTTTATTTTTCTCGAAAACGGTAAGTTTTATCGAAAAAGTACCTCAGAGTAAAGTTGTAGATCTCAAAATTCTCTATAAAAATTGTCCTTATGATTTTTTCTCTAAGACCCACCATTTCTACATGTGTGCTAAGGGACTTATTCGGGCCCCAAGGTCAAAATTTTGGGTTTTTTGGATTTTTCTCGAAAACGGTAAGTTTTATCGAAAAAGTACCTCAGAGTAAAGTTGTAGATCTCAAAATTTTCTATAAAAATGGTCCTTATGATTTTTTCTCTAAGACCCACCATTTCTACATGTGTGCTAAGGGACTTATTCGGGCTCCAAGGTCAAAATTTTGGGTTTTTTGGATTTTTCTCGAAAACGGTAAGTTTTATCGAAAAAGTACCTCAGAGTAAAGTTGTAGATCTCAAAATTCTCTTTAAAAATGGTCCTTATGATTTTTTCTCTAAGACCCACCATTTCTACATGTGTGCTAAGGGACTTATTCGGGCCCCAAGGTCAAAATTTTGGATTTTTTGGATTTTTCTCGAAAACGGTAAGTTTTATCAAAAAGTACCTCAGAGTAAAGTTGTAGATCTCAAAATTCTCTATAAAAATGGTCCTTATGATTTTTTCTCTAAGACCCACCATTTCTACATGTGTGCTAAGGGACTTATTCGGGGCCCAAGGTCAAAATATTGGGTTTTTTGGATTTTTCTCGAAAACGGTAAGTTTTATCGAAAAAGTACCTCAGAGTAAAGTTGTAGACCTCAAAATTCTCTATAAAAATGGTCCTTATGATTTTTTCTCTAAGACCCACCATTTCTACATGTGTGCTAAGGGACTTATTCGGGCCCCAAGGTCAAAATTTTGGGTTTTTTGGATTTTTCTCGAAAACGGTAAGTTTTATCGAAAAAGTACCTCAGAGTAAAGTTGTAGATCTCAAAATTCTCTATAAAAATGGTCCTTATGATTTTTTCTCTAAGACCAACCATTTCTACATGTGTGCTAAGGGACTTATTCGGGGCCCAAGGTCAAAATATTGGATTTTTTGGATTTTTCTCGAAAACGGTAAGTTTTATCGAAAAAGTACCTCAGAGTAAAGTTGTAGACCTCAAAATTCTCTATAAAAATGGTCCTTATGATTTTTTCTCTAATACACACCATTTCTACATGTGTGCTAAGGGACTTATTCGGGCCCCAAGGTCAAAATTTTGGGTTTTTTGGATTTTTCTCGAAAACGGTAAGTTTTATCGAAAAAGTACCTCAGAGTAAAGTTGTAGATCTCAAAATTCTCTATAACCATGGTCCTTATGATTTTTTCTCTAATACACACCATTTCTACATGTGTGCTAAGGGACTTATTCGGGCCCCAAGGTCAAAATTTTGGGTTTTTTGGATTTTTCTCGAAAACGGTAAGTTTTATCGAAAAAGTACCTCAGAGTAAAGTTGTAGATCTCAAAATTCTCTATAAAAATGGGCCTTATGATTTTTTCTCTAAGACCCACCATTTCTACATGTGTGCTAAGGGACTTATTCGGGCCCCAAGGTCAAAATTTTGGGTTTTTTGGATTTTTCTCGAAAACCGTAAGTTTTATCGAAAAAGTACCTCAGAGTAAAGTTGTAGATCTCAAAATTCTCTATAAAAATGGGCCTTATGATTTTTTCTCTAAGACCCACCATTTCTACATGTGTGCTAAGGGACTTATTCGGGCCCCAAGGTCAAAATTTTGGGTTTTTTGGATTTTTCTCGAAAACGGTAAGTTTTATCGAAAAAGTACCTCAGAGTAAGGTTGTAGATCTCAAAATTCTCTATAAAAATGGTCCTTATGATTTTTTCTCTAAGACCCACCATTTCCCAGATATTGCGCTTGTAAGAATCACGTTCTACATAATATGCACACATATGTCACGTATATACATATTCAGGGACTCAAGCAAGTAAAAATGCCTACTTGTGTCTCTTTCATGTATACATTATACTATTCTAAGAAAATATACTCTCAATAGACCGCCAGTCCTTACAGTATCCCCTCTACTTGTATGGCCTTGAATAACATCTGGCTATTCTTTTGTCCGTGTGGTGTCGTTCACGTACCTGTTTCTTTTAGTGTTAAACGTGCAGTTCGAGTGAATATACGTATTTATTACAAGCGTCTACTATTGTAGTTTGTGCTGATCAATATTTTTGAAAAAATGTCACAATTTTGCTTTATTTGTAATAAACTTTTGACTGAAGATGAAACTGTTGTGGTCAGTCGTGGAATGCCAACTTTAATCGATGCAAGTGTCGCGAGAAATGATGAGTTTGCTGATTATTTAAGAAGTTAAAAGTCCGTTACAATTCACGTGGATTGCAGAAAATCATACACCCGGAAAACTTCAATCTCTGCAGCAAAAAGACAACGTGAGGAAGGACAAGCCAGTACTTCAAAAGTAAGTCCACCTCATACTAGAGCGCGAGTAAGTGAATCCAGATTTTGTTTTAAAAAACACTGCTTATTTTGTGGTGATGAAGCGGATGAAGGAGCAGAGAAGGAGAAAGCGCAGAATTATCGCTGAAAAATTCATAAAGTTTCCACACTTACATTCAAAGATTCCATTTTAAAATTAGCTAAAGACCGTTCTGATTATTTGTCAAAAGCTGTCTTTGCACGTATTAACTTTGAGTATGATTTAGTCGCTGCTGACGCTAAATACCATGACAGTTGTTACAAAACCTTCCTGAGACCTAATACTGGCGGTAAAATTGGCCGTCCTCAAAGTGAGGCTATAAACTCTGCAATGGAGGAAATTTTCAATTTCATTGAAAGTAGCGATGACTGCCAGTTTTCACTGGATGAATTGAAGAATGTTTGCCAAAATGTAGCTTTAGAAAACGGGATTATAAAAATACGATTGAAATTAAAGTATGGTAGTAGAATTATTATTACAGAGAAGCCTGGGAAATTAACATTTATTTGTTTAGTAGACAATTACCAAGACATTTCTTTTACCAAGCCTGGTCTGATAACAAAAACTTGAATGAAAATGAAAAACGGTGGAAAACTTTAAAAGCTGCGGCAGAAATTATTCGAGAAGATATTCAATCTTGTGTGTTTGATAATACTATGTACCCGCCACCGGGTAGAATGTTTGAAGATATAAATAACGATATTCCCGAATAATTTTTTTTTTTTTTTTTTTTTTTTTTTTTTGGAACAAGTCATTCTTAAAAACAAGCGTCATAATTTGGATCATTTAAAGTTAGTTTGCACAAATATTAGTCATAGCATAATGACTGCTGTTCGGCCTAGACCCTTCAAATCTAAATTACAACTGGGTCTTTCAGTTTTTTTCCCATCGGCGGTTTGGTTCAAAACGACTTATACAAATTTTCTCATCGTTTGGTTTCTGCGCATCCTACAGTGAAACAATGAACTATGAAGCAGCAGCAGTTTTCAGTCGCCCACCTCACATTTTATCACCAGAAACTGGCACATTTGTTCAATATGTTGCAGGTAATGCTGATATTAATGTAAATACTTTGGACGGTAATAATACGCTTCATATTATGGGTATAATATAAATTGTAACTCCCAAAGATTCCGTATTACTAGAACAGCCGATGCCGCGAGTAACTGAAGTTCTTTCAACTAAAGATTTTGCAACGAAGGCTCGTGTACCCATACAGGTTTATCAAAATACTGGCGTAGTAGGATTTAGCAAAATAAATGTGGGAGATTTTGAATACGAAAATGAAACAAAAGTATCTTTTCTAAAAAAAGGTGATGTGATATGGTTCTATGGAAAATGCAAAAGTTTTCCTTTACCTGGTTGGAATGGTTACATGAAACACCTAACTAGGAATATTGTAGACTTTTCAAAATCAAAAATTTCATTTCTGCCATTTGTTCAACAGCCTGCAAGTAATTACAGTACGATATACACAACTTTACTTTGTGCTTTAGAAGATGCTAAACGTTACAACCATACAGTTTGCATAATTACTTTTGATCAACCTCTGTTTGCGAAAGCTCGCGAAATTGTATCAGCTGCACCTGAAGGATCGGAATTATCAAAGATTATAGTAAGACTGGGAGGATTTCATTTGTTAACGTCATTTGTCGGCGCAATTATGCAAGGAAGTGGTTATAAGAAGTGCTTTCTGAGATTTATGCACCTAAGTCTTTAGAGAAAATGCTTAATGGCCATGCTTACGCGAGGGCAGTTCGAGCTCACACGTTACTTCAGCTCACTTTAGCATTAACAATATTAAAAGAACTAGCTATTGATGATGTTATGGATGCAGATCTTATAATTTTATCTTAATCTTATACTTTTTCGATAAAACTTACCGTTTTCGAGAAAAATCCAAAAAACCCAAAATTTTGACCTTGGGGCCCGAATAAGTCCCTTAGCACACATGTAGAAATGGTGGGTCTTAGAGAAAAAATCCTAAGGACCAGTTTTATAGAGAATTTTGAGATATACAACTTTACTCTGAGGTACTTTTTCGATAAAACTTACCGTTTTCGAGAAAAATCCAAAAAACCCAAATTTTGACCTTGGGGCCCGAATAAGTCCCTTAGCACACATGGGACCGATTGGGACTTTTGACACTTTATTCTTTGTGGTAAACCTAAGGTCTCTAGAGAGATTCAGCTCTGTCGGACTTTTTTTTATTTGATCACTATCTTCATGTCTAAATTGACCGGACTATAACGACAGTTTTTAACTACTGTTCTACCCACCGTAATAACCATCTTCCGGTTAAGTGCTATTCTGGTCTGCCGTTGTTATCTTGAGTGGGAGAAAAACGCTCGCGTTCGAGGGTGACATTTTAAACCTATAAGTTGCAAGGGGTCATTCGTAATCCGTTTTGGGAGGGGAATTTTGCGAATAGCGATGATGACAACCTGTTTTCAATGGTGGAAAATGTGAAATGTCCCTTTAACTGAGCAATTTAAAACATTATACAGACGGACCCATTTTCATTGTGATAAACGACGATTTTTCGGCTGAACAACTGCCTCCTAGCTGCCGGTAACTTAACAACTGTAAACAAATTTCGACGCAACTGGAAGAGAATAGCAAATCGTCGTTGTCTCGCTTCACAACAACCGGTTTCCGTGTAACGACTAGACGAGAATAGAGCCCCAGGGGAACTAGAACGAGCTTATCGAAATCCTCTCGTTATCGGAATTTTCCGATGTGACGTCACATTCCGACAGCCTTTCTTATTTCGCTAGAATGAACTTATGGAATCGCTTTCATTATCGGAATTATCTGGCGGAATTTCGACAAATTTTTTCCGAGTGGAATCGTCGTGAGATAAGCAATTCACAGTTCCAATGACGTCTATCTTGGCATTAGGAGTTATTCAAGAAAATGAAAGAACAAGTTTTAAATATATTTAAATCTTAAAAATTAAGTTAAATGAAAATTGTTATATATATATATATATATATATATATATATATATATATATATATATATACATATATATACATATATAGGTAACTAAAATTTTTATTTAAAAAGTATGAAGAATAACGTTTCTTAATACTTAAAGTTATTGAGAATTAATTAAATTTAATGAAAATTACAACAAATGCCTATATATTTATTCTGTAATTAAAATTCATATTAATCATGTATAATATTAAAAATATATCTATTAAGAATAACAAGTCTTAATATTTAATGTTATTAAAAATTAAGTGTAATGAAAACTGCAATTATATATATATTAAAATAAAAGTCTTATTTAAAGTATATCTATGAATGATGTAAGTCCCAGTATATAAAACATTAATAAAGCTTATAGGAAATTATGATAAAGACTTATTTTCCCTGGACTAAAATTTTCCTTTTTAAATTTTATTATAATTGAATTAAGTAAGTTTGAGATACAACATGTCAATTCTATATTCACTTGCAAAACTTCATTCGTAAGTAGCTATATAATAGGATCTAATAAGAATCCCATTTCTTAGCGAGGGAAAAGTGAGCAAATTTAAAAAAGAATAATAATAATTATTATTGTTTTTAAAATCTAAATTAGACGTATTATGTAAACTCACTTACAAAATGAAAATTAATTTTAAAAGACTGTTTTACTTTTTCTTGCTTTGAAGAGAGATAATTTTTTATGATGCTTAAAGGTTTAAAATTATACAATATATTTTATATTATATTGTGAATTCTAAAATAAATTCTAGAAATTGTGCATACAAGCATGCAAATTACAAAAAGAAAAAAGAAAGAAAAAACTGATAAGTATTCAATTATATAATTAATTTCAAAAATATCTTTTAAATAAACAATATTTTAATATTGTTTGCTTTTGTATATTTATTGCTTTTATATATTTTTTAAAATATGCAATGCATTTAAATTTATAGTTATCTAAAGTTTTAGAATAGATTAATAATATAAATCGAAAACACCAAATTTGCATACAGATAAGTGAATGATACAGAATGTTTTAATATAAAATTGCATCACACAAGTAGTAAATGAAAAGTAAGTGTGCCCAACATGTTCAAAAGATTTATATAAAATAATGATCACAAGAATTAGTAAAGTTTTCAGAAGTAAATATATCGATTGAGATAAATTATTTGACTGCTTTCGAGAAATACAAATGTAAACAGATCATTTTGTAATCATAAAAATTTTAAACTAGAAACAACTTACACAACATTAATATTATATAGCTGTCAACTACACTCATGTCCATAAATTAAGGATAATGCTAGCTGAGGCAAATAAAGGTTCAGAAACAAAACAAACATGACTCATTCATAAAGTCCATTTATTGAACAAAAGATCACGAACAAAAAAAGGTGGTTTATGTAGGATACCATTTATAAAAACTGCGATTTTTGCTCCCTGAAGCAATTACAAAAAATATCTCCCTTACAAAAACTTAACATTACATGGTTGGTATGATGATTAATACATTGTATGTTTCTCAGATGATGAAATGCAGTCCTTACAACGCCTAGGAATGCTGAGTATTAAATTATTGATCTTATCTTGGGGAAGGTTATTCTACTCAGTAAGCAATGCTCTCCGAAGTTCTGGTACACATGTAGGAGGTGGTTGACGGACTACAACTCGTCGGAAAAGCATGTCCTATACATGCTCTATCGGATTCTAGTCAGGTGAGAATACTGGCCATTCCATGCGAGTGATAGCTTCAGATTGTAGGCATCCGTGTACAACGTTTGCGCGGTGAGGACGCGCATTGTCATCCATAAACACAAATTCTGGGCTCATGGCACCCCTAAACCAATGTACATGTTGTTCCCGACTGATGTCCCGATAAGTTTGGCCTATCATTCTTCCGATTTGAACATGCAGATCTGTTCTGGTACCCAATATGATCCCCCCCCCCCCAAACGAGCACTCCTCCAACACACGGTGTCGTTCAATGACTTTGTTTTGGTGGTAACGGGTACCTGACGTTCTACATATGCAAGTCTGGCGTGAATCACACTGCAAGTTAAACCTGGATTCGTCGGAAAACATCACACAAGCTCACTGTGCTACTGTACACATTGCATGTTCTCTACTCGAAGTTAACCGCTGGCACAGTGCATTGCTGTGAATGGAACACATCTAACAGGCCTGCGAGCATATAGACTAATATCTCCCAAACGTCTATCCACGGTTTGTCTTGAAACTGTGGCTTTCGTGGCTGCAGACAGCTGACGAGACAGGTCTGATGCTGTGCTTTATCTGCTTATTTTGACAGTTACTACCAAATACTGGTGGTCATTCGGAATTGTAACTCGTCGCCGACCAGTACTGTAACGTCGACTGGCATTTCCATCATTTTGGAATCGTTGCCAAAGCCTAGAGATGACACTTTGGGCGATTCTAAGTTTCCCCGATACTTCTATCTAAGTACTCCCACATTCTAGTCGGCCGATAATTCTATCACGTAAATAATTATCTGCATGCGTCCTCTGTGTCATAACTATTCGGTTGTGGCACTGAGCGGCACACAGAACGCTTGTGAACAATTTTCCTTCTTTGCTCCCATTCCTTATCTACCCCCTTCTTACACTTTCGTCATTGTAACATCATATCGGCGTTATCTGATGGCTTCTTATAATTTGCATATTATTCTTAAAGATATGTGTGGTATTTCTACAGGTGAAATTTTTGCATTAAAGTTCGATTTCAGTGTGAATCTGAATTATCCTTAATTTATGGACATGAGTGTATTTCATTTTCACCTTAGATTAAGAAATAATATTGTCATCAAATTGCAGTTTTTTATTTGCTTTCTACAGTTAAATACTCCAAAAATTATTATTCGAAAAACTCTGATATTAAATCTTTTTTAAAATGCAGAAAAGTTAAAATCCTTTCTCTCTCTTTTTTTTTTTTTTTTTTTTTTTTTTTGGGGGGGGGGGGGAGGGGGGATTTGCAGATTTTTTTTTCTCTGGGGAACTGACAGTATGATAAATTCTTTGAAAACTAAAATTAAAACAAAAATATATACTATTACGTTTGCTTTAAGACATGCTATTACAATAAATCAATTATAATAGTACATGTACAAAAGTAAAATAAATAAATAAAATAAAATAAATAATAATTAAGGAAATTAAAAAAATGATGATGTTAATGTTTATATGGACAAAGTAAAAACATATTACCTGCATTACATCCAACGTTTTTTTATCCATAGTAAATAATTCCTCGTTCGTAATTGTGTAAAGAAATAAGTGCTATCAACTAACACTTTAAGGCGGAAAATCATTTACATTCACGGCCTTAAAATGCTAGTAACTGGCAAAGACTGAATTTCGATAATAACACTGGTTTAATATATAGAAAATACATACGTTATTTATAAAAAAGAAATGAAGCAAAACATTCTTCTCTTAATAAATAAAATAGAAACACATGTTCACACTTTCGCAAGGAGAGGCAGCCATCTTTGTTTCTAAAAAATCCAAGTGGAATCTCGCGGGGAGAATGAAATCATCCTTGTGTGTGATTGGTCAACTTAAACCGATTTCGAAAGCAGTTTTGGTGCTATGGAAGAAATTTCCATTCACCTTTCCGATAAGGTGGTTCTAGGATATAAAATGCATGTCGGGATGATTTGGGTTGGAAGACGAGTATTCCGATAGCGGAATGTTTCCGCGTCGAATTCTTTCCGATGGGTTCGTTCTAGAGCCCCAAGTTTCCACTGTCTGCAGAAAGATCTTTACCGGGTACTTCACTTTGGGTATATTTTTAATATTTAATATTTTATTTTGAAATTGCAAAATGAAAAATTGCACATATTGAAAATTCGTATTTTGCAGCTTCAAAATAAAATGTATATATATATATATATATAAAAATTCCTTTTATAAAAAAAGGTTAATCAATTTAACAGTTGGGAATTTTCAGAATGTAAAAACAGAATTTAAAAATATGTGTTAGTTAATACGTTATTTGTAAAGAAAATTTCCCATAGAATACTGTTAGCTTCGGCGTCTGGCGACAGTGAGTGAAGCGGGCCGAGCAGACACCGAGCACGATGGCTGATGGCATACGGAACATGGAGCACAAGTAACCAATTCTGTAAAAGGGAAACGGTGAGTATGCGCAGAATAAGATGCTCACGCAAGACTCCCGGGAGTCATGGTTGGGAGTAGTGTGTCAAACACTTCTTTGTATTCAAAATTCAGATTTCGCTTCCGTCACAAAGGAATGTCTGCAAAATATTACCGTTGCTATGTTACGTTCTTTGGCTACGCCAAACCTGCCGTCACAAGTGTCGGCGACCTAGCGCTAATGTTATGAATAAATCTGATTATATTCCAATTTACATTGGATGTATATATATATATATATATATAAGAAATTCCTCTTAAGTACACTGGTGGGATATATGTTATAAAAATAAGTAGTTTTTTAAGTACAAAGAAGGTTTTAACTATAACGATGAATATTTTAAATATTTTCTTAAACTTTCACTTAATAGAACTATTTTCAAATATATAATTTAACACTTTCGCGACTGCTGATGTTAATTCACGTGGCTTGAAAATCTGCAGCTACGTCAGTCGGTGGTTCTTTTGCGATTTGTATGTCATTTATTTCTTAAAAATGTACACAATATTCATATTTGTACAGTCAATATACTATGGATATAAATATTTTGATTAGTAAGAGTATAATTATAAATGTATATCCATTTATAATATGAATTTGAATGTGGAAAATTTTGTTCTATAATATTGTAAAGTGGAGAATAACGCCTACAGGCGGACTTACTCTCAAAAAGACGAAAACATGAGGTCTCGAGGTTTTAACTATAACGATGAATATTTTAAATATTTTCTTAAACTTTCACTTAATAGAACTATTTTCAAATATATAATTTAACACTTTCGCGACTGCTGATGTTAATTCACGTGGCTTGAAAATCTGCAGCTACGTCAGTCGGTGGTTCTTTTGCGATTTGTATGTCATTTATTTCTTAAAAATGTACACAATATTCATATTTGTACAGTCAATATACTATGGATATAAATATTTTGATTAGTAAGAGTATAATTATAAATGTATATCCATTTATAATATGAATTTGAATGTGGAAAATTTTGTTCTATAATATTGTAAAGTGGAGAATAACGCCTACAGGCGGACTTACTCTCAAAAAGACGAAAACATGAGGTCTCGAAAGTGTTAATAAATGCTTTTTATAAAATATATTTGTAACTACATGAATATATATAATTTTTGGCTTCATTTTTAAAATAATATTTTTGAGCCAATTTAGCTTAACACTTTCGCGACCGCTGATGTAGATTCCCGTCATTTGAAAATCTCACTCCATCAGTGGACGTTTCTTTAGCAATTTGTATATTATTTATTTCTGGAAAATGTACTAAATATGCATATTTGAACTTTCAATGTACTATTTATATACATGCTGTGATTAGAAAGACTATAACTATAATGAATATCAGTTTGTAATATAAATGTGAATACGGATAATTTTATTTTGAAATATTGAAACAAGGGAGAATAACGCCCACAGTCGGACCGTACTGTGAAAAAGACAAATACATACGGTCCTGAATGTGTTTACCCTTTAACGGGTCGTTTATTTGTAGTAATGGTATATTAAAATATTTTTGGTATTGAGAATGATATTAAGAAAAGAATTTCGTTTAGCTTATTAGGTAAAATTAATTTAATTTTTAATGTTTTATAAGACCATGAGATGTATCTTTACCGCCCAATAAATTAATTTCAAATGAGAAAGGCGTGGTAAGCTACATTTCCACGCCTACTGTTTATTCTAAGCACCTATTTTTCTAGTAAATTTACTTACTAGGGCCATAAAAACAGCATTTCAGAAGAAAAAAAGGAATCCACACCGAGTGTGACCCTTGTTCTTTAATTTAGTTCCTTCATGTATTTTAGCAAAGTAAAAACGGCAGGCATAGTAAAATTAGCTTATAGCGCCTTCCCCATTTTAAATTTGATGACTTTGTGGTAGAATATTTACCACAGCCCGTTAAAGGGTTAATTACAAACATTTCCCCGCCGACACTCTACACTTATAAAAGTATAATTATATATGTTTATGTTTGAGATTGACGAAAAAGTACTAAAGAGTAGAATTAGAAAATATGTTTTTCTTGAATAGATAATAATAGTATCGTTTATTATGCATATATTATTGCATATGTTACTATGCATATGCTAGTCTACGTTCATGGGGCATACTTGGAAAGGAGGTGGAGATCACTGCAACGATTGAGAATTATAGTATTCCATGATCGCAAACAACAGTGTAACCCTTGAACTGGATGATTCTGTTTATTTTTTAACAAGAAATGGGAGATGAAAATGTGGAAGTGGCTTTAGAATGTTATACTTTTACAAAGGCTTTTACATAATATTTTTTACATAAAGAAATACACGTAGTAATAATTTCGCTTCTAATAGATGCATTTATGAAACTGATCGCAATACTGTGAAAATTTGGTACGATTTGCGAAATAAATCGATAATATCTAAAAGAATGACAAAAACATCGATAAAAATCATGATTAACATTACTTATTTTCTGTTAGGTAAACGCATGTTACCCTTACGGCCCCGCCTTTTCTCAAGCAGCTTTCCACCATAATTATCGTTTCCTCTTAATCGTACAGTGTTTATTTAAGAATAAATTTATTTTTAAATTATCCATTTGGAAGACTACTTGAAAAGAGGTGGGGACGGGCGCACCTGGTCATTAGCAAGTATTTTTTATTTATTTTTTTAATCCAATATTCAAGAGCCACACCCATATCGGAATTTTACTGTTAACACTTTAGCGACCGATGTTTTTGATTTTTTGGCAGTAAGGTCCACCTGGTTATTCTCCCAAGTTACAATATTTCAGAACAAATTGTTCTGCATTTACATTTGTAATACAAATGTATATATATTATAATCATACTCTCTCTAATCGAAGCATTCGTATCCATAGTATAATGTTTGCACAAGTATGAATATTGTGTATATTTTTAAGAAGCAAATAACAAACAAATTGCAAAAGAAACGCCCATTTGTGAAGTTACAGATTTTCAAATGACGTGAACCTACGTCAGCGGTCGCGAAACTGTTGAAAATAGTCAAAAACATCCAGTTCTTAATATAACGACTCTTTGACCATTTCATAAAAAAAAAAAAATTCTTAAAATATTTCTAAAACATATTAAAGTCTTAAAACACTTAAAATGTTTGTAAAAAAATATTAAAGCCTTTCAATATTTATATCAAACTTCATTGTTTGTTTACATTGTAAGGTATGAATAATTTTGAAACTAGTGTAAAGTGATAGCGTCGAGTTGGAATAGAAAGTTTGGTTGGGCAAGTAAAGCTCACAAGTTGAAATTAGTATTGAAAGTAGTCTAAGGTGATAATGTCGAATGAAGGTAAAATGTTCGGTTGGGAATCAGTAAACTCCTAGCTGGAACCTGGATATTTTGGTGATGTTGTGGGTGAAATAGCTGGTTGGAGGTATCGAGTAGAGGTGAATTTTTGGTAAAATGAAGCGAATCGTTTTTTCTTATTATGAGGATTTTAAATTAAAATCTTAATGGAACACTAGGATGTGTTTTTGCTGTTGTGTTGTCGGGCCTATATTTTTTTTGTCAACCAGCAGTTTTTTTTTTTTTTTTTATTGTCATTTATTGATCGGGAAGAATTTTTTTTTAATTTCAGAATAAAAATTATAAAATATCGAAATGCATTTCATTTATATACAAAAATTGGAAATAAATTTAAATGATCACGTGGTAATCTTCATTATCTAAACAGTGTTTTCAAGATTTATTGTTCACATTCCGTCATTTTTGACTGGGTTATATGCTAGTTTAAAAACATCCGACGACAATATGATAATTTATATAAGTAAGAATATCAGAAAGAAAACGAGGCAGAGCTACAGCTCTTCTTAAAAGTTTTCAAATTGTAAGTTCAGAAATTTATTAAAATTGATACTTTTGGAAATCTTTGCTGTACGGATCAAAAGTTTTTAATGGTATTGCATTGTACCTTGATTGCAAAAAACTTGAATAACAAATATTATTTTGTTTTATTTTATATTTATTTTATTGTATTTATCTTATTTATTTATTTATTACTTATTACTTATTTATACTTTTTATTTATCTAGTTAGTTTGAGAGGTAATATTACTTATTTTGTTCTATCGGTTATAACTATTTTGATTATCGTTAGATTAATTTTATACACTTAGCTAATAAATTAAAGGGGGGGAAATGTTCACTTTTGTTTCTGCGCAGCTAAACTTATTTAATAAAATTATTCTTATTTCATCGGATATTTAATATTTTTATATTTTGATTGCAGTGTATTGTGTTTAGCTTACTATATGTCACGTTTTTCAAAAATACCACTGGACTAACTTAAGCAATTTGTATGCTTATTTATTTATTTATTGGGGGGGGGGGGAGATTAAAAAAAAAAAATCATAGCTCAGTGGTTATATGTGCTATAATTTATCAAATGAACACAGATAACACTGCTCGGCATGAAAATTGCCTCAGACACCATTTCAGTATACTCTTATGTAAAATGACCTCCTGAATCCAAATATGACGCCCAATGGGGAAGTTGCACTCGGGAGGAAAATACTTTCTTTTAATTGTAATTGATAAATTCAATCTTGTGAATCCCAAAAATCCAATTAAAATCGTAATATCAATTCAAATTAATTGTTAACTAGCTGGAACCCGTCGAATTCGAAGATCATTTTATTGACCGTAATGTTTCAAAAAACGTCGCATCATTATTTAAATATATTTCAAGTTAAAACATCTAATATAATTTACGACATTTCACTTTAAAAAAAGAAATTCAGAAAAATGCTTATAAATAGAAATACTATATATGAAATCACTTTCTACAAAGTACAGTCAATGTGACGTCAAACTGACTCCAAATAAACA
Source organism: Salticus scenicus (assembly GCA_963930645.1). Taxonomy (NCBI): domain Eukaryota; kingdom Metazoa; phylum Arthropoda; class Arachnida; order Araneae; family Salticidae; genus Salticus; species Salticus scenicus. The sequence goes on from OZ005659.1 coordinate 101,579,340, forward strand.
GTTCCTATCTTTCATTTTCTATTTCGTTTAATACTAAGACTACATGTTAGCTGACCCGTCCGGCGTTTCCCGGGCCCATGGTAATAACCTTAAATGAACCTTAAATTTGTATGGTTTTACATCTTTAACTCGTTTTTGTTTGAAATTCTATTTTTAAATAAAAGCATCGTGAAAAAATAATCAGCTGTAACAAAAAAATTACCTCGAACCGAACGAAACTCTGCTTTGTGACCCTGGTGCCTTCGGCAGCGCATACGCCGGCCGCTAATAACATAAAAATATTCCCAAAAATTAACCTGGAACCGAACGAACCCGCCCGGTGTTGCCCGGGCCCATGATGCCTTAAATGAACCTTAAATTTGTATGATTTTATACCTTTTAACTCGATTTAGTTTGAATTTCTGTTTTTAAATGAAAGCATCACGAAAAAAATAATAAGCTGTAATAAAAAAAATTACCTCGAACCGAACGAAACTCTGCCTTGTGACCCCGGTGCAAGCGGCAGCGCATACGCCGGCCGCTAATAACATAAAAATATTACCAAAAATTAACCTGAAACCGAACGAACACGCTCACTGTTGCCCGGGCCCATGATACCTTAAATGAACTTTAAATTTGCATGATTTTATACCTTTAACTCGATTTTGTTTGAATTTCTGTTTTTAAATGAAAGCATCACGAAAAAAATAATCAGCTGTAACAAAACAATTACCTAGAACCGAACGAAATTCTGCCTTGTGACCCCGGTGCCTGCTGCAGCGCATGCGCGGGCCGCTAATAACATAAAAAAATTCCAAAAAATTAACCTGGAACCAAACGAACCCGCCCGGCAATGCCCGGACCCATGATAATAACCTTAAATGAACCTTAAATTTGAATGGTTTTATATCTTTAACTCGATTTTGTTTGAATTTTTATTTTTTAATGAAAGCATCACAAAAAAAAAAAAAAAAAACTCAACCAGAACGGAACTCGGGCTCGTGACCCGGTGCCTGCGGCGGCGTATATACAGGCCGCTAATAATATGAAAAATTTCTCAAAAATTACCCGTGAACCGAGCGAACCTCTGACTCGTGTTACCTCTGCCTGTAGCTGCTGCACTGTATAGCAGGCATGCATGCTACGCACGCGTTGCAAAATCCACTTTCCTCCACCAGGGGGTGCAGCATGTTGTATACGAACATCACCAATCGCCTTGAATTTCCAAGACTTTTCAAATAAGGTGTCACATGGTGATGTCAACTTCAAAATCCTTTAATATCACTTTCCACCGCCAGGGGGCGCAGCGGGTTCTATACGAACAACACCAACGATAAGGAAATACCAAGACCTTTAAAATAAGGTGTAACATGATAGGGTCTACTGCAAAATCACCTAGTTCCATTTTTAACCACCAGGGGGCGCATTATATTGTATACAAACATCCCCAGTCAACATGAAATTTCAAGACCTCTATCAACAATCGCCTTGAATTTCCAAGACCTTTCAAATAAAGTGTCACATGGTGGTGTCAACTGCAAAATCCTTTAGTTGCACTTTCCACCACCAGGGGGCACAGTGTGTTCTGTACGAAGATCACCAACTGTCAGGAAATACCAAGACCTTTAAAATAAGGTGCAACATGATAGGGTCTACAGCAAAATCACTTAGTTCCATTTTTCACCACCAGGGGTCGAACTATGTTGTATACAAACATCCACAATCGACATAAAATTTCCAGACCTTTAAAATGAGGTGCTACATGTGTGGGTCTAGAAGGGATTTCTCTCTCAAACTAATATCCCCCCTTTCCCCTCACCTCCAAATCTACTTTCCCCCTTTCCCCCCCCTTTAAAATCGAAAATTCCAAATTCGCAGATATTGATTTTTTAGTATTCGACTCTAGTCCCCATATGTACAATTTCTTCACCGTGAAGTAATTTGAAGCTTAGTTAAGCTCATAAACGTGTTTTTAACCCAAACGGGTGGGAAACGGTTTCCCACCCGTTTCCGCAGGGGGAGAAACGGTTTCCCCCCGGAGGGGAAACCGTTCGACTTTTTTTTATTTTTCTCTTCTCATAGCACATCTACAGACCAAGACCTTTCTTTAAACACCTCAACCAAATTTTTACACCTAGTAGTTCTCTCAATATAGTGGAGACAGGCAAAAACATGTTTCAAATTAATATATAGAAGATTAACGTTTTAAAATCGCTAAAATCGAAACAAAACCACGTGATCTGAAAACGCTACGTGAGTGGCTTGACGTCACAATTCATAAAGTGCGAAAGATTATACGTAGTGTACGTTCTTTTACCTATAAGGAAAGGGCACGTGACGTCACTTACAGTCAAGTTATGGGTAAAGTGGCATAACATTGGCATTTCCACCAATACAGGTTGATCTTTTGCCACTCGAGTGTTGCAAAGATTGATTGACGGAGCGTTTGTTTGTAAACATGCCCTTTCCTTATTGCTTTTTCTGCTTGCTATCTGTTTTAACCTATATTTTATAATTTTACTTTTAAAGTTTTTACTTTTTTTAAGAGATAACTTAAACCTTCCAATAACTATACTATATCCTATATAATTCTTTTCTATTCTTTATTAGGCTTTTATTTATATAATGTCGACCTTGGAGTCGTGAAAGAGCAATAGGATAATCTGCGGGAAATAGAGGCTCTTCCATATTCTCATTTTTGGGAAGAAACCCCTATTTTACTGACGCAGAAATAAAAGTAGCTAAAGCTGAAATATATAGATTTGTTTCTTTATTTATAGTTCGAAAATTATAAACGTCTTTATAACAGAATTTTAGCACTGTAATAATATAATAGTTTTTTTTTTTTTTTTTTTTTTTTACATTTCTCTAATTTTTTGGAAGCTTGTATATGAGAATTTTTCTGTTTTCATAATGTGTACTTAAAAATTTAATTGTAATTGAAATATTCACGAAACTTTTATAATCCATAAAAATATATTTTACTTATTTACTTATATTATTTATTAAAAATTTAACCAGAATTTCTTAATCTTGTTATTTTACAAAATATTTTTCTATTTTATTATATATGTATATATATATTTAAGAGCAGTCATTAATTATTAATGACTATATTAATGAGATCAGTAGTATTTAACATTTACTTCATGTTTTTGCAACGAAAGAAATGTTATTTTCAAAATGCATTATATATTTATTCTTTTAAAACAGAAAAAATTTCTTAAAATTTTCAGCAGTTTTTTTAAATATATATATATTTTAATTTTATCCATTGATTTTTCTGTTTTATTTTCTTAAATTTATTTTTTCATTTCATTCGAATTATATTGTTCTGCGTCACTTACATAAGCAGCGGCTGTTACACTATTTTTTTTTTTTTTTTAATTAATTCATTTTAAAAGAGAGAGAGGGGAAAAAAAATAATAATTTAACGTTTTTATCGGAAAAATGTTAACATCGCAGAAAGGATTACTCTTGTTAAAGTTAAGTTCAATTAAAATTTATTTATTTTTCATTTATTTAATTCCTTTGAAAGGAAAATCTTTTATTACTATTATTTATTTATTTAGTGTATTGATCAGAATCAAATAGTAATATAACAGAAAAAGCGAAAGCAATAACGTACACTGTGCCAAAACAAAAATATATTTAATAGATACTGAGACACAGCCATCCTTAAAATCGTAGTTCTTGAATAATAGCAGTTTTTTCGTCTGATAAGTACCCAAATTTAAGTGTCCAAGAAAGACTTTGCTGCAGGCAGTACGAATCCGGAACCAAAAATGCAGGGTATATTGGAAGGAAAGTGGCTGCCGTAGGTAGCGGGGTCTGAACGAGGTTCAGGGTGATTTCAGTAGCATTTTCCTTTATTTATGTTATTTTATTTATTTATTAGTTTTTGTTTACAAAATGATAAAAGAAATAAGGATTCAGATTTTTTTGAAAATTCATTTAAATTTATAGACTAAGCGGGAAAAGACTACTAATTATAGTATATATTCTAGAGATATTTTTGTTTTTCATTAAGGATTCATTGATAAATTAATTTTAAAAATATATTTTTTATGTTTGAATGCTGAAATTTACTGCAAGTTTTCAATCAGTTATTTAATGCCATTCATATTAATAACTAAATCATGTGTGACTTATAAGGTATTATTGTGTTTAACGTATATTTCATGTGTTTATTTATTTATTTTTTTAAGCATTTTAATTATTTTTTTGTCTATTGCTAATTATCTTTTTCTATTTCTATTAATCTTTTTTTTTTTTTTTTTTTTTTAATTTTTTCCTAATAAATAAGTAAATGTATTATAAAAATAAATAAGCACGTTTTTAGATTCTGAAAAAGGTATTATTTTACGGAGATTTTGTTTATTTAGAATGATAAGCACATATGATTTTCTTAAATTCTTTTCAAATTCTCAAACTGCATCACTTAATATTTTTAATTATTAGTAATCTTCAGCTTTTATTTTTATAGAAATACTGTTAAGTTATAATATTAAAATGCTATTAAAAAGTTATTTGTAGTTTTAAATACTATACCTTCGGTTGTAGACTCTGACAAGGTTGCCTGCAGTATAAATATTTATTATTATTAATTATTAATTATTATTGTTTTTTGGTTTTTTTTTGTTTTTTTTAATCTCATTTTTATACACTGTCTAAGGGAAATATATATATACATGTGTACTAGCATCTCATAATTATAAAAGTAATCTAATTTAGGTTTGTTCAATATGTACTATTCTAGATTGTTTAAGCAATGTTTAATACATATCATTCAGTTAAAAACATTATTAGCCAAACCCAATAATTTATTTCTGTTCTCAGTCAAGAAAAATAATGATAAATCTATAAAACATAATAAAATGAAACAAAATAAGTTCTTAAAATATACATCATTGTTATACTACACTAAGAAAATTATTTAAAAAAATTCTATTGATCAACTACTAATTGATTATATTTTCATTCAAACTAACAACAGGACGGGAGTAAAGAAAACTCATTGAAATTTACAGTGTCATTTATACAATGAATTGATGCTTAAATTGTTTTACTTTTATTTATTTATTTATTTTTTAGAGAAAGAATACAAAATTTCGCTGAATGCGCGACTTTCCTTTACAATACTCTAAGGAGAAATCTAGTGAATGTAATAGTGACGTCACGATATGTTTCATCACGTGACGCAGCGTTTTCGCGCCAACGTGAAAACCATCTCTTTTAAAGCTAATTTATTAAAGTATCCGTTTTTCAAATATGCATAAAAATGGTATCAAAATGTTTGTATTTTCATGCTCTATCATTTACAAGTCAAAATGAAAAATTTGCAATTTTCCCATTTGCCCTACCACCCACCCACCGTTTTTTAGGAATGGTCCCCTATTTTTATCATTTTTCGGTCATTTTATGGCTATAAATTTGATTTTTTAGGAAGGGAAGGATTAATTTAACCGTTAAAATATCTTCTGAGGGGCTACAGAGTTGGATAGTTCTAAAAAATGAACATTTGCGACAAGAGCAAAATTTGGAATCGGGGAGGGGGGGGGGGGAGGATTTACCACTAAAATTATGCATTACATATCTTACACTTTTTAATCTGTTATTAATACTATTTTTTAAACTTTATAATTTTTCTTTTTAGCTGTAAAATTAATTCTTTTTGATTCTTAAAATCAAATTCATGGTCATAAAATTATTGAAAAGTGAAAGAAATTGAGGGAGGTGGTGGTGTATCTAGAAAATGGTGGATGACTGGACAAAATGGGAGTCATATTCGGATTCAGGAGATCATTTTACATAAGAATCAGAACGAATTGTATCAGTCCTAGATTTTTTTTCTTTTCTTTTCTTTTGCCGAGCCGCATCGCATTCCAATATTGAACTTTACAGGGTAATCTCAAACAATATTCTTCTTTAATTCATTGCTGGTCCACTTTTTACATTCTTAGTGTCGGCGCGGTCACTTTTTTTGAATATCACTTTTTATCCTTTCAGGGGCGACGGGGAAAATTTTATACCACCTAATTTTAATTCCCAATTGCAAAAAACACCCCGGAATATTTTAATAGACTCTTACTCTTTTGACTTAGACGAAAAAGTTCGTTTATTTCTTGTCAAAGCTGCCAAGTCCTTCGTTCATTTATTTATTCCGGTGAACTTTTATCTCCACCTTTAATTCACACCATTTAATTTATTAAATAATTTTCTATAGTAAGGGAATGTCTCCGGTTGTGGGCACAGTTTTGATTTTGGCTTATAAATTTTCATGGAGTAGATACTAGGCAATCATATAAATACCAATGAAAATCTAGAACCCTTAGCTAACGTTTGATGAAGTAGCTGCATTGATTCACTCAACCAGAAAAATTATTAGCAATTTTGGGAAGTATTGATTTTTGGCCAAAAAAAAAAAAAAAAAGTATGTAACCGGCTGTGGGCACACTTGAAAAAACCGCTAAAAATGGGAAAATGATAAAAAAAACCCACCATAAATACAGAAAACAACAAAATATATTCATTTTGTAAGGATTCAGTGGCCAAAATAATAACAGATAATGGCATTTTCCCAATTTTATTCGTCATCTTCTTCGTACTCCATATCAGAAGTGCAATGCTTGCAAGTAAAATAATTTGCATGTATATTAATATACTTCAAATGCGCACTTCAAGTGCATCAGACAATCAAACGCGTTGCATGTGATTGAGATGACTCTTGTTAAGCATAGTGGCAGGTGCTTCAAACATATGACACAGAAGTCCACATCATCAGATTGTTGAGACACTAATTTTTAGCGAGTTTCGCTGGCACTTTGAAAGAGGGGGAGTAAATTTTCATGATGGGTATCTTTCAAAAGAGCCCGCCAATACCTTTAAAACGAATGGTTGCACCATCGATCTGCGATAATTTTAAACAAAGTTATCGATTATTTTTTTCCTTTTTAGCAAAAAAAAAAAAAAAAAAAAAAAAAAAATGTAATATTGAGAATAAATTCAACATTTTAAAATATATTTAGTGTTATACTACTTCTCTAATATGGAAATTATCTGCATTATCTTGAAATATAATTTTTTAAATAATAATTTTATTAAATTATTTTTTAAAAACAGAATTATTTTTTAATAACCGAATTAAATTCTATATAAATGTAGGTGCATTAATGAAAAGGGGGGTTGAGGGGGGGGGGGTAGCCCCATCACACAGAACCATTTACCACATAAAACTCTTCCGAAGCCTAATTTGAATTGTTTAACACAGGTTTACATAAAAGTACTCGTTATCTTATTTCTTAAACTGCAACCTGTATTTATAGTATTAAATTTCAAGGTAAGAGAAAGTTGTGTGAGTGACACACCAGATTATTTATCTTACAGTCGTAAACGCTTTCCTGCTGGAAAATAACTTTATTTGAAAGTAGCATCAGTGTACACAAATTGTCTATATTTTAACTATCACTATTTGCAAAGAATACAATTTCTAGAAATTTTGTCGCCATTTTCCACGATTTAATTAGCAATTAAAATTGAAAAATAATGTTAGTTAAAATATAAATTTATTCAGATCTCTGATACATTCTGTTTCATTTTAGAAAGGTCTGCTATTAGGTCTCTAATATCTTAACCATGCATCGACATAATGAATAACAGAGTTTAAAATTCAAACTTTTTCTAGTACTGAAAAGTTTAGTCGCAGATAATTGTAATATGTGTTGATTCAGAAAGTAAATTGAAAGGTTTCCAAATTTTATTTATACGTGAAACGAAAAGAACTTAAATTTTACTTTGTGATTTATAATAATAACAATCTTTGAAAACGTGCGTGTAACGATTTACAATATTTCCACATTGCATTTGCCTTATTGATAATTTTCATAGCATAGAATATTTTAATGGCATTATAACATTTTTATTCTTATTTAATTATTATTTTTTTTTTAAAGATTTTTCCATTTATTGAAAATATATTATTTAATCATTAAAGTTATTTAAAATTAAAATATCTGGAGTGACTTCTCTCTACTTCCCGGACATTAGGTAACTAACAGTTGGTTTAATAAATTAAAATAAAATAAATATGAAATGAATCCGCATAATTGAATAAGATAGTTAACGCTATTAAACTTCATGTAATTTGAGCCCATAGATCATAATGATAAAGAATGTTTCGTTGTGTCCCTGTAAAAATTTATACGTGCTAAATTCACAAAAGTCTGTACAGTTTGTTCTACGGTGTCCTATAACATATGTACCAACTGACAGTTCATTCAAACTATGCGTTTAGACGCTGTAATGTTTACTCACATATACAGGCTCACACACACACACACACTTATATGCGTCACGAAAAATCGTCTCTAAGTATCTCTATCTCTACGACTTTAAATATCTCAAAAAAGGAATCTTGTGTCAAGACTAAAGTTGGAGGTGTACAACTAGACATCATAAAGTCACAAATATAAATTTGCAACATTCTACGACCATTTGTGTTCCAGCTATGCGAGATACAAAATCCATTTCACAAATCATAATAATATCACTGAGAAAAAATTCTGTAACTGGCATCTAGACTCTAAATAGTGGCTCTAGAAAAAATAGTTCCAAGTCATCCTTATAAATTCTAGTCCCATTTGAGAGCGAGTTCTGAAACCCCTATTATAGTTCTAGAGAGTTTGTCTATATTATCGAGATCAAACCTATTTGAAAACATTTTCAAATAAATGTGAACACAAGAGGCGGGTTTCGGCAACTATAATCTTGGTTTATGACCCAATTTTAGATAATCAAGCGAGAATTTTTCACCGTTCTAAAGATCCAGAATATTCAAAATATTTAGAATATTGTTTCACCATCTAGAAATGTGTAGACAAGAAATAAATTTCGTCGATAATTTTTTTCGTCGATCATTTTTTCGTCGATAATAATAAATTCGATAATTTCGTCTATTCAGTTTATTGGCATGCCTTATACGCATAGCTCGAAAATCTATATTTCTTGTTAAGGGAGTTAGAAAATGGCCACTTATTCGTTCTAAATGAAAGTGGTATATTTTTTACCTCAGTGTACACTGAGAAGAAAAATATATACCGCTTTCATCTAGAACGAATAAGTGGTCAGTTTCTAAATCTCTACACTAAAAATATAGATTTCCGAGCTATGCGTATAAGGCACGCAAATAAGCTGAATAGACGAAAGGATCGAGAATTTCAAGTCTACACATTTCTAGATGGTGAAACAATATTCTGAATCCTTTATATTGCAATAAGTTGATATCTAGAATTGGGTTATCATAGTTGCCAAGTCTCCCGTTTTTCAAGGGAGACTTCAAACCGGAAAATTTTTCATCTGCTTTTGGTAATATTAATCGTTGAAAATATATTTAACATATTCCATTGAAAAGTACTGGTGTCAATTCTTTTTTTAAATGTTGGCAGCTATGAGTTATAAACCAAGATTATAGCTGCTAAAACCTACCTCTTGTATTCACATTTATTTGCAGAGATTTTTAAATAAGTTTGACCTCGATAATATAGTCAAACTCTCTAGAATTCTAATAGGGGTTTCTGGAAATCGCTCTCAAAAGGAACTAGAATTTATGAGGGTGACATAGAACTATTTATACTAGAGCCACAATCTTGATTCTAGATGTCAGTCACAGATTTTTTTTCTCAGTGTAATGCGTTCCCTACATACGTATGTCCGGAAAGAAAAATGGCGATTTAACGCTAATATAATTCCTTCATAGCCATTTGTTTCGTAATACGGGAAAAAAACGATTTTTGTCAGAAATACGTGTTGTTATTTCCAATTCATAAAAGCATTTTTTTTTTTTTTTATGAAAATTAGAAATACCTTTCCACAAACAACACTATATTTTGCTCATGATTCATTCATATGCACTAACATTATCACTCTAGTTCAGTCATCAATATTAATTCTCCATAATTAACAATGACATTTTAGTCTTGTATATTTTGCCATCATTTATAAATCTGAGAATGAAATTAGCAGCTTACTGACAGCCAAAGAGATGAATATTTTTGAAAACAGAAAACTTTAATGTATTCGTCGGCAATAATCATTAAAGGCACAAAATATCTAAAATTTTAATGATATAATAGCAAAGTGCACTTTATCTTGACTAGGGATTTAATTTTCAAAATTAATAGTAATATTTTAAATTTTTTTATCCTTTATTAGTAGTTATAATCAGTTAATATTTAATCCAAGTACGTATTTTTTTTTTTAATTATTAAAGTTTAATAGAATATAATTAATATCATTGAATTACTTCTTTAATCAAATCTATTTGACATGAATCCATTTATTTAATTTTGCTTTTAAAATTCTTAGCAACAACATAAATTTTTGAAACGTACCGAAAAATTCAGTTACTATTATATATAATATACATGAAGTTTGCAACATAAAGATTACAACAAAAATCTACATTCCTTGAAACTTTTTTTTTAAATAACCATGATATATATTTACATCAATAGATTTTCATATATGAAATGTACCATAACTTTTCTCAAAGATATAGGGTCGTAAACATTAATAAATAATTTGGTTAAGTTTCCTGAATAATTTTTAGTTTTAAAGTATGCACATTATTTTGGTAGAATATGTATAGAAGCATTGTATATAGTAGTGTTACTAGTAAGAAAAATTTATACTTGCATAAACAACTCCGGAAATTTATGACGCAGGAAATGTTAGCGTTAAAAGCAATTTATTTGGTTCTCAAAAGTTTAAAGGTAAAAAAGAGAATAAAATAAACATGATACATAAAGAGAAATAAGTACACATACAAAGTAACCATAAAAAAATTTTTTTATTCGAGGATTCTTATAAAAATTGGGACTTTTTACTGATTTTAGGAACATATAAAATATTCAACCAATATTTTTCATTTTTACTTTCTCTTACCCATAAGGTAGAGAAAGTATTGTTTTTGGGCCAAATTTTCGAACGCGAGTTTTTGTTATATTTACATGTTCTGAGGACCCCTGAATACGAAAATCATGTTTTTAGCAAATGGTCTGTGTGTCTGTGTGTATGTCTGTGTGTGTGTCTGTCTGTTATCAGCATGTGTGTATGTCTGTCTGAGTCTGTGTGTCTGTCTGTGTGTCTGTGTGTGTGTCTGTCTGTTATCAGCATATCTCAAAAACAAATTATGGCAGAAAGTTCAAACTTGGTATTCTAAATGTGTATCATATAAAGATGCTACACTAAAGTTTTCGTTAAAATCAAGCAAATGGTTCGTGTACAGGGACACTCAAAAATATTCAAATGCATTACATCTATGGGAGAAATTGCAGGTAAGTAGAGTTTAACATCTATAGACTGAACAGGGGAGCAGCCCACGCTCACCGCTCGAAGAGCGGTGTTGAGCGCTTCCAGAACCGAGGTTCACGTGGGCTGTCCCGAGAAGAACCCCTACAGACCTGCCTGACGTTTATTTAAAAAGCAAGAGGGTTTTACATAGGCATCGCCAGGCATGAAGCCTTACCGCGACAAGGGGCGATGGAAAACAACATAGAAAGAGTACATGGTCATCGCTTGGCTGAAAGCCACCTCGCGACATTGGGCGATGATAATTTTAGATGGATTGTGCCAGGCCCTTTAGGCCTCTCGCGACAGACGGCACTAGATGAGTTTTCACAACTCTTGATGTGTACTAGAGAGTTCAAGTTTGACTAGAATAGTCCAGATGATACAATTGGATGACAACATGGGTGACAGTATTGCAGAACAACTGTGCAGAAAACTGATTTTGCAGGGTAATTTGGGTAACAGAGGAGAGAATCAGAGAGTTAGGATTGTTGATAATTTAAACTATAGAGTTTATTTAGTTTTTAAGAGAGGTTTTAGTAAGAGGCTTCCTTGCAAACAGATTTTTGTTTTGGTGAAGGGTATTTTGAAAAAGGGTGGGAGGATAAGTAGCTTCATTTGGGAAGAAGATTAGCTGCCAGTGGAATAGTTATTAATCAGTCAAATTGGTTATGTCCATTAAGAGAGAGTAAATATTGTTTAGTTTTTTAATTAACAGTTTTCTGGTTAAGATATTTTCAAGCCAATTATTTGGTCTTGGAGAGGGATTTCTGAAATGGAACTGTTGAGTTAGGGGGCAAGAGAAATAATAATGTTCGGGAGTTCCCTCCTCACCGCAGGGACACAGGGGAGAGCGTCGGCGATGAAACTTGAAGAGGTAAGATTGAAAGGGGCCATGGCCTGTTAAGAAAGCCGTTATGGGAGGAGTTAGAGTCCATGAATTTGTTGAAACCTGTGGGATTAGGGAGAAGGTATATCTACCCTTCTCGGAATTTCGCCACAGGTCTTGCCATTTTAAAATGAAGATTTGTTTCAGTTTTGATTTTACGTAGGAGGGAGGGGCAGGAGGAGATGGTTCTTTTACTGAGAATTCTGTGGCTTCTTTGGCCAGGGAATCAGCAAGTTCATTACCGACTACTCCCCTGTGGGCAGAAACGTGTGCCAGGGTACAGTTAAGGTTAGGGTTCATTAGAATTTCTTTTATTTCCAGGACTTGTGGGTGTCTGTTCCGATGGCGAGCAATGGCGAGCAGGCTCGAAAGACTATCACTATAAACACTTAGTTGTTGTTGTTGATTATGATTTACGACCGCCCAGTCAAGGGCTTTTTTAATTGCGTAGAGTTCTGCTTGGAATACTGAGTTGTAGTCCTCGAGCCTACCCGCCCACCGATAGGCTTCGCTGTCGCCTTCAAGAACACAGAAAGCTGAGGCAACTCCAGCCTCGGTCTTAGAGCCATCCGTGTAGATCGCCACCGGGACAGAAGGTGAGAAGCTATTTTTTGAACAGTTTGTTATTAGAGGAGCTACATCCAAACCTGGGTGAATTGCCCAACTGCAGGTCAGGGGCTGGATGGGAGTTTGGGGAAAGACTATGTTAGTGAGCTCTTGGTCGTTTAGTTGTAGGATTTTAGTTTTAGTATAGGTTTGGGCGACCTGCAAGTGGGCATGGGGAATCCCAGTGATAACGGTGAGGGCATCAGTGGAGATGGTTTTATACCCTCTTGCAATTTGCAGGAGGAAAGGGCGTTGAGCGGAGTCAAGCGAAGCTCTGGCGTCAGATCTTAAGTGACCTCCCCAGATGCCTGCCCCATAAGTTATTATTTTTTCAATTATTGTTTGATACCATATTTTAAGGAGAGAGGTGGAGATACCCCACCTCTTTCCTACCATCTTAGTTGAGTTGTGGTAATGACTTAGTGTTTTGAGTTTAAGGTCCTTTACATGGGGCAGCCAGTTGAGGTGTCGGTCGAAGGTTATTCCCAGAAGCTTCATGTGATCAACATGCTGGACACTGATACCATCAATCCGCATCTTGGGATTTCTCTTTTTTAGGGATCTGGGGAAAGCCAAAGTTAGGGCCTTGGTTTTAGATGGTGAGAGTTTGAGGTCAAACTCTTTAAGGAGCCTGCTAAATAAGGAGAGTGCTTCCTGGGCCTGGTCCTCCAGATCCTTCCTGATACGGCCCGTGAGAATCAGGGTGAAGTCGTCCGCATAAGCGAATGTCGTAAAGCCCTCAGAGTTCATGCGCTTTAGCACGCCGTCAGCTATGAGATTCCAGAGAATCGGGCCGAGGCACGAGCCCTGGGGGCAGCCTTTAGTTTGGGGAAATTCTGTGTTTCCCTCGCCCCAGTTAATGATGATTTTCCTTTTTGAAAGGTAGGAGCGAATGACTCCAGCCAGGTTCCCCGGGCAGTGTAGTTCCTGTAGTGCTTTGTGAATATGGGGCCACTCTACATTATCAAAAGCACCCTTAATGTCCAAAGAGATGATGGTGGTGTATCTAGAGGCATTACAGCTTACGGCGCAGGAATCTTTAATGGCTTGTAAGGCATGTTCGCATGATCTGCCCTCTCTGAACCCAAATTGGTTTGGATGGAGAAGTTGATTTGTTTCTAGGTGATAGTTAAGCCGGGTTACGATTAATTTCTCGAGCAGTTTTCCTAGGGTAGGAAGGAGGCAGATCGGTCTATAAGATGCGGGCTCAGAGGGGAGTTTCCCTTGCTTCAAGAAATACACCACCTCACCTCTCCGGAGAATTTCTGGGAAATAATTTAGTCTGAGGCATTGATTGGTCCATAGTAGGAATATTTGTGGGATAGTGCTATGAATGTTTCGTAAGATTTTAAAATCAATGTTATCTGGACCTGGTGCTTTATTAATGTTGAAGCTGTAAAGAGTGGATTTAATCTCGGACTCCGTGAAGGGAACATCCGAGGGAGCCGAGAAGGAAGGTTCTTGAAATAGTGGGTATTGTGTTTTGGGGAATAGAGTGCTAGTTAGGAATTCCAGGTTGTTGCGCTTGGAGGAAAGAGCTGGAGGTCTTTCTAGTTTCAACTCTGTGGGGGTGAAAAACTTACTACTATAGAATTTTTGAGCGGTGCCGAATATTTGTGTTTGAGTGGAGCAAAATTTTTTCCATGCGTTGTGTTTAGTGGAATTGATATGTTTTTTGAAGTTGGCCGAATGCTGTTTGATTTTTAGTTTATGTTGTGGTATAAGTGTGGGGTCTAGGTATTTTAACTGTCTTTTCATTGCTGTCAATTTGTTACGCATGGTGCGGAGCTGGGGAGTCCAGAAGGTATAGGTGAAGCGACGTCCCGACTTTTTCAGCCTGAAAGCCGAAGTGGCAGCAGATTGAATAGCGGCTATGAAATTTAATGTGAAGTTTTCTAGTTGGTTAGTGTCCTTTATTGAGCTTAAGTTTTCCAATAGGGGGTGAGCGAGGTTTAACATTAATTTATTGAATTTATTAAAGTTTCCGCGTTTGGTTGCGAAACGTTTTGATTGGGTTATGGAGGGTTTAGAGTTAAGGGAGAAGGTGATATAGTTGTGATCGGAGTTATTAAAGATGTCCAGGACTGTCCAGTCATTCACCCTGGCATAGGTCTTGGGGTTACACAATGTGAAGTCCGGCCAGCCCTGGGCATCGCGCTTTTGGAAGGTTGGTGCTGAATTCTCTATGTTAGCCATGCAGATGTTGTTGGACGCGATGAATTCAATGAGGCTGCGACCTCTGATGTCCTCAGTGGGTGAGCACCATAGGGGGGAGTTAGCATTGAGGTCGCAGCCGCAGACAAAAAGTTTACGTTGAGAGATTAAGTGCTGCCACTCCAAAAGACAAGCCTCAAAGTCCGCAGACGGGGCGGCGTAGGCACTTCCAAGGGTCAGTTCACCCTCCCTCGTGGTTAGTGTAATGAAAACACAATGTTCCCCAGTTAAAAGGTGTGTGAAGTTTAGGTTGCTATTTGTGATTATGATGTGTGCTGTATTCTTTTTTGAGCTGAAACTAACCCAGGAAGAGGGGAAGCCATACAGACCACTCCCAACGGTGCAGTAGGCATCCTGCAACAACCCGATATCTATGGAGTTTTTCTCCATGAAATCCCGGGCCGTCAAGTTAGCCGCCGTGCACCCGTTGAGGTTGATCTGCATGAATTTTAAACTGTTGAAATTGTCTGTGGATGACGAATTAGGAGAGGATGTAGACTCTTGGGAAGGAGAGGAGAGAACTTTGGGTTTTTTCTTTCTTGATTTTGGCATTTAAGAGAGAGAAAAGAGCGAAAAAAAAAAAAAAAAAAAAAAAAAAGGGGGGGGGCAAAGAGGGAAATGAAATGATTTACCCTTGTACTCCTTGAGCTTCTTGAGTTTGACCGAAAGGACCCGATGGCATAAGGTACCGCTGGTTGCCTTCATAGTAACAGTTTGGTGCTAGGTTGGAGCTTCCTTCTCTGAAGAAGTTAGAGGATTGTCCTTGTTGGGAGGCATTCTGGTGTGGCATGAAGAGTGAGAAGGGGTTGAAGAGCCAGGGGAAGGGACTTGGAGGAGCTTGGAGACTTGTTGACTGCCTGCTACGTTGCGGTCTGGAGTTTGAGTAGAAGTTAGATTGTCTAGTTGCGCCTGCATTTGCTGACTGTTGCATGCGGGGTGGTGGTTGGGTGTTTTTGGAGTCTGTAACATTGAACTTTTTATCCAGTGCTTCTCTGCACCTCCTATATTCCTCCTCGTGAACCGGGCAGGAAGGAGAGTATGCAGGATGGTTCGAGTTGAGGGGGCGAATGCCCTTGTTTGCGTTCTTTAGATTTACTCTGGCACAGTTTATACAGCTGGGCTGTTCCTGGCAGTTGTTGTTACGATGCTTTTGAGCACAGTGTGAGCAGTAAAGTTCCTGATTACAGTGTGATGGGGTGTGCTCAAAACTTTGGCAAGTTGAACAGCGGGAAACCTGTGTATGTGGCTTTATCATGCACCGCATTAGGCCTAGTGGTAGAAATTTGAGTTTTATTATGGCTTCAGCGATGGGGAGTGGTGCTTGGAAGATGCAGTTGTTAAGTCCCTGCACTTTTGAAGGAGACTGTCTGATGAGCTTTAGTGCGGAATTAGTGGATTGTGTAATGTAGCCCAGATCTTGTAGCTCTGATTTGATTGCATCTTCGGACAGCTCCTCTGGGACTCCCAGGACGATGAACCTTAGTTGTGGGCTTGGCTTCGTCTTGAAGGTGAGATTTTCTGTGAGGGCTTGGTTGCTTGAATAATCCTGGATCAGGGTTTGCGCTTCTTCCTTGGTATTGCAGATGATATCCAAGGAGCGTCTGTAGGTGTTGTATTTTATTATTTTAGCTGCCGTTGCAACTCTTGTGTTTCGCATGAGCTTTAAGATTTCAAATCCGCTTAGTGTAGAGTCCTTGGATGTGATGTATATGGTGCTTTGTGTTTTGTTGTAAACGTTGAGGGCTTTGGAATTGTTGCTGAACGACGTTAATTGGGGAGGGCGGCTGGTTGGAGTGGTGTGATGGTGTACTGAATGGTGAGCTTCTTCCAGAGATGGGAAGGCGGGGTCTGAGGCTGCGATGGGCTGTTCGTTGAGTGCAGGCTGTGCTGGGAGGACGTTTTCATTAACTGGTTGTTGCTGTGTGGAAGAGGTTGAGGGAGAGTCGTTGGCTTGTGGGTGAATGTGTTTTGTGATTTTTCTAAGTATCTTGTCTTGCTGGGCTGAGATGTGGTCGAGTTTCTCATGGACTTGTTGTTGGTGGTTCTTTAGGATGTCCTGTGAGTTTAGCGTGTGTTGAGGTTCGGAATCTGGATCTTGGGGATTAGTTGATGTGCTGTTTTCTGCTTGCGATTGAATGCTGGTGGTTGGTGCTTCTTCTGTAGATGGTGGTTCCATGTTCGTGTAGGTTTTGAGTCTGGCCATCTTGTGGATCGATCTTATTCGCAAGAAGGCTCTGTTGAGTAAGGCCAGAGGTGCTCTACTACCCTTGGCTCGGACTGTGGCTATAATTTCCATTGCTGCCTTTGTGACAGCGACTATGGATTTGTATTCTTTAAAGTCTTTGCGCGGGTTAAATGAGTCCTTTGATGGGGTGCTGTTGGTTTTCAGGAATTGTTGAGGAGTCATCTGTGAGATCTTCGATTTTTTCTTGCGATTCTTACGGGTTTGTGACCTTGTCGAACACCCTGATTTGAAGGAGTGTGCAGAGTTGTCAGATGAGGTCGAGGAGTCGGAGGCATCATCCTGATCCTCATTGTTATCAAGCACTGCATCAAGTTCTTCTTCTGAATCCGTCATCTTTCAATCTTACGGAGCAGAATGGCAGGTTTGAAGATAGCCTTGAAAAAGGCTTTTTGAGTTTTAGATTCTGTTATCCAATGAATGAAGTGGGTGGAAAAGATTCTGATTTGAACAATTGAAGTGAATTAACGGAGGAGGCTCGCCGAAGCCCTCGTACCATACCATATTTGTGGGAGAGATTTAAAAAAAAAAAAAAAAAAAAAAAAAAAAAAAAGGGGCAAGCAAAAACCAGGAGCCTAGACTCCCGAGAATAAATAAGAGAAAATGTTTTTAGATTTGAGAAAGTTTAGATTTGTTACCATCCGACTAGGGCTTTAGAGGAAAAGAAGAGAAAAAAAAAAAAAAAAATCAGAGGGGGGAGACCCAAGTGGTTAAGGAACAAACCCGACACAACACTACAAGTAACAAAACAACGAGAAAAAAAAAAAAAAAAAAAAAAAAAAAAAGGGGGGGGAGGGGGGAGTGGTGGCGAACACCAACAGCTACTAGGACAGTAAACTTCGAAAGGTATTCTGTTTTTAATTTTAATTTTTTTTCTCTTTTTTTTTTTTTTTTTTTTTTTAATCATAGAAGAAATTTATTCTCAATAAAAGCATAGGAATTAGTAATTTAGAAGCAAAACTGCATTAATTTGCTAAAGTTATGAAGTTAAGATTGCATTTTATTACGTTTAATTCTCTGCAAAGTACAAATATGTTTTAAATGTTTTGAAAATTTTGAAAATGTATCTAAAAGTGGCGCCATCTGTAGGGTCGGATTTTAGTTAATGCGCACAAACTATTATTATTTATATATTTTAATTTATTTTAGCTAATTGTATTAATAGATTTTATTAAATATTTTAAATTAATATATTTATAAGGATACAAATGAAATTTATATACAGCTGTACACTAAGTTTTTTATATATTATTATTATTTTTTTTTATTTATTTATATAAATATTTATTTATATATTTATTTATTTATTTATTTATTTTTTTTTTTAAGGTCAAAAGTAAATGAGTAAATAAATAGAACGATAAAAATGATTATTTTATTATAAATTATTATTATTATTATTATTATTATTATTATTATTATTATTTTTTTTTTTTTTTTTTTTTTTTTTTAAAAAGATCGGGAAAAAAAAAAAAAAAAAAAAAAAACTTCTTTTTTCCTTTTCCTTTTCCTCCCCCCTTTCTTTCCTTTTCTTCTTTTAATTAATACAGTATTTAGAATACCAACAAGGTATTTAGTATTACATGTACTTCTTTAGTTTTGAAATCAGAATTCATCTTAAAAATTGTTATTTTGATGATCACAAAAGAACAAAAGTAAAAAAAAAAAAAAAAAAAAAAAAAAAAAATTGGGGGGGGGGGGGTTAAAAATTAAATGCATAAATAAATAAAAATTGTAAGTATTTAAATGAATAATAAAGAGAAAAAAAAAAAAAAAAAATGAAATATAAATAAATAAAAGATTATTATTATTATTTTTTCCTTTTTCTTAAGATAAAAAATAAATAAATAAGTAGGTTCCCCTTTTCTTTTCTTAATTTTTTTTTTTTTTTTTTTGATAAAATTACTGTTAAGAAATTGTTTAAAAATATGTTTAAGGAATTCGCGGGAAAGTTATACGAACTTCTATAACTTAAATTAATTAGAAAAATGAAGGGAATTAAAACATAAAATAAAATGAAGAAGGTTACATAATAATTAAAAATCAATGAAAAATATAGATGGCGCCACTATTTTTCTTATTCAGAATTATTTTATTAAAGTAATTTTATCTATCATAAATTTAAAATGGTAAAATAAACAATTTAAAATACTGAGAAGAAAATTTTGTTTTCAAAATACAACTAGAAATCTCTTTCAATTATTCATATTCATTTATTCGCATAAAACGAGAGCAATATGGTAAATTATTACTGATTTAAGCTAAGTATTATAGTCAGTGGAGAATCATTACACCATAAAAGATGACAACCAATCAGCAACGTCGAACCGCATCCCCGAGGAAGGGAAGCAAACTTGCATCCGGGGCGGGGATAGGCAAGTACCTGTACATGAAAACTTGTAACTTAACAGAAATGCGCAAGGCACGTGGGGAAAACAAATTTAAGAATAAGCTATCATTTATTGGGTATTATAAATAAAAATTGGCAAAATACGTAATTGAGGGTCAGCAATGGTCTTCAGGTCGTGATTGTGGACTGGAAAATATTCCGTTTTTAGGTTTTAGAGAGATTTTAAATGTAAAAAGCATTCTAAAATAAAGTTTTTAAAATAGAGAAAAGCAATCAGCCATGTTGAAAGCCATTGCTGAGGGAAGCATAAGTTATTAAATATTATTTATACATTTTATCAATGAACCACTTGGGCTGGAAATTTATGAATGGTATCAAAAGACAGATAATAACTTTAGGAAAAGAAAATGGTATGGTACATAACTCCGACTCACCCCTTTTCCTATTCTTTTAGCCGGCCATTAGGAGCGCAAAAACTCACGTCTTGTCTCTTTAACGACTCCAACGTCTAACATCTATAGACTGCACTAAACCAAATGAAACGAATATATATTTTTTGCAATAGAGATAGTAAACAGGGAAAATAAAATTGTGTATGTAGGAGCATCGCCTCCCACCCTCGAGAGGAGTAAATTTTCATGATGGGTATCTTTCAAAAGAGCTCGCCAATACCTTTAAAACGAATGGTTGAACCATCGATCTGCGATAATTTAAAACAAAGTTATCGATTTTTTTTACTTTTAACGAAAAAAACTTAGAATTTTTTTTTTTTTTTTTTTTTTTTTTTTATATTGAGAATAAAATGGACTTTTTTTGGATATTTAGTGTTATACTACTTCTCTAATATGAAAATCGTCTGCATTATCATAAAAGATAATTTTTTTAAAAATAATAATTTTAATAAATTATTTTTTAAAAACAGAATTATTTTTTAATAGCCGAATTAAATTTTATATAAATGTAGGTGCTTTAATGAAACAGGGGGTTGAGGGGGGCAGTAGCCCCCCCCTCACACAGAACTAATTATCATATAAAACTCTTCCGAAGCCTAATTTGAATTGTTTAACACAGGTTTACATAACAGTACTCGTTATCTTACCTCTTAATCTGCAAACTGTATTTATAGTATTAAATTTCAGGGTAAGAGAAAGTCGTGTGAGTGACACAGCAGATTATTTTTTCATATTTTCTAAAAAGTGACAGAAAATCAATAATAAATAAGTAAGGTGCCTTGTCGTCGTTATTTTCAACGGCGATTTCATACCAAAAAGTGTTTTTTTTTTTTTTTTTTTTTTTTTTTTTTTTTTATAAATGTTTTCAGTTAATTTAATTTTGTTTATTTGTAGAATTTTGCTATTTGTTTGGCAGGAAGAAGATTTATAATTAATCCATAACTATGATATGACGAGACGTCTACATTTTTAACACATAGAATTTAACAAACGGCTAAAAACTATTACAGCTGACCTACACATGTTTCACAAACGATTACATATTGAAGACTCATCTGTTTTAGCATTGATTCAAGTAAAGGGGAATTAACAGATTATTGATTGGACAATACAGTTCACAGGTACCTGTGCGTTTATGTGACGTCACTTAGAAGAATACCAATGAATTTTATCAGGAATATAATAATGAAATACACCACAGAATATATGTGTAAATGATTCCTTTATAAAAATACCGGCGATAAATCTGATTTAATCCTTTGCCAGCCCTAACGCCCTAATGCGCTCTAAACAGTTTTGCCAAATTTAGGGAGCCTTTTATTCAATAATTTCCAGGAGTGATATTGGATGTATAAATAATGGGCGAATAACTATCCAAGTAATTAGACAACCGTTACGGTTAAAATTTAGTGGTGGATATTGAACAAAAAATAGTCCATAAACTTGGCAACACTGCCCAGAAGAGTAAAATTAAATAGTTCAGACAAAGGATTAAAATTAGAAATGTTGGCAGGTATTTAAATACATACAAAGGTAACGAGAAGGTTTTTCTTTAACAAACACCAGAACCTATTTATACATTTTAAAATTAATAATTATAATCCGAATAAGAAAGAGTTATTCTCTACCATTAAATATCAGTTTTTGGAATTTTACAACCTGTTTTGGTACTTTGGCATGTTTGGCATTAAATATATACATCGTGATTACTCTTTCCCCTGATTGATGTCATTAACAGTTTCTGCAACGTTTTCATTATTTTTCAATGTTAGAAGTATTCCTTAACCACATTTTTTGTGACCATGGTAGTCTCCGCGTAATTGCGGACTGAAAGAGTCCAGTGTTAAAGCCTGCCTACCGTCGGAGGTGATTTTTTTTTAATAATTGAAAATTTGCCTATTTATGTGCATTATATAATATAATATAGTACAAAACAGTGAATAACCTGAAAAATATATGCAAATTTTAATTTGGTATTTAGGCTCAAAATATGCATAAAATTTGCGGAAAAAAAAGAACTTTTACAAAACATCACAAGTCAAATTTAAATAAAGATATTTTTATTCTGTAAATTTTATTTAGATTATTGAAAAGTCCTTAAGGGAGTGAACGACTCTCAAAACTATCACCTTGTTATTTAATATTTTAGAGAAAATAACATTTTTACATGCTGAAAAAATCATGAATATACATGACAGTTCATAACTTCTATCGACAAAAAAAAAACAAAAAATAATTTTGCTAGATTCATTGTCGTTGTTCAATCCCTAAAACAATTCCTCTAGAGTATTTTGTTAAAGTTTGATAACGTTACAATTATAACTTTTGGAGTTATGATGTTTTGGGAAAAAGCAAAATGGTAAAAATCTCATTTTGAGAAAAAGCAGAAAACAAATTTAAAAACAAGATTTTACCTATTAAACAAAAAATAAATTTTAATAAGTTCCTGATTTATTTCAAAACTTTTTATTTTCTTTTTTAAATTCATTTTATATTCAGTAACAAATTTTGATGCTTATATTGAGTAAAACATTTATGTAAACAAACATTTACGGGTCATTTCCGGTCACTTCCGGTTTCAAAAACTGGCGAGTGACTAATGTTAAAATGCCTGTAACTCAAGTTCTAAGCAAGCTTAAGCTAGAAACAAAATTCAAACTGATTTAGGAAGTTAAAATGTCAGGCTTTAATACTAACTCAAAAATAGAAAATCGGAGTTTTGACCGAAAATTGCGTTTTAAAGGTAGGCAGGCACCTTGAAATATGATACCTTGTCGTTGAGAGAATATATCGAAAAAGGAAACACCGAATGAATGGATGTTTACTAAATCTCAGTCTGACAATCAATTTGGCACCCTTTCATGCCTTTCATGTAACAGAATTAATTTCTGAAAAGAATAAAAATGCCAAGAGAAAAACTAGAAAGTGCTTTAAAAAAATTTCCTTGCTAATTAATTATTTAAAATTTTAGAAATTTTTCTTTCTAATATATATATATATATATATATATATTTCTTTAGTAATATTTTGGAAGTGTATTAAAAAGAAATTTGTAACCAAATACTACGTGTTCTTGAAATTATTGGTTTCTTCTATATATATATATATATATATATATATATATATATATATATATATATATATATAAATTTTTTGGATTCATGAAAGTTTCCGGTTTCCAGTTTTTTGATGAATTTGAACGTTTTAAAACAGGCCTATCAAACCCAAAACACCTGGTGGGCCGCATTGGAAATTTATTGTATTCAGGCGGGCCGCGCTGTATGTGCAGTCGGTAACAAAAGTCTCCGAACACTAGCAAAAATTTCTACATAAAAAAAATACACTTAATACAATTTTGTTAAATAAATCCTTGTCAAATCTTGTTCTTAGTCAGTCAAAAAACAGGATTCGGCAAGGATTTATTTAACAAAACTGCATTAAGTATACTATTTTTATATAGGAGTTTTTGCTAGTGTTCGGAGACTTTTGTTACCGACTGTATATATATGTTTGTGCGTACAAATTATGTATGTATATATTTCTTTTTTTCGGGGGAAGGCATGATGAAATTTCGGAGCAGAATACATTAATTTAAATTATTTTCATTCATTAAATACGAATAGAATCTTGAAAAATTTACGACTGTACATTAATAACTATAATAAAAACAATAAATAATTGATCTAATAATATTTCATTACAACTGTTTTTTTTTTTTTTTTTTTTTTTGGGGGGGGGGGGCTACCGTAATCGTTGAAAGTTACTTTCACTTGGAAAACTCAGAACGGATTTATTAATTTTTAATACATTAACCAATGTTGTCAAACTTTAAATATCGTTAATCTCCACGCGGGCCGCAGAAAATTACACGGCGGAACCGCATGCGGCGGCCTGCGGACTGTGGTTTTTCCACCCCTGTTTTAAAATATGCTGAACATATTTTGACGGATTTTAGAAAATGTCTATTTGTGTGTCTGTGTGTTACCAAAATTTTGTGGTTACTGTAGGGGATTTAGGAATATAAGTTTTCGAATAGTTTTATATGTCGAATAGTTTTATATGTTTTATATTAGGAATAGTTTTATGTGTCAAATAAAACTATTCCTAAACCTGTTTTAGATTTTTTTAAAAGTAGATTTAACTTTATTATTCTAATCTTATTGATTTTACGCCTCAATCAACAATCTATCCTTATAATACTTCAATGCAGGGTAAGAGAATATCGTGTGAGTAATACAGCAGATTATTAAAAAAATATTATAGTTTTAAAAAATTAAAGAACACGCTCTTATAGAAATGTGAACTAAAAACACAAAATATCTACCTTAGTATTAAAATGCAGGGTAAGAGAAAATCGTGTGAGTGACACACCATAATATTTACATACATTTAAATCTTTAATTAAAATAACTTAGAACTAAACAAAAACCATTTTTAAAAAATCTCCCCTGACTGGGATCGAACGCTAGACCTTTAGGTTCGTAGCGCGGCTCTTTACTTCACAGCCACGGCGTTCGATAGGGAAAGTTTTTTTTTACAATAGAGATTTTTTGTTTGCTCCCAGAGCTGTTACAAACATACATACAGGTGAAGCTAATAAAAGCGCGTTAAAAAAGAAAAAGAAAAAGAAAAAAGAAAGAAAGAAAAGAAAAGAAAAATAAACCTAAAAAAATATTTTCACGAATGTCGTACGGCCAAAATTGTCTTTATTTTGACAGTTATCGCATTACACCTTTGAGATGAAACAGTGTGTACTCACCATGGAAAATATTTTTTGATAAATATTAATTTTAATAAATAATATGTACCGCGTGATTTTGTATAGGAAAATACAGAAGAAAGTTTTGTGACTAACACAACGTACTAATATATATATCTATATATACGGTAAATATTATACATCAATATATTTTCATATATATAATGCATCATAATTTTGTTGAAATATTTGGACTCATCAACATTATTACCTAATTTTCTTGGTTTTCCTAAAATATTTTCGGTTTTAAAATAAGTGCATTGCTTTTGCAGAACATCTACAGAGATACTGTAAGTATCTTTATTAGTAGCAGGGGAATTTACACTTACTTTAGTTATTTAGGTATTTTATGACGCAGGAAACGATAATGCTAAAAGCTATTTATTCAGATCTCAAAAGTCAAAAGTCAAAAGAAAGAAAAGAATAAAATAAACATAACACCTAAAGTTAAATATTTATGCAATAATTATATATGAAATTAAAATAAATCCTCATTTTCGGATTTTCTTATAAAAATTATGTGTTTTTAATAACATAATAAAATAATAGCATAAGAACATGTAAAATATTTAACTAGCATTTTTCATTATTTTCCTATATTATAACAAATGTACAATTTTAACGGGAGCTAGTAGTTTAAAAATATTTTAAAAGTGCAATTTTTAAAAGCATTTTCTTTTCTACAATATGATCTAATAAGACATATTGAAAATAAATAATTTATGTAAATAGTGTAAACATTTCATTATTATTATTATTATTATTATTATTATTATTATTATTTTATAATTTAGTTATAATTTTAATGTAGGGCTAAAGTTAAATTGGCTAACGTGGTCGCAGAAATGAAAACTTTGGCTACTGCAACCGCTAACTCTTAAGATTCGCCAAATGAGTCCTAAATTAAAGCTGTTCCGGTTTATCCAAACGTATAAATATGCTTTGAGTTAAAAAAGTAAATCTTTATTTAAACTTGTTTACGCTGATTCTTTTAAATTAAAATTTAAAACTTTCTGGGTTTGGCTTAGGGAAAAATATACTTTTTTTAAAGTAAAATAAAAGACTCTTCAGACAATTTTTTACAATCCTAAATTCAATTTTCGCATTAAAATTATCTCATTTCTTTGTTACCAATAGCAACATTGATATTCATTTTATTTTATTTTATTTTATTTTTACACCATTCATTAAATTTGAAATTCCCTGTGGAAATCGACGTTATAACAGAAGAAACAGCGTCATAAATTGAGTATAATGGCAAATTGAGTATCTTTATCGTTTTTAAATAATAAGTTCATTAATTAAGATGATTGCAATTTCTAAGCAGCTGAAACGTCTTCCTTAAAGTATTCGGCAAACATTGATACCTCTCATGACGCAAAGATACTGTCTTCCGCAAAGAGATGCGGTGAGACACACACACACACACACACACACAAAAGACTCAGGCAACAGTAAATTTTTTTATATATGTATATATATACACTAAGCGACAAAAAAAAAAAGCCGCACTGCAGAAAAAATGACTTATACCTTTTTTATTTGTAATAACTTAAAAATTAATGTTTGAAACAAATTAAACTGTCTTGTTTGCATAATACCAAAGGTATGAAATGATACCTATGTATATTTTCTATTTAATAATTCGCTTTATTGCACTTTACGAAGTACTTTTTAAAAATCTGCATAAAACTTTCTTTTTGAACATAATGCAATAACTATACACTTTGCATTCTATTATAATTTATTATATGAAATAAACAAGTTATAGTTTAATATATGAAATAAAACTATTTATTTGTTAGATCTAAGCAATTTTTTGTTAAAAATATGTATTCTGCTGTATTAACCCAATGGTTAATTCCACCTTTATATGGAATTACTGCATTAATGCGCAATGGCAAAGTTTTATACAGTGTTTTAATATAAATCTCAGAAATTTCAATGTGCCAAATATCACAAATAAATTTTTCTAGTTCTGGGAGAGTTATAGGCTGCAAATTTCGAATCCTCTCCCCTCTCCCCCGCCTTTTTATAGACGAAACATTTTCGAGCGGATCGCGATTTTGACCATTTCCATGTCTGGTAAAGAAGAAATTCTACCATATCCTTTCTGGTATTTAACTTAAAGTGAAAAAAAGCATGATTACTTACAGAATTATAGGTTCTCATGGGAATGTATAAGAAAATTTGACAATTTTAAGTGAATAAACTTACCACAGACGCCGTGCAGTAAGGTGCCTTATTATCTTCAAATGCTGTTTACGGAAATGTCTAAGATACCTCCAAAATAGTCGGTCAGGCACCACTTTTATGCAGATTGTGTTATATTTCGAGTTAATTGATCCCTTGAGCATAAAAATTTCCCCGAGTGTTTGAAAAGTTATGCACCTCCGTACCATAATGTACGGAGAATGTGTCACTGTTTTAAAAGTGCGATTTTCATTAAGTCAGTCACATTTTCGTCTTCATTCTAGCTTTTTTCAACTGCACGAAATAAAGAAAACTTGATTCATCAGAGAAAACCAGTTCAGCCTAATAATTAACTGATAATGTTTTTAAATTTTGGTCAACTAAAGTATTGTTTTTTCTAATTCTTTTCCTTAATAATGGCTTTTTTTCGCAGATCTTCCGTTTTTAACCCGCTTTGTTTAATTGTTCCCGCATTGTTTTTGAAGAAAGTAATTTACTATAAACTTTTTAAAAATCTTTTTTAAGTTCTGAACATGATACAAATCGATTTTTTAAACATTCGCATTTTAACTTGCGGTTATCTTGCTTAGATGAGCAACATGACCGCCTAAAGCCAAATTCCCAGTTTAAACGTCCAAAAAAATTTATATTTTACTAAAATTCATTTTACCAATATTTCGTTAGCATTTAATTATTTTGCCATCTCACGTATTAAAATAGTTTTTGATTTTCATTTAAAAATTAATACTTTTTGTGGCATCGTTAACTGCCTTATTCTTACCATTTTTGAAATAAATTCTAAAATTACAATTTTCCTGACAATTGCATTTTGTTTTTAACACTAGACTCAAAGCTAAAGTGTATTGGAGGACAACATAGTAAAATCTGTTCGAAAATTTGCTTTATAAACGATAAAATTGGCGGTTGTAGAAGGCGAAAAGGAAAACATCCATGTGCGGCTTTTTTTTTTTGTCGCTTAGTGTATATATATATATATATATATATATATATAGAGAGAGAGAGAGAGAGAGAGAGAGAGAGAGATTATTTATCTATTTTATTTTATATTTTATTTTTATTATTATTCTGCTTATTTCCTCTTTTGATTTTAATATCACATGTTTTCAAAATTGATTTAACTCTAATTATAGATGTTACCGCTTTAGTTAATAATTTTATACATTTTTTGAGGATTTATGTCTTTCTCCTTACACAGTCGCAGAAATGGTAACTTAAAAAGATATTTAATCTATGTAAAACGAATGTATTTCTGGATTAAATCGATTTTAGATTCTCAGCATCAGTCAACAACACTTTTCCAACGTAATGCTATTCGTATTTATTTCAATATGAAGTTCTATGAAAGTCGTTTTTTTCATTGTGTAAAAAGAAATGTGTGCTACTCAAAAAACTACATAAAAGCATATTTATAGATTCAATGGAGCACTGTCTAAACAGTGATACATAGCTATGTTTAATTTCTTTTCTACTTTAAAGCTATAAAAACCAAGCTAAAAAGAGATAGTAAAAATATTTAAACCTCATAAACTTCAGAGATCTAAAACTCTGTAAGTTTTAGTAGACAATGATGAATGAAACTGTTTGTGTTTTCAATATTTACGTTCCTATAACATCTACTAAATATAGATTATGATGCTGAATGTCACCATTAATGTTTAGACTTTGTGGGTTTATTAGAAACGTCATTATAGACATGCACACAAATACAGCTTCTAAAGCGATTATTTAGTTCGTTTTAAATTGCTTCTTATTCAAAGTATACAGTACCTGACATAAGTGAAGGCACACTTCTGAATCTAGAGGTTTGTGTTGAATATTTAAAGAAATCTTTTATGAATCTTTTTGAAACTTTAGGGATAAGAAAAAAAAAAAAAAAAGTTATGAAACATTATATTTTCGTGCAAATATTTTGTCCTGAAAGTTAAAGGGGGATCAGTGACAAATTGACAACAACAAAAATAAAAAATAAATAAATAAATAAATAAATAAAATTGTAATAATAATAATAATAATAATAAAAATAAAAATAAAAATAAAATAAAATAATAATAATAATAATAATAATAATAATAATAATAATAATAATAATAATAAAATAAAAATAAAAAATAATAACCTTTGGGATCACCTTATAAAAAATACTTGAAATGAGTTGTAGCTGTAGTATATGATTATCAGAATTCTTTTAATTATATTAGGTCGTTGCAAAAATTCGTGCGGTTTTTAGGTTGATTTCTTTAGAAATCGACCTATTGCAATCACTTCGTTTATCTATCTATCTATCTATAATGAAAATTTTGTCACCACGATAACTCCCGAAATAATACTCGAAATCGAACCAAATTTGGACAGTGAACTAATCTTATAAATATCTTGGATGAGTTCGTTAACCAAGTTGCTCCGACTTTTAGTTTTCAAATGGCAGCTACTTGAAAATTTCAAACCGACATTGTAAAAACCATATTTAAAGCAAGATTTGCTTGAATTTTGATGTAAATACAGGCCACATAAGGGTCTCAATGAAGTTTATTAATGAAGTTTATCCGACATTTTTAATAAAGTGGCAGATATTTTAAGTTAAGCGGGACCATTTGAAATCAGGCTACCACTTGAAAATTTAAAATCACTATAAATTCCGAAATAATACTCCAAATCGAACCAAATTTGGATAGTGTCTTAACTTATAATATCTTAGATGAGTTTATTAACCAAGTTGCTCCACCATTTTGTTTTCAAGTGGAGACCACTTGGAATTTACAAATTCAAATTGTAAAAAACGTATTCCGAATTTGTTTGAAATTTGATGCATACATAGTTTATACAAGTGTTTGAAAGAACTTTATTAATGAACTATATCCCCCATTTTTAATAAAGTGGCGGATATCTTAAGTTAAGCGGGACCACTTGAAATCAGGCTACCACTCGAAAATTTAAAACCATAATAACTTCCGAAATAATACTCCAAATGGATCCAAATTTGAAAAGTGTCTTAACTTATCTTATAAATATCTTGGATGAGTTCGTTAACCAAGTTGCTCCGACTCTTTGTTTTCAAGTGGCAGCCACTTGAATATTTCTAACCCACATTGTAAAAAGCTTATTTAAAGCAAGATTTGCTTGAATTTTATGTAAATCTAGACTACATAAGAGTCTAAATGAACTTTATTAATGAAATTTATCTGCCATTTTTAATAAATTGGCAGATATCTTAAGTGGGGCCACTTGAAATCAGGCTACCACTTGAAAATTTTGAATCACGATAACTTCCGAAATAATACTCCAAATCGAACCTAATTCGGACAGCGCCTTAACTTGTGTTATGGATATCTTGGATGAGTTTCTTAACCAAGTTGCTCCACCATTTTGTTTTCAAGTGGAGACCACTTGAAAATTTCAAATTCAAATTGTAAAAAGCGTATTCCGAATTTGTTTGTATTTTGATGTATACATAGATTATATAAGTGTCTCAATGAAGTTTATTAAAGAACTATGGATTTTCTCGCCAAAAGTCGCCAAAAAAGTCGCCAAGTGGAAAAGTCGCCAAATTTGTCGCCAAATCCATTATTTGCCATATTGGAGCTTTTTAATGCGTTTTTAAGGAAAAATTACGCTATTTTAACGTTAAAACAAACTGGAAATGCAGAAAAGCAATGTTTAGTCAACTTACTAAGCCTCTTTGAAAGAATTTCTACAAAAAAGAACAAAAAAAAAATTCAAATTTGCAACAATATCTTAGATTAATTAGTTCACTGAGCAACTTTCTCTGCCATTTTGATCCAAGTGGCAGCCACTCAATTTTTCAACACGATGACTTTTGATATTCTGAATTAATTCCAACTATATTTGTACAGTAGTCTTATCTCACAAATGCATTTGATACATTTGTCAACTTGGCCCACCATCTTGTTTCCAAGCGACGGCCACTTGAAAATTTTAAAGTCACATAAAAAAGTTATTTATGAACCGATTTGCTTAAAACTCCTTATGTAGATAGCCTACATCAATATTTTTACTAATTCGTTAATAATTTGTAGCCGTGCTTGATAAGGAAAAAGAAATCAACCTACCTTTCCGAATAAGCCGGAAGGACTTGTTTATTGCTTCATTTCATAAAAATACATCAAATCAAATGACAACCCAAGCAGCACGGAAACGTTCTCTGAACGTTTAAAAATAGTTCTACTAACACGTTCTATGAACGTTCAGCTTGAACGTTTTATAGACGTCTATTTGTCCATCTTGAAGACGTCGAATAGTACGGTACAAAACACGTTCTGCACACGTGTACACATCACCATTGTTTCTCCAGACACGTTCTCAGAACGTTCTTCATATACGTTTTTGCAACGTCCTGAACGTTGTTTGAACGTTTTAAAATCGTTCTTTGAACGTTTTAAAACGTTCTTTGAATCGTTCTTCGAACGTTCTTTGTACGTTCTAAGGGGACATACGACCCTTAGAACATTGATTTAATTATAGTCTTTTTAAAAGTAAATCATTGTTAACTAAGCTTCATTGAACATGTCTAATTGTTATCTATAAGTTTATTATGTATTTTGGAATATAGTTTAAATTCTATGGTGAATTATTTAGTAATTTATGTGTTAATAATAAATGTTTTTTTTTTTTTTTTTTTTTCTCACCTTACGCGCAAGATATCTCTGAAACTATTTAATATTTTTTCTTGAAATTTTCACAGATTATGTAAAATATCAGATCCTTTAAACTGAATTTGTATCCCCCCCTCCATATTTTTTTATACAGGTGATACTTAGATTTTATTAAAAAATAAATTATCTTTGAACTTTTTTTTTTTTTAACCTAAACTGGAACAAATTTAGGTTCATTTTGAAGGATCTGATATGTTACATAATCTGTGAAAATTTCAAGAAAAAATATTAAATAGTTTTAGAGGTATCCTGCGTGCAAGGTGAAAAAAAAAACACATTTATTATTAACACATAAATTATTAAATAATTCACCACAGAATTTAAATTATATTCCAAAATACATAATAATCTTATAGGTAACAATTAGACATGCCCAATAAAGCTTAGTTAACAATGATTTACTTTAAAAAAGACTATAATTAAATCGATGTTTTTTGAAGTTTTAAGGGTCGTATGTTCCCTCAAAATTGTGTGACGTGTGTACCTACTTTATTTATTTATTTTCTCTTTTTCTTTACTTTCTTTCTTTCTTTCTTCTTTTTTTTTTTTTGTGTGTGTGAATGTGTGTGTGTTTGTTTGTTTTTGTAAACTGTCATAGTATTATGCAAATTTACATAAATGTATTGAAGTATAATATTACTACATACAAAGCAATTTCTCGAAATCTATTTAAATTGACAATGACAATATTTTTTTTTTTAATTTCAAAGTTTTTTTAATCCTTTAAATGTAGATTTTAACAAAGACATTGTTAAAACACACTGTTAACATTTAAAGACACTGTTAACATTTTAAGATTCCTCTTAACAAAGTTTTATTTTATTTTTCCATCGATTGTGCATTATTAACGTTTAGTTACAGAATTTAGACATTTCTGACTATTAATTAATCATTCACAGATAAAATTTAAAAAATATTTTTTTTGAATGCTGAAATTTATTCCCAAGTTTCAGCATTTAAATATAAAAATATTTTTAAAACATTAACTTATGAATAAATTTACCTAAACGTGTATAGATTCTATTTCAAAATTATTATAATGCGCAACAGATGGAAAACTAAAACAAACATTTGTCAAGAGGTACATCTAAAATATTTTCAAAAGACTAAAATTAAAAAAATTTTTGCTATTGTAAATTTAAATAGATTTCGAGAAATTTTAATGTACTTAACAATATTATATTTTAATGCATATGTATGAAAATTTTATTTAAGTTATTGACTTACGAAATTATAAATTTTCCATCTATATGCGCTGAAATAAAACAATATAAAATATAAAATTCCAGAAACGTACTCTTTTTTTTAAGAACTTCCTGCCAACTAATTTTTAATATTATCCCTTGAGTTTACTATAATGTAATAACATCTAAACATATCTGATTGTATTTATTTTTTTTTAATTTTTTTTTTTTTTTTTTTTTTTTTTTTTGTGGATTCATTAATAAGTTAATGTTTTAAAAATATTTTTATGACCAAATGCTAAAAATTAAATTTCATTTCTCAAACACAAAAATATTTTTAAGAAGTAAACTTATCACTCTACTACAAATTAATACTCAAATATATTTATCGTTAAACTATAATAATATAAAATTAACGGAAAAATGAAAAAAACAAATGGAACATTTTAAAAATTTGAAAAAAAAAAAAAATATATATTAGGTTAATTTGGCTTTAAATTTAAACAGTTTTCGAGAATTTTTTACATACTTAATAGAATTGTTAGATTTTGATGTATATATATAATGTAAAATGAGACTTATCTGTGTTCTGTAGCTGTCTTTTATCAACGTGTCGGGTAATGTTATGTTAAACACTCATTACCAATTGCCATATGCCTTTGACTTTGCACTTTGGCTCGCAACATAGGCTGGCAACCTACAGGAAGTTCGGCGGCAGCGATTTGGCGTTTGGCGAGATTTAACAAAACACACTATTATTATTTTAATTTTATTATTAAAAAGGAATTAATTTATTTTTAGTCTATGTATTTTTTTTTTTTTTTTTTTTCAAAAATTTTTAATAAATTTTTTTAAATTGATCGTAGTTAAAATACTAAAGGCCTGTTTAATTGGTTTGCTTAAATGAATTACACGCACTGTTATTTTTATGAAAGAAAACTATTAATGAAAATCAATAAAAATTGCATGGAAAAACTATAATCATAAAGAAAGAAACATAATAAAATTGCTAGCTTTTTTATTTGTTCCAGACTGAATATTTTAAATTCATATGGAATATTTAGAAATTTATATTTATTCTTGTTGTTGTGTTTTGTTTTTATTACTTTAACTCATTATTTTTTATTGTCCCTTTTTTGGGACGTAACTTTTATTATTTTTTTTTAAATAGTTTTAGACAATATGATAATGGAAATATAGTTTTAGATAATGCATTCTGCCACTGTCCCAAAAATAAGACGATCTGCGGTAGTATGCTTAATTTCTTGAAATTTGTTATAATTCTTAAATAGTTTTTACTAAAACTTATAAAACTCACTAATTAAGAAAAAATTTGAAAATTAGTTTAGCAAATAATGGGTTAATAGAAAAAACTGTTTAAACGGTATGAAACATAACTATTGCATTATATAATTTGAAAAAAAAAAAAAAAATAATAATTTTATTCAATTATTGCAGCAATCACACATGTTTTACTAATTTATTAATTAATAAAAGAGAAAAGTTTTGCAGTTCGTATAAATTAGAAAATTCTTTCCAAGTACACTTTATCCGTTATATCGTTCAATCTGAAGTGAAATTTACCTCAATGATGATGCCTTAAACTGTATAGTGTTTTTAATTACGGAGAAAGAAATCCCATAAAAGCTTGCTTTATACCTTTATTATTATTATTATTATTATTACGAAAGGGAAAGCATAAAGTGGACCATTATTTTTTTTTATAAGCTTGTATATCGTTTAAAGTTTCCATACGTTCTACATACAATACCAACGAAAAAAGAAAGGGCGAAAAAACCTTTACAACACAGAAAATTTACATGCGCAATTTCGACTTATATCTCATAATGTATCTGAAAACGATTGTAAAGCCCTATAAACTTATTAATTTTGCTAATTATATTCCACAGGAAACACTGCATTTTACAGCAGAATAATGTATGATAATTCTGTTATTTTGTGCAAAATATACAATTTTTAAAATATGCTTTAAGGAAAGACCTCCCATAGACCCTAATGTGTCGGAATTGTTTTCTGAGTTTCTGAGCATAAAACAGTACTATTTTTATTATTCTCAATAATGATAGAGCCAAAGTAAACCTGAACAACATATCAAAAATATTCTAAAATTATTTACTGAATAAATGAGCAAAAATACAGATAGACAAACAAACCAAAATCACAAACGCTTTTTGATTTTGTTAGAATGTTGAAAAGCGTAAAAGAACTAAATATGAACTCAGAAATTCTCACATATATCCCCCAATGCATCTTAATATATTTTTCTTTTTTTTTTTTTTTTTTTTTTTTTTTTTTTTTTGTCGCGAAGTGAATATTATGCTAATCATGCCACATTTTATACAAAGCATGCATTTAGGCATATGAATTACATTAATTATGTAATATAAGTGAACGTATGTATGTAATATATGTTTTCTTATGTTTTACGCTGTATAAAAATATAATAAAATAAGTTTTACTTAAATATCTCTGGTAGACCATAATATATCAGAGTTCTTTTCAGGCATCTCCGCATCTAAAGCACTAGTGCTATTTATACCATTTTCAGTCAAGAGCAAGGCATAGTAAAATTGAAATATATACATATATATATAGGTTTTGGAGCATGTTAAAAATGTTTATAAAATTAATGCGCGAAGAAGCAGATCAAGAGATAGAAAAACCGGTATCATATAAGCTTGTCAACATTGCTGTGAAATGTTAAAAAATAAAAATAATAATGGCTTGTGTATTGCTAAATAAACACACACAAACACATATCTGGGATCGTACAGCGCAAGTATTATTCAACACAATTAACGCTCTATCTTTTTTAACACCTTCCAAGGAAACTGAACAGTATTTAAGATTTCGGTTCATCTGTCTGTCTACTCTTTCCTTTCCTTGATTATTTTTAGAATAAGTTTAATCTGATATACTGATATATTATTATTCAGCTGATTATGTCATGTTCTTTATTGAAAATAGTATAAAAATACGACTAGATTTTATACAAGGATTTACGAAAGAATTAGGATATATTGCGTTCTATGACGAATATTTTCTAAAACATCCTGAAAATTTCGCTGTAATATCCTGAATATGAATGGAATTTGATCGAAGTGCATTTCTGTTGAGTTATCAGTTATACGTTTTTAAAATTTTCAAATAAAGTTGAAAAGAATTAATAACTTTTGTTTGTCTGTAGAATGGTGTATCAATCTGCCTGCGCTCTCATTTTCATAAATAGTTTTAGAATTCATTGAAATTAATATGTGTCGATCAGGTGTTTAGTTTTATTAGAAAATTCCTTATTAATTATCTTGCATGTGGTACGAGTAATTTATGTAAAAGTATAAAAAATAATTCGAATAAGTATGGTCTGAAAGAGATATTTTTACTAGTTAAATTTTAAAATAGTACGCTGCGCTGCAATAATCATAAAAAAAAAAAAAAAAAAAAAAAAACATACATATTTCTGATTAAATAAATTAAACTGAGGTTGATTAACTGTAATTGATGTAAAGGGCCTTAAAAATATTCGATATGATTGAAAATTTGTTGATGCGCATTTTCATAGTCTTATGCGTTTTAAATGACCAGTTAAATAACCAGTTATTATTAAAAGAAAAAAAAAATCCTTCTTTAATCCATTACCGTTTAAAAAAATGAATAGCAGCACATGGAATCGTAAGTGTACGATTAGCTGTTTATGAAGTTGTTATTTTTAAGTTGATGTTTGATTTCAAATCAAATTAATAGCAAGAAGATTAAAATTCTACAGATTGTTTTGAAAATCTATTTATTTTTTTATTTTTTTTCCAAGTGCAAAACAAACATTTTTACAGAAATGCATTAAATTTGCTTAATAACTGCGAGTGAAGGTATACAAAGTAATGAAAGTGGGAATACGTTGTATCAAGTTTTATTCATTGCTGAAGTTAAACATTTTAAGTAATTCTTCAAAAGATATTAATCTATATTCTAATAATCTATACTATTTTTCTTAAGAATGATGTAGAAAAAAGAATTATAAAATTTTATTTCTTTATAAAAAAAAAAAAAAAAATCTAAAATATGTAATATATGAAACTTATATATATATATAAAAAAAAAAAAAAACTTCATTATTTAAGTAATTAGAAATAACTAAATGAAAATACCTTTTTGCACTGAGAATTACGTTGCATATTTTTATATATTTTTTGTTATTAATAAGTGAAAACTAATGTTAGATTAATAAAAATAAAAGTTTATAATTTAAACATTATTAGAGATTACAGTTTTATATTTACTGCCCTATCTCTAGTAAAAACTGTTCTTTAATAGTAAACTTTAAACTTTTAAAATTGGCCATTTTCTATTTAAAAGCAAAAGGGGAAAATAACAAGTGAGAAAATCGCCAAGAAGCGAAATACGCTCCTAAATTACAACCATTTCTCTACCAGCAGATGTTTTTGCGGTTTGCGATAATGTAAATAATTATGAGTTTCCTGTTTCAGCCAACGTTTCTAATAGCTAGAATTTTACATTCAAAAATTAATCCTTTAATATATTTCACATATATATATATATATATATATATATATATATATATATATAATTCAAATTTATTTTATTATTTCAAATTATATTAATTTTTAAAATATTTTGTTAAAGATAGATTGTTATAAAAATAATGAATTGGTAGATTCAAGTAATATTATAACATTTAGTATGTAATCAGTTCAATTTTTGAATAACTTCTAAATCAAAGAATTTTTCATCATCAAATGTATAATATGTGTATATAATTATATTAAAATATTTTTGACGATTTTTTTTAACAAAATAATAAAGTGAAATTTGAAAAAAAAATCATGAATAATGTAAAATTTTTAAAATATTTTTTTTATTTTATTTGTAACAATATGACTTCCATAATTCACTACTACTCTTATTATATGCTCTTTTACATATAGTGCGATCAGAATACATAAATTGGATTTAACATATTAGACATATAACAATTTTCCTGTAAAAAAACCTAATGCATGCGTCGTGAAAAACACATAAAAAGGATTTTACATAGCAAGTTAAAAAAAAAAAAAAAAAAAAAAAAAAAGATAAAACCTTTTTTTGAAACATCAATTTCCGAGCTACTTAATCAGGATGCCTGTCAATTTTCTTGTAGTAATTAAGTAATATACGTGGAAAGACATCTAAAAAGGGTTTATGTAGCAAATTTGAAGAAAATCGTTCGAGCCCTTTTTGATAGAATTATATATATTCTCACTTACGATTTTCTACAAAATAACCTTTTCACCGTAAACCTTAAATTAGATACGAATGTACATCTAGATGAAAGGTAAAGTGGCGAGTTTGAAGAAAATCCGTGGAACCATTTTTGCGCACTTGCGAGGTTTAAAATTTCCATATTCATATAAAAGGCTTATATATATATATATATATATTAACTAACCAACTAATACATACGAAAGGGCATTTAAATCGCGTGTATACACATATACACTGACGAATTGCAAAAACCATTTCTTTGTACTCTAAAAACATATAAATTAAGCAAAAGTGTAATATCAAAATACTTGATCGAATTAAATATTTCCATTTTTTTCCAAATTATTTTCTAATACAGCAAACTAATATAACAATCAAATAATAATTTTATATAGAGTATGTCAACAAAATTACATGATTATGCGTTCATTTTAATTAGAGTTTTCGCGAAGAGAAATTCAATTGCAATAATCAGATAATTATAATTTAAAATTCTGTTAAAAAACAAAACCACCTCTTCATTTTTATTTCCCAAGGAATATTATTATAAATTGTATCAACAAAATCAAGTTCTGTCTTGTTGTCAAAAATTTTATGCATTATAACGGAAAATAGAGCACTTTGTCATATTCGTTTTAATTGTACTGAAACAGAACGTGTTACGACGGTGTTTCCCTTAACGTTTTTTATAAAACTGAAATTGTACGTTTTATGAATGGTACAAAACACACCTTTTTAGAACGTTCTGAATAATACTGCTTTTGAACGTCGAGTAGAACGTTCTTTTGACACGAAACACGGTGTTTGAACCAGTGTAACCGTTATTAGACGTTCAGAGAACGTTCATGTGCTACTTGGGAATTTTTAATCAAAATACTCTCCATTACTTTCTACAACCTTTGCCCATTTTTCGGGTAACAAATGTATTATACCACGGCGATAGAAGCTCTCGTCTTTGGATGCAATAAAATGGTCCGCGTCCGCACGAACTTTTGCAACGACCTAATATATATAAATTTAATTATAATATTATTAAATTATTTATATTACAGTAGAATCCCGATCCATAGTTTTTCATAGGGTATGTGAAAAAAAACGATGAAAGCGGGAAAACGATGAATGCGGGTTAAAGTCAAAACACGAAGAAAGCAATGTTTCTGAAATAATAAACGCAATATATGTAGTATACTACTAATAAAAACTGATTTATTACTCTCCGAACTGTCAAAGAAACAAATCAAAGTTGTAGAGCGTTAAGTGATACTTATTTTTAAAAATCAGTAAGTTTATGTTGAATTTTTTGTTCATTTTATAAATTAAAAGGGATTTTCCAAATTTACTACATTTTCTGGTCCTTTTCTGTAATTTCATATGCATATAACAAAACTCGTGCATTTTCAAATGTCAGAATTACGTCAGACATACTTGGCATTGGCGTAGGCTCAGTTTCAGGAATGTGAAAAAATGTAGTAGCTGGCCATACTACATGGATCCGTTCTCCTCTTTACACAAAGTAGAATAACTTATTCTCCAAGCAACAACACACGAATCGTATTCAGTAATTCATAGACATATTTTAGAATATCTGCACAATCCCTGTTCTTCACCAAAAACAGCATAAAGTTAAATAGTTGAGGTTGGTTGGGTTTTACATCGCACTAGTGCTACAATATGGACAAATGGCGACGGTCTGGGACTCACCCTTGAGGGTGGTCCGGAGACAAGCCATCACAATTTTGATCCTCCGTGAAGGAGGAAAAGAGTAGTTTTAGTATAAAAGAAGTAATTGCAATTTGAATCGTTTGATTTTCAATTTCATTTCGGTCAGAAGAAAAATTGTACAACGATGAATGCAGGAAAATGACTTTTTGACGAACGATACATGCGGGTTTCGTTAGCATTATTTAAATGCAATTTGTGCAGGGACCATAGAAATAGAACGATCAATGCGGGAAAACGATAGATGCGGGAACGATAGATCGGGGTTTCACTGTATTAATATTATTAAAATATTATTAAATATTTTATTATTATTTATTTTAATTATATATATAACGGTCCAAAAGTACTTTTTTGTGAAAAAACCCCTAATAAGCTTGTAACTCTACCATAATTTTGTTTGTTTACAAATCATAAGGGGTTTTTCCCAAAAATGAACTTTTGCGAAGAGGTTGAATTGATTGGATCATCAAATTAATTACGCGACATGCGAAAAACCCCTCACGAAATTTCAACTGAAAAAATACCTAAAATGTAGCTCGTTCTTTTATCGTCAGTTTGCTTAATTTTTACTCTATTTAAATGAACTTTTGACAGAAATTGCGCAAAATATATGTATTCTACAACCAATGTAATAAAAATTTTACTCTTTTTTCGGATATGCGCAGTGAAAATGTTTTTCATAAAAATGATGATATTTCATGAGATATTTAAGATATTTGTATTCCGACTGCAATATATTGTTTCAAAAGTATTTTTTCATCTGAAAGTGAGAATAATTTTCTTTAAAACTCTGTACATTACAAATAAAAAACGCTGATTTTTTTTTTTTTCTTTTCTTAAAATAAATGCTTATATCTCCGTTATTAAACATGCTATCGTCACACAAATTTATCCACAAATTTTACTGGGTTTATAATAACATATTTTAAAGTTACATATCATTTCGTTCATTTAATGATACAATGTGATCACAAACATTATGGATTTTGCTCAATTTGTTATCGGTCCCCTAAATGTTGTCTTAAACCAATCTTCACTGAAAAACTTGAGGAAGACCCAGTTCTTTAAATACCCAATGTTTGAAAACATTTCATTGAGAGATAGGGTTTTGAACTGAGAAAAACTGGTCCTTTCCTAATCTTGCTCAACATTTGTGCAGGAGTGTATGAAAAGAGTCTAAAAATGTGCGAACAGACTCTGTATAGTAATGTATGCCAAATACAAAATTATATTCAAGCGAGAATTAAAAAAAACACGTAAGAATCATTTTACAGTAATGTGTGCTAAATACTAAATGACATTAAAACAAAAATTAAAAATACGGTAGAACCCTCTTACAAGAAATATATGCTAATTACGAAGAATTTTGTCTTATAACAAATTCATTTCTTAACATAATTAGAATAATTACAGTATTATTTTACAATACCTTTCACCTTACATCTATTTTCGTAGTAATGTACGGTAAGGTAAAGTAGTGTGCGTACCATACCAGAGAATTTAAGTATGTAAAAATAAAGCTTAAAGTGTTCATTATTTTATATATCACAAATATATGAAATAATGCAAAATTTTATT
Source organism: Salticus scenicus (assembly GCA_963930645.1). NCBI lineage: Eukaryota > Metazoa > Arthropoda > Arachnida > Araneae > Salticidae > Salticus > Salticus scenicus. Next base: position 101,620,822 of record OZ005659.1, read on the forward strand.
AATCATTTATGATAATTTATTTTACATTCGCCAAATTCGACTAATGAAAAATTGTCAGAATGTAAAATTAATCGTATAATACTATGAATATAAAAGTAAATTATCAATACTTCATTTAATTAAATCAGATCAAAAGAAAGAAATGAATTCATTTAGCTTTAATTAATGACAACTGTAAATAACAAAAGTTTGAAACTCGGTAATTAAATTTGTTCGGATTGGTTCGAAAAGAAATTTTACTTTATTTATCTAATTTAATTAGGTTTGTTTAAGTTTAAAGTGGAAATACACTTGTTATAAGATTTTAAAACGAATCTTTGGGCTAATTTGTCAAAATAATGAATCGAAAAATAAGATAAAGGTATATACTTTTAAATACCCCTAATTAATTTTGTACATTTATTAACCCTTATTGATATAAAGATTGATATTCTTTAACTATAGAAACACAAAGTCATATACAAAGTCATAATGTTGTCGCTTAGGGTGATCTCGTAAACTCAGAATCGATTAAAAAGTTCTGGAGATGTCGCAAAATTTATTTGAAGAAACTTCCAGAAAATATAGGATCTTACAAGTCCTAAAAAATTAATTTTGCGCAATATATTACAATGTAACGCAAGAAAATTCATATAAACATGTATAGGACAAATATAAAACAAATCCTAAAAAATCACTTCTTTATAAGTATCGAAGTCATTCTCTAGCATTTTAATTTAAGTATTTCACAGGATTCGATAGGAATGTTTTTCAGTGTAAGAAAATGTTCTTGTAAATATGCAGACATACCAAAATTTTAATTTATTCCGGAGGCATCTAGAAACTAAATTATGGCTCTACTAAAAATCATTCCACATCATTCTTATAAATTCTAGTACCCTTTGCGAGTGAGTTCCAGAAACCCTTATTAGAATACTGGAGCATATTTTTATGTTGCCGTAGTCAGTGTTGCCTGACTTTGAAAGTAACCAATAATTTTGAGAAGTGATATTTTATATACATAATCGACGATTTTTTTATTCCAATCCATATCAAATATTACTTTTAAAAATTATTGGTGACTATTGAATAAAAAAGTCGAAAAGTCTGGCAACACTGACCGTAGTCAAACATACTTGAAAGTCTCTGCAAATAAATCCGAATACAAACGGTGGATTTCAGTAATTATAATTTTGATTTATGACACAATTCTAGAAAATCAAGAGAGAATTTCTCTCAGTAGAATGGATATATATATTTTTTTCAAATGGCGTGGCATTTGCCACAAGCGTTGGCCGGGGGGTTGCCGAATTGATGACCATTTGTGAAGAGGCACCCAATGGGCGGCCATCGCTACCCCTAACAGGGACAATACATGCATGCCTTCATCGGGATTTGAACCCAGGCCCAACCACACTGTAAAAAATATGTCCCATTTGCTGCCAGAAATTCTCTGTAATTACAAAAAATACGTTTTGACAACGTAATTTTTTCGAAAATTACGCGTTTTTTCTCAAATTACAGAGAATTTCTGGCAGCAAATAGGACATATTTTTTACAGTGCATGTAGAAGTCAGGGATGCTATAACCACTATACCATCTGGGCGGCTAGAATGGATTCATATTACTCATAATGCTGTTTTTCCATTTCTAAAAGTATGGCAGCAAAATTATTGAATCACACATCCACAATTTTCATATATATATATATATATATATATATATATACATATATATTTAAATAATGATAAGTGATGACATGAAAGTGAAATTTAATAAACAACAAGAAAAAATATTAAACAATGTAAACAAACAAGAAAATTAGTTAAACTCTATTTAAGCCAAAAAATTAAATTATGCTGTGCCATTCTCTTCAGCAGGTGGGAACACAGCTATTAATAACTATGTAGTACTAGCAGGTTTCAAAAGATATGCAGGCTAGCATACTCCAATTATATTTCAAACTGAATAGTAATGAAAAACTTAAAATTGTTAAATATGAAAGGAGATTAAAAAAGTATTTCTATTTCTTGAAAATTAAATATTGAAATTTGAAAACAATATATTACAGCCCATTGAAACAAAAAAGCTGTTTATAATAAAGCTTATTCATATAGATTTTTATATGAAAATGCTAGCCAAACATACCCCCACCCATTAATATATATATATATATATATATATGAAAAGTGACTAAATATATACATATACATATATATATATATATATATATATTATGACTATCTCTCTCTCTCTCTCTCTCTCTCTCTATATATATATATATATATATATATATATATTTAGTTTGATTGCTAATTTGTATCATCAACTTACTTTTTTATAAACAGTATAAGACTAAAATTATGACTCGATAAATATTTACTTAGCAAAACAGTATTAGGTGCCCACCGTTTAAGTAGGAATTATTTCTACTGTTTCAATAACTTTGCTACCGACTGCATATATTCGCGATCATTTCGTTTTTTTTAGTTTATCATGCCTATCTTATCCTGCTTTATACCTTACATGCAGAAATCGGAAATCTATATTTCTAGTTGAAGGATTCAGAAAATAACTACTTATTCGTTCTATATGAAGACGATATATATATATATATATATATATATATATATATACAGTCGGTAACAAAAGTGTCCGAACAGTAGTAAAAATTCCTATGTAAAAAGAGTACACTTTTTACAGTTTTGTTAAATAAATCCTTGTCGAATCCTGTTCTTAGTCAGTCCAAGAACATGATTCGATAAGGATTTATTTAACAGAACCGTACGAAGTGTACTTTTTGAACATAGGAATTTTTGCTAGTGTTCGGACACTTCTGTTACCGACTGTATATATATATATATATATATATATATATATATATATATATAGATATTTTTTTTTTTTTTTTTTTTTTTTCACGGTAAAATTGAAAAATTTTGTTGCCTTTTTACAACTGCTAACATCAAAATTTTAATGAAAGATTATTTTTATTATACAACTTTTTCATATTTTTCTTTTGTTATTTGTACAACGTTTAATAGTAGTATAGTTAACACATTTTTTAGTCATATTTTATTTCTAGTACTGATTTCTTAGAGAAAATTCCCTAAATATTATATTTCAAAGAAAGAAAAAAAAATATTTTAAGAAAATGTAATATTATAATTTTAAACTTTAAATGTTTCATGTGTCATGCACCGATAAAAAATGAAACAATCAAACGAATTTGTATAAGTGAAAATAATTATAAACTGCAATAAATCAGTTTAAACATTTCTTTTTATATATAACATCTGCTATAAAAAGGTTTTCCAGAAACAACTATAGGGAATTTTCAAAAAGAATCATAACTTATCGTTTTGTTATAGGGAAATTTACGACATATAACAAGGGTTTTTACAAAGTGCTCCGTGGCCGAGTGGTTATGTCCCCACACTGCTAATCGCCTTCGAGCGTAGGAGAGCGGGTTCGATTCCGAGATGGCCCTGGATGTTTTTCCATTTCTTCGTCTTGTAATTCTGTCATGTGTTATCTGTAATTACCTGACGAAGATTTACAAGCGGACTATGAGTCAAGCATACAAATCTCATGCATATGTTATCAGTAAACAAAGATTCAGATTTTAATATTTAAAATGAAAAGGATATACTCAGATGATATATAAGGGATGTGGTGTGGTAGATCTTTCTTATAACAAAATTAACGATTGTTAAAAAATAAAAGAAAAATCTATATAAATTAAAATCTTGAATATTTCAAAACTTTAATGCCATTTTGTACGATCTTACAGACATACAACTAAAATTATTTGTCGGTAAATATCAATTAAAAAATGGATTAATTAATTTATTTATTATTCCATATTTAGTCATTCTTTCCTATTTTTTATGTGCTTCAAATCGTGCATTTTAACATGTGGGTAAATATTTCTGAAATCGAATTTCTTGAATTCTAATCGGTTATATAATACGTTAAAAGCATTATAAAACATTACATTATAATACGTTAGAACGTAATAGTGTAACGTTATAAGCATATTAAAATAAAAATCTGTTACAATGTACTTTAATTACATAATACGCTGTTAAAAAAATCCCGTTAGATTACGGGAAAAGCCAGGCAGCAGAAATTCCAGACAAAGCCCGTAAAATAAAAATAAAAAAAGTTTTTTACGGGCATGTGACATAATTTAAGGTCACTTATATACTTAATTTACGGTCAATATATACTTAATTTACGGTCTAAATGTTTTCTTTTACGGGCTTTGTCTGGAATCTCTGCTGCCGGGCTCTCCCCGTAATCTTACATGATTTTTTTTTTTTTTTTTTTTTTTTTTTTTTTTTTTACAGTATAATGTAAATTACCGAATAAAAGAATATATTATTTAAGCTCTATAATTAAATTCATTGATCCTATTTTCTCTCATCTATACTCAACAGTTAAACCCAAGGTCAATAGTAAGTCATTTCACATCATTTAAGTCATTGATTTCCCTTAGAAATGTGACAGCGTCACACCCCGAGTTTCTTTCTCAATAAATATCGAAAATATACAAAGTACATGATTTTACTTAATCTTGGGTAAAATAAATTTAATACAAAGACCTTGTCCTTATTTTCTATTACTTTGAAAGTGAGCACGAATGTGACACGTAGAAATCAGCATTTTGTAAAAATGATTGCTTCTGTATAATAGTCTATGTAGAGTTTCCTTTTAGCAGCTCGTCATTAAAGTACTATTAGACACGCAATACCATCATAAGTACCAGAAAAAGGGGGATGGATATTTTTGTTTTAAATGTTCTTTTATTATTTTCCGAACATGTATTTGTAAGGAAAGTATTGTAATCCCAATCTCTGAAATTGATATTGTACATCGCATAGCTTAACCTGTTAACGCCCGAATTGATTTTGCAAAATATTATTAGCCGATTATTTCACTTCTAAATTAATATAGACAACTGACAGTAAAATATATTAACTTAAAAAATTCTTCTGATAGTTTCAAATTTACAGTCTAACCTCATTTATTGACATTTAGTGTTCTAGCGGGAAAACTTCGAGATAGAAAATTTTTGAGATAACAGATTAATTTCCTATTATATGTTGACAAAGATCTCGAAAGTACTGTATTATAATTTATATTATTATTCAACTTGATTTAAGTTAGTATACCTGCGCAAAAATCAAATATATGTGCGACGAATGAAAAATCATAAAATGACTATCCAAATTATAAACGTATAATTAATAGTAGACACATAAAACTTTCAGGCATCATTTAGAGTGACGCTATAAACTGTCACAAAAAAGCAGACATCATTCCAAGAAACCAAATAAAACATACGTGCCGTTTTATCAGCTGTCCTCAAATGAGGACACTGGGTGCTAACGGGTTAAAAATGAATCGTCGTTGAATGTTGCCAATTTACATTGGTGACTGTCATGATGTCTAGTTTTATAACTCCAACTTTTGTCTTGACACGAGCTCCTCTTTTAGGAAATATCAACAATTTTACTCGTTTTTTCATAACATATAGATGTGTGTGTGTGTGAAAACGATAGCATATAAATGCTTCGTTCGAATGAGCTGAAAGTTGGAACTTATGTTGGTTACTGAAGCCCAAACCTTACATAGATTTTGGGCAACCTAGCGCTTATAGTTTTTTTATAGGGACACAAAAGGAAAATTCCTCATCCTTATAGTCGGGATCAATTATTCAAAGTGTGATATTGTCTAAATACCTTATTCTTTTGAGCTGAAAATTCGCATGCATATTATACGACACTGATATTTAAAGATTTTAGGGAATCTAGCACGTATAGTTTTATTTTACAGGGACGCCACGAAAATATTTTGACATTATGGCCTATTTAAAGGGCGATAGCTTTAAAACGTCTTATTCGAATGAACTGAAATGGACCTATAATATACATGTTATAGGTCACTGTCATATGAATTGTAGAATCTAGTAAATGTAGCACACAGATTTTTTTTTTTTTTTTTTTTTTTTTTTTTTTTTTTTTATGGGGCACAACGAAATTTTCTTTATCATTATTGCCTATGGGTTAAATTTTTTAAAGTTCGATAGCATCTAAATAACTTATCTAATTCCGCTCAAAATATATAGACATATTTAGGTCACCGTCGCATCATCTGTATAGATTTTGTCGCATCTATCACTTATGGATCTTTACAGGGATACGATCAAAACTTTATTTTGCCGTTATGAGCTACATACTCAAAATTACTATTTGAGGCATAGTAGCACTAACCGCCTTATTCGATTCATCTGATTCATTTCAGACTTCTCTAATTTCAAATTTTCTAAACAATCATTAATTACTAAATGTTCGGAAAGTCGAGTGGAGTCTCTCCAAATTTTATTTAATTGAACTTTATATTATGTTATACAATTGCTAAAAAAAGGAAAATGTTTCAACATTTTATTTGAGCATGACAGATATGTAAGAATACACTACAAATTTAGATTATTTTTTTTCTCAATTAATTAATAATATGTAAACAAATTATTAGAAAATTCTCGTAAATCATAAATAAATCTTTTTTTTTTTTTTTTTTCCAAAAATCTTCTTAAGAAATACTTCACCGAGAAAAAATTCTGTGACTGACATCTAGAATCTAAATTGTGGCTCTAGAAAAAATAGTTCCGTGTCATCCTTATAAATTCTAGTCCCCTTGAAAAGTGAGTTCTAGAAGCCCCTATTAGAATTCTAGAGCATTTGCTTATATTCTCGATGGCAGAGTTATTTAAAAATCTCTGCAAATAAATGAGACTGCAAGAGGCGGGTTTCTGCAACTATAATCTTGGTTTATTACCAAATTCTAGAAAATCAAGCAAGAATTTCTCGCAATATAAATGATTCAGAATATTTAGAGTATTCAGAATATTGTTTTACCATCTAGAAATGTGTACACTAGAAATTATTGATAATTTCGTCTATTCAGTTTATTGGCGTGCCTTATGCGCATAGCTCGGAAATCTATATTTCTAGTTAAGGGATTTAGAAAATGGCCACTTATTCATACTGGAGAAAGGCGGTATATGTTTTTTTCTCAGTGTTTTAACTCGCAATTTTAAAAATTTTTTTTTTTTTTTTTTTTTTTTTTTTTTTTATGTTGGCGCTAAATTTCTTCATGCTAAATTTATTTTAAAAAGTAAAAAGTAAATTAAATATTAGAAAACTGTAATACATTATAAATAAAGCTAATTATTATTGTCGATATCTTATCCAGAAACGCTTTAAATGCTGTTCGCTTTATTTAAATCTTTACACAACAAATTTTACATTACAAGCATTATATGGGCCATTAAGATTTGCAATACTTTTCTTACATTCTATTACAAATTCGATAACTAAGCTTTTGCTTTAAATACTTTTGCAATTATATGCTTCATTTAGCAATTATTGAATGTTTAATGGTATATTAATTCTTACATGTGATACAGTAATGGAGCTTTATCTTTTTTCACATAGAGAAAATAAAAATTCACATTTAAATTCAAAAAGCATTTGAAATAAATGCTCTTTTGGTGATGGCCATTTGATATAGGGAGCCTGAGATAAACCGCTAAATTATGTTCAAACATTTAGCCAAATCAAAGGCAATGCAAAAATAATAATTTCACATTTTCAAAAATAAATTATAATATATTTAAATAATTCATAATTTTACAACAACCATAATAATAATAAGAAGAAGAATGATAATAAGAATAAGAATAATTTTTAAAATAACTACAATGAATGTCAAACTTTTTGATATAAATGACTGAATAGGAAAATAGTTTTTCATTTTCTAGTTGAACTTTTTTACTTAAAAAAAATTGCTTAAAGTTATATTCTATTTTTCATAAAAAGGTAATTTTCTATTCATTATTTCCTGTCTCTCATGGAATAATAATGTCTGAAGAGGCCGTTGAAAGCAAATTATTCTACAAGAAAAGTTTTTTAACACTTTCTGATGCACTTAATACTTGAAAAATGATTTCGTGGAAAGAAATCTAAACCTTAGTCTAAATCTAATTCTTATTTTCTCATAAACAATATATGAAAGGGATAAAAAATAGTTAAATTTAAATAATTAAAACCCCATTTTAAAATCTAGAAATCGCTAATAATTCGCTAAATATTCCCGCCGAAATAGACGGTATTTAAGCTGGAACACACGAGAACTCGTGGCTTTTTCTGATATTGACTTGCTTAGTAAATCTACGTAAAATATTACTCTTATCATGTAAAAACTCGCTAACGAAACCCGCGGATCCCGAGGGGCGCCTCTACGGAGAAGTGCCGACCTTCGGCGTGGTTACGGGATATATGACACTCAGGATGTCTAACTTTCAGGCCAAGACTGCATCTTGAACTTAATAAAGGATTATTAGTTAATTTGATTGACTCCTCATGCTTTCTAAGATGCTCACATTACTGGAATACCAACCCACTTAATGTTAACGGACCCATATTACGTTACACATATATATACCGGGTGCCCATATAAGTCTGTAGACATTTTAAAAATTCATAAAAATTGAAGGAATTAGTAGAATTGAACGCGGTTAGCGACAAAGTTATTCTCGTAAAAAGAGATTTTTTTCCCTTTACAGAAAAAAAAAAAAAGTTAAACTTTTCGTCGATAGAGGGCTCTACATGGACGAATAACGAGAAATATGCCAATCAGAGACCTATAAACTGCATGATTTTACGAGTAACACATCTTATTTCCTATTTTGTTTCCTACTTGTGCATGCATGAAGTTTTGATTGCGATGCTCACTTGGTGGATAACAGATTATTGATGAAGGTGTTTTCCGTGAGTTAAGAACCGCCGACCGAAACGGTGTTTTAACTCGTTTGTAAACTGTAATTTATAGTAATGGCGAACACATAGAATAGGATTTATATGCCTGTAAATTTATATGCAAAAAAATAAATACACTTTTTCATGAATATTTGTGATTTGCTCACGTACAGCGCCCTCTGCCGACGAAAATTTTAACTAATTTTTTTTTCTTTACCACAAAAAAAAAAAAAAAAAAAAAAAAAAAAAAAACCTTCTTCATAAGAATAATTTCCTCGCAAACCACGTTCAAATCTACTAATTTCTTCAATAGTTATGAATTTTTAAAATGTCTACAGACTTATGGGACACCTGTTATATACAGGGTGGTTGTAATTAAACTTCACCTACAAACAGCATCCTACAGCGCAAACGGGTGAACGGAGTGGAATGAAATTTATAATATAGACTATACACGAGATGCGCTCACGGAATTTCGAAAAAAAAAAAAAAAAAAAAAAAAAAGTTACAAATGGTCACCAGAGAGCACCTTTTCCGGTAAAACATTAAATTTAACACAATAAACGATCAAAATGGAATACAGAAGCAATATTATCAATCCAGAACAAGAATTATGAGTGATAAAATGTAAAACCGGGAAAAGCTGTCAGTTATAGGGGAAAAAAATGTCGAGATTTTCATGCTTGCGAAGAAGAGGAAGCTTTATGCAAAGCAGGTATTACTTAATGTGGTTCGATAACAAGGTGATCAGAAACTAGTCAATAAATGTTAATATTGTTTCTGTATTCCGTTTTGGTCGTTTATTGTGTTAAATTTAATGTTTTTCCGGAAAAGGTTCCCTCTGGTGGGCATTTTGGAACTATTGGGTTGTTCGGAAAGTAATTTCGTTTTTTCCTTCGAAAATGAAAGACGATTTTCTTATATTGTATAAATATTTTAATGAATTATATATTCTACACTTTGATCGGTTTCTTAGCGATCTCACGAGTTGTTATTTGGCAGTTTTTCATAAATCAATACTTTATTTTGTCTTCATTAGCACAAACTGGTTTTCTAGAACGTTATGCATCTTCAACTCAAAATTGCCAGAACAAAATTTGGTAAACCAGTTTTGACAATAGCGTTCTTTAAATAAATTTTCTGTGCACACATCGTATACTTTTTTTCCTTGTTTGAATAGTATTTTCGCATTTTTGATAGCAAAAACAAAATATGCCGAAAATATCGCTTCTGATTTTCTTTATTTGATAGGGCACCAATCAAAAACTATTGAGCAGAATAAAACGACCTTTTTCACAAGCAAGCCTTGCTATATCAGCTGTCTCAATATGTAATGGCAATGCAACTTAAATGTGAAGAAGGTGTGAAAAAAATACAATTAAGTCCTCTGCTGAGAAAAACGAAATGACTTTCCGAACAACCCAATATATATATATATATATTTTTTTTTCCGAAATTCCGTGATCGCATCTCGTGTATAGTCTATATGCCGAATTTCGTTGCATTACGTTCACCCGTTTGTGCTGTAGGTTGCTGTTTATAGGGGAAGTTTAACTATAACCCCCCTGTACACAAAATACAAAAATTATAAGTTTTATAAAAACGGAATAAAATAATTTCGATAAACATTTAAATTATTCTTAATTTTTTTTTTTTTTTTAATTCGTGGTAAGTTATTATTTTTATGAAATTAGATACAAAGAAAAATGGAAAATCGTATATTCTGCATAAGTTATGAAATAAGTGTTTAAATATTATATGTCGGTACAAGGAAAATGAACTGCAAAAAAAGTGTAGTTTCAGCTCTATAAAATGGTATATTAACGAATATATATAACGTTCAAATATTCTAATTTTAGAATAACCTTTTTTTTTTTATTTATTTATTTTTTTTTTAAATAGACATTTTCACTTTATTTAATCATAAAAAACTGCCATTAGAGCTTATAAAAATTTTCTATAAATGAATATTGATATCGAAAAATCTGAATGGATGGCAGCTATGAAATATCTAGCAGCCGCAAAACCGAATTGGATATTTGTAGAGATTACCATTATTCAATAATGGCAGTAAAAATAGTTTAAAATATTATATATAAAAAAAATATTCCTTTTTATTTAAAATATGGTCAAAACATGACGTTACACTGAAAAAAAAAAAAAAAAAAAAAAAAAGAAAAAAAGAAAAAGAAAAAGAAAAAATCTGTTAAAAGTACAGGAAAAATCTGGCAGCTGGGGTGCCAGTTTTTCTCCGTTAATATATACAGTTTAAAACCTTAAAATTGTATCAATGACATATATTTTACACAGGAATCCTGTAAATCAAACAGATTTTTTGTTAAAAGTACAGTTTTGTCCTGTATATTTGACGGAGAAATACTGGCACCCCAGCTGCTAGATTTTTCCTGTACTTTTAACAGTTTTTTTTTTTTTTTTTTTACAGTGTACATATAAATTAAAGGGCTAGACATTAATAGAATTAGATGGGCGTTGTTCGCTGTGCCCTAGACTCTCCTGTGTAAACTATTTTCTGCATGAAACATGCAATTGTGACACGTTTCTATTTCAAAATATATGTTAACATATGAGGTTACATATGAATTAAAATATTAGATATGAATCGAATTAAATGAGAGTTGGCCAGTGTGTCCTAGTCTCTCCTTTATACAATTTTCAATAGGATAGGTGCAATTGTGACGCATCTATATTTTAAAATATATGCCAAAATATGAGGCTACATATGAATTGAAATGTTAGATATTAATAGAATTAAATGGGCGTGCCCGATGTGTCCTAGTCTCCCCTATATACCAATTTCAATAGGAAAAATGCTATTGTGAACCTCAGTAACATATATCAGTTTCATCGCATTCTAAAATTATTTATTGGACTGATAGTGCATTACAAATGGACGAACAGACTGATGAACGGGTTTTATAAATAATTTTCAGCTTTGTCGGAAAATATTAAAAATTATAAAAAGAATCTTTAATATTTTCTGTTTGGAATTAACAGGGAGAAGGGGCCGCTCAACACTTCAGGAGTGGTGTCGAGCGATTCTACCTATGCTATAGTCCCCTCCTTCGGAACGTTTATTTAAAAAACTTAAAAAAAAGAATATATATATATATACAAGAGCCGCTGGAGACAGGTCTCCCACGTGACAAGCAGCGGCGGTAAAGAAGTCATATTTCAATTTAATACTGAGCTCATCACGACAAGGGGTACCAATGCAGAGCAGAGATTGGTTAAGGTAGTGCCGTCCATAACCCTTCGCGACAAAGGGCACTTGGTCAGGATGCTGTTGAACAGCAGGCAAAGATTTACTGAAATTGCTTATGGTAAAATTGTGATATGTGCATTGAGCCAGTAGTAATTAAAAATCAGTAGAGGAGTATAAACATAAGCAGAATTTAATTGACTTAGTCTATTAAGTTTGAAATTTCCATAAAAAGAGAAAAAATTTTGTTTAGCTTTTGAATTAAAGAGGGTCTTGTAATTATGTTCTCTAACCAGTTGGAAGGTTTAGTAGGAGGATTCCTTAAGTGATATCTGTTTGGAATTGAAACAAATTATGGTATAAGATGGTTTTCTTACTTTTCTATCTTCATTTTTAAACATATAATTCTAAAAATACGCAAAAAACACAGGCTTGCAAAATTGAAGTTGACAAAATTTGATTTGATGATTTTAGCTGAACTTTATGTTTTTTGATGTGCTAAAAGCGAAATACAGCCCATTTTTCTCTATCACGTACAGATTTTTGTCAATACAGGGTATTTACCGACACAATTTCTTACATATACGATCACAACAATAGGTTGGTTGGTTAGTATGGTTTCACGTCGCACTAGTGCTGCTCTATTACAACAATAGCTATCCATGATTAATTAATCAAGAAAACATACTATAAAACTTACCATATAATTATATTGGTGGAAGAGTAATGGAAGAAATTACATTGGTAGACACCCTGTATTGACAAAAATCTGTAAGTGATAGAGATGAACTGACTTCATTTTTCGGTTTTAGCACACTAAAAATCATAAAGATCAGTCAAAATTATAAAATCAAAATTTTACATGTCGACCTGTGAAATTATTTAAAAAAAAAAAAAAAAAAAAAAAAAAAAAAAAATAGAAAAATCTTCTACTATACGATACATACTATAACAAGATTTTTATTTCTTGTGTTTTTGTCATTTGGTTTATTGTTTGGATGTTAAGTCTTCTAACATGCATTTAAATCATATACTTTCATTCGTGTTTTTGAACTTAAAAATGAATGTTTCATTAATTTTTTGTTTGATTCTAAAATTTACAATAACAAAAAGCATTTTGTGAATTAGCAACAAGTGGTTATCTCAGTTTTTGAATTGTGAAGAATTACGAATTTGATGGCTCAAAAAATAGAATAGTTTCCATTCGTAGATTGGCTTTATTCTTTTAAAGGATTGTGCAGAAATATGTTTTATATATTTTAGACAACTTAGCATTTTTGTTTGACACTTTCAATCTCTTACAAAAGAAAAGAGTTCCAAATGATCTTTGCAAAATGAAAATTCTTCTCCGTGACAAGAAAAGTTTTTCTTTATATTACTTTAGAATTTTCAAAATCCTGCTTGATAACAAAATATATTCTTGAAAAATATTCCAAAAGTTAGAATATTTTATATATTGCACGGAAAGCAGGAAAATAATGCGTTAAGTGGTCTACAAGCATTCTTCAAACAGCATAATAATTTTCTTATATACAGGGTGTTTCAGTACACTGTAAAAATATGTCCTATTTGATGCCAGAACGTATTTTCTCAAATTACAGAAAATTTCTGGCAGCAAATAGGACATATTTTTTACAGTGCAACACGTTTCAGAATTTCTAGGACAGGGTTCCCACCTGTCACTTTTATGGGCACTAGAAATTTTTAATAGTTTTTATTTTTGTTTTTATTCCCAAATTCTTATGTACTTACTGTCATTCACAACGGTATGTTTGTGAATCTCAACATAATTTAATTGTTGCCAATTTTTTTTTCGAAAGAATAAAATAAAATAAAATAATAATAATAAACGTACATTTATTTAAAATGAGGAAAATAAATTAGAAAATTAGAAAATAAATTAGAAATATCAGTCGTATCGTTACAACTAAGGTACCAAATGAAAGGGAAAATTTTTGTGAATTCGATGGATTAAACAGCTTATCGATCGGACAATTAGATTTTTTTAAAATTAACTAAAGTATGCATTTTAGGTGGCAACATCAGAAGATTGTATGGAAACCGTTAGGAAAAAAAAAAAAAAAAATCTGCTTCACATTAAGTCACATGTTTTTGAAATGGGATTAAGAATTGCAGTTTTCAATTTTTTTTTAATTTCCTCTCACGAACACAAAAATATAATATACAGCCTGTACCCTACAAGACCAACTTGCATTTCAAATTACATCAATTTTTTTGGTTAATAAACAAAAAAGTTACCTCTCTCTCTCTTTTTTTTTTCCAAATTAAATTTTACTCTAACTTCGAAAAGATTTATGTGATACGATACATTAAGAATTTGGACTTAAAAAAAATTTTTTTTTAATAGATTATTTTTAATATTTTTTCACGACTAATTAAGGATAGTCGTAAGAAACCTTTAAAGGAAATGATCTTTGAAATTTCCGGTGCCCAAAAAAATTATGAGTGGGAACCCTGCTGGGAGAAGTAGAGTTCGTACTAACGATTTAGAATCAAAGATCTTTCCTGATGCGATGGCGGACACTAAAACAACAGAAATAAAAAAACGCCCCGCAAGTGATTATTTGTTTTAATGAAAATTTACATGAACAATAGTAACATGAGCCAAATACAGTATTCGAAATTTCATCCACCGACTTCAGTGCTGTACTCATTGATTTTGAAAACGACGTACATTCATTATTAAAACGAATTATCACTTACGTCTTTTTACTTCCTTATACAAAGTATAAGGAAGTATAGTAATCCCGATTTGCGAAATGGATTTTGTATTTCACATTGCTCGAAAACGAATGATCGCTGAATGTTGCCAATTTATACGTGTGACAGTCATGATGTCTTGTTGCACACCTGCAAGTTTCGTCTTAACACGAGCTCTCGTTTTAGAGATATAAGCGACTTTACACGATTTTTCGTGACGTCTGTATGTATGTGTGTCTGTGTGTCTGTGTGGGGGGGGTGTATGTCGCATAACTCAAAAACGGTTGGACGTAGAAAGTTGCGAATTGGTACATAGGTTTGTTATAACATCTAGTTGTGCACCTCCCTTTTTGGACTTTATATGATTTTCCGTTTTGGAGATATTTAGAAAAATTAGGTTTATAATGGGCAAAATGTATCAAAAACGGTAATAGCTCAAAAACGGTTTGGACAAATCTTGCAATTTAACTGACTTCTCGACTAGCTAGACATTTGAAACTTTCAGAAAAGGTCAGAACACGTTGACATGAGTCCCCCCAAAGACACAACTTTGACATGAGTCCCCCCAAGGCACAACTTTGACATGAGTCCCCCCCCAAGGCACAACTTTGACATGAGTCCCCTCCCCAAGGCACGACTTTGACATGAGTCCCCCCAAGGTACAACTTTGACATGAGTCCCCCCAAGACACAGCTTTGACATGAGTCCCCTCCCCAAGGTACAACTTTGACATGAGTCCCCCCCAAGGTACAACTGTGACATGAGTCACCCCAAGGCACATGAGTCCCCCCAAGGCACAACTTTGACATGAATCCTCCCAAGGTACAACTTTGACATGAGTCCCCCCCAAGGCACAACTTTGACATGAGTCCCCCCCAAGGCACAACTTTGACATGAGTCCTCCCCAAGGCACAACTTTGACATGAGTCCCCCCCCTAAGACACAACTTTGACATGAGTCCCCCCAAGGCACAACTTTGACATGAGTCCCCTCCCCAAGGCGCGACTTTGACATGAGTCCCCCCAAGGCACAGCTTTGACATGAGTCCCCCCCAAGGCACAACTCTCACATGAGTCCCCTCCCCAAGGTACAACTTTGACATGAGTCCCCCCCCAAGGCACAGCTTTGACATGAGTCCCCCCCAAGGTACAACTTTGACATGAGTCCCCCCAAGGCACATGAGTCCCTCCAAGGCACAACTTTGACATGAATCCTCCCAAGGTACAACTTTGACATGAGTCCCCCCCAAGGCACAACTTTGACATGAGTCCCCCCCAAGGCACAACTTTGACATGAGTCCTCCCCAAGGCACAACTTTGACATGAGTCCCCCCCCTAAGACACAACTTTGACATGAGTCTCCCCAAGGCACAACTTTGACATGAGTCCCCTCCCCAAGGCACGACTTTGACATGAGTCCCCCCAAGGCACAACTTTGACATGAGTCCCCCCCCTAAGACACAACTTTGACATGAGTCCCCCCAAGGCACAACTTTGACATGAGTCCCCTCAAGGCACAATTTTATTTTTTATTTTTTTTTTACGTATGCATGCATTTTTTTAATATATTTTCAGCCAAATGTTTCGGCTCCAGTGACAATGTTTTTTAACATTATGTATATTTCTAAAAGTGTATAAGGAAGTCATGTGGTGCCCACATCAGATTTTTTATTAATGATATATCTGTGTATAACAATGGGTCAGAAAGCAATTTCGACCGCATATCGCTAAATGGTTCTGAGTCGTCAGGTTGAACTCTACCTCTCTTAGAAATTCTGAAACCTGATACTAACACACCCTGAATTTAAGTAGCCTATATATGTATATACGAGGGAAAGTCATTAAGTAAGTCACAAAAGATAATAAAAAAATAATTCAACATGATAATCACTTGGAAACAATTTTAATTTTTCCACATAATCTACAGCAACGTTGATGTATTTATCTCATCGTTTTATCAGAGCCCCAATACCAGCTGCATAAAATTTTTTGGGTTGCTGTCTCATCCACAGAAGGACTTCATGCTGAACGTCGTCGTCATCTGCAAACTGTTTGCCTCGAAGATGTTAAATCAGTGGTCCAAACAGGTGAAAATAGCTTGGGACTAAGTCTGGGCTGTAAGGTGGATGCTGTAGCATCCATAAACAGGTAACATTTCTTCATGAATATTTCTTTATTCCAGTTCTTCCGCCCACAAAAATCGGACCACAGCTCGCTGCTCTTCTATCGTACAACCATTCAGCACCATCCCCATTTTTAAAACTGCATCACGCATGCGTGTGAATTCTACCTACTCAGTATGAATAATGTAATAAGTATCATAAAGCTGTATGTTGCTGCCATCTATCACTATTCTTTGGAGATATCTGTTACTACTTTAAATCATGCCACATGCATTTGTGACTTACTTAATGACTTACACTCATATTTCTACGAAAATGCGGATTTTATTCACGTGGAAAGAATTTAGCAATGAAACAGGTAGTTTCCATTAACGAATATTCCCGAAAACATTAACTAAAACTGTCATTTGTAACACAAAATTCAAGAGCATTAAATACGCTCTAAAGCACGAATATTTCTGATACTGAAATAACGATCAAACACTTATAGCGCAGTCTATGACAGGCATCTCATTAGTACAAGCTCAAGTATTTGAACGCAATCGAAAAGTTTTGGGAAAGACACACCATTTTATAGACTGAGATACGGCTTGGCAAATTTTAGTCTAAAAGTCAATTCCACCCTCCTCCTTAAAATAAAAAATTCGAAAATCGCCGAAAAAGATATTTTTTTTTATTAAATTCTAGTCTCGTTATGAGAAATTGCTTCACCGTGAAGTGATTGAAAGCTGTTTTATGCTCGTAATTGTGTTTTTTGCATCCCCCCCCCCCCAAAAAAAAAAATAAAATAAAATAAAATAAAATAAATAAATAAATGAATGAATAAAAATAAAAAATAAATAAATAAATAAATAAAATAAAATAAAATAAAAATAAAATAAAAATAAAAATAAAAAAAGAGGGAAAAGAGGTGGGGGGGGGAAATTTCACACAACCTTGTTTTAGTGTGATCAGAGTGTGAAAAACAACCTTCCCACCAAAATTCATGATCCAATCTCCCAAAGCATCGCGGGGTCCATGTTTAGTCAATGAGTTGGTGTACACATGTATATGCGGGCGATTCTCAGAAACCTAACAATTTAATGTCCGAGTAAAGTATCACAATAACAGCTTAACATAAGAAATTGATTTTTATTTTCTTTAATGGCAAAATTTTTCAGTGTATTCCAATCCATATAAATAGCATTACTTATATATTATTTCCTAAAACAAACATTTAAATGTCCAAAAAAAAAAAATGTTCTGACTTGTCCAAATCATTTTCTGAAAATTTATTTATTAATTAAAAAAATCACATCAATATTTCACAAATTAAATTTGTATTAGCGAACTATACACTCTTAAAGGTTTAAAGTAACACGTATTGGATGGATTTAATCATTTAACTCATCAAGTGTATCAATTTAAAATTTGTCCCAAGGTTTTAGTGTTAGTGTCCTGGTCTAGGGAATTTTTGAATAAATTTAAAGAAAGAGGAGGAATTTTTAGCCTGGCGCATAACAACAATATCCATTGCCACCACTTTGTTAGATTCATATGCTTTGAAGGTCTGATTCATCAAGTGTTCTTATCCTAGTTTTGCAATTTTAAACCAATGCATGTAACATTTTATGCTGCACTCTCCTGTATAACATTTCTATTACATATTAAAGATTTTTTCACAAATAAAACGTGCTATTGATAAAATTATGTGATGATAATAACAGATAATCCTTCTCAAACTTAAATTTGGCTCTAGAGGCATCATGCAAGAAAATTGTCACACTTCTGGTAGTCAAAAATGTCACACATCTGGTCGTCAAAAATGTCGCTTTTTTGGCATAGTAAGCATAAACTTAGACAGATACTTAGCATAATTAAAAATAAGTTCCCTTTATTTTTCCCTACTACGTGTCTTAAGTGTGTAAGTATATATATATATATATATTACATTTTTTAAAGCACTTTTGTTTTTAAGGAATTTGAGATTTGAAAAGATAAGTTTTTGGAGAATCACCCATACATAGATTCAACTTAGCTAATGAGCAAATATATTTTCTAAAAACTTTTTAAAGATTCTCAAAAATCAATACGCAGTTAAACAAATTCTTTATTTATTTATTTATTTATTTATTTTTTTTTTTTTTTCATTTTCATTTTTATAAACATAATTTATGGCCAAATTTCTGGTTATATTAACACTAAAATAGAAATTTAAGCTTATCTTTTAAATTATATAAAATTCATATTATTTAATTATTCGATTATTGTTTCTTCTTTCACAAACATTAATGTAGAAATACATTCTTAGAATTTCAAATTATTCTTAAAATATAAAAAGAACTTTTTTTCTGCTATGATACTTGATTCTATAAAGTTCTACTAAAAGCAATATTTAACAAAATAAGAACTCGTGGAGAACTTATTTCTTGAATTCAGCTGTACTTAGGTGTCTAGAAAAGGAAATATAGTTTTCATTTTCAGGTTCGACTTTTACATTTCAAAAAACTGTTCGCAGTTGTTATTGTTCTTTTTTTTTATATATATAACTGAATTTATATTCTACATTTCCAATGGCTAACAAAGGGAAAATTCACAAAAGATCGCTTTCAAAAAGAAATGCTCTTTGCAAAAACAGAATTTTATTATTATTATTATTAATCTGTATTTAACACTTTTAAAATTAAGCACAGATGTAAGGGAAAATTTAACCTGAAAATATGCAAAATGTTAAAGTTTATTTCATCAAAATGATACTTTTGTAAAATTTATAGTATTTAGCTGGAAATGATCATTACAAGAATACGATTTAATTTAAGAATAAAACTAGTAAATAAAAAAGTATATTATGGACATCACGAAACTTTCTTCTATATTATTTTATATAACAATGCCAAATATCGGTGAAGATGCACAATAATTTGATGGACATACGATAATTTTGCAGTTTTGTACATAGACAGTTTCGAACAATTTTGAGTGAAAGATGTAGATATTTTGCCATAGATAAAGAAGCAGTGGGCTAGTAATAGCAGCATTCTTGTCAGCCATTACTCATCCAAGTTAACTCACCTATCTTTTTCATAATGCACATCTCACATGCAAATTTTTATGAAATTATACGCTAAAGAAGCTGAAATACATCTTTCTCGTAAATCAAGTAAATAACATAATTCACTCACGTTATTTAAAAATGATGAGTATTTAAGTACACTTCCCTACAGGGAACACCATGAATGAGTAGGTAGAATGTAACGAAAATTTATACACAGATAGTTTTGCGTATATAAATAATTCATGCTAGTTGCAAAAAAGTAACTTTACATAAAACAGCGTAATACGGGTGATTCGTACAAAGATGCCCCGGCGATACAAGCAGCAACCCTAGAACATGCAGAATCATTTACTGTAGAGATAGTGGCTTGAGGATTGGAAGTCCATTTATTTTCAAACCTTCTCTATAGTTCATTTTTCTACTGAGGCAAGTGCAAAGCAAACAAATAGCATCCAATCATGCCCAACAAATTCTCAACTGATCAGGGATTAGGAAACCTTGAGAGCCAAGTGAGGAACTGAACACGTTGCAAGGATTGTCTGCGAATGAGTGTAATGTGCTGTCGCGTGTTGTATTGCTGAAAAAAAACATTTTACAGCCGCTGAATGTATGATAACGTAATTGACTGCAGCACCAAATCAATATATCGTCGTGAAGCCAGAGTGCCACCCATGCGTAACAGGGGTAACACGCTCGCTAATGCGATGATACCTACTATTTTGTCACGTTGACGAACAGTATGGCGTTCAACAAGAATGATCAGATTTCTCTATCCCCCCACATTTCCAGAATCTCAACAGGATCTACCATTGGATAAACAGAACCGAGACTCATACATGGTGTTCATCGAAAATAAAAGGCAACTTTGTTGCCAGAAATTTTCTGTAAAAAATGGAATTTATTTCATTATTATTATTTATTTATTTATTTTACAATGTTATAATAAATATCATATTATGTATAATTTTATTAACCGTTCTTTTTAATATTCACTTTAAAGCTGAAATGTATTCTTCAAATTTCATATTATATTTAGAACATAAGAAGAACATACTCATAGCAATATATATATATATATATATACCGGGTGATCCAAAAGTCAGGACAAACTTTAAAAATGAATAATTCGAAAACGAATCAAGATACAAAGATACGGTTTGCACCAAACGGATGGAAAAGAAGCCGGGTTTTCTGTGGCAAAGAAAAAAATATAGTTCAGTTGGCGACCAACAGATGGCGCTGTCGTATTTCTGATGTAGGATTATGCAAAGCAACAAACGATATAAAAAGGAACAACTACAGCAGGTAACGGTAGTTGAAGCTTATATGCATCGAAATATCGCATTCTCAGTCGCTACTTTAATCACGCATGGCCTCCAAGATCTCCCGATCTAACACCCTGTGACTTTTGGCTGTGGGAATTCTTGGAAGTCAAAAGTGTACAGCGACCAACCGGCATCACTAGCAGCACTGAAAGATGCTATCCGCCAAAATGTGTCTGCCATAACGCAAGAAATGCTAAAAAATGCTGTGAACGATGTGGTGAATCATCTCACAGCTGTACTTCTGAATGATGGACAGTGAACAGTTACTGTAGTAGTACTAATTAACTGTAATTAAGCTGAATTGTAAGTTGTCAACATTTTTTTCCATTTGTAAATCATCTTTTGGTGAAATAAAACACTATAGCGCCATCTGTTGGTCGCCAACAGAACTAATTTTTTTCCTTTGCCACACAAAACCCGGTTTCTTTTTCATCCGTTTGGTGCAAACCGTATGTTTGTATCTTGATTCGTTTTCGAATTATTCATTTTTAAAGTTTGTCCTGACTTTTGGATCACCTGGTATATATTAATTAAAAGAAGAAGAAATATTAAGCAAAGTTAGAGCATATGATGAAGTCATTTCTTTGATTCAGTTACACTTCATAAACATTCTTATTTATCCGTAGATTAAATAAATGGAAATATGATTTTTCTGCCTAGCAATCAATATATTGTTTTTTTTTTTTTTTTTCCTGAGTTTCATATATCAACGTACAGCAAACAAATTCTGTTTTACGAAAGTATTATCATAAATATCTTATTTCCAGTTATTAAAAAAATTGTAAATATGTTTAACACTGAAATTTATAATTTATTATATGAGATGTATAAATTTTATATTATTTATTTTAATTTATTATTCATTTATTTATTTATTTACTGGTATATTGTTTTTTTTTTTTTTTTTTTTTTTTTTTTAAAAACAGAAATTTATTCTTCAAATTACAAGTAATTCTTGAGGCATAGAAAAAAAAAAGAAAAAAAGCATTTCTTAGTTATTTATTTCTATATGTTAAAACAAGAAGAAACATTTAACAAAACAAGAACAAGTCGCAAAATTATTTCTTGTATTCAGTCGCACTTTGATGTCTGAAAAAGGAAATAAGAGTTTTTCTTTTCTGATTTGACTTTTGCATTTCAAAGAAGAGTTGGTATATATTCTTCTTCTTCTTTCTTTATGACTGAATTTGTATTCTTCATATCGTACTAACAAAAGGAAAATGTCACAAATAACCATTTAAAAAACAAACATTCTTTGCCAGCTCAGAAGAAAATGTTTTTTCTGTAATTAAAATTTTCAAAATTAAGCATTAAATTAAGGAAATATTAGCTCGAAAATATG
Organism: Salticus scenicus; assembly: GCA_963930645.1. Taxonomy (NCBI): domain Eukaryota; kingdom Metazoa; phylum Arthropoda; class Arachnida; order Araneae; family Salticidae; genus Salticus; species Salticus scenicus. The sequence goes on from OZ005659.1 coordinate 101,643,390, forward strand.
TAAAATGTTAAATTTTATTCGATCAAAATGATAGTTTTGAAAATAATATATTAGTTTCTAAAATAATTTGTTACAAGAACATAATATAATTAAAGAATGAAAACTGTATATAGATAACGTTCATATTAATAGTTTAGATATACAGGGTGATCAATTTAAAAGAGTGCCCGTTGATTTTTTTTATTACCCTTAAATATGACGGATGTGGCAACTATTCTAACACTGAACTATAATTGTTTGAACCTTGTTTAAGTGTGGGAGACAATTTCCAACACTGTTGGACTGGTACAACATTATTTGTGAGGTAAAGCATAAATGGAGACGCACAATTTCTTTAATCCTGAAATAATTTTATTTATAAAAACCAAAATTTAATTAAATTTTTTTGCATTATTATTTCTACATTACATTTACATTATCACTATAATTTTTACATTATCATTTCATAAGCTTTTCCAGAGAAGTCCTGCAAACATCGATGAATTAAAACAGATCATAACTAAAGCAATCTCGTCAATAACACCAACAATGCTGCGAAGTGTATCAAAAACCTGGTTCGGCGTGTTCACGTTCGCATTCAAAACATTTTCGACATTTTCTGTGAGGAACGATAATCTAAAAAAATTGAATTAAATAATGTTTTTCAAAAATAAAATTATTACAGGATTAAAAAATAAGTGCGTCTCCATTTCTGTTTTACCTCACAAATAAAGTTGTAACAGTCCAACAGTGTTAGAAATTGTCTCACAAACTTAAACAACATTGAAACAATCATACTTCAATGTTAGAATAGTTTCCACATCCGTCAGATTTAAACGTTGTAAGAAAAGCCCACGGGTACTCTTTTAAACTGATCACCCTGTATATTAAAATAAGTGTTTATCTTTAAAAATAATTCAATCACATTATTTAAAAATGGCAGCTATTTAAAGATTTCAAACTTCCAAAGATGAGAAAGAAATATAAAATGTATTAAATTCAACTACCAATGTGTTAAATTCATTCTATTCATTCTACATTCCATAATTTCATTCGTTTTTTCTTTTGACATTTATTTTAAGGGGGCAAGGGACGATGGGGAAAATTGTAAAAATCGGTGCAATTAAAAAAATCCAGTTAATTATTATAAAATGTATGAAACTACATAAAGCTTTTAAAATAGTATCATTCTACAGTTTTTCAAACATTATTTAAAAGATTTTACGAAATTTTAAACTTTAAATTTATTTTTCGTGGATTTTAAATTTCAAGAATAATTAGTTACTTATAATATGATTTCTTTTTCATCCAATTCTTTTAAAATTTGTATTGAAGTTAATAAGTGTATTAGTCACAAAAGTAACTAATACACTGATAGTTTCTTGCATTCATTTTGAAATCAAGAATTTTTTACTTTTGTTACGAACTCTCAATTTCAATCGCGAGACAAAAATTAGCAAAAAATTCAAATTTTACACATTTTACTTTCGCTTACCAATGTATTTGGTACGGAAAGTATTGTTTTTGTGTCAAATATTCGAAATTTTTATATTTACACGTTTTGAGTTCCCCTGAATTCGAGAAACAGGTTTTGAGCGGTTGATATCTGTGTGTGTCTGTTATCATTATATCTCAAGAACAAATAGTAGAAGGAAGTCCATATTCAGTATTCTAAATATATATCATATAGTGATGATACATTAAATGTTTCTTTGATATCAAGCAAATAGTTTGTGTACAGGGACTTCCAAAAGAATTCAAATGCATTATGTCTATGGGGGAAATTTCTGGTAAGTACAGTGTATCATCTATAGGCTGCCCTAAACAAAAATGAATGAGCCTATTTTTACTTTCTCTTACCCATAAGGTAGAGAAAGTATTGTTTTGGAGTCAAATTTCTGAAAGTGAGTTTTTGTTACATTTACACGTTTTGAGGTTCCATGAATCCGAATATCATGTTTTTAGCGGTTGGTCTCTGTGTGTGTGTGTCAGTCTGTTATCAACATATCTCAAGAACAAATAGTAGCAGAAAGTCCACACTTGGTATTCTAAATGTGTATGATATAGGGATGCTACACTAAGCTTTTGCTTGAAATGAAGCAAATAGTTCGTGTACAGGGACACCCAAGAGTATTCAAATACATTACGTTGATTAGGGAAATTGCAGATAAGTAGAGTTTAACACCTATAGACTGCACTAAATAAAATGAAATGAATATATATTTTTTATATGCGTAAAAACATGTCTCATGTAGAATATGGTAGGGAAATCATTCACTGTTCATTTACAGGGCTACGCAAAAGAACTAGATTATAGTGCTACAATAGGTGAAAATTGGTGGAAGCGTATTTTAGGTTGTGCCGTGTATTATTACTATAAGATTATATTTAGGTGCATCATGAGATTTCTACATAATCTTCAAAGGGTATACAGGGTTGCAAATATTTAAGCGATAACGTTCTTTTATATTATTAGCGGAAGTGCTTTAATATAAGGTTTTACCATGTCCAGGAAAGCTGCTCAGGAATTGAAATGAATTTCTCATAGACGTATGATAAATAATGTACGTTTTTAAGCTAAATATTCACCGCTTGTTTTTTGTATATTTACACGTTTTGAGGGTTCCTGATTACTGAAGTCAAGTTTTTTTAATGTTTGGTCTTTGTCTGTGTCTCTTTGAGTAACTCAGAAAAGAATAATTTCAGGAGATCCAAAAGTTGTATTTTCAAATTAATATAAGTTTGTTGCTGGAAAAGTTTGATCAAGACTGATAACTTTCAAGGAATGTTCGGTGTGAAATTGTCTCAACAATTTTAAGTGACCTTTTAATCTTAAAAACAGATTTAAATTCTATATAAATGTAGGTGCAGTTATGAAACGGAGGGGGGGGGGATGGGGCGGTAGCCCCCCTCACACAAAACTAATTATCATATAAAACTCTTCCTAAGCCTAATTTAAATTGTTTTAACGTAGTTTTACGTAACATTACTGGTTATCTCAGATGTTAATCTCCAACCTGTATTTAAAATATTAAATTTCAGGGTAAGAGAAAGTCGTGTGAGTTACACACCAGATTATTTGATATGCATAAAAGCATATTTTCTGTACATTGTGGTATGGAAATCATTCATCATTCGTTTACCGGGCTACCCAATGCATTAAGATATATTGGAACTGTACTTGGAAATTGCTAGAAGTGTGTTTCATTTTGCGTTAGGTGATTTTTATATATTAATAAATTTAAACACACAATGTGATATGCATATAGTTTGTAGGCAATATACAGGGCAATGCAAAATTAAGCTAAACATTCTTTTTTATTGAAATGTAACTGATGGAAGTGTTTTGCTGCATTTCACTAAGTCGACGAACGTTACTCAGAAAAGAAAATTCATTTTTTACGCTCATACTGTAAACAAAGTATTTTTTAAAGTTTAATTTAATTTTTTTATTTTTTATTTTTTTAAAGACGCGTTTTAACATACCCTGAATATAAAAGAAAAGTCCAATTTTTAACGGTTGATCTGTATAGATATCTCTTCTCAGCATAATTTAAAAACAAATACCTACAGAAAGTTTTAATTTGGTACTTTCAAGTTCATATTTGGTTGCCCCTTGAAACATTTGATCATGCAAGAAAGGCAAATCTGAAGACAAATTAATTACAGCCTAATATTTTTTTCTAAATAAACGTAGGCAATATAATTGAACGGGGTGTTGAGAAACGCACAGGGAAAAAATTGGCGATTTAAAGTAATTTAGAATTAGCATGGGGCATTTTGCAATCGGGTATTATTTAATTTTGCATTATTTTCTCCATAAAAGAAGCCTTTCTATCTCTGAAATTACTTTTTATCCTTTAAAATATGCTCTGTGGATAAAAAAAAATGGTAGATTTCAAGACAGTATACCAGTTAAGAAGTGATAGAATATAAAATAAAAATAATTAATTTTTAGCGTCTTTTTTAACTTTATTGTAGAAACATATTCTTCAATTTTCAAGTAATTTTTAAAGCATAAAGAGAACATTTTTATAGCTATGACATTTGATTCTATAAATGTCAACAATTAGCAAAATTAATATTAAAGCAAAATTAGCAAAATTAACATTTAGCCAAATTAGAGCATATGAAGACTTCATTTCTCACATTCAGTCGCAGTTAAATGGCTGAAAAGGGAAAAATAGTTTTTGTTTTCTGGTTTTACTTTACATTTCAAAGAGTAGTCGGTAAATGCTGCTCCTTTTTTTCTTTCTAACTGAATTTGTATTCTGCATTTCCTATATCTAACAAAGAGAAAAAGTCACAAAAGACCATTTGAAGAAGAAATATTCTTAGCAAGAAAAGGCGAAATTGTATTTTATCTGTATTTAACATTTTCAAAGTGAAGCACCAAGGTAAGGTAAAATTTAACTCGAAAAATATGTAAAGTGTGAAAGTTTATTTATTTTATTTATGCTTTTAAAAAATAGTTTATAATTTTAAAGAAAATAATAATGTTAAGGCTACAAAATATAATAATAATAATAATAAAAACAGTAAGTAAGTATAACTGTATTAATATTTTACGTATATATTACGATAAGCAATAAGAATGAGAACGAAAAATAAGCAGATGAACAATTTGCCACAACAGCCCACGAAAGCCAATGTGACCAGTACTTTTAGGTTGATTTCTTTAGAAATCGACTTATTGCAATCACTTCGTTTATCTATATATATAAATATCTATCTATCTATCTATAATGAAAATTTGTCATCACAATAACTCTCGAAATAATACTCCAAATCAAACCAAATTTGGACAGTGAACTGATCTTATAAATATCTTGGATGAGTTCGTTAACCAAGTTGCTCCGATATTTTGTTTTCAAGTGGCAGCCACTTGAAAATTTCTAACCCACATTGTAAAAAGCGTATTTAAAGCAAGATTCGCTTGAATTTTTATGTAAATCTAGACTACATAAGGGTCTAAATGAACTTTATTAATGAAATTTATCTGCCATTTTTAATAAATGGCAGATATCTTAAGTTAAGTGGGGCCACATGAAATCAGGCTACCACTTGAAAATTTAAAATCATGATAACTTCCGAAATAATACTCCAAATCGAACCAAATTTGGACAGCGTCTTAACTTGTGTTATGAATATCTTGGATGAGTTTCTTAACCAAGTTGCTCCACCATTTTGTTTTCAAGTGGAGACCACTTGAAATTTTCAAATTCAAATTGTAAATAGTGTATTCCGAATTTGTTTGAATTTTGATGTATACATAGACTATATAAGTGTCTCAATGAAGTTTATTAATGAACGTATCCGCCATTTTTAATAAAGTGGCGGATATCTTAAGTTAAGCAAGGCCACTTGAAATCAGGCTACCACTTGAAAATTTAAAATCCCGATAACTTCCGAAACAATACTCCAAATCGAACCAAATTTGGACAGTGTCTTAACTTGTGTTATGAATATCTTGGATGAGTTTCTTGGATGAGTTCATTAACCAAGTTGCTCCGACTTTTTGTTTTCAATTGGCAGCCACTTGAATATTTCTAACCCACATTGTAAAAAGCGTATTTAAAGCAAGATTTGCTTCAATTTTTACGTAAATCTTGACTACATAAGGGTCTCAATGAACTTTATTAATGAAATTTATCTGTCATTTTTAATAAAGTGGCGGATATCTTAAGTGGAGCCACTTGAAATCAGGCTACCACTTGAAAATTTAAAATCATGATAACTTCCGAAATAATACTCCAAATCGAACCAAATTTGGACAGCGTCTTAACTTGTGTTATGAATATCTTGGATGAGTTTCTTAACCAAGTTGCACCGCCATTTTGTTTTCAAGTGGAGACCTCTTGATGTTTTTAAATTCAAATTGTAAAAAGCCTATTCGTTTGAAACCTATTTGTTTAAATTTTGATGTATACATAGACTATATAAGTGTCTCGATGAAGTTTATTAATGAACTATGGATTTTCTCGCGAAAAGTCGCCAAAAAAGTCGCCAAGTGAAAAAGTCGCCAAATCTGGCTCCAAATCCATTACCTACCATATTGGAGCTTTTTAATGCGTTTTTAAGGAAAAAGTAGGCTATTTTAATGTTAAAACAAACTAGAAATGCAAAAAATTAACTTTAATCAACTTACTAAGCCTCTTCGAAAGAATTTTTACAAAAAAAAAAAAAAAAAAAAAAAAAAAAAAGAAATATTTTTTAATTCGCAACAATATCTTAGATTAATTAGTTCACTGAGCAACTTTCTCTGCTATTTTGATCCAAGTGGCAGCCACTTAATTTTTCAACACGATGACTTTTGAGATTCTGAATTCCAACTATATTTGTACAGTAGTCTTATCTCACAAATGCATTTGATATATTTGTCAACTTGGCCCACCATCTTGTTTCCAAGCACTGGCCAATTGAAAATTTTAATTTCACATAAAAAGGTATTTATGAACCGATTTGCTTAAAACTCCATATGTAGATAGCCTACATCAATATTTCTACTAATTCGTTAATAATTTGTAGCCGCCATTTTGAAACAAAATGACGTCTACTTTATAAGGAAAAAGAAATCAACCTACCCTTCCGAAAAAGCCGGAAGGACTTGTTTAATTTAGATTTTAAAAATAAAATACTAATTTTTAAGTAATTCCAATGAAAACTCACAACATATAGAAGCATAAAAAGAAAAAGTTTTTTAATGAAATTTTTCCATTGAACTGACTTTAACAAAACAAGCAAAAGAAAAAAAAAAGAGAGAGAGAGAGAGAGAGAGAGAGAGAGAGAGAGAGAAACTGAATTTATGTAACAGGACACAAATAATTTAATAATAAATAAAGTAAAATATCTGAAGCATAATAAAAAATAGATTTATAAACATTATACAAAAAATTAAACATTTATTGACAAAAAAAAGTGTTTGCTGAATGTCTTAAAAATCGTGCAAAATGATTTTTTTTTTCAAAATATTCGTGTTTTCAGTTTAGATGGAAATTTTTAAAACCTCATAATTTTGTTATAACGAAAGCTGACTCATAAATTGTTTTCTTTTTCACAAATGTAAACTGCCAATCTCTCAATACAAACTGTTTACACTTAGAAAGTTTACATCTGATTTTCTTTTTCTTCAGAAATCAAATTTTGGTGTGAAAACATCACATAATATCGCCATTTGTTGGGAATTTTACAAACATTTTGTATTGACTCTGATGTTGCAAGACAGCAACAGACAATAAGATCAGATTTAAAAGATTGCTCTAGAAATAGCTTTCACTTTTTGTTATGTTGCAGAAATACAACAAGGTGTTACAAAGGGTTAGGGATAGTTTTCATTGTGCACATTTATATGAAAACTTGCCCTAAATTTTCATAATAAAAAATAAGGAAAAACCGAATGGAAGCTCCACCTGTTCGGTGACTTGAGCTGAAATTTGATAGGATACCAATATGTGTTAGATGCAACTAAATATAAATTGGAATGAAATTGTTTGAATTAGATTTTTGCCACAAACGTTTTTGTCACATACACGCCTCCACACAGTCAGGAAAGACATTTTCTAAAAATGGTCAAATCATGTTCTGGACCTACCAAAACCTATCAAAGTCATCGAAAACTGAAAATCTAAAGTCTTTATTATCAATCGAATACTCTGTTCTGCCAAATATAAAAGAAAGTAATAAATACTTTAGAACTGAAAATACAGTTGAAGTACCTCCAATACATATTATCTGCTAAGGTCATGATTGCTAGCAGTATTTATACAAGCGGAATCAACAAGATTGCATATTGTTCCTCAGGGGCAAACCATTAATGCTTGGAACTATAGAAATGTAATTTTACCGGATTATTTGCATGTCCTATTCAACAGATCCATGTTCCCTAGAAGAGACCAAAGAGAAATCATCCAAATGACTCTACACCCTATATTGCAAAGATAACCTTAAAGTTAATTAATGCAAGTAGAATTGTCATCACTGGGGGTTTGGGAGCCAAAATGGCAGATAATTCATCTGATTTTAGAGCTTAAAAGCTTGTCCTCAAAAGTTTTTTACAGAAGAAACAATTCTGAAAACTAAATTAATAAAAATATTTCAAACCACTTACAACAATTATTGTGTCATAGATGTTAAAAAACTGCTTCAAACATTTAAGCGTAAAATTAACAAAAAAAAAAAAAAAAAAAAAAAAAAGGGATAAAATGAACAGAAGCTGAAGGTGGATTTTTTAATCATTAATTGAGATCATATAAAATCTTGAATAAAACATTTTGAATAGAATTATTATTATTATTATTATTGTTATTGTTGTTGTTGTTGTTGTTGTTGTTGTATAAATTTCATTAGGACACATGTCTGAGAAACTTTCATTACTCTGCTTAGATGAAAAAGCATTAAAATTTCCAATATTTAAACCTATATTTAGACCACAAAATCTACATTAAAATGTACATAAATGTACTTTCAAAATGCCCTGTTTATATGGCCCATCAGCGACCGAGCGCTCCTGCGCTCAAAACTGGTAGATGGGAAGTGCCAGGTTCTATCCAAGCCATTCGGAGTTTTCCGTGGTTTTCTCCTAAACTGGCATAAATACGGACTAGGACCCCTCAGAAAGACTCCATACGGAGGGCACTCCACCTAGGACACTAGCGTAGTCAATTAGCCTTAAACCTAACAATCAACCAACCAAGACCTGTTCATAAAACTTCATAAAAAATATACATTTTCTTGAAGTTATATGAACAATTCTGCAATAACTCGACAGCAAATATTTAAAATAGTCAAAAAAAATTGTTTTATTAATTTAAAGTTCATATTAAAAATTCATTTCATTAACATTTTTCGATATGAAATGTAATAAATATTAAAAACCGATTAAAAAAAAAAAAATAAATAAATATTTTATCAAATATCTGAGAATTTCATTATATTTATTAATATTTCGAGTATTATTAATGATTTTCGTAACGATCCTAAGTTCCTTCAAATCGAGTTGAAGATTTTTTTAAGCATAGATCGATAAATACTTAGATAAATGAGATTAAGCTTTTTTTAGATCCATACTAAAAGGCTCTAGAAATTAATTTCATTTTAAATTTTCTAAGTTATTTTATTTTATCTTATTTTTCTATAAATTTTGAATTATTTCAAATATATCATACATAAAAATTTGTAAAAAAAAAAACAACATATAATTATGCATATGTGGTATTTCACAATGAAATTTGATTTTTAAAAATTTAGTAAGACAAATTAATAATTGAACATATTAAAAGTATAAATTTTTACTTTCTTCTATATAAATATAAGAAAAATGTATTGGATTCGTGCAAATACAGTAGGACTTGGATAATTCGAAGTTGAAGGGACCAGAGAAAAATTCGAAATATCCAAAATTTCGAATTACATATACTATTTTGTCAAAAAAAAAGAGGTAAATTAAAAAATTAAACTCTACGATCAAAGATTTAACACATAAACTTTATATCTAAGAATACTGCTACATCCCCCCCCCTCCAATTAAATCAATATTTTTTTTGCGAGGTTAATTATTCAACACTTTTTAAGAAATAGTCAGATAATTTTCATTGCTTCTTTAAGGACAATCTTTGTGTAATAGCATATGACTTCCACCTGTCAACTGATACAAAAACAGAATCTTCTACATTAGACATGACTTTCAATTAAATAAACCTCGAAGTTCATGTATATGGACCATATCTTCTTCTGATGTACTAGGTAGGAAATACTCTTGCATTTCCTTATCGTTCTTTTGAAAGACTGTTAAAAAAAAATAATGCACTTTAGCTATAAAAAATCTCGGGAACAAATTTCACTGTACTATTTTAAAGGTAATCGTATGAAAAATTCGAATTATCCAAAATAGAATTTCAATTATCCATAATTTTTTAACATTATTTTAATACAAAATTCAAGGGACCGAGTAAAAAATTCGAATTATGCAGAATTTCGAATTAAACAAGTTCGAATTATTCAAGTTTCACTGTATTTGAGTTTCAGTTTTCGATGGATTTACACGTTTTAAGATGACCTGAACAAGATTTGACTATTTTTAGAAAATGTCTATTTGTCGTCTGAGTATTTGTCTGTGTGTTTGTAATGAAAATTTTCAGGACACTCTATCTCACGAACCGATGAACGGAATTTAACCAAATTTGTTATTTAGTTGGACTTTGACCTAAACTGGTGCTGATTACATTTGGGGATATATCGCACAAAATTCCATTTTTTTCAAAATTTTAAATCTGATACTGCAGGACAAAATTTCGTATAAATGTATATAATGAGTATTATTAAAAAATATAATTGGGAAACAAATTTAAATTATTGATAATAGTAGTAGTAAACTAGATAAAAGGTTGCGTTCAAGTAGAAGCATCGTTCGAATGAAAAATTTCAATATAAATATCTTTCAAAAGAACTCATCAATAAAAATGTATTTTCTATGATATTTTCTTTATATCATAAATTTTTTTTTTTATTTTTTGTTTTCTTGTATATAGATAGAGAGAGAAAGTATTGCATTCGTAAAAATTTTTGAACTCCAGTTTTCAATGGATTTACACTTTTTGGAATATCCTGAACACGATTTGACTGTCTTTAGAAAACGCCTGTTTGTCTGTTATATCTGTGTGTCTGTATGTGTGTGTATATAACAATTTTTGTTGACGCTATATTTTACGAAGCAATGAACGAACTTTAACCAAACTTGGTATTTAGTTGGACCCTGACATAAACTGGCGCTGATTAGATTTTGGGATCAACCGCTCAACAGGTGGTGTTGCGATCTCATATTTTGTAAATTTTTAACATAGTAGTATATGACAAAATTTCGTATAAATGTACATAATGAGAGTTGTTTTTAAAGCATGATTGTAAAATTAATATGAATTATTGATAATAGTCATAGTAAACAGGTAAAACAAGTTTGTGGATGTGGGAGAACCGCTTCCCCTCATGGGGGAAAGTACTCCCCGGGGGTATAAATTTTCTATATGGGTATCTTTCGAATGATCTCGTCAATATCTTTAAAGCGAATGGCTAAACCATAGATCTGTGATAATTTAAAACAAAGTTATTCATCTTTTTCATTAATAAATAAATAAATAAAATAAAACTTAGAAAAAAAATCGTATTTCATCTGATGTTGGAACAAAATTGACATTCTTTCGGCATTTAACGTTATAATTCTGTCAGATAAAAACTGTCTGCATTTACCATGAAAAATATTTTTATAAATAATAATTTAATAAATAATTTTTACTACATGAATTTGTATAGAATTATTTGGAAGAAAGTCATGTGATGGCCACAACATACAAGTTTTCTTTTGGATATTTGAAAACTCCTTTGTGACGAAAATTGTCTGGATTTCTAATGGAAAATAACTTTGACAAATAATAATAATTTATAAATAATATGTACCGAATTAATTTGTACAGAAATATATAAAAGGATATCTTGTAGTGGCCACAAGATAATAGTTTTTAATTTAACATTAGCTGTTCCTAAATGTAGTACATCTATGTAATTGCTAAATTGTTTCACCAAATTATTTCAAACTTTTTATAAAACTAAAATGCACCAGAGAACAAAGTGTGATATAAATTTTGTACATTGCTTATGAAAATTATATATTTTTTCTGGTTTCAGTAATTAGATTATTTCTATATACTTAATTAATGCATAAATAAACATAATTCTGAAATGAATTATAATTTTTAAATCTTTCGGTGATTAAATCTTTAAATTATTCTTACATTCTCTTTTTTCTTACTTCCTTCTGTATTCAACAGAATAAAATATTGCATTCATAAATATTTTTACTTCCGGTTTTAGATTTACCCTTTTTCAGATATACATGTTTTTGATGTCCTGAACTAATTTGATCATTTTTAATAAATGTCCCATTTTGCGCGTATGCCAAACTTTTCTATCAACTCTAGCTCGAGAAAGAATGCACGGAATTTCTTAGACAAATATATTTTGTTACTCCCCGACTGAAATGGCACTTATGAACTTTGGTGCATATCGCTTAGCAGGTGACGCTGTCGACCCATTTTAAAAATAAATTTTTATGTGGCCAAAAATTACAAAATTTCGTATAAATGTTTACAAGGAAATTTATTTTTCAACAGTCTTACTGAAATAAAAATTAAAAAATATTTTTTATAGTAAAAGTCACCAGAATAGAAGTTTTGGATATGTAGGAGTATTGTAGGAGTATTTCTTCCAATCTTGGGGGTGTAAAATTTCAATATGAATAAAAAAAAAAAAAAAAAAAAAAAAACTTGTTACTACCTTTAAAATAAATGGTTGAATCATGTATATGTAACAATTTGATATAAATTTATCGATATTTTTCCTCTTTAACACAAGGAAAAAAAACCTGAAAAATGTCAAAAAAAAATGTCGTCTATAGGGAAAAAAAAGGGATTTTCTTACATATTTAGTGTTATATTTCAATAAGAGGAAAATCGTCTGCATTTACTTTGGAATATCATTTTGAAAAATTATAACTTTAATAAATAGTTCGAACTGTGTAGATTTTTATGGGATAGCATAGAAGTAAGTTTTGTGATGGCCACAGCGTGCTAGTAAAAGAAAAAAAGAGCTGTAATATAAATTACAAATGCATGTGTAAAATATTGTTCCTTATATGTTGAGATAAAATACTGTTTTCAACCGACTTCAAAAAAGAAGGATGGCTCTTAATTCAAACCGTATGTTTTTTTATGTGTGTTAGCTCATAACTTCTGAACGAATGCTCCAATTTTGATACTTTTTGTTTTGTTGAAAAGGTCTTGGTCTGAAATTGGTTCCATTGCAATATCTTTACGATCTAAAGAAAATACAGGGTGCCCAAAAAAATCAGTCCTAACTCTTTTAACTGCTAAACGGCTGCAGCTATAGTGATAAAAATGATATATAAGTATAGCAAAGTGGCCATGCAGTACAAGGTTAAACCGCTTGCAGCGCCACCTGGTGTATAATAGCTGAGTTAGTGTTCCTATCTCGAAAACGGTTCTAGAGAAAAAAGTGAATTACAAAGTTGAAGAGTATCATCGATTTAGTACAAAAAGATAGTTTAGGCATTCATGCTAGCGCTCCTATCTCGGAAACGGTTCAAGACAAGGGGAAAAAGTTAATTATAAAATTGCAGAGCATCATCGATTTAGTACGAAAAGATAGTTTAGGCATTGATGCTAAAAACACAATGCTAAAAACGTGCATTTGTTTGTTCGCAATTTCTTACACTATGCACACTTCAATTATATTGCACACTTTGTAGCGTAGCTGGTGAGACATACGCTATATAGTTTAAAGCACGGTTACTTGATACTTTTTGTTTTGTTGTAAAGATCTTGGTCTGAAGTAGGTCCCAGTGTAATATCTTTTCAATCTAAAGAAAATAAAGGGCCATCTGGTGAAAAACAGCGGAATTAGAGCTCCTATCTCAAAAACGGTTCAAGATGGGAGAAAGTTAATTACGAAATTGTAGAGCATCATCGATTTACTACGAAAAGACAGTTCTTAGACCTTATTGCTAAAAATAGAACGCTTAAAATGTGCAGTTGTTTGTTCGCAATTTCCTACACTGTGCACACTTGAACTACGTTGCACACTTTGCAGCGTAGCGGATGACACGTATACTCTGTGGTTCAAAGTAATGTTACTGTAAGCGGTCACATCGATTAGCGCAAAGTTGTTTTCAACCAACTTCAGTAAGGAGGGTGTTCTTAATTCGAGCTATGTGTTGTTGTTGGTGTTTGTAAGCTTATAACTTCGTAAGAGATGCTATAATTAACCGACTTCAAAAAGGAGGAGCTTCTCAATTCAAAGCGTATGTTTTTTTGTTTTTGTTTTTGTTTGTTAGCTCATAACTTTTGAACGGATGATCCTATTTTGATACTTTTTGTTTTATTATAAAGGTCTTGGTCTGAATTAGGTCCCATTGTAATATCTTTACGATGAAAAGAAAATACAGGGTGCCCAAAAAAGTAAGTCCCGATTCTTTTAACTGCTGAACAGCTGCAGCTATAGACATACAAGTGGTATGTAGGTAAAGTAAAGTGGACATGTGCTACGTGACTCAACTGCCTACAGCGCCACCTGGTGGAAAACAGTGGAGTTAGCGTTCCTATCTTGGAAACGGTTCAAGACAGGGGAAAAATGTGAATTTAAAAATTGCAGAGCATCATCGATTTAGTACGAAAAGATAGTTTAGACATTAACTCTGAAAACAGAACGCTTAAAACGTACGTTTGTTTGTTCACTATTTCCTATTTTGTGCACACTTGAACGACACTGCATATGTTGTAGCGTAGCGGGTGACATTTATGCTATGTAAAATTCAAAGTATGGTTATTGTAAGCGGACACATCGATTAACGCATAGACGTTTTAAACCGACTTCATAAAGGAAGAGGTTCTCAATACAAACCATTTTTCTCATTGTTGTTGTTGTTGAAATTTGTTAGCTTATAACTTCCTAAGAGATGATTTAATTTTAATACTTTTTTTGTTGTCGTAATGATCTTGGTCTGAAATAGGTTTCATTACGATTTCATTAAGATATAAACAAATTACAGGAAACTCATAAAAGTCTGTTCTCACTCTAACTGCTGAACGCATGCAGCTACACTGGTAAAAGCAGTATATAAGTATCGATGTTGAAACTTCTGTCCGTCAGCTGCAATGCATATTTTGCTCTTTGTTTGAACTTTACGCTGCGCAATTTCCAGCGCATCGAGTGACACGTATTCACTATAAAGTTCAATATATGTGCCTAACAGAATTTTTTGTTACGAATACAGCGTATCCATTCTTTGCATTTCTAAAGACTTTTTAATTTAACGTATGTTCGTTCAATAGATAGTTTTTTCTCATATCCGATAAAGGCAAGAAAAGTGACCCAACTTAAAAATACAGCATGTGAGAAAAATCAACTTAAAAGTAACTTGACTAGAATAAAACTGGCACAACTGTCTCTCGAGCGGATAACTTTCTAGATGGAGATGTAACTTTTTTGTTCACATTGGGTGCATTTCATGTATTTTTCAGTGACATAAACCATTTTTTGAGTTATGTCACTTTTCTTGGAAGTTGCGATTTGTGAAACTGCCATCGAACGTCTTCTAATGTTCTGCTATATGAATAAGTTTTCACTGAAAAGAGAAAAATAGCATCTTTTTGTAGAAAAATAGAACCGACTCCAAAAAGCAACTAATTGCGCCTAAAAGTATAAAATAATTTCCTTCGCCAAACAACCTATAACACTACAATTAATCATAACTTTTGAAGTCGGCGCAAAATTAAATAAAAATTTATACCTTTATTCAATACAAAAATCAAATCCTAGTCAAAATACACATCTCACATTGTCACCTGCAAAAAGTCAGCCGAAAACTTCAAGAAAACAAATAAGATTTCGCAAGCAGCAAAAGTTGGCGAAGATGCTGGTACCTGACGTCCTTGGTGAAAGAAAATCGCAAAATTATCTGGCAAACATATTTAATTTCTTTGGGATATCATGATTGTTTTAATAAGGTATATTAAGAGAGTAATCAAGAATATGAAACAATACTTCATACAATATATATTATGAAAATATGCATCTTGCGTGTATATTTTTGCATTACGTTTTGATTGCCAAATCCAAAAGCCACCAAGGATGATAGTTATCAAAGTTATACCAAATTTGCAATGGAAACTCTAACTTCGTAGAAACATAAATAGAAGAATGTTCACTGTTCTATGTAGTTGCTACTAATGGACCAATTGTATACAGTGAAAAAATAATAAAGGAAACATGAAAATGGATCATTCGAGACAACAGCATTTGTTGCTACCGAGCTAAAAACAAACCTTTAAAAACTAATTTAATTTTATTTAATTTTGCGCCGACTTCAAAAGTTATGATTAATTGTAGTGTTATAGGTTGTTTGGCGAAGGAAATTATTTTATACTTTTAGGCGCAATTAGTTGCTTTTTGGAGTCGGTTCTGTTTTTTTACAAAAAGATTTTTTATAATTTTTATCATTAAATTTAGATTAATATATTATTACATACTTGCCAACATTTTTAATTTTTAATTTAGTTTTATCACCATACTCTTTCAAAGAAATTTATCATATTATATCTCTGTGACTGAATAAAGCAAAAATTGTCTTAAAAAATTTCTGGTATGAAATCTCTCGCCCAAATCGTGAGAATTTGAAACTGTGTTATAAAATTAAAACATGGAAAAAACAAAATCGTTAGTTTCATCTTTAATTACAACTTTAAAAAGGAAATTACTTTTATTCTTTCTTTTATTGTTTTTTAAAGATAGCTGATATTACTCATTTTGTTTTATATGAAGTTTATACAAATACACGAATTTAAACTAGTATGATGTGGCCACCACTCGATTTTCTTCTATATAATTTTACACAAAATTCACGCAATATAAAATATTTATTATATTATTAAATTATTTTCCATGATAAATGCAGACAATTTTTTACCTCACAGAAACTAAGTTCCGAAAGAAACTCTTTTTTTTTTTTTTTTTTTTTTTTTTTTTTTTTTTGCCAATATCAGAAGAAATAAGTTTTTTTTTTTTTTTTTTTCGTCAAATAATGAAAAAAAATTATAACTTTGTTTTAAATTATCACGATCTATGGTTCGAAGATTCGCTTTAAAGATATTGACGAGATCTTTCTAAAGATACCCATACTCAAAATTTACACCCCCAGGGAGTAAGTCTCTCGGGGGTTGCAAAATTTTCAGTATGGTTTATTGATAATAGTAGTAGTAAAATTGTTAACCCCGAGGGTGGTAAAATAGCGCATTTTTACCCCCAGGAGTGTAAATTTTCAAGTTGAATTATTGATAATAGTTGTAGAAAACTAGAGAAAAACGTTTGTGCTTATCCTACATGCACAAACATTTTTCTCTAGTTTACTACTATTATTATCAATAATTCATATTAATTTTAGAATCACACGTTAAAAATAACTGTCGTTATGTACATTTATACGAAATTTTGTCCTATACTGCCATACTAAAAATAAAAACGAAATGGGATCACAGCGCCAACAGTTGAGAGATTGATTCCCAAATCTGATCAGCGGCAGTTTATGCAATGGTCCAACTAAATACCAAGTTTGATTAAATTTTGTTCATTGGTTCGTGAGATGCAGCGTCCATAAAATTTGTAATATACGCACATAGACACACAGACAGACATTTTCTAAGAACAGTCAAATCGTTTTCAGGGCATCCTAAAACGAGTAAATTCATCAAAAACTGGATTTCGAAAGTTTTCATTAATCCAATACTTTCACTCTTTATATATAGAAGAAAGTAAAAACGATTTAGCCTTTAGAAAGTGAATAAACCGCATAGTAACAATTATTCTGAAAAGAGATATGAAAAAAAGGTCTAAGTTTACTGAAGTGCTGGAACGATTTTTATGTAGCCCTAAAAATACTCCATCGGCGATAACATAATCCGTCATTTTCACAGAAATGAGCCAATAACTTCGTATAAATAGTACGCCATTAAAAAATAACAAGAAACAGCGATTCCCTGAAATGAAGCTATAAAATAAAGAAGTAGCGAAATAATTTTAATTCTTTTAAGGAAAATAGGAGGTTTAAGGAACGTGTTTATAGGAGTTGTTAGACATTAAAATTTAGCTGGAAACGCTTTTAAAAGACATTTTCAAAAACATTGTAACAGTCAGAATGCGATTTAGAGGAGACTTAAGAAAGAAATATTGTGTTTTACGCATAGATTGCAAAATGTCTTTATACTATAATGCGAACAGATAAATTGAATTTCATATTTTTATTGCTGCACTGTGATATTTTTTTTCCAATATATTTTTATTGGAATATTTTATCAAAATATGAATTTTAGTTTATTTATTTATTCATTTACTTCTATAAAAAATTTCTTTGAGTAAATAATAAAACTGCTATCATATGCAGTTGACACGCATTTAAATTTCAACATTTATTATTATACAAATAACTGAAGGCAAAATTTAAATTATCTAGTAATTTTAAAAATTTGTAAGATTGCGTAATACATCAAATGCAATATAAAGCCAAAGTGTTTGTTATTAATTACGTATTTGAATATTTTCCAGAGACTATTTAAGATCGATAAAAGTTAGATATATTAGTAAAAACACAAATTCTCTTTAACAACAACATTCATAAAATCATTAAATTGAATTTTAGAGGGTGATTGCTCATAGATTCTGCGTATTCAAATTATTTTAAGTAATGATGCCTAGAAGTTATGCTTTTTTGCACACAATACAACATTAGAGTTGGGCATTATATCATATAATGGAATAAATAATAGTATTACTGTGATATAACCTATTAACACAATAAAATATACTACTGATAATTCCTTTTTCAATAAATAATGCCATAGTACATTAGAGATGGGCATTATATCGCATAATAGAATAAATAATAGTATAACTGCGATATAGCCTATTAACACAGTAAAATATATTGCTGATAATACCCTTTTCAACAAATAACGCTTTTAAATTTATCTCTTTGCACTGCAACAATCACATCTTTGATATTACGCTAATTTATTCTTTTAACAGAAAATAAGTCTATTAATCCGTTAATTAATCTCATTAGCGATCATAATACATCATAGTTTCGAAGATTTTATATTACTCAAATAATATTTTCAAATAATACTTTCGGTTCTTTGGCAATATTCCAAACTATTCTAAAAGAATAGGAAATGAATAAACCAGTGAAATATTTACATCAGCGTTCATAATACCTAATAGTTTTGAAGATTTTCTATTAGTGAAATAATATTTTCAAATAATACTTTCAGATTTTTTCTTGAATTTATTATTTTAAACTGGCTATTACTGAATATTAGTTTAGACTACACGAATATTCAGTGAATTTTAATGTCAACGATACGTAATAATATCATCGAGATATTAATTTAAACAACCAGGATTTTAGTATAAGTATTACTTATAGTAGATGTGTTTATTTGAAGCTTTGCGTTTGGAGGTGTTTGAATAACAGTTGTCGCTCGCTGTGGATTATCTGCAGATAATCTGCAGCATGATATTGTATTTTGCATTCTTCCGTTGCCGTGAGGAAGATGTTTATGTTTTTATTTAAAATTTCTGATAGCAGGTGTTAGAGCTAAAATGGAATTGAAAATACGCAATGTGAGAACAAGTTCACACATATGTTCTTTTAAATATTAAATTTCTTTCTAAATAATTCAATTTATAATTTTAAATAAAAAGGTCAATTTATTAAGAATATTTATAAAATTAATTCATTCATTTAACATATAAAATCTAATTTAATTTATTCCAATAAAAAGAACATTTTATTCTGTAATATCCTCTTAATTCAATTCATTCTATTATAAAAGGCAATCTCTATTTAATTTAATTTGTATTTTTACTAGGGGACTTATTCGTTTGTAGATAGATACATTTCCCCCTTTTCATCAACGGTATGTTCAATATCTCATTTAATTATAGATAGAAAATAATTTATTTGTCTAAAATACTTTATAATGTAAACAGAAGTTGCAATATTTATTTCATTTCCGGTGATTTATGCTTTCATAATAGCTTAGTTCAGTCTTATTGGCGTCAACAGATGTGGATTCGTTTCTTTTAATAATAATAATAAAATAAAAAAAAAAAGAACAAATAAATTCTTAATGATATATTGGTGGCGCCGATAAAAAGTAATTACTTTAGTATAATTTATGTTGCCAAGCTTGGCTTTGTCTTTTGAATAACGGATGAAATTTTTAAATTGACCAATTAGAACATTCTTTTGGCGCTTTATTTGGCATTGGTTTATTAATTTCGGGTTTGAATTGGCGAATGCAATGGAGTTCACCTTTCGCATTCAAAGAGTTATTATCTCTTGTTTACTGGTTTAAAAACAACTGCCCTCGTTTGCTCTCCCTCTCTCTCTCTCTGCCCTATAGATCATACGAGGACCATTGTAAGGGACTGCTTGACATTCATGCTTTTAACATAAAAATAAAGAACTGTTTCTTTTCCAATCGTCTTCTATTATTTATGTCAAGTGATACTCTTTTTGAAAGACTTGTATTTCCAGCCTGGGTATTTTAGTAAGCAATGTACTTTGTTTTGCTACCACTTGATATCACGGAACTTCAAATCATTTATGGACAAAATCAACATCATACGCAATCACACGTGACGTTAGCAAACATTTTATTTAAATATTTATTTTAATGTTATGTCCCGTTCAAGTTTAGTTTCATAAATAAATTGCACATTTATTATATTATTATTACTGTTATTATGATTATTATTATTGTAGAATGTTGAAGCTTATTAAAGTTTAAAATTTGTAAGTGAATTCTGGCCTACCTTAAACATTTGTTGAGTTTCGAATAAACGAATGAGTTGAAGGAATTGAAATATGAACGTGTTAAACAATGCTGTGCACGTAATATATATATACACATATATATTTTAATCTGAATAAAAAATCAAGTTTAAAAATTTTAAATTAAAAGAAGAGTAACAACAAGATTTTTAAAGCAAATTGTTTTTCTAGAGGTGCTCGAAATTAGCAGAAAATAATTAAAATTTTAGGAAATTGGGGTCAACTTGAAGAAAAAAAATTGAAAAACATTAAAAGTTAAGCAGTTTGTTTTTGCTCAAGAATATACTTTTCATTTATCAACTCTGAACGCTTTTCAAATTTTATTTATTTATTTTCTCTTTAACTTGATCACAATTGTCCGAAATTTTCCTTATTTTCTACTTCTTAGAGCAACTCTATATAAGCATTCTCTTCATAAAAATCTTTTTTTTTTTTCCTATTCTTCTTCTTTTCTTATATTTTTAATTATGTAGAAAATTGATTTTCTACATAACTAAAAAGTTAATGAAGATTCAAATGTTTGGTTGTGTGTGTGTAATTTCAGATCCTCGAAATCGAAAGTTGAACAGAATTTTCTAGAAAATTAGAGAAAACATCTAGAAACTTCATGGAAAAAATCAGGAACTTTCGTGAATACGTCTGCAGGCTTCGTGGAAACATCTAGAAACATTCTGGAACCTCTTAGAAAAATTTGGTTCCCATAAAATTTTCAAAATTTTCTAGAATTTTCTAAAAGGCTCCAGAGTTTTTAAATGTTTCAATGAAATATTATAGCTTATATTATAGCCTTGATTCTTAACTCTCTAAGTTCTACCCCGAATTTTCCATAAAAGTAAACTTTTTTAAAACATTGTTTGTAAAAAAATGATTTTGCATATTTGTTGCTACGTTTTCAGTTATTTGTTCAAAATTATTGGTTTCCATTTATCTAAAGGTTCTTTTAATAAACCGAAGCGATAAAGCTCATGTTATTTTATACATATTTTAATAAATAGAATTTATCTTATTTCTCTTTCTAGCTATATGTTCAAAAACCCACCTAGTAATAAATTGCTTAAAAATTCAAATTTTCATGTGAAATACGATTTATTTATTTATTAATTTATTTTAAGAAGAGACTATGTATAGCAGTTTTACATGTTATAAAATAATTACGTCAATTTTTAAATCATACACTTTGAAGTTGAATAAAAATTCTTAGTATAATATAAATATTTTTACTTTCTTCTATATCCAGTAGAAGACGGTATTCAATTCACAAAAATTTCAATTTCCAGCTTTCGATCGATTTACATTTTTTGAGAGGTCCAGAACATTATTTCATCATTTCAAGAAAATGTCTGCCTGTCAGTCTGTGTGACAAAACTTTTGTTCAGTTTTGGCTCAAAAGTTTGATATAGATGAATGAACATTGATATAAACTGGTACTTTTAAATATTTTTTAGAAAAACATTCAACAGTGGTGCTGATATGCTGCGATTTCTTCAATTTACGCGAAATCTCTACCTCAGATTTTATTCTGAGAACGTCATTATTAACCCTTTGCGGCGCAAGACAATTTGAAACATTTAAATTATACTGCCACCGGAATTCACGAACTAAATTAAACTAAAAGAAATTTTAAATTTTAAGGTTTAAAAAACCGGCTTTTTCTGATATGTTATAAACGTGAATTTTTACTAAAAAATTTCCTGGATGAATTTTTGAAGCTGGATCTTAAATTTTGCGTCCTCGCAGCGAGGACAGCGCGCGTTAAAGGGTTAAACACTATGTTGATTCAATTTGATCGTATATTGGACAAGAAGTAACTGCTGCAATTTTCCGTACGCTGGAATGTTTATCTAAGTATCTAAACACATCATACTTTGTATATGACAGTAACATTAGAAAACACTATGTTGATTCAATTTTTATGCATATCAGCCGACATGCACCGCTACTATGTTACAATTTTCACCGCGCAAAGGGAAGCTATATCTCAGCTTTTATGACGTAAAATTACGCCAAACAAGATAAGTGATGTGATCATTCTAAGAACAAATGTTGGCGTAATTTGGAAGCACATCGGCCGATAGTGTTACTATGTTGTGATTTTCCTTTTGTTATATCCAAAGCTGTAACCAGAAAGAGCTGCAGCTTAAATTTTAGTACATAATGTTGAATGTGAAAGATACAGCATAACCCAAAAAATTTTAATAAATCTACAAATTTCGAGGGGGGAGGGGGTTAAACCTCCTCCCCCCTTGACTACGGCTTTGGCTATATCTCAGATTATACAGAGTATAAATGTAATAAAATTCATATGTGAGATGACCATTATGAAAATGAATGCGGATTTTATTTAAATTTTTATCGATAGCAGATACAGCCAGTATTACCAGCTTTCTGTGATTTTCCGCATGGCTACATCTCATCATCTGTTAACTAAAATTACATGAAATTCCATATATAAATTTTCATGTATGTTAACCAGTAGGTATCACTGTTGTGTAGAATGATATATTAAAAAATATATGATGGCCACAGCAAACCACTTTATATATCTCTAAGCAAAAAAAGTGGTTACTACATTAAAATATAATATATATGAAATATAGAAAATTCGAAGATAAGTACGTATTCACCACTATAGATTCGAAAATTGTAAATGTAAAAAAGAATATTGTTTCTGATAATTATTTTTGTATAATGATTTTTTAAACACTTTATGTCTGGACGTAGTAAGATTGCCTATAGCATTTCATGTATAAAAATTGAAAAGGAAAAAACATATTTTATTTCCCTAATCGTTTTTAAACAGATTTGAAAAAGCAAAATTCTATAAAAACATTCCTTCATATAAAATAATCATTTACAAACATTCAATTTTAAACTCATTGTTAAACTCGTTTCGGGAAACTTTCTTCAGTTTCAAGTTTCAGAAACTTGAAACTAGAAAAATAATACTTTAAAAAAGGATAAAGAAATAACTAGAAGCCCTAGAGACTAATAATATATATATATATATAAACGAGCATCTTTTCTGAAAACCATTAGCAGCTGATTTTTTTTTTTTTTTTTTTTTTTTTTTTAAGGTTATATATAATATATACGTAACACATGGAAGTATAAAGTTTTTTTTTTTTTTTTTTTTTTTTTAACAGTTTTATCGTAACCACTTCTGTTATAAAGGAAAGGAAAAGAACAAAAAACCTGAAATTTAAACACCTTTTTTTTTTTAACACCAATAAACATTTCAATTTTATATCAGGAAGCCTTATAGGAAATTTTTTATGTGAAGTGTAACTTCAGTATCTATTAATATTAATATTAAAAATAATAATAATAATAATAACAATAATAATAACAATAACAATATTAATATTTGGTGTCTTTTGAGAATTATAATATAATTTCTAGATAGGTGTTAATAACTAAAGTTTAAATAAAGTTGAAATATATATATTTTGATGTTATTGAGCTATCTACCAAGTATTTGGAGAAATATTTCGAATTTAGACGTTTTGTGAAATATCTATACAAATTCTCAAATAATTATCTTGAAACTTTGGGAGTGTAAAGAACATGTTATACTCATATGTTTTAGCAATGTTTTTCCCCGAAACAAAAAGGATCAGTAAAAAATGAAAAATAAGTATAATGTTTTGGATCACCCTGTAAATAATACACAGGTCGACATGTAAAATTTTGATTTTATAATTTTGGCTGATCTTTAAGTTTTTTGGTGTACTGAAACCGAAAATGAAGTCAGTTTTTCTCTATCACGTATAGATTTTTGCCTGCCTATATAATATCTGCCATTACGGTTTCACTAATATAATTATATGGCAAGTTTTATAGTATGTTTCCATGTTTAATTAATCATAGATACCAATTCTTGTAATTGTGAATC
This sequence comes from Salticus scenicus, assembly GCA_963930645.1. Lineage (NCBI taxonomy): Eukaryota > Metazoa > Arthropoda > Arachnida > Araneae > Salticidae > Salticus > Salticus scenicus. The sequence goes on from OZ005659.1 coordinate 101,667,716, forward strand.
ACTAGTGAGACTTAAAACCATATCAACCAACCAACCAACCTATTGTTATGATGGTATGTGTAAGAAATTGTGTCTGTAAACACCCTGCATTGGCAAAAATCTATACGTGATAGAGAAAAATGGGCTGCATTTTCGGTTTCAGCATATCAAAAAACATAAAGATCAGCTGAAATCATCAAATCAAATTTTGTCAACTTCATTTTTGTAGGCCTGTGTAATGCTTGAAATGTGAGGTGGCTGTAGCATGTGATAATGAGGTTTGTTCTTATTACCTGCATAAATTTTTACGAAGTTACCACATTAATTCATGGAAATGTAACGGTTTCTTTAAAAAATTGCAAAAAAAATTCTCGCTTTCTTAAATATAACAAGCAAGACGTTCGACCCATTCCTAAGCTACTTTTAGGAAACTTGGCATACTACGTTAGACATAGCATACTGGAATCAGAATGTAAAAATGTTAAATATCTTACGAAATATGAGTATTTTTAGTAAACAATTTTTTAACTATGCATGCGCAAGCTTTAACAAAACTTCGTTTGCATAATTGAATAGCCAAAAGTATTGAGCTCCTTTCTATGAAAACCAAAACCAAATATTTTGAAAATTCATTCAAAAAATTGTCGGCAATAGTACGAACAGATATTCAGTTCCTCTCAAAATAAAAGCTAAACTATAATTGATTTTACTCACATTTTTATTTTGACTCAATCAATTGGAATACAACGTTCACTGATTGTAAATAAATATTAATCCCCCCCCCCCTGTCATCTACCTTTTTTTTTTCATTCTATCGATCGCAGTTTCGTATTTATACGATATTTGTTTGGGGTTTTCATACAAGTAGCTCAATATTTTGAGCTATTGAATTATGTAGATGATTTTTTTTTTAAGTTTGCATATGCGTAGTTAAAATATATTTAGTAAAAGTGCTCATATTTTATAATATATTTAACATTTTTGCCTTGTGATTGCAGTATGCTGCGTCTCTAGGTCCAATACCCTACGTGTTAACGTTAAAAAAGGGCCCTTTTTTTTTTTTTTTTTTTTTTAAGAGACCCTTATATCTCAGTCAATATATGTGGTAGCCTCATAAAAATTTTTCAAGCATTAACTTTTACCGAATATTAAAAACATTTCGATTTTTTGTTTAATTTTTACTGGTTTCTTTTTATCTTCGGGACAAAACTCTTACTGAAATACATGTAGTATAACATGCACTGTTAAAAATGGTTTCTCAAAAATGAGCATAATTGTCTCAAAATAACTCCGAAACAATATACACTTAAATTTGAAAATCCTATGTACTCCTTTTTGAGTATATTGACATGCTCAAAAATGGGGTTGACTAATAAGAATCCAAATATTCCCACTTTTGAGCATGCCAGTATACTCAAAAATGAGTATATGGGTTTTCAAATTTAAGTATATATTGTTTCGGAGCTATTTTGAAACAATTTTGCTCAATTATTCTCCTAAAGTTTCAAGTTAATTCGTAAAGAATTTTTCTAGATATTTGTTAAAATGTCTAAATTCGAAAGTGTCCAAATATTAGTTAGTAGATGGCATATAATATTAATTCTGTTTAAAAATATATACAATTACAAAACAATTACAAATGTTAAAAATTAACATTTGTAAATAAAATAATATTATAGTTTTAAAAATTTAAAGAACACCCTTTTATAGAAATGTGAACTAAAAAACACAAAATATCTACCTTAGTATTAAAATGCAGAGTAAGAGAAAATCGTGTGAGTGACACGCCATAATATTTACATACATTTAAATCTTTAATTAAAATAATTTAGAATTAAGCAAAAACCATTTTTAAAAAATCTACCCGACTGGGCTCGAACGCTAGACCTTTAGGTTCGTAGCGCGGAGCTTTAACTCACAGCCACAGCGTTCACGTAGGGAAAGTCTATTTTTACAATATAGATTTTTTGTTTGCTCCCAGAGCGGCTACAAACATATAAATATACATACAGGTGAAGCTAATAAAAGCGTATTAAAAATAGAATAATATTATTTATACTTTATTCGGAAAACTGAGGTACTATAAAAATCGATATTTTAAAAATAATTTTATAATATTTTAATACTTCGTTAATTATAACTAACTATCAAAGAACTTAAAAAGTTCAAGCTTTTTGGCTGTTCACTTTTAAGTTGGCATAATGCCTATTCTCGCCAACAACTAAATCTCATGTTATTCTATGGGGAAATTTGTTTATGACAGAATTATTCAATTTCTCATTATCAAAAGAGTTTTTAAATTTTCATTTTTGCATTCAGGAAATTCACAACTATTAAAGTTTTTTTCTTTTTTATCAGCGACTGATTTTTAAAATTTTTAATATTTCATTTTAACGGCAAAATTTATTTTATTGAGGAAACTAAATTTATTTTGTTGACTGATTATGTACATTTGTTACGTCATTTTAACAATAATTTTTAATTTCTTCTATATACATAAGAAGAAAAGACTGTATTCGTGAAAATTTTCGACTCTGGGTTTCGTTGGATTTACACAGTTCTTCGTAATCGTGTCTTGAACACGATTTGACCGTTTTTTTAAATGTCTGTGTATATATCCGTCTGTGTGTGTATCATAAGTTTTGTAAATGCTGTATTTTACGAACCAATGAACAAAATTTAACCTAAATACGGATTTAGTTGGACTTTGACCTAAACTGGAGCTCAATACATTTGGGGATCAATATCTCAACAGGTGTCATTGTCATTCCATTTTATTAAATTTTTTAATACGGTAGTATGTGACAAAATTTCGTATAAATGTATATAATTAAAAATTATTTTTAACAAATGGTTGTGAAATAAAAAATAATTATTTATAATGGTAATAATAAATTAGGAAAAAAAAAACTATGAGCATGTTGAAGTATGATATGATGAAGGTGATAACCTTCTCGGGGAATGCAATTTTCAGTAAAGGTATTTTTCTAAAACACTCGGTAATACATCTTAAAATGAACAGTTAAACCCTTGATCTATGATAATTTAAAACAATGTTCTCAATTTTTTCCATTTTTAACGAATAAATAAATAAATAAATAAACTTAGGGGGGGGGGGGGAGAACATTTTCTTAAAAGTCGGCACAAAATTGACTTTGTTTCTATGTATAGTTTACTAGTACTACGAGATACAATCGTATGCTTTCATCATGGCGAGAAATTTTAATAAATAATTTGTACTGTGTAAATTTGTATACAAAAATATAGAAGAAAGTCTTGTAATGGGCACAATATATTAGATTAAATTAACCAGACCAACTTATTTTTATTGACCAAAAGAATAGGGTTGAAAGAATAGAAACACTGTTCCGGAAGATAGTCTCTCGGTAAACCAGGGTTTTCATCAAACTAAAAAATTGGATGAAAATTTCTCACCCTTCCTTAAAAACAAAGTGAGACTTTTAAAAACTGAATGAGATTTTTGAAAATTAAGTCAAACCTCAAATAAACTTTGAATAATAATAATAGGTCTTTTGCATGGAAACAGGTTTTTTGAATTTATGGTGCGGGAGAGAGACCAAGAAGTCTACACTTGAGAAGATATGTCCCAATTTGTTTGGCACGTGTATTTTCTATCATATGACAAGTCTAAAAAGAATCGATTAAGACATATCTTTAAAGGTTTTTTTTTTTTTTTCCGATTCCTGAAAAATGAAAAAGTGCGCGTATTTCTCGTACTATTAAAATTTTCAAGTGAGAAAATGAAAAAGTAAGCTAGATTCTCGCGGTCTCGTGCTCTAATGGGAAGCCTGTTGTAAACCACCAGTGAGGGACCGATGGTCTCCTGTTGATTCCGGTAAGGTCTTCTCCTAACATTGACAGCAGTCTTATCTCATGTTATTCTAGGGAGACATTTGTTTTCAAAATTACTTATTACCTAATGTATTTTTTTAATTCCGTTTTCACATTTAGAAAATTCACAATTAGATTGATTCTTGTTTTTCAAAAATTAATTTTTAATTTTTAATTTTTTAATATTTCATTTTGAGGCTACAAAGTGGGAAAAAAATGCACTTCGTCAATTTTTCGCAATTTATACCTTTAAAATGAAATATTAAAGATTTAAAAAAATTAATTTTTGATAAACGGGAATGAATTTAATGGTTATGAGTTTTCTAAATGTGAAAACGGAATTAAAAAATGTATGTACATTAAGTAATGAGTAATTCTGAAAATAAATTTCTTCATAGAATAACATGGGACAAGGTTGCGATCCACTTTAGTTGAAGTATCCTTAAAAACTTGGTTGGTTTATCAAAAATTTTTTTATTCGAATATTTTTTTTTTTTTTTTTTTTTTTTTTTTTGTATGTTGGAGTTGGGGAAAAAAAAAAAAAAAAAAACGAATATCACACTTTGTTTATTTTTCAAAATAATATTTTTATAAACAAGACAGATATTGTATCCCTTTAGGTGCTACTTTGCTAAGATCTTCTCTACTATTAGAAAAATTCTAATATTTTTGCGGTTTTATTTACAAACAGGATAGCTAATGTGTCCTAAGTATTATTTTGTTAAGATGCTCTACACCATGGTTGCTACAAGCGATTTTTTTTTTTTTTTATATTCTTTTCGTACCACTATTTCCGAAATATAAAATTTATTATTTACAGTGTGTCCAAAAGTAAACAACCATATTTTAAAGATGTCTACAGACGAAACTATTATTGAGAAAGTTATAAAATTTTGTGTAAGTCATAATGAAGGCATGGGAATGAGTAAATAATAAAAAATAAAATAAAATATAAAATAGTTCCAATCTTCTCCACCAGGCAGCGTTTTCTAATGAATTACACATTTAGCATACGTTTATGATAATTTACAAAATTTGTTACAATAAGACATGTTCAACATGACGGCCATCGTTGTCAGCTATATCTATGCTGACCAAATGTCCTCACTTTCTGAGGACAGTCCGTTTTTGTAAGTCGTTTTTCTGAGTTTTAAAAATTTTTACAGGAAAATTATTCATCATAACTTCTAGCATTTTGGTCCCCATTTACAAAGAATATAAAATTATATTCTTAATTGGAGTATTACAATAATTATTAACGCTTTTAATTTATAAAGGTACTCTTATCTGGTCACCAAAGCTATATCTGAAATCGTAAGGTAGCATGTTCTACACCTGACGGCAGTGTATTTAGGGAAATGTTACTATAACATGTTGTAAAACGCTGTCTTTAAGATCAGACAAAGTTCTTGGATTCTCACGACTTACCAGACCTTTCAAACTCCCTTAAAACCAAAAGTCGTATAGATTAAGGTTTGGGGATCCGGGAGACCACGGGTCAGGAAGTGTGTAATTCACTAAAAAAACGCCTCTAGACAATTTTATTCCGTCTCTAGACAACTTTAAAATAGGGTTGTTTCCTTACGGACACCCTGTATTTGCACAGTTGAAACTGAACTTTGCCTGCATAAATTTATGATAAATTTTATTTTATGGAAATTAAGGTACGATAATAATAATAATAATAATAATAATAAAGATCGCCTGCGGCAGCCCTGCTCTACACTATTATACAACTATACTATTTCTATTATTTTAGCCATTTTATTATTTTCTATGTTAGAAAAATATAAGAATAATGCATTTTATTTAAAAATAATCTTCCCTTCTTTTACCATTAACAGTTACACCTAAATTTGTGCTATTTAATCCCTGTTCATAGGTGTACTTTTACACATAAATAAAGCCAATTTCTTTAATATTTTTTTATGCTTTATTTATCTATTATTTCTCTACTTAAACATTAGTATCATAAAAAGGACTTCGATAGACCAGATGTAGACGAATCTTTCTTGGCAGATGATTGATGTATGATGTGTTTTCTTGACAGAGACCTAAATCAATAGAAAATTGAGCATCCGTATTAATAAAAGAAAAGCAACTTGGAAAAAGAAAAAACCCTAAATCTAGAATAGTGGTCTTTTGAGATGTAATATATCATAATGTTTCATGAAATAAAAGAATATCTCTTTACTTAAAGCAGGCAGAAAATATATCGATAATAATCTGTGATTACTATGAAAAATACTATTTGCATGTTCTATAAAATAAGTAAATAAATAAAATAAAATAAAAATTGGCTGTTTTTAGTAAATGTGTACTTTTAGTATAGGTAATTTCTCAAAATGCTAAATTTCATTTTTTGTTTTTTTCATAAATATGGGTATATGTTAAAGAAATAAACATTTGTAAATTAGTACACATACGCGCAACTACAATGTAATGCTTTTATAAAAGTATTTAAAAATAAATGCATAACTATCTTTAAAAATATTTAATCATCCTAAAATTAATATAACAGTTTATCAATCTAAAATTAATCATCTTTTTATGTTGAACATAGATAATTAATTCTAAGTTCAATATGGCGGAAGTTATTCTTCACAATTTATCGTTTAAAAAAAAAAAAAAAAAGCGTTCATTTTTTATAGTAGGTTAATATATATATATATATATATATTCAACTTTTATGACTGAACTTGTCAACTTATTTAACTTATTTTCAACTTTTATGACTGAAAACATATATTATAATTTCTTATATATATATATATACATATTTATTATTATTATTATTATTATTTATTTATTTATTTATTTAACGTAATATTTTTATACCAAATTTTTTATGACGAAATATTTTAAAAGTTTTTTCTTTGTATAAAACAATCATTTACGAAAATCCAATAAAAACACATTTTAAACACGAATATGAAACATTTTTCTAAATTTCCTGAACTTTCAGTTAAAGAAACCATTAAAAGAAATACTTACATTTTAATTTACTTTCTTTTGCCAATATATGTAACAAAAAGTACTGTTTTACATTCCAAATTTCGAAGCTGAGTTTTTGCTTTAGTTACACATGCAAAAGAATTAACAAAATAGAGAATGATATAAGTCCTATTGACTGCACATAGAATTTTTTATTAAATTGCTAAAGGTTTTCTGAAATTTCATTAGTGTAACTGCAATATACATACATATATATATATATATATATATATATATATATATATATATATATACATATATATAAATGGTAGATATCGTAATAAAATTTAACCTTAAAATTTAGCAGTTAATAGATACAAAACAATACCAACACAACAAAAATAGAACTGATTTTAACTTATAGTTAAGACTGACACAAAAATGTTGCGATACAGATTAAGAACCAATAAGAGACAAAAACAATTTAAATTACTTATGCCGACATGAATGATGATAATAAAAAAAGGACCATTAAACTTAATGACAGAGAAAATAACTAAAGGACCACAGAAATAATACTTGGATAAAAATGCTTAAAATTAGAAGTAATTACTCGTCAGGGGCATGTATTTCATAAAGCTGGGAAAGCTGCATCGATTTCGTAAAACAATATTGCTAATTATATCAATTTATATCGTTCCAGACCCGATCGAGGCAGCAAAACCAATTTGAATGAGAAATTAAATAAATTATTAAATCAAATCATCAAGGAATCCAAAGAGAAAACTAGAAAAAAGCAGAGTAGCCACATGTAAAACTTTTACACAAACTGGCTAATAGGAAGATGCCAACGAATTATTGAAATTAAAAATAAAAGCATTGCAAACATCGATTAATCGATAACGAATAAACGTCTGAGCTGTTTCATTAACGATTAAATTCACTGAGTAATTATTTATTGAGTTAGTGAAATTTTAATTTTAAGTTAGTTAAAGTTTAAACTAGTTAAATTTTAATTTAAATTGTACGTATATCAATGAACATTAAAACTTTCGTAGAAAGGAAATTAATGTTAGAAAACATTAAGTAAGCAGTGAGCAAGCGCCATCTAGCGTTTAGCTAGATAAACAATAAGTCATATATATATATATATATATGCAGCTTTCACAGCTTTATGAAGTACATACTCCCTGATGAGATAATACTTCTATTTTTAAGCATTTTTTATTCCATATATTAATCCATTTTTTATTCCAATTATTATTTCTGAGGTCCTTTATTTTTTCCATCATCAAGTTTAATGGTTCTTTTTTACTCAAGTGGGCATAAGTAATTTAAATTGTTTTTGTCTCTTATTGGATCTTAACATGTAACGCAACATTTCTGTGCTAGTTTTAGCAATGTGTTACAATCACTTTTATTTTTGTTGTGTTGGTATTGACATGCATCTATTAAATGCTAAAATATTAAGGTTAAATTTTATTAAGATATCTATCATTTATATATATGATATGTTAATTATATGTATAATTAACTTTAAAATTTATTTTCACTATCTCAATAAATGATTACTCTGTGTATTTTATCGTTAATGAAAATGCTCTGTCGTTCATTCTTTGTCGATTAATCGGTGTTTGAAAAGCTTTTATTTTTAATTTCATTTTTTGTTGGCATCATCCTATTCTCCAGTTTGAGTTAAATGTTTTTCATGTGGCTACTATGCATTTTTCTAGTTTTCTCTCTGGTATCCATGATTATTTTATTTAATATTTGATTTACTTTAATATTTCATTTAATTTCTCATTCTATATGGTTTTGCTGCTTTGATCGGGGCTAAAACGATACAAATTGCTATGATTAGCTATATTGTTTTACGAAATCGATGCAGCTTTCACAGCTTTATGAAGTACAGTCCCCCTGACGAGTATTTACTTCTAATTTTAAGCATTTTTATCCAATTATTTCTGTGGTTATTTATTTGTTTTCTCTGTCATAAAGTTTAATGGTTCTTTTTTCTATTATCATTCATGTCAGCGTAAGAAATTTAAGTTATTTTTTGTCTCTTATTGGTTCTTAATCTAAATCGCAACAATTTTGTGTCAGTCTTTCCTTTAAGTTAAAATCAGTGCACTCTGGGGATCTGCAAAAAAAAAAAAAAATAATAATAATAATAATAATAATAATAATAATAAAATTTAAAAAAAAAATTCCTCCTAGGGGACACGCACCAAAATACGAAAAAGTGACAAATTTTAACACAAACTACTTTATTTATTACAAATTTTATTGTTATTTGTTACGAATTGCAGATTGTTTACCGATGGAGATCACTTTGTTCAATGTGGGCCCCATCATTCGTATGTATAAAATCTGTAGCCGATGAATAGTGTGTTCAACTGCTGATTGCAGCTGGTCGCCAGTGATCCTCCGCACCACAGATTATCATACACATAGGACAGTGAAGCTAAAATGCGTACCGGAAATATAGTAGCATCACTAGTGTCAACAGAGGGGAACTACATGTGTTAAGTCTACATGAATAGCATCTTTTGATCGAAAATTGTTTTTCTATTTCGCGAGTAGTTAGTAGCTGGTTAGTATGGGGAGTTTTCTTTTTCTTCACTTTCTATTGTTTTTGAATTCACAAAATTATCCTCAAAACATTCACAGCTATTCTTCTAAGAAATAAAAATTACTTTTTATAATGTTTAAAAATATGCTTTGTCAAACATATTCATATTCAAGTACAAATTAAAATTACAAACTGTAATTCTGAAATAGCAGTATGAAATCATTAAATATTTAACGTTGTTTGGTTTAAATAATACAAAATGCCTTAAAATGAAGAAAAAATGTTTTTATTTTATGTATATTTTCAAAGTTTATTTTCTTAATATTTAGCACTTGCTTCTTAAAATAAATTGCTATTGACAATCAAGTTTGTAAATAATAAAGTTGCCAACAAAAACGTATGTGCAGTTTTCTTTCCTTCATTTATTCTACTACTTTTAAATTTACAAAATCATAACATTCACAGCTATTTTCTAAGAAATAAAACTAATTTTTATTATGTTTGAAAATAAATTTTTCCAAACACATTCGTGTTCAAGAGTACAAATTAATATAACAAACTGTAATGCTGAATTAGCAGTATGGTATGAAATCTTAAATATTTAACATTGCTTGGTGTAAATAACACAAAATGCTTTAAAATGAAAAAAAAAAAAATATTTCTGGTTTATGTATATTTTCGAAATTTATTTCCTTAATATTTAGTACTTGCATCTTAAAATAAATTGCTTTCGACAATCAAATTCGTAAATAATAACAAAGTCCAAACGTAAACATAAAAATGGTTAGTCGGTTGGATGTTGGGTTTCACGTTGCAGTAATATTACGATATGAACATAGATACAATAAAAATAAGACGAGCGATTGCGTAAGCTGGAGAGCTCGAGAAACTTACAGCCGTTGACAACAGGATCGTTGCAGTCAGATTTCGGTTACCGAAGAATATACGGGAGTGTCCTATCTGTATAATAATCTGTGCTCCGCACATGCTTCATTATACAGTCCTTCAAGTCAGCCAAAGTTCCAAATTTCTTTTAAAAACAAAATTTTTTAAATGTCTTCATAACCAAAAAGCCAACAGATTAAGATCGGGGGAATGGGTCTGTCAAGTAGTGGAAAATGAACGGGTAAATTCTCTGTTATCTGTAAAATTTTGCAACGAAAGCACGGGCAAAATGTAAGAATAACAGTTTTAAATGTCGATGTGGCTTGAAATGTACCACATTTGTTTATTACAACACTTTTCAAGCATTCTGCCATTCCGCTTTTTCTAAATTTTTAACATGGCGGTATAGGACAAAATTTCCTATAAATGCATATAAAGACAATCGTTCTTTAATAATCATTATGAAATTAAAAAGAATTTTTCATAATAGCGTTAGTCAACTGGGGAAAAAATGTATATGTAGGAGCACTGCTTCCCCTCTCCTTGTGTGCGTGTGTGTGGGGGGGGGGGGGGGAGGGGGCAAATTTTCATAATGTGTATCTTTCAAAAGAGCTCGTTAATACTTTTAAAGCGAATGGTTAAACCAATGATCTAAAATAATTTTAAATGAAGGTATCGATTAATTTCTTTAAAAAAAAAAAAAAAAAAAAAAAAGAAACTCATTTTTTAAGATGTCGTATAGACAATAAAACAGAAATTTCTTTGGATATTCTATCCTTATATTACTTCTCTAGAATGGAATTCGTCTGCATTCATTATGGAGGATAATTTTAATAAATAACAATTTTTATCAATTATTTTTATTGAGTAAATTTCCATAGGAAAATATAGAAGAAAGTCATGTGTCACAACATACTAGTTAATTATGTTATAGAAGGCGTGTTTCATTGTTTGTATAACGTTTACCTCTATGAAAAAATTAAAATAAACTAATTAATATAAAATTAATATAAAAATTAATTATATTAATATAAAATTAATATAAAAATATATAATATACCTTTCAAGAATATTTTAGACTTGAAACTGCTGGAAAAAATAATATATTTCACATTTTATTCTGAAAACTATACAAAATATTAACAATAATAAAAAATGTTCATATTGTTTTATAATATTATAATACTTCATTAATTATTATTGAACTTGAAAGAAAATATTTTGATTCTGTAAAAGAAAGTTCTGTTAAAAAACAGAAAACTTCAGTAACTTTCTCACAGAAATTTTCAGTTTTCTAAAACTATTAACATTTACTACAAAATTACATTTCAATCTGTTAAAAACCGTATGTTTTTCTGTGTGCGGATAAAATCTGTAACCACTGCTGGAGATTTATATAGTGGGCAAGTATTGTTTTGTATACGGAAAACTTGGTATCAAAGCAAGATTGGGAATTGGTAACAGAGTGAAACATAATTCCGTGACTTTGAAGGACACCGGTTCGATATCCTTTCTAGTCGAACCAGAAAATTTATTAGATGTGAGCTATATTTTACAATGCGCACTACGCAAAAATCCTCTGCGTACGAATATTTTCTGTATTGTTCGGTTACGGAAAATTTCTGTCGATATTTTTTTTTCTCACAGCATACAGATATTTTCAGGCACTTTTTGCTGCTAGGAATTTTCTGTTATATTACAGAACTTTTTTTTTTTAGTGCACATATGCATAAATGTGGAAATGTCCGCCATCGTGGTAAATAAAATCAGAAATACAACACTTATGTTGCATGGAAATTTTTTGTGTCAGAGAAACATTTCTAAAATGCTTCTGAAACATGACTGGAAAAACTTTGATGTTTCATAGTTAAGGTAACATAAATCCCCATAAAATGTCTGACGAAGGGCCTTAAATAGTTCTTTTGAGGGCCCTCATTGACGACACCCCAATGAATTACAGCTTGCATTGGACAATAAAAATGCATGCTTATTATTCTTCCACATTATATAGAGCAGTACATGTGTTACGATGTCGCATTATAGTAACTCTATTTCACCTCACTAGATGGCATGGCTTGACTTAGTTCGCTCCGAAAGAGATTTTGCCAACAGCAGTGTTACCAACTGTAGAGATTTGTCCCGAAGCGTAAAAACGTTTAACGTTTAACACATGTTTAAAAACTTTATTCTGTTCCAAATTATCTCAAGAAGGCTTTTTTTTTTTTTTTTTTTTTTTTGCTGTGTGAGTTGATTAAGAATACCCAATGTACACTATAAAGGGATTTTGCGAAAAATTTCCTCTTCCTTCCTTTAGGGTGAGGGACATAAAACATAATTTCAAATGTAACGCTGTTCCTTATTCAAATTACCTAATTTAGGAGACATCTGGTATATGGGTTAATTTTATGGTCTGGGAATTGATTTCACTAATTTTTGGGCCAGTAAAATTAAAATGGATGCGAAGAAGAGGGCGTGCGCACTTAAGTATCATACTACCGCACGCATTGGATACCGAATCTCGAAATAATGCAAGCGGGAAAGACGCTACCGAAGGCATTGAAAACCCTACCAGTTCCCAATGCCTGGTTCGTATATGAGTGAGTACGTTTGTTTCTTCATGCGCTCAAATAAAGCGCTGATGAAGGCAGTGGGGACCACACTCAGCATAGTGCAGGTGAGAAATCCACCACCGAAGGCAACGGGAACCAAATTGAGATTTCAACTAATTTCAATGAAATTTTTTATTTATTTATTTTTATTATTATTATTATTATTTTTTTTTTTAACTTTTATATTAATAAGTGATACGATATTTTGAAATTCATTTTAAATATTGTGACTGGCAAAGCGGATAAAGCCTGCTCGTTCCCTAATAAAAGCATGGAATTTCTATCACAAATAAAATAAAAATCATTGCTAAGAAATAGCGGTAACAATGTAACAATGTGTCCTAGTATTTGCAATCCTTTGCCTTTGCCTTTTCATAATCTCATACTCACACATAAAAATATCTTATTCAGCCAATACGTTTTTATACTTTATTCATCTTTTATTCTTTCTCTGCTAAAACATAAGCATCATAAAAAGGGATTCAATTGGCCAGATGTAGATGATTCTTGCTGCCAGAACATTGATAAATGATGAGAGGGCTAAATCAATACAAAATTCAGCATCCGTATTAATAAGAGAAAAGTATTTTAGGAAAAGAGAAAACAATAATACTAGCATATATGTGTATATGGGGTGTAATATATCATATTGCTCTAGAAAATAAATGAAAGACGCTTCTCTTGAAGACAGTAGGAAATATATCTATAATAATCTGTGATTCTGAATCAGAACTTTTGTGTAGATGACAAATATTAATTATATATTGTATAAAAAGTTTTGTCTGTCATAAGTATATGTAAATTAAGTAATTTTACAAAATGTTAAAAATGGAATCTTCGTAATAAATTTATGTACAAAGGAACATCGATAAATTAAAATACATGAGAAAAACTGTAATCCAAATTTATTCTAAGATTCTAAGACGGAAGGTGGCCGCTCACCACTATGCAGCGGTTTTGAGCGATTTTAACCTTTAGAAAAGGTTCCGATGAGGAATTATTGAAAATTACTGCATCAGTTACTTTTAGAATTATTTAATCATCTGAAAATTAGTATTTTATTGTTAATAAAAGCAGCCAGTTTACAAAAACTGAAGTCATTGTTACAAAAGCGTATTTAAATGAAAATAAATAAATAAAATTTTTATCCTTGATATGGAGGAATGAATAAAATAAAGAACCAGGATTTAACAGGGAGAAAAAAAAAAAAAAAAAAAAAAAAAAACTGATGTCATAATTGCAAAAATGTTTTGAGTGAAAAGAAATGTAACAGCTAAATGAAACAAATAAAATAAGAATAAAATATAATTTAAAAATATAATAGATGTAATTCTTTGTAAGGACCACCAATTGGCGATTTAGTGGTTTTCTTTCTCGGCCACCGCTATAAATCGCCAAATTTTAGTCAAAACATTTCGCTAAATTAGAGGAAAACCTAAATAATAATAATAATAATAATAATAATAAATTTAAATAATTATATAAAATTTAAAAATTTCAATGATAATAATATTAATGATATTAAAAATAATATAAATATTATTACATTAAAAAAAAAGGATGCTTTTCTTTTATCGGTATCGGCTTCAGGTAGTGTTTTAAAAATGATAAAATTGGGGTATTTAGGTATTGTCCTTCGGCAAATAAACTATAGACAATTTTGATCAATTTGGACTAAAGTTATATTTTGTAAATAATTAAATTAAATTTCATTACTCAAATTCCATTATTTTGATAAAAACCACAGTTAAATTTTAAAAAATCTTTTTTTCTTTATTCTCTATTTATCACCACATTTGGCCATTGTTTTGGATTTGGCGAATATGTTAAATTAAAAAATAGGTTTATTTGGAAATACAGACCACAAAGCGGGAGAGAGCCGACAACTATAAAATAATCATCCTTAAATTAGCTACCAATTTTCGTTGAAAATTAGTAATTATATCTAGATTCAATGTGATTGAAGGTATATTGTTCTCTGTTAAAAGTTTATAGTTGCGAAACTCTCTAAATTAAAACATTCATTACGAAAATAAAAGGGCACCGAAAATTAATTTCCTATGAAAATTCGTTCCCCCCCCCCCCCCCTAATAATGTTAAAATTATTACATGCTCCTATATATACAGGGTGGTCTTAAACTATATGTCAAAAATATAAAGGCGGGTAGAGGGGACCTAAATAAGCAGATTTCGTATAGGATTGTGTTGCCCGGTAATGCCGCCTTGAGCCGCTAGAGAGCGCTGATGACTGCGGCGTATAAAAACGCTTCGCTTGCTTGATTCGTCATTTCCGGCACGGATCTCGAGCAGCATGCATCGTTTCACCAATGCGGAGTTAGCCGACATGCATTTCATGTATGGGGCTACACAAGGAAATGGATTAGAGTCCTAAAAACACTTCGATATATGCTTCACACACAGCGCATGTCCTACAGCTCTCGAGCTTGTCGAAGGTTTAAAAGGGAAGAATTAAAATTTCCTTCAAAACTGGTAAAGTGAATATCTAAAACACTTCCAATCCATTCGTACAACTACTGCATATACAGAACTCTCTCACAAAAGTCCTCAATCGTTTATAATTGACCATCGCATAGCACTAGTGCGACGTAAAAAAAAAAGAAAGAAAGAAAATTAAATTACTCAAACCCCTTTTACCATACGTTTACAAAATTTAGTGAATAAAAGCGTAGCTTATGCGAATTTTTCGTAATACATACTGATAATAATATTGTAGAAAACAAAATGCTTTTTGATTTTGTTTCGGAGAAAATAAATACATTTCGTTTGATGAAAATTAGATTCATGAAAATTTTGTTTTTGTTTTTGTTTCATGATTTTTTTTTTTTTTTAATTTTTTTTTACAATTCCAAGTAAGGAGGTTAACATTTGTCCACATTATAGTTTATATTAGCAGTTAATAATTATAAGAGCACATAAACCGATAGCAATAGTTATCACAACATATTGTTATCCAATAAATGAAAAAAAAAGGAAATGAATTCGTAAAACATATTTGTATTGAAAGTATATAATTTTAGGTTGTTTTCGTTACGTTTTGTGCAGTATAAAGATGCATATTAAGAGCATATTAAAGAATGCTTTTTAAAAACCTCCCTCAAACTGCAATTTATTTTAATTCTTTTAAGCGTCCCTGTACACAAATCAATAGTGCTATTTACATTTTTTTAATAAAAAAATAATCTGTTGTGTCACTCACACGACTTTCTCTTACCATGAAATTTAATACTATAAATACAGGTTTCAGATTAAGAGGTAAGATAACGTGAGCTGTCATGTAAACCTATGCTAAACAATTCAAATTAGGCTTCAGAAGAGTTTTATACGATAATTAGTTCTGTGTGAGGGGGGCTACCGCCCCCCTCAACCCCCCGTTTCATTAATGCACTTACATTTATATAGAATTTAATAAGTTATTAAAAAATAATTCTGTTTTTTAAAAATACATTAAATACATTAATAATTAAAATTATTATTTAAAAAATATATCTTTTGTGATAATGCAGACGATTTCCATATTAAAGAATTAGTGTAACACTAAATATCCAAAAAAAAAAGTCCATTTTACTCTCAATATTTAAAAAAAAAAAAAAAAAATTAACTTTGTTTTAAATTATCACAGATTTATAGTTCAACCATTCGTTTTAAAGGTATTGGCGAGCTCTTTTAAATGATACCCATCATGAACTCGAAAGGGGACTTCCCCCCCCCCTTCAGGGGAGGGGAGGCGAGGCTCCTACATACACAATTTTTTTTCCCAGTTGACTATCTCTATTACAAAAAATGTATATTCGTTTCATTTGGTTTAGTGCAGTCTATAGCTGTTAAACTCTACTTACCTGCAATTTCCCCCATAGACGTAATGTATTTGAATACTTTTGAGGGTCCCTGTGCACAAACCATTTGCTTCATATCAAAGAAAAGCTTACTGTAGCATCCCTATATGATACACATTTAGAATACCGAGTTTGAACTTTCTGCCATAATTTGTGTTTGAGATATGCTGATAACAGACAGACACACACACGCAGACACACACACAGACCATTTGCTAAAAACATGATTTTCGTATTCAGGGTACCTCAGAACAAAATCTCACTTTCGAAAATTTGTCCCAAAAACAATACTTTCTCTACCTTATGGGTAAGAGAAAGTAAGAAACCCTATTAAACTAAACCTGAATAATTTATATAAGTTCAAGGCATCTTAAAAATATTTACGGAAAATCAGAGCTCCAAGAAAAATACAGAAATATCGAATTCATAAAGATTTTCGAAAACTTAATTCTCAAATCATATTAAAGCTGACGATAAAACGAATAAGTCGTCTTTCAGTATCATATCAAACATTTAACAATAAATATTCGTGTAAAAGTTATATCTTTTGAAAAAGAATAATTTTTGTTCTTCTTTTTTTCAGGTTATGTCATAGGTGTATGTAATAGGATCTCTCAAAGCCGATTATCGAGGATATTTACAGATGAGCTTTGTTTCCTTATTGTCTTTTAATACTTTTTTTATACAAAAATTCTATATCTTCAGAGTTTCCGGAAAATCTTAAAATCCTAAGCACATTTAAGAATAGGAAATTTTTTTTTTTTCTCTTCCTATAAGGTAAGTGCTCCAGTGATTGGCATGCTCCAGTAATTGACACCTATCCTGAAATAATCAATAAAAAATGAAAATAATAAAATCATATATTTTACATATAAGAAGAATTTTAACATTTTATGTCAAACACTGGAGCATAGGGTGCTAATAACTGGTAAAATGAATAACTAGCAATGTCAAACACTGGAACATACGGGGACAATTACTGATAAAATGAAAAACTGGCTGTGTTAATTACTGATTCATAAAAAAAAATAATTGTTATCAAATGTATATATTATAACATATATGTGGTTCTGAATGTTTTTCATGCCATATGTATTAAATTAGGGTTTCTAAAAATATTTTCTGATGACTAGAACATTAAAAACATCATAGATTGCTCTAAAAGTGTCAATCACTGGTGCACTTACCGTACTATAAAACTACATTATTCATATGCGCAAAAGCATATTTTACACAGATTAAGGAATCTTCAGCATCAGTAATAAGAATACAGGGCCAAACAGAAACATTCAAGCACATTATGGATATAATTCAAAATCATTGGAAATGAATTATCAGTTGCGCTTAGACATTTTCAATGTCTTCCAACAAAGTTTAACACATTTATCTTAATTATGACTACGTTTTTATAAAACTATTATTATTTGTCTATCTGTACGACAGTCCTCGATCTAATTTTCATTAATATGTTCAGAACACCGTGATGAAAGTGATATATGATAATCAAGTTCACTGTAGTATATTCTTTATTTAAAATGATATAAAGATAGCAGCTGATTTATATACAGAGACTCCCAAAATATTTTTAATGCATAGTGGTCTATGAGATGTATATGTTTTAAAATATATTTTAATATTTGTACATAAAATAAGAATATTAATATACATTAGTAAGACGCACAAAATAATTTTTTCTGTAGAATACAGCTTGGGATTTTGGAAACATCTGGATGGCCATTACTTACAGTCGGTAACAAAAGTATCTGAACACTAGCAAAAATTCCTATGTAAAAAAAGTAAATAATGCTTTGTTAAATAAATTCTAGTCGAATCATGTTCTTAGTCAGTCTAAGAACATGATTCGACAAGGATTTATTTAACAAAACAATATTAATTCTACTTTTTTTATACAGGAATTTTTGCTAGTGTTCGGATACTGTTGTTACCGACTGTACCTGGAATAGCCATGTTTAACAGATTTGATACTGTCCAAGGGGACGACTAACACCAGACCACTGCATGGCGACCAACTACTCTATGAGCTATTTGAGCATAGACATGAGCTGTGTCCGGAGGATCTTGGTTAAAACGTGTAACTGTACGTTTCTATCTTATAGATAGATCTTCGTCATCACGATTTCATTTTTCAGAGTTTTTCTTGGACACGTTTCCTGACCAGCACAATCGCATATCCTAACAGCAGCGCACAGAGAATGCGTCAGGGTGTAGGAATTTTGAATTTGGTGCAGACCTAGCTGAGAAAATAGAAGAAAAAAAATGAGAAGAAAAGGAAATAGACAATGACTATTTAATGACGCATAATAAGAACAAAGTTGGAATATGACTTTTAGCGTAACTGATTTGTTTACTAGACTCCACAAAGTTTTTCATATACATTTAGGATATAAATATAAATTTTCACTGATATAAGAATTTGTTTATCATTTAAAACGTTATGTATTATTTTTAATTCGTAAGCAAATTTCCCACGATATATAGAGCTACTCATAAAATCTTTTTAACACATTTTCCGTTAGAAAAAACTATAAACATGAATTTGTGCGCTTCTTTAATCCACAGTTAAAAACAACATTTATATACAATGTTATTTAGATTTACAATTTGTATAATACAAAAGATATATATAAAATAAAATAAAGAGAAATGTGGTTTATTTTACTGTTTTGTGAAAACTGAAATGACAGAAGTCTATTTACATTTTTTCATTTACTCTTTTACGAATTTTACTACGCAAATTTCTCAACATCGTTTTTCCAGCAGGTGTACTTTCATCTTCTTGCCCCAAGTAATTAAGTAACACCTCAGCGTGTCCCTGTCCCTGGAACTTAAATTTTATGAGTTCCAAAGATTTTCTTCATCACTTTTAAGACATTCTTTTAAATTTATGTTTTTTTTTTTTTTTTTTTTTTTTTTAGTACGACAGGACTATTTCTCTCAGACAGCGATTTTACGTTGTCACACTTCCAATATGCTAGGATGTCTGCCAATATCCAATTTTACCATTTAATTCCATAAATTATCTTAAAATATTTAGAAATTTTATTGACAAACTCATAAAGCATGGAAATTCATTTTAAGTAGT
Source organism: Salticus scenicus (assembly GCA_963930645.1). NCBI lineage: Eukaryota > Metazoa > Arthropoda > Arachnida > Araneae > Salticidae > Salticus > Salticus scenicus. The sequence continues at coordinate 101,687,504 of OZ005659.1, forward strand.
TTAAAGTATAAGAGTGATTTTTTTTTTTTTTATACCAACTATTTGAAAAATGCCAGAGCCAGAATTCAACACATGCCCTCCGCTAACGTGCAAATGCTCTTCCACTGAGTCACCCTAGTTGATAACCATCTCGACATTTCTCGCATAATAACCGGCGTTTGCAGATACGTTGACCTTGACAACGGTTATTAAGTGAGAGATGTCGAGCTTGTTATTAGCCAGAGTGGCTAATAATAACTTCTTCTTCTTCGTTTAATTACAAAATTGCAACATATAAATTAGTCCTGTCGCACTAAATTAAATTCTGTCAAAGACAGTTTATTTATTTATTTTTATTTATTTATTTTTTTTTAATCCACAAGTGGCACGCGACACAATATCATCGTCACTTAAAACTTCGTAACATTTCAGTTCCGTATCTTTGTCAATTCATTGTTGTACTGCTTCTTCGTCCACCTTTTCAGAAAAGAACTTTCTCCTATCTTCTAAAATTTTCCTTTGAAAATCAGTACTGATTAATTTCATTTGTGATGGATTAGACGTCAGACAGATGTCTTCTCTAACCTTAAATACTAAATATTAATTCATCTTAATGAATTTTGGTGTGCCGATGCATCTGTATGTCTTGCTTATAAATAATACAAAACTTTAAAGTTCGGAAATTTTAATTTATACAATCAAGACTTCCGTCTGATAGCTAATTAAAAAAAAAAAAGTTTTAAAATGTAATTAAATACATATATTTTTTAAAAAATTAATAATGTGACTGATATGACATGTGTAAAAATTTAAAATTATCTTTTGCTTTCTTAATTTTAATTTTAAATTTTCTTTTTTTAACTAATAAAATACAATAATTTATATATATATATATATATATATATATATATATATATTGTATTATTATTTGACAGGTTTTTTATCAAGGAAAAATTTAAATATTTGAGTCAGTTGAAAAGTAAAATGTGATCTTTTTGTCCAGATTTGCATAAAATTAAGCTACTACTATTCGTCCGGAATAATCCGCAACACGAATAATCCGATCTTGGTTAATCGATAGGCTACTGTATTTGTTACCTTACTGTTTTTACACAATGTTCGGTGTACATAAAAGCAATCTCTTGTAGGGTTTTTCTTTAAGAGTAAAGCTATAAACATAATTACTTTCCGAACACTATTGTGAGGACTGTATTGTAATTATGTCAAAAATCCATAATTGAGATTTTGATGTTTCTATACGTTTCGAGGTCCAATGAGTCCGTTTTCACTATTTTTAGGATGATGTATGTATGTATGTATGTGTGTGTGTGTGTGTATGTATGTGTGTGTGTGTGTGTGTGTGTGTGTGTGTGTGTGTGAGCACGCTAGCGTCTAAACGATTTGTTCGAATAAGCTGAAAGTTGGTACGTATATTGTAACTCACCATAGTACGAACCCTATAGATTTTGGTGAATCTAGCACTTATAGTTTTTTTACAGGGACACCAGGAAAAATTCTTTATCAATATGGCCTATGGGGCCAAATTTTTATAAGTGCGATAGCGTCTAAACGATTTATTAATCTGAGCAAAAAAATTTTACACATGTTATAGGTCACAGTTGCACGAACTGTATAGATTTTGGTGAATTTAGCACTTACAGTTTTTTATAGGGGCACAAAGAAAAATTCTTTATCATTATGGCCTAGGGGGCCAAATTTTTAAAAGTGCGATAGCGTCTAAGCTCCTTATTCAATTGAGCTGAAAATTTATATGAATGCTATAAATCACTTTTCTTTTTTTAACTCATAGAGAAACTCTAAAACCTTACAGAAATATATGACAACCGTCTGTAATTATCTATGGGCATCGGTTAAGTTTTATTTCAGTGCATCCTGTTTCAAAAACCAATAGGCTTAGAAACGTTTTCTACCTAATATGTAACGATTTCTTTTTCTTTTTTTTTTTTTTTCCTTGTTTATAGTAACCATAAGTGCCATTTTTATTTACAGAAATATTTTTCACTGGTGACTGTAAATAAAAAATAAAACTCTGAGAAAACGTAAAACATTATCTGGTTTTGATACATTTTTTAAAAGAAGAACTAGTATACTGAGGCCATCACTTTTTTTTTTCTTTTGATACTCCATATAACAACATTACCAACTGAATAACATGCACAAAAATTTAATCAAAATGGCCTTTCACATTGAAAATTTTATTTACGAAATTTGCTTCAATTTTAAGCAATAAATAGTGATATAATGAAACCTAAAAAATCACAGAAAATAAATAACAGCGACGCCACCTGTAGTCTGATATGCAGAATAATTAAGAAAAAAATATATATGTAATATTTATCTAACATTGCAAGTTTGTTTCATGTATGTAACGTAGTAGATGAGATGTAGCCTTTCCGAAAAGGTGAAATATTGTAGTATACAACGCCACCTTTCGGCCAACGGAATCAATATATTTTTCATAATACCCAAGCTCCAACTTTAATATATTTATATTTTACATAAGATGAGATATTCAGTTCCAATTAAAGGGAAAAAAATGGGGCAAAGCAATGTTACCTTTCGGGCGATATGCACTCAAATCAAATCAATATAATTTTTCATCAACGCCTTCATACATAACAAGATGTTTTGTGCTGACAAGCTATAAACATGCAAGCCCAGATTTAGCCTTCCATCAAATGAAGCAAGTTATGGCACATTAGCGTCACCTGTACAGCGATATATCCCAAAGTAATATCTGCACTAATTTATATTAAAGTCAAACTGAATATCAAGTTTTGTTAAATTCCATTCTATGAGATGTAGCATCCATAATATTTTGCTAACACACACACAAAGAGACACATATACAGGCAGATAATATTTTCTAAAAATGTATGGATTGTATTCGGGACATCTCAAAACATGTAAATTTTTCGAAAACTCGGAGTCGAAAGTTTTCACGAATGCAATGCTTTATCTTTATATATACAGGAGACAGTTGTAATATATATTATATTGAATATATATATATATATATATAATATAATAAAATTTAATCTTAAAATTTTAACATTTAATAAATACATGTTAATACCAACACACCAAAAATAAAATTGATTGTAACACATACAAAAACTATATATATATATATATATATATATATATAACGGGAAAATAAATTAATCAAATTCTCAAATCGAACACAATCTGTGACAACACGAATTAAACATATTTTCTATATAATATTATTTCATATATTCGATAAAAAAAAAAAAAACGATTAAAAATTATTGTTCTACGAAAAGAAAGAAAACCTTTTATTAAGATTATGCCATTGTAATATAAGCTTTGGAAGCCAATTGCCAAGAATATTTACAGATAATCTTTATTTTCTAAATACCTTAGAACAGTTTTGGCATAAAATTTCACTATCTTCAGAGTTTTCCAGAAATTCTTTAACAGCTTAAGAATTCCTTTCTTACTATCTTTTTTTTTTTTTTTTTTCCTATATAAATAAAATCGAAATGATTTTTAAATCGGCAGTAAGAGAAGAAATTTCCAAATATGGTTTGAAAAATATAGAAGATTTCTCGTTATAATTCGAAAGTTAAGGTGTAAACAAGGAATATAGGTCGCATATAGAATTTTTTTTTTTTTTTTCTAATATAATCCGTTTCAAAAAATATATATATGGAGCATTAGAAAGAACTTTGGGTATACATATATATTTACATAACACTATCTGTCACAAAAACAAAATTATTATGTTGTAGCCCACTACTTGACTTTCTTCTATGTTCTCCTATACAAGTTCACTCAGTGAAAATTATTTACTAAAATTATTATTTATTAAACTTATCTTCCATGATGAATGCAGACGATTTTCATTCTAGAGAAGACTTTTTTTTTTTTTTTTTTTCAAAAATAGTCAATTTTATTGTCTATATGACATCAAAAATTCTTCTAATTTTCCTGTTTTTTTTTTTTTTTTTTTTTTTTTTAGTTAAAACATATAAAATTTCGATAACTTTATATATATATATATATATATATATATATATATATATATATATATATATATAACTAGCAGGCTTTGCCCGCTTCGCTGGACATTAAACTTAAATAAGTTGTCAAAATCCCATATCTTTATTAATAACCTAAGTTCTCGCTGTGATTGGTAGAGGTATTCTCGCTCGCAACGTGAGGAGTCTGGGTCCCTACTGTCTTCGGCACAACTTTCCCACTTCTTACTTCCCCTTCCTCAGCGGGTGAGTTCGAAGTTTTGCAAAATCCCACTAATGTACATAATGCGTGCACTTAATCAATATCCACACACCAAAATTCGCCATTTTAAGATAATTCAAAGCGAATTCAAACGGAAAAACATGTTTTAACACATGTTTATTGCCCTCCCACTCCGGGAGGGGGGGATTTCGAATTTTGTGAAATCCAGTTACAATAAGTGCCGGATGCATACAAACAATTTACGCACCAAATTTGGGAACAACTATAATATTTCCCCACAGCTGAATCTGGCGATTTATTTTTGGCGATTATGGCTAAATCATAAATCTAAAAATCACAAATCATATAGCATAAATGATAAAATTGTAAGCTAAATTATAAATCAAATCATAAAATCATAAATCCAAAGTAAATAGCATGCAGGCTGCCATATTATATCGCAAACAGTTCAGAACGACATCGTTATCGTTCAAATCGGCGCCAAAGAAAAATCGCCAAATTCAGCTGTGGGGAAATACTATAGTTGTACCTAAATTTCGCGACCACAGAAGTCTTTAATAGAAAATATTATAAATAAATAAATACAAAAAGCACAGCTTTAATATGGGACCCCTTTGGTGACTTTAAATATTTTAAGTCATTTTTGCGATGAACTGAATTGGCTATCTCAATTGTGCAATTAAAGATCTTGGCGAGAAACGTCCGAGCTACTTCGGTGCCGAATTATAAATTTTGCCAAAGGGATCCGATTCTAAAGCTGCTCCATACACAAAATAAATAAATAAATAAAATAAAATAAAAACTCTTTTCTGATATTTACAAAATAAAAATTAAAAATCTTAATAAAATCCAAATTATAATAATTTACAATTAAGGGGAGAGCATAAAAGAACCTCATAAGGTACATAATAACAATAAAAAATTTTGTTTTACTGCAGGAAAGAAAAGTACTGCTTAATTAAATAAAAATATTAAACTAATGCCAAATATCTCTATGAAAATATTTATCCACATGGAAATTCCTGATTTAAATAAAAAATAAAAAATAAAAAAAATCACGTGAAATTAAAAATATTTCATTTTATTTCTCGAAAACTAAAATATATATAAATGCGTATCCGAATCTGGGCTGAAAACGGAAAAAGGGGAAAATAAATTAGAAATATCAGACCTATATTTATAAATTTGGTACCAAATGAAAGGGGCAATTTTTCTGAATCCAGGGGTGCAAACAGTTTTTCGATGCGACAATTAGATTTTTTAAAAATGACTAAAGTATGAAATTTAAGTGGCAACGGAAAAACGGAAAAAGGGAAAAATAAATTAGAAATATCAGACCTATCGTTACAAATTTAGTACCAAATGAAAGGGGTGATTTTTCTGCATCCTGGGGTGTAAACAGTTTTTCGATACGATAATTAGGTTTTATAAAATTAACTAAAAAAGTGAAACTTAGATGGCAACACTTCATTTCAATCTTTTCATAATTTGTAGTGCGAATCACGCGAATAAAAAAGTCTTTAACTTACAAATTTATTTTTATGTTTTATTTTTCCATTCAAAGCGTTTTAGTGAAAAAGTGTTTATGGCGCATGCGCAGGCGTTTTTTACCCACAATTTAAACACTAATCATAATTTTGAAAATTTCTATAGATATAATTCTAAGTTGGGTGAAGACCTAAGTTTCTGCCAAGCGCCGTTGAATTCCGTGCAGCCGTTCTCGAGTGATGCCCGGACAAACGTGTTTTAGTGTTTTATCCCCCAGGGTGGAAAGGGGAGGAATTTCTGAAAAGTTGATAGATATAATTTTAAGTTGGGGGAAGACCTAAATTCCTGCCGAGCGCCGTTGAATTCCGTCCAGCCGTTCTCGAGTGATGCCCGGACAAACGTGTTTTAGTCTTTTACCCCCTAGGGGGGCGGGAACGGGGGGGAATTTCTGAAAAGTTGATAGATATAATTTTAAGTTGGGTGAAGACCTAAATTCCTGCCAAGCGCCGTTGAATTCCGCCCAGCCGTTCTCAAGTGATGCCCGGACAAAAAAAGCGACATTCGGACACGATGACACACACACAGACACACACACACACACACACACACAGGCAAAATTTTCTGAAGTCATTTTCGGCTTTCATGGACTGTAAAACGTGAAGATATCACAAAATTTTTTGATTTCGAGAAATTTACAGACAAAAGTCTGATTTTATTAATATAGATATCACAGATTGATGGTTCAACATTTCGTTTAAAGGTATTCACACGCTCTTTTGGAAGATACCTAAAATGAAAATTTATACCTATAATGAAGAAAAGATAATCTTTCATATATATATATATATATATATATATATATATATAAGAATCTCTTTTTGTACATTTATACGATATTTTGTGTCCTCTGCTACCATGTTAAAAATTTAGAGAAATGATGGCAACGTCACCGGTTGGACGGTGTTCTAAAAAAACTGATAGGCACTAACTTGTCAAGGTGCAACTACATATGTAATTTTATGATATTCTGTGCAGTAGTTCCTGAGATACAGTTACCACAAAATTTTGTCACACATACGCAGAAAGAGATAGACAGGCAGACAGATATTTTCAAAAAATGGTCAAATCGTTTTCTAGACCTTTCAAAATGAGTAAATGTATGGAAAACCCGAGGTAGAAAATTTTTATGAATCCAATACTTTCTACTATTGGATATAGAAGAAAGTAATTAATATTTTTAGCTCTAAATTCTGTTCCTCTTAATCTAATATATATATATATATGTATATACCGTATCTAAAAACAGTCTAACTATAAATTGCCCAGAAATAAGAAATTAAGAATTTTAAGTGGTGTGATGTGTTTTTCGCACTGTACTCCAAAATTAAGCAAAGATATGCTTTTTTACTTTCTTCTCTATTCAATAGCAGAAAGTATTGGATTCGTAAAGATTTTCGACCTCGGGTTTTTGATGGATTTACACGCTTTGAGAGCTGTAGAACACGATTTGAGCATTTTCAGAAAATGTCTGTCTGTGTGTGTGTGTGTGACAAAATTTTATGGCAACTGTATCTCAGGAACTACTGCACAGAATTTCATACAAATTGGTATGTAGTTGCACCTTGACATAAATTAGTGTCTGTCAACTTTTGGTAAAAATTGTCTCACAGGTTGCGTTGCCATTCCGCTTTTTCTAAATTTTTAACATGGTAGTATAGGACAAATTTTTGTATAAATGTGCATAAAGAGAATTATTTTTTAATAGTCATTATGAAATTTACCAGAATTATTTATAATAGAGATAGTCAACTGGGAAAATTTTTTTTGTATGTGTAGGAACCTCGTCTCCCCCCCCCCCTGGAGGGAAGTCCCCCCCTCAAGGGGAGTACATTTTTACGATGGGAATCTCAAAAGAGCTCGCCAGTACCTTTAAAACGAATGGTTGAACCATAGATCTGCGATAATTTAAAATGAAGTTATCGATTTTTTTTTTCATTTATAACAAAAATAAGCTCTCTACTTTTTTTTTAATGTGATATTAACAATAAAATTGCCTTTTTTTTTATTTAGTGTTATACTACTTCTCTAATATGGAAATCATCTGCATTATCATGGAAGATAATTTTTCGAAATAATAATTTTGATAAATTATTTTTACTGAGTGAATTTGTATAGGAAAATATAGAAGAAAGTCCTGTGGTGGCCACAACATACTAGTTTTATTGAATGTAATTGATAAAGTAATTTACTAAGTTTTATCAAGTCCAAGAAATTCATTTAGGAATGTTAATAACATTCTTAGTCACATGTAACAGAAAAAGTGTTGTTCGAAGTCCAATTTTTTATGCTGTTTATTTTTATTTTTATTTATTTATTTATTTATTTATTTACTATAACTACGATATCTGAATATTTAAGTGTAGCCCTGTAAATCTTAACCCTAAACATATCATTTTCTATAGAAAACATTTCTTCTTTTCTTTTAAAGCATATGGATAATAAATAACAATTTCATTATAATATATGCAGTACAAAGTTATTTAACAATGATTAATAAAAATGTCACTCATAGAACGCAAAGCATTGGCACTCTTTTGGGTTCCCAAACCAGTGATACTTATGCCATTTTAAATGCAGAACATGCCACAGTGAAAGTGAATATGATATATTATTTTGAAGGAATTTTGAAAATATTTCCAGAGGCTAAAACTGGCCAGATCAACAGAAAGTCTGGCAGATAGAAATAGACTAATTCAAATCATAATCACTCTTAAAGATTGTCAGAAAATGTTAAAAACGCTTAGTAAAAATGTAAATGAAATTGCAGCAATTTGCAATTACAGCCCTTAATGTATAAGTCTAATCGCATTATATTCTATATAATTTTTTTTTTTAGCATATAAATAAGAAATGTGATTTTCATTATGATTTAAATCAAATAAAGATTTTAAAATGTGGTTCATAGAAGTAGCTATCATAGAATGCAATTATTTTTAATTCTTTTGAGCGCCCTGTACACAAACCAGTGGTAGTATTTTCCCCATTTTAAACAGGGAACTTCCCATAGTGAACTTTAATAACATATATCAGTTTCAAGGAATTCTGTGATAATTTACGTGAGTTAGAGCGCGGACAGGCAAACGAACATACGGACAAACATACAAACCTGGGTCATAAACACTTTTCTATTTTCTTAGAAATTGTTAAAGAAAATCTTGAAAAAAAGAAAAAAAAAGAAAAAAAAAAAACATTTTTTAAGATCATTTTTGTATGGTGATAAAATGACATTCTTTCCTCTGAGGTAAAAATCTTACGCATTTATAGGAAATAGTTTTAGTAAAATTTCTCTTCTGGCTTATAAATAAATAAATAAATAAACAAATAAATAAATAAATTTTATCAATAAATTGCACTGCGTGAACTTGAATAGGAAAATACAGAAAAGTTTTGTGATGGCCACAATACACAAGTTTTTTTTTCTTTTTTTTTTTTTAATCAAATTCTCCTATCAAATGAAAGCTTGTGATATCACTAATTAAACTTTCTTTCTATATACCGTAAAATCCCGAAAGTAACCCCCTCATTTTTGAAAAGCAAAACGGATAAATTTCGGGTGTGTGTGTGGGGGGGGGGGGTTATATTCGATGCAGGGGGTACTTTCGGGATTTTACGGTACTTACTTAAAAGGAAATATTAAAGGTTAGCATTTCTTACATTAAAGGTTAAAAAAAAAAAAAAAAAATGATGATTGATGTAATGATTCCATTGATAACGTGCATCCGATACTTTATGAAAAATTAGTTAAATTAGAAATAATATATAAATATTAAAACTTAATTCAATGCCAAACTTAACTTGCAATGCCGACGTACCGTAAGTGCACCCCAAGATTGGATGTAGCTTTGTTGGATGGAGAAAAAAAAATGGGGGGGGGGTTACTTTCGGGATTTTACGGTAAATATATAAGATATTCGATACCAAAAAAAAAAAAAGAAAGAAAGAAAGAAAGAAAAAATAATTAAAAAATAATTCTTTCAGAAAAAAAAAAAGAAAAAAAAAGAAAGAAAAGAAAAAAATTATTAACATTAAACCATTGCAATAGAGCCTCTAGATCCCGACTGCAGAGGATATCTACAGATAAGCTTTATTTTTTTAATGCTTTATAAATTTTTGGTATGAAAATTCAATATCTTCAGAGTTCTTGAGGAATACTAATAGTATAAGGAATTCCTTTTTCTCCGCATATAATAAAACCGAAGTGATTTTTAAATCGGTTGTAAGAAAAGAAAATTCTAAGTTTGGTTTAAAAAATAAATAAATAAATGAAAATAAATAAATAAATAATAAAATGAAAAACTTTCTGTTATAACTCACAATCGAAGTTATGAACAAGAAAAAAAAAAAAAAAAAAAAAAAAAAAAAAAAAGATATATATGAAACATTGAAAAAAAGACTTTGTATGTATCTTTCTTTGAAAACTAGATGCTCTTCTTTCAAAAGGAATAAAAAAGAAAAAAAAAAAAATACATATTTTTTGCTCAAAATATCCGCTTTTTTCAATATGGAAGAGAAAATCATCTTCAGAAATAGTCAAAGAATAAATTGCTCACAAGAAAGTAAAAATGTAGGAAAAAAATCAAGTAAAAAAAAAAAAAAAAAGCAAATTCACCAAAGAATATACTTTCCTTTCAAATGAAACACACGAATGTTAAAAATGAAAATAAGTAAAAAGATTTAAATAGTGCTTTTTATTCTAGAATCTACATGTATTCTATATCTATATGTATAAAAGAGTATGCACTCACTGACTGACTCAACACGGACATGGCAATGGACAATTTGCACACATGGGGGATTTGAACAAAATCTTATTTTTCTGGTAGTTTTAGTCTCATAAATTTCAAAAAGTTTATTAAAAATGCAAAAAAAGTTCTCATTAATTTCAAAAATAACTTTAAAATTAACCAAAAATCATGTGACTTCAAAACGCTGTCTGACGTTACACTTTATGATGCTTCAATGTTTACATTTTGTTAGCCTAGTTAGCAAGCAGCAATTCGTTTTAACTTTCGTTATTATCAATCATTTATGTGATTTCTGAGCATTTCTTTTTCATTTTATAATCATTTAATACCATTATCATCATTTTTCCTTATCATTATTTTCAATTGTTTTCTTTTCATGGCGGTTGTCCAATGGTTTAGTTTAATAGGACCCTGTGGACTGCTAAAGAATAGCTTTTGAGAAGCATTTAGCCATTGTATTAGTGCAGAATAGTACAATACAATATTTATACTATGATTTTTTAATATCCGTCATTATTATAAAATACAAAACCTATTTTACTGATTCAAGAAGCAAAGCAAAGCACAAAATCGAATGTAAACATAGATTACTCCCGTTTGTTGTCATAAAGAGTGACGTCACGATATTTTATACTGCGTTTTCTCGATAGAGTAAATAGTGCGATGTTAAAATTGTTATAAATCAGTAATTAGATTTCAAATAAAGAAAATGTTTTTATTTATTTTCTTACCTTTTCATATTCTATTATATAAGAATAAAATCAGAAAACGTGCAAATGCTCTATTCTATGGCGGCCACGAATTTTTGTTTGAAGGTTGGTTTAGGGTCCTTGTCTCTCCAGTAACACAGGGTTTTACGGAATTCCTCCCTGAACCCCTCCCTTAGGGGTGCAGGTGGTAAAAACACATTTCTGAATATAACTCCGCGCCAAACTACTTCGTGATCAAGAAACTGTACATGGGAAAAACAAACTGAAAATAATAATCATAATAAAGAAAGAAAGAAAGAAAAGAAAATATAAAATCGGCAATTTTTAATTTTAATTCAATTTAATTTAATTTAATTTAATTTTTTATTTAAATGGGGTGGGGGGAATCCAATTTTTTGGGGGATATTTTGCAAAAACTGGATTTTCGAATATAACTCTACAAAAATGGCACATTGAGGTCAAAAACAGTTGTGCGTCCTCTGGGGTACATTTCCAGAATCCCGTTCTGGGTGTTCTGCGAATTTTGATTTCGATGGGGGGGGGGGCTACACGCTAGCAAATTCGAGAATCTTTTTTTTATGTTAAATTTGTTCTGGTAAAACTATGGGAGGTACGGTCACAAATTTTGGTGTGTGGCTTGGTTATGTGCATCCAAAACTTACTATGAGCTATTTTGCGAAAATTCTTGCCTTCTCTTCTTCAGGCTGGAGGAAAGAAGTCAAAAACATGTGTTTAGGATTAACTCGTTCTAAATTATTACAGGAAGTGGATTTTCAGTGTGCGATATGGTTGTATGTACCCAATACATACTGTAAAAGGATTTTGAGGCAATTCCTCCCTTTCTTCATGTTTGGGGCTGAAGGCGGAGAAAAAAAACACGTTTCCAAGAATAACTTTTTTCAAATTATATAAGAAAGTCAATTTTTTGGTATGTTGCGTTAGCTATGGTGCACACAGTAAACACTATAAAGAAATTTGGAAAAAAAGTTTCCTCTTTCCCTCTTTTAGCAGCTGGGGGAAGAGGGCAAAAAACATATTCCCAGGCATAACACTTTTGAAAATTACCTTAGGAAGCCAATTTTTTGGTATCTGGGTATGCTATGTGTACCCAATACATTCTAGAGACGAATTTTGCTAAATTTTCTCCTTTTCACTTATTCTGAGAAGGAGGCAAAAACACGTTTCTAAACGTAATTTTGCTCCAAATTACCTCCAGAAGGTAGTTTTTTGAGGTGTGAATTTGTTATGTGTGCTCAACACACACTTTGAAAGGGTTTTGTGAAATCTCCCCTTCCAAAATTTTAAGAAAGAGGAAAAAAATCTTTCAAACTTAACTCTGATCTATATTACCTCAGAAATGCGATTTCTGGTGTGAGATTGTTTTTTGAGGTCTGTAAATTATTTTCCCTTACTTTCACGGCTATAAAATTAAAATTTGTAGATAGAGGAGGGAAAAGCTTGTTAGTCATAAACAAAGGAATGAAAATAATATGAAGCATTTTAAAAACATTATGGAATACGGTTACTAGAGAAATAAGACTGGATCAGAGAATGTTTAAGTGACTGTTATTAAAAAAATAATAAAATAAATAAAAGAGAAAGAAAGGGAAAAATTAGTATGCTGTGGCCATCTACAAATTTCCTTCTGTATTTTCTTTTACAATTGCATGTACTTTAGACCAAACTTTTTACCTTTTCTATTATTTTAGAAGAAAGTGGTGGATTCCCAAAAAGATTTTAATTGTAATTTCAGACAGTTTCACACATTTTCAGATTTCTCAAAATTATTTGACTATCTTCAGAAAAAGTTGCCCTGTCTATATGGCAGTTAAGTACGTGGATGTTTCATTTTAACCATGACGTCATTTTCTAACGAATTGTCGAAAATCTGAAATTAGATAAAACACCAATTTCAAGAAATGTTTTCGCTTGTTTATTTTTACGTGTAATTATATATTGCCTTTTAACGATGGTGTCATTTTCCTCAAATTTTGGGTGAAAACAGTAACTTAAAAACAAAATCAAAAACCCGTGTACAAATTTTAGGTTAGTGCTTGGGATTGATTACACTGGGGTTTAGGCCTGGGTGGAATAACCTACGTGGGAGACCTACACAAGGGAATCTTGGCTGCATTTATTTGAGTATCAGAGAAAAACCATAGAAAACTCCAAATGGCTAGGCCAACGAGTCCTACTTTGATTCGAACCCAACATCTCACGTTTACTATCCTGGAGAGTCACACGAGCGTTGGTGGAACCCAGATTTTGGTGAACCTACCTCACTTTTATGTGAAAACGTTATATGAAACATACACACAGGCAATTTCATGGAGGTGATGTTGTGGAATAGTTGCTATGGGCCGATTGACTACACTTGAGTCCTTCACCTAGGTGGAATGTCCTCCGTGGGGGGGGGGGGGGTCTTTCTAAGGGATCCTAGCACATATTTACGCATTTCTCAGAAAAACACGAGAGTTTTATGATTAGCAAAGATAAATTAACTTGTGAATAAAACGCCGATGTAATACACAAATATTCTTAAAATATGTATTTTAATAATAATAATTTGAAATTAAGAAAAAGAAGAATTAAAAGTTAATGAGACTGAAGCATTTTACAATTTTTCCAAAAGAATTAAAATTTTGAATTTTATCATTACTTTTACTCTTTTAATTATATGGTCTTGATCAAATTTTAATATACTTAATATTGTTATATTTCAATGCACTTGCATGTACGTAAAATTTCCTTCTTTTAAGGCAATAGTTACAAAAAATTCTTATAATGTCCACCACCCGCTTAACCCACACACCATTCACCCACTTTCTGAAATCGTGCTTTACGAGTGGCCGAGAGGGTCTGATCTCAAAGTTAAAAGCTAGAAGCTGTTGGCTTCGATCTTAGATCACGTTAGTTGACCTAGCTGGTTGAGAATTTTTCGTGTTTTTTTCGAAAATCGCGTAGAATTCTAGAGTAGTCAATTGGCTTTAACCCCTCACAACCTTCTAAAACCGGGCTTTGTACTAATAGTTAAGGATATATTCCATAGATGGCAGCACTACAAATCCATTTCGAAAAGTTCTTGTAAAAGTAACAAAACTCTTTATTTTAATCGAAATTATGAAATAAAACTATTTTTATAGCAACTATGTAGTGGAGAACAATTTATTACTAATCCGTTTATGTATGCTATGCAACTAAAATAGTTGTTAATAACAGTTTTCTATATCAAACTCCTTTATTAAATTTTATGTGAAAAAAGTTTATGAAAGCATTTTCATTAACTATTATTATATTTATTTGTTTAGAAAAAGACTATAAACACTAAAATTATGATGTTGTCTCGCATACTAAGTTTGGTGCATTTACATATTATAAAAACTGAGATATTGCTTCCTCTTAAATGGCGGATATGGCAGTACAGCAGCACCACATGTCGGGCGATGCATTTTATAAGCCAATAAGCACTGATTTAAAACAAGGTCTAATCTAATGAAATATCAATTTTGGCTAAATTCTGTCCATTAGTTCGTAAGATACGGAGTTTACAAACACCGCAGACAGACATTTTCTAGAAACGATTGAATCGTGTCAGGATATCTCAAAACGCGACGACCCATGGCAAATTGGAAATTTAAGTTTTTCTTAAATCCAACACTTTCTTCATATGTGTATAGAAGAAAAATGAAATTCATAGTCAAATTACATTAACCCTGCTCATTCACTAATGCCAAGGAATTTTGATTTTTCGGGAAAGTTACTAAGTCTAGCGGGTTGTTAAATTCTTAATGGGTAAATTCATTCAAGTTTAAGACTTATAGTTAAAATTTTATAAACTATCTGATATTACTAAGACTATTGACAGTCTTAAATCGTACAATCGTAAAAATTTCAAAGGTTTATGAAGTTCATTTGTAATTACATTATGATAATTATTGAATATTCCATGTTAACTTGGTTGGTCGGTTGAAGCCAGTTGACTGCAATAGAATCTTAGGTACAGTCGGTAACAAGTGTCCGAACACCAGCAAAAATTCCTATGTAAAAAAAGTGCACTTCATACGGTTTTTTAAATAAATCCTTATCGAATCATGTTCTTACACCGACTAAGAACAGGATTCGACAAGGATTTATTTAACAAAACCGTATGAAGTGTACTTTTTTTTACATAGGAATTGTTGCTAATGTTCGGACACTTATGTTACCGACTGTAGAATGTCCTCAGTGAAGAGGGCAAGTTCTTAGGAGTTTTAAGGGGTCCTGGTTTATATTCTCTCGAGTTTCGGGGAAACCGCGGAAAACCGCTAAGAGCTAGGCTGACGTGGAAGACCAGAAATCGAAATCGGCACCTTCCGTCTTCTAGCTTTGAGAGCAGGAATTCTCGGCCGCTGGTAGGTCTTCCATACTAGTGTTTGACATTTAGGATGACTTTAAAAAAGCGCAATTTCTTGTTCAACACTTAAATGGAAATAGTTTCTGTAGAAATGCGTCGCAAACATGTAAAAAAATCGAATTTGCAGCATGTTAAAAGATTGAATTAAGGTGTTTGGAAATGAGAAAAAGTACCTTTAATGTATTGTCAGTATATACATATATATTTTTTTCTAGTAAGATGATATTGTGAACAGGAACTTGTTTATAGAAATTTTTAGACTTATTCTTTAGTCACAATAGTGCATCTAATATTTAAAGGAAGGAAAACAAAAATACATTTTCTTTTTTGCTTGCCTTCTTGGTGAAAGCTTATACCAGTATTTTTTATTTATTTATTTATTTTCAAGAAAACAGACGATTTGTGTTTGCAAGAGTTTCCTGTGAGTAGGAGCTTCAACAGTGGCCGAGAGATTACACTCTGGAAGCGGGTAGAGGAGAAGCGTCGTTTTAAATTCTAAGACGCCCTTGTCCGCCTAGTTTTTCAGAGTTTTACATGTATTTTTACAAAACCCGTATGAATACGAGCTAATGTCCCTTAGAGTGCACACCCACTCCCTCCCCCCCCCCCAATGGAAAGTATTCTCTTACAGGTCTAATTGCATAGTGTAGAGAGTATCGAATTTAAGGGCCCTCTTCACTCAACGCCGCCGGAAGCCGAAACTAATGTTACTCTATGGGAAATTTTTCTTTACAAATAACTTATTAACTAATACATATTTTTAAATTCTGTTTTCACATTCTGAAAGTTCCTAGCTGTTAAATTGACGCACCTTTTCTAAAAAATTATTTTTTAAATTTTTTACATTTTATTTTGAAGCTGCAAAATACGAATTTTCAATATGTGAAATTTTTTCCGAAATAAAATATTAAAAATTAAAAAATTACATTTTTTAAAAAGGCCCGTCAATTTAACAGTTGGGAATTTTCTGAATGTGAAAACAGAATTTAAAAATATCTATTAGTTAATAAGTTATTTGTAAAGAAAATTTCCCCATAGAATAACATTGGTTCGGGCTTCCGGTGACGGTGGGCCCACCAGCGGCCGAGCGGTTCTGCGCTCAAAGCTGGTAGATGGGAGGTGCCGGGCTCGATCCCAGGTCGCGCTCATCGACCTAGCCGTTCGGAGTTTTCCGTGGTTTCCTCCGAAACTTGTGTAAATACGGGCTAGGACCCCTTAGAAAGACCCCCACGGTGGGCATTCCCCCTCTAGGCCTAGGACACATCAGGAGTCAATCGGCCTTAAATCCTACAACCAACCAACCAACCGGTGACGGTGAGTGAAGAGAGCCGTTAACTCCTACACCAACACCAACATATACTAAGTAAGAATAGTTTATAATCTTCCCCATAGATGTCAGCATTATAAATTTTAACACGTAAAGAACTGTAACCTCTAGGAACGATTCTTTTACAGTGGGGAAAAAATGATATAATTTTTTGTTTTATTACGATTTATTCATTTTATACTAATAGGAATTCAAAAAGAAAAAAGAAATGGGGAAACAATAAAAATGTACAAATATTCATATATGTGTCCACTATTCGTGAATAGTAATTTATAAGGGAAATGATTTCATACATTCTGAAGGAGTTTGTCTTGCATAACTTCTAATGTGACATCTTGGAGGATGTTTTGATTCCATTCTTTTAGGATAATAATTATACAAATCAAACCAATTTCAGGGTCAATTTTAGTTCAAATTTTGGATTTTTTTAGATGATCAGTTCAGGCAAATCATAAGATTTATATTTTTCTTGTTGAGAAATTCTGTAGAAAATAATTTACTACTACTACTACTATTATTATTATTATTTAATTAATGGTAATTGTAATTATAAAAACCTAAATGAGTGGCCTAGGACGTCAAGACGTTAAAAGTTAAAAAAAAAAAAAAAAAAAAAAAAAAAAAAAAACATTTTTTTCCTATATTTCTTCCTTTAAAACAACTTTTATTTTTGTTTGTTTCTTTCTTTCCCATCTTGACTTAAGCCATACACAGGCACAGTTAATACAGGGTTCAACTGAGCCTCTACCCAGGGGGCCTCTGATGTTTTGGGGTCCAAAATTTTGTTTTTGACTGAAATAATTCTGTTCAAAATAACTAAATATATCTCAAAATACCACACTTCATGAAAATTTTACTTTTAAAATAAATAAATAAATAAAATTTACTAAGTTCAGTACTTTACTCAATATACATTGCAGCTTACAAATTTCAAGTTTTTCCTAATTCACAAGACTACACACCCAAATACAACATTTCTCAGATGTCTTTTGCAGTAAACTACAGAGTTATTCCAACTTATCATCTAAAGATAATGTGTAAGGTAAAGGCATGTGTAAGGTAATTTATTATCATTTATCCTTATTATTTCGCAAATGTAATTTATTATCACATGTTATAACACTAGCTGACAACTGACGTAATATCAGTTCGGCTCATCACAAATGAAAAGGAGGGGCAATTCGCATTGCACTGGATCCTATGTCTTAGTGCGATGCTCTCCATGAGGGTATTTCTAAGGATCTTAGCGCGCATTCACGCAAGTTTAAGAGAAAACCACGGGGAACTTCGAACGGCTAGGCCAATGACCGTGACCTGGGTTCGAATTCGGCACCTCATATCTACCTTTCGAAAACAGAAATTCGAGGGCCACTGTTACGGCTAAGGAATATTAATATATATCTTTCAGAGCATTGCAATAATACATTCTTCATTCGAGATATCGATTAAAAGTCAAATCAACAATTAAGTGAAATGAAATTTATTAAATTCTTTAGCATATTGATGAAACAAATTTATAAATTTAGTTGAAAAAATTTAATTTAAAACTTTAGAAGCAGAAATGAAGTATTTACAGCTTCTTGAAAAATTTTATGGATAGATAAAAATATTTTTAATATTAGGCGAAACGTAGCCTGTCGATATTTCCAGGGCTTTATTTCCACCCTTCCCGCTGTTTGATTTCATTTTTCTTTACTATTTATCCTACATTTTCTAAGTGGTGTTTCTACATTTTCCACATACTTGTGATTGCCTGTGTGTTTGCCAACACTCTTTTTCTTCAATTTTTGATTCCCCCACCCCTCATGTTTTTTTTTATGTTCTAAACTGCAGTGGTTATCTCCAGTTTTCATATACTATATTGAACAGTTTTGTCATCAAATACTATTAATAAATATTTTTTTATCTGGTGCATTCAATGGCAATATTGTTATAAAAAAAGCTATTTAAATGAAGAAATTGGATGACTTAAAAATAAAATACGAAATTTCGGAAAACTTGTGAAGACAATAGTAATTTTTGGGTTAACTATAATCTCAAAAATTTTCTTTATTATCATATGTAATTTTCCGTAACTATGTTTTATTAACTTACATTATAGAAAAGAATCATGAAACAAAAACAATATAGACTAAGCTTTATATGTTTGTGTGTATGTGTAGAATAGACTTAACGAAAATCTTCTGAATAATTTGGAAGTAATTTAAAAATGTAATAATGACTTTAAATATTTTCTGTATATTTCGTGTTTTTCTCAAAAAAAAAAAAAAAAAAAAAAAAAAAAACTGGAGCGGCTCTTATCTATTTTCAGAACTTTTAATAGTTATCAGACGTTTAAAAAAATGCGAATCACCGAATTCAATACAAAATCAAAACTGAAAAGAACAGTAGGGTATTTGGATATTTTTCCTCAAGTTCGAATATTTGTAGAAAAATGTACGAACTGAAAACGGGCCCATATTAAAAATCGAACGATTTTGATAAGTTTATATAAAATAAATCGGATGAGAATATTATTTATTTCATTATCAGGTGAGAAAATTGCAACAGATAGGGAAAAATATGTATATATATTCAATTACATTAAGGAAAAGTATACTGGTCACTAGAGAGTAACTTAAATTCTTTACTTTAGATCAAAATTTAAGGCACTAAGAAAGACATTCTTTTGGGTGTCTTTGTACATGAATTAATTGTTTAATTGTGACAAGAAGTGGGAAATAGCATCACAATATGTTGCAAATTTACGATACCGAGTATGGACTACTTATATTTGTTTTTGAGTTATGGTGAAAAAAGACAGTCAGACACACAGATAAATCGCTAAAAACCTGGTTTTTGGACTCATCTGATCTCAAAACGTGTAAATATATTAAATATTAACTTCAAATATTCGACCGGATGAATATATTTGTATTACATAATAATACAGCAGACGAGAATTCAAGAAATAAATTAGAGTTTACGACTGCTACTACACTGGTGTTCAGAATTAAAGGAACAACCTGTTTTCTCTTTTTCTTCTTTTGCCCATAACTTTTTAACAAATGAACATATGAACATAAAATTTAGATGGCATGTTCGTTATCATATCATTAACCAAATTTTATATAACTTTAGCATAAGTAATAATTTTTAAACTAATAAATATTCTTTTTTTTTTTTTTTTCAAAAATGAACTTTGGAAAAGACGCAAAAATTTAGAAAAGAAAACTCAAGGAAAAAGGGTCATAAGGATGCATTACAGATAGGTGAAGATGCACATGCGCATCCATGTGTTAGATTAAAACCGGAATTTTTTACCTGTATTCACTTTTCTGTTTCTTCTTTTTTTCGCATGTGAATAACTTTTTAAAATATATACATACAAACATGAATATTGAATAAGATGTTCATTTTAAAACTATTTATCGACATTTTTATTATTCTGGTGATGCTCATTGTTTACAAATTATTAATCTTTTTTTTATTCTTTTTTTTAACGTCTATTATAAAAGTAAAAGAAAAGTTAATACAAAAAAGAAAAATTGAGATTTGGAGTAACATTTCAAGGCATGTGCGTCTTTACCTATCTCTAATGCATCCTTAACACCACTTTTCATTAAATTTTCTTTTCTAAAGCTGTTGAAAATTTTCATTTTTTCCAAAGCATACTTTTGAAAAAAAAAAAAAGTGAATAATTACACTGCTCGGCATGAAAATTGCCTCTGACACAATTTCAGCACATTCTTATGTAAAATGACCTCCTGAATCCGAATAGGACGTCCATTTTGCCCTATCGCCCACCGTTTTTTAGGAATGGCCCCCTAATTTTATCCTTTTTCGGCGATTTAAAGGCTATAAATTTGATTTTTAGGAGGGGGGAGGATTATTTTAACCGTTAAAAATCTTTTGAGGGGCTACAGAGTTGTAAAATTGTAAAGCATGGACATTTGCAACAAGGGAAAAATTTTGGGGGGATTTGCCACTGAAATTGTTCATTACATATTGTTGAATAAATTAGAATTAATGGATAATGAATTTTAAGTTGCATAAATGCCATTCTTTATTGAAAACGAAACTAATTTTAGCATGCATAATATTAAGGAAAAGCTAACTCACCTCTCTCCTGCATTTCCTGTGGTCGCTTGAAATACATTTTAGGCCACACAAATAAATAAAGATGAAATCCGATTGCTTACTATATTTGACTTTAATCATAGATTTTTCTTTGAGAATTTTTATGAACAAACCAGAATTTCTCAAGTATTTGAGCACAGATTTAAAATATTTCAAATATGTATAAAGGCATTTTTTATGCCTTGAATGAATTATAAATATAATACAGACTAGTACTTATTGTTTGAATAATATAAAAAGTAATGGATATTTTTACTGCGACTTCAGTATGGATGTTCGACTGGATATCACTCAAGAATAAAAGTACTTCTGTTTTTACGAATATGTTCAGAGAGAGAAAAGCATAATAATAATAAAAAAAAAAAGAAGAAAAGAATGAAAGTTTGGTTTATCTCTATGGTCACGTGATTGTCTATCACTGCTCGACTGTCGCCGTCCCCGCTCCCATTGAATCAACATACTGGGGGGGGGGGGGGCGGGGAGGCACCGAAGCTGGAGTCGAAATACTCGGAAGAGGGATAACTTCAGAGACCGGTCGAATAAGAGTTCCAGCAGAAGATGTCTTAAGCTCGATGACTCTGGTGATACCGTCAGCTCCGGGAATCAACTTGATCACGCGTGCGAGATCCCAATGTAGTGGAGGTGAGGCTTTATTTTTCAGAATTACTAGCTGCCCTGGAGAAAAGTTGTGACTGTGGTTCGTTCTTTTGGCTCGCGGAAGCAAGGTTGGCAGGTATTGTGATGTCCACCTCTTCCAGAACGTCTCCTGCATCTGCAATAAGAGCTTATACCAAGAAGAAAGACTAAGAGAATTGTTTGTTAACGAATGTTCTGGCAATTCTAATAATGCAGATCCAATCAAGAAATGTCCTGGTGTTAAAGCTGCGCAATCATTAGGAGCATTGGACAATGGTGTTAGAGGCCGCGAATTTATAACAGCCTCTATTTGACATAGAAGGGTGGAAAGTTCCTCAGAAGTTAAAATTGCTCCTTGTGTGATTTTTACCAAATGATGTTTGGCTAATTTTATCGACGCTTTCCAGAGTCCCCCAAAATTTGGAGCATACGGGGGAATAAAGTGCCAGGTTATTTGGTGTTGGGAAGCAAAATTTTGTAATTTTTCTTCTTTGAATAAAGAAAATATTTGTTTGAGGTAAGAATGGGCTCCGACAAAATTTCTGCCATTGTCCGAAAATATGTCAGAGGGGTATCCCCGCCTACCTATGGCGCGTTTCAAGGCTGCGAGAAATGCTTCTGTAGAAAGATTTGAAACACATTCAAGATGCACTGCTTTTGTCGCCATGCAGATGAACAGGGCAATATATGATTTAAAGGTTGTCGCTTTTCGTTTATGTTGACATTTTGTCATTACTGGTCCCGCGAAATCGACACCAACTTTCGAAAAGAGACGACTGGGTGTGATTCTTTCTGAGGGTAGATCCCCCATCTTTTGCATTATTGGCTTAGCTGATAGACGAAAACAGAGTATACATTTTCTTAAAACTGCCTTAACCGTGGAGCGGCCGTGGGGAATCCAGAATTTGTTTCTGATGAGTGACAGTACTAAGTTGGGACCAGCATGGGAGCTTAAGTGATGATAATATGTTATTATCAAGGAAGTGACGTGATTTGCTTTCGGCAGTAAAATGGGGTGTTTTTCTTGAAATCGCAGGGACGGGTGGTGCCGCAGGCGTCCTCCAACACGAAGAATGCCCGCTTCATCCAGAAAAGGATCAAGACCCAACAGATGGTGTGAAGGTTTTAAAAGTTTTCCCTTTCTTAGTACGGCAATTTCATCACTAAATTCGGCATTTTGAATAATTTTTACAAGACACATTTCCGCTTGATTTAGCTCTAGGGCCTTTAAAGGACCACTTTCCATGGATTTGGTTTTAATTTTATTGATAAATCTCAGTACATAAGCTAGAATTCTTAAAAGTTTTAGATAGTTAGAGTATTTTGTGATATGTGATATGAAAGTATTATTAGAAAGTGTAGGCTTAGAACTTGAATCTATCGGATGGTGATGGGTTTGTTTCTGAACGGAAACTGAATGTAATGTGCACATTGGTGATAGCTCAAAACTATGGAGCCATTTTGGCCCTTCCCACCACTCAGTTCTAGCTTTCAACTTAGCTGGGGACAATCCGCGTGTGGCACAATCGGCCGGGTTTTCTTTTCCTGGGATATGTCTCCAGGATTCTAAGTGAGTAAGAGCTCTGATTTTGGTGGCTCTATGGGCCACAAAACTATTTCCTTTGTTTGAAGGGTTATTTATCCAGTTGAATACAATAGAAGAATCAGTGTACCAGTATGTCGAATGAGTAAATTTAAGGGATTTTTGAATGTTGCAAATTAACTCTGATAAGAGTACAGCACCACACAGTTCCAATTTGGGTAAAGTAATTTCTTTTATGGGTGCGACTCTGGTTTTAGCAGCAATTAAATATATCTGAATAGTGTTTGTTATGACCTTTAAATATGCGACTGCCGCATACGCCCTCGGAGAGGCATCACAAAACCCATGAATTTCATATCTACAGTCTGTAATATTTGAACCTAAATAGCGTGGAATTGACATAGATTTAAACGCATTAATTTCTTCATAAAAGGTTTTCCATTCTTGCAAAATATCTGGAGGTATAGGCTCATCCCACGTTGATTGCAACTTCCACAATTTTTGCAGAATTAATTTTAAAGTTATTGTAGATGGCGAAATAATTCCGAGGGGATCATAAATTTGCGCAATTACGGAGAGCAACTGTCTTTTCGTATTAATTTGTTGATCAGCTAAGGTTCTAACTTGAAGAGTATCTTCACTTAAATCCCAGAACATTCTTAATACTCTTTGATTTATTTTTTCTTTATCCTCAAAAAAATGAATGACCGAATTAGCCTTCTCTTCCTCTGAAATGTCAGAGAGGGCTTCTGGATGGCTACAAGCTCATTTCCTAAGTTTAAACCCTCCAGCATGCATTAGAGCCTGCAGCTCCATTATTCTATCTTTTGCTAATTGAAGGGATTGTGCCCCTGACAATAAGTCGTCGATGTAAAAATTGTCTTTGGCAATTTCTGTTGCTAATGGGAAGTTCTGATTTTCATCCTCACATAATTGCTTAAGCGTGCGTAACGCTAAATAGGGTGCACAAGCTGTTCCGTAGGTGACAGTATTCAATTCGTAAAAAGATAATTGGTCATTGGGAGATTCTCTCCAAACAATTCTTTGGTAGATTCTATGTTTCCTTTCAATTAAGATTTGCCGATACATTTTAGCTATGTCTGCACTGAACGCTACAGGGTTGGCTCGAAATTTTACTAAATTGTCAAAAATATTTGACTGTAGTTTAGGACCAATATATAAAATGTCATTTAAAGATTTGTTATTTGTTGTTTTAAACGAGGCGTCAAATACTACACGTAATTTTGTTGTTTCAGAGTTTTCATTTACCACCGCATGATGCGGTAAATAATAATGTGGCGTTTCATTAATTTTATCTGGATTTAATTTTGTCATATGACCCAAAGATATATATTCGTTCATGAAATTCGAATACTCCCTCTTTAATTGTGGGTTCCTTTTAAGTTTATTTTCAATGGAAAGAAATCTTGAAATAGCACCTGACTTACTGTCACCTAGTGCCTTATCTGGCTTAAAGGGTAGATGAACTACATATCTTCCCTGACTATTTCTTTTAGTTGTTGTCAAATAAATATTTTCCACAGGATCATTTTCTATTTTTTTTTTTTTTTTTTGTATCTACATTTGGAATTGATTCTGTATCAAAAAATTGTTTTAAAGTGTTGTTGATATCATCATCAACAGTTGTGTGACATGTTAAACTGATATTTGTACAGTGAAAGATATCAACACGACCTGATAGGAGGTAACCCAGCTTTGTGGGAAATGCAGTAGGAGTTCCGGCTGGCCCTTGTATGGGACTGCCATTGCAGATTGATGCGACTATTTCTGCCCCAAGAAGAATATCGATGGGACCACTTGCATAATATTGTGGATCAGCTAGTTGTAATCCCTGTATATGTGGCCAATCGTGTTGCGCTAGTTGGAAATTAGGGAGAGGTGAGTTAACCCTATCAACTATAAAAGCGCTGACTGAAAATGACTCCGACGAAAAATGCGGAGTGAATTTAAATTCTGTTTCGTTGAGAGCAGTTTCTGCTAAAACGCAATTAATCCCTATTATACTATGCGACGTGCTCCGAAAGGGCAAATTTAGTCGCTTAGCACATTCCTTAGTAATTAATGAATTTTGACTAGCATTATCTATCAAAGCTTTACAATACATAATTTTGCCTTTACTCGATTTAATTTTAATTAGTGCTGTAGATAACAAAACATTACTAGAATAAAACTGAGCACTATTTGAAACTGAGATGTCTGGCGATACCTGAAAGATACCTGAATACCCTTTCAGAATTTGAATTTCTACCATAAACATGCAGTAACGTATGATGTTTTTCTGCACAATTTTTACAATTAATGTTTATCCTACAATTCTCCAGCCTATGATTTTGGCGTAAGCAATTTTGACATAACTTATTTAATTCAACAAATTTCCATCTTTCTTTAACCGGTTTTGAATTAAATGTCGGACTTTTAAATAGCGCATGAAGCTCATTACAAAGAATGCACGTATTTTCCTTTTTCACAATTGTACTCAATACGTTGTTTGATTTCTTCGAATTAGTGAATTTTATGTCTTGTTTACATTTTTTCTCTTCAACACCGCGCGCTTCGCGCTCAACGAATTTCCTAAAAAGATCAAGATCAGGCAATTTATCACTATCCAACATTAATTCCCATCTCTGTTTTAACGATTCATCCAATTTCCCCATCATGAATTTTATTATAATTAAGTCCCTTAACGCATTAGAATCTAAACCCAAAGTTTTTAAATTTCTGACGGCTTCATTGCAAGTATCTAATAACTCCAGTAAAGTTTTAGCATTGTTTGCTTTTACAATTTTCATAGAAAATATTTTGTTAATTTGACTCAATGCTAATTGTCTTTTATTTTCATATCTTTCATTTAATATTTCCCAACATTGATCTAATTTTTCCTCTTTTAGAGCGAATCCTCGAATTAATTTAGCTGCGTTTCCGCGCACTGAAGAATGTAAATATTGCAGTTTTTCAATTTTGGATAATTGATTATTCTGTAGAATTGTCGAATTAAAAATTTCTTTAAAAGAAATCCAATTTTCGGTTTCACCAAAAAATCTCGGAAGATCAAATATGGGTAATTTAATAAGAGACGATTTACCATTTTTCTCATCTTTATTTTCCGCGTGAGTATCTGAATCGCACGCGTTTACTTCTGTTTTGTCCTCTAACTCCACCAGTAAATCAAAAAACACTCCCTTATATCTCAAATACATATCCATATAATCCTCATTCTCTTTAGCGGATAAATTTTTAAATATTGCCGCGATTTCATGATCATACGATTGAACTTTGGTTTTTAATAATTTAACCTTAGATTGTTCATCTTTACTACACCCCTTTACTCTATCTCTAAAACTATCGATTTCCTTACATAAATTTTCAAATAATAAAACTTGCTTAGATAATTTCAGCATTTTAGAATATATAAGTTTAAATACACATAACTATAGGCCTTCGAATTACAGAACAAACATTCAAGAACAAAAATAAATCATTTTAAGAATAAATGATTACGAATAAGAATAAGAATAAGAATATCAAATACATATTAAATATATATAGTTTTTATATATATATATATATAAATCATCGATAGCTCATGGCTCTAGTACGGACCAAAACATGTTGAATAAATTAGAATTAATGGATAATGAATTTTAAGTTGCATAAATGCCATTCTTTATTGAAAACGAAACTAATTTTAGCATGCATAATATTAAGGAAAAGCTAACTCACTTCTCTCCTGCATTTCCTGTGGTCGCTTGAAATACATTTTAGGCCACACAAATAAATAAAGATGAAATCCGATTGCTTACTATATTTGACTTTAATCATAGATTTTTCTTTGAGAATTTTTATGAACAAACCAGAATTTCTCAAGTATTTGAGCACAGATTTAAAATATTTCAAATATGTATAAAGGCATTTTTTATGCCTTGAATGAATTATAAATATAATACAGAATAGTACTTATTGTTTGAATAATATAACAAGTAATGAATATTTTTACTGCGACTTCAGTATGGATGTTCGACTGGATATCACTCAAGAATAAAAGTACTTCTGTTTTTACGAATATGTTCAGAGAGAGAAAAACATAATAATAATAAAAAAAAAAGAAGAAAAGAATGAAAGTTTGGTTTCTCTCTATGGTCACGTGATTGTCTATCACTGCTCGACTGTCGCCGTCCCCGCTCCCATTGAATCAACACATATCTTATATGTTTTTAATCTGTTATTAATGTTATTTTTTAAACTTTATATATATTTTTTGTTTTTAGATGTTAAATTAATTATTTTTCATTCTTCAAATCAAATTCATGGTCATAAAATTATCGAACAGGGAAATAAATAGAGGGAGGGTGTTTCTAGAAAACGGTGGGTGACTGGGCAAAATGGAAGTCATATTCGGATTCAGGAGGTCGGCAAAACTGGTATCAGACCTCGAATTTTTTTTTTTTTCAGAGCAGTTTAAAAATTATTTCTCATGCTAAAATTATATAAAATTCGATTAATGGTATGATAACGAACACGCCATCTAAATTTTATGTTCATATGTTTATTTGTATAAAAATTATGCGCAAAAGAAGAAAACGAGAAAGCAGGTTGTAGCTTTAATTTTGAGCACCAGTGTACTATTACAACTATTACTATTTATAACAATAATAACTAATGAATCTGCAGATCAGGAGCTTCAACGGCTTATTTGCATCACACATTGTTCAACAGATCATTTTTATATATTCCTTTTTATATAATATACATATATTGACTCGCTACACAAACAGATGCGTTTCTGAGGGGGGCTACCGCTCCCCCCCCCCCCGCCCGGTATCTCTCTTTCTCTCTATATATATAACCCTTTTTTAGTAAAAGAATATATATATATTACTGGCAACTGATAACCTTGTATGAATTCCTTCTAAATCCTAAATACTTGTACCAAATTTCATACAAAATGATTGCGTAACATATCGGAATTATTTTGCGTAACTCTGTAAACTAATTAGCAACATTGCTGCCAGACTGAGGGAAATTTTTATTTAACGCCCACCACTAAATTTTAATTGAAACGATTTCCTTAATGTTTTGAAATATCTTTTACCAAAATCGTCTATGTAATTAGGTAACCCATACAAGTAAAATTTAACGGTGGATGTTGAATAAAAATTTCCCTCAAATCTGGCAGCACTTATTACCAATTCTATGCCCACAACTTTTTAAAGAGAAACATACTTTTAAACGTTCTAATAACATTTCATTACATTTAATGGGATGTAACCATGTTAAAATGCATTTTTAAGAAATACCGTCAATAGACCGTAATGGTACGAAATTCTTTTCGGTGGTTCTATAAATAAGATTATTCTATACATACCTCCTTTTTTTAGAGTAAAAATACTTTTAATCATCACTATAAAGCATATATTAATTCCATTTTATTGAATACACCATAAACGCATTAAAATGCACTTAAATAAACATTGGCCCGTAGGCTCAAATGTCACGAAATTCTTTTGTATGTTTCTGCAAGCGAACCATAAATATTTTATACACCTGTAAATCTACTGAACTCCTTCTACGATTTTCATAAATAATTGTTCAAAATTTGACATAATTTAGATGATTGCGTGACATTGTAGGAGCACTTTTGTAAGGTCCTGTATATTAATTATGAAGCCTAAGCACACATATTTTCTACGGAAAACATGAGTTTAAGCACCTCAGTAATGTACGCTATTTTCATTTTGTTGGATGCAGACTAACGATGTTAAAATGCGTTTAAGCGAAATTCACCTCATAGGTCGTAATGATAAGAAATACTTTCGCGTGCCCTGTACACAATCCATAATCAATATAGACATAAAAAATATATATATATATTCAGCTATTTCCATACAGAGCCTGCCCGTGCGTACCAATTTGCGAGTCAATCGGCGAATTTTTGCGACCACTATTGTGGTACATACAAATTCTGTCCGTAGGCCGTATTGATAAGAAAAACTTTTGAGTGTCCCTGTACACGAACTACAGATGGAATTCACATCGAAAACTATACAGTAAATTCTATGTGACTCTTGAACATGTGTACCAAATTGCAAGTCAATAGTGTGATTTTTGCGACCTCTATCGCGTGACAGACAGACACCAGGACACACAGACAGAACCCAAAATCTTTTTGAGTCTCCACATGGAAGCCTCCACCGACGTTTCGGCAATAATCATGTGTTTAATTCTAAAGTATAATTTAAATATCATTGACATCGGATATTATTGGGTATTTAGGACGGATTGACACACAGATAAATTACTATTAAACTAAAACGACAAGCTTTAAGATGTTGCGACATGCGAACGAGATATTTTTTGTTTCTCAAAACCTGTCATTTTAGGTCCTGTCACGTAATTATTACTGCACTCTGAAAAATTGATCTAAATCTTAATTGTCGGATCGAAAACTGAACGTTTACCGTCGGGAGACTTCTACATCTATCTTAGCTTAAAAAAGTTTAAAATCGACCCCCTCCCCCCTTTTTGTATTCATGAGAACTCTCTCTAGATCCACCTGTGTCACCAAGCATTATATCACCAAAGCCTGTCCCAGAATTAATCATCATAAATCACTACGAATGATTCGAAAGTTAATTACTACTAATTATCATTAATCATCCTAAATTAAACATAGCACAAAGAAAAAAATTTGGAATGGCTGCACTTGACTTTCCGAGCAGTCATCGGTTGTTTAAACGAATTTGAATCAGTGAATGGTTCAGTAATTAAACAAAAGTGAAAAGTGACTATAAATGGCATAAACTGGCGTAAAATTGTCTTACATTTATGTAAATTTGTATATTATTCGTGACGATGATCAGCGATATACTTACTCACTTTTATCTTAATAGAATTTTATCTAAATTGTAGAAAATTTAGATACCCTACCGCACTTTAAGTAATTTGAGTCTATAGGTCATAATAATAATAATAATTCTTTATATCCCTGTAAAAAAGACATAAGTCATTTTGCCCACGAAAATTTATACAGTTCGTACGACAGTGACCTCTACATACCTAAATTTTTATCTGATTCGAATAAAACGTTTAGAAGCAATCGTGTTCACTCACACACGTACACATACATACATCCTCGTAAAAGTAGCATAAATGAATTAAGGAGATCACAAAACATATAGATATACCAAAATCCAATTGTCGGATTTTTTCATGCTTACAATACTTTCCTTGCATATCATGTGTTTGGAAAATAAAAAAGATAGATAATGGTAGCTTTTTATATGATTGTAAATTTTATAAGTTTTATTATGCATAATGGATCCAGAAGGTGGAATTTTTATCGACTTCGGTAATGTGAAACATTTTTTATAAGAAGAATCTTTTTAAATTCTCTATCTCAAAAAAAAAAAAATAAATAAATAAATAAATCTCCATTTGAAAATAAGTTATTATTGCTATTGTTTATTTTGTGTGTCTGCGGCCCTATCTTCTCACGAAAACAAAGAATCGCAAGGATCTCAAAAATTACCGATGTTCACAGAGTGATCGAAGGGAATATTTGGGCTTTGTCTGGAATTTTTAAATCTTAATTGAAAAAGTTATCAACTAAAAATCTCGTGCTAAAAAAAAAAAAAAAAGAAGCCTTTTTTGTTGCCAACTTAAAATCAGTTTCTTCTGATAGTTGTTTATTTCTAGCCAAAATCACCTGTATAAAACATAGATATAGTAATAAGACATAGATTGATCATTGAGGGGGAAAAAGTGATTACTTTTAACTTGGGAAAAGACGGTCATTTTACTCTCTTATGGAGGTTCTTTCCCGGGTGTATATACACGGGTATACAAGCAGATAATTTAGCAAATAAAATTTATGTACTAAAAAAGAATGTGAAACTCCAGATACCCATTTTTCTTTCTTTCTCTCTTTCTTTTCGTTTATCTTTCCTTTTCTTTTCTTTCTTTCTTTTTCTTTTTTTTTTTTTTAACTATACTCTAGTATACTTATGTCTGCACAAAACTGACTTTCTTTCAGCAATAACTATAATACTTTTTTGAGATAAAAATCGTCTGCATTCATTATGAAAAATTATTTTAGTGAATTATAATTTAATAAATAATTTGTATTGCGTAAATTTGTATAATATTACATATATTCTTGTGGTGTCACAACATACTAGTTATATATTAAAAATACTGCGGCTGCTAACTATATTTAAAAGAATTTTGAGAATTTTATATTACTTATTAATATAAAATATTAAAA
The DNA here is from genome assembly GCA_963930645.1 of Salticus scenicus. NCBI lineage: Eukaryota > Metazoa > Arthropoda > Arachnida > Araneae > Salticidae > Salticus > Salticus scenicus. The sequence continues at coordinate 101,719,033 of OZ005659.1, forward strand.
AATATTAAAAATTAAAAAAAGTATTCCATTAAATATGAAGACATTAATCATTTCATAATAATAAAAAAGCAACTGATTGTAAAAATCATACTTTTCATAAGTTACTTAAATATAACTTATTTGTGAAAACTTATTCCATTTCTTTTCATTCATTTATTAGAACACTTAAAAGCCGCGCAATATTTAGGCATTTTCAAAATCCATTATTCTATTACTATTTTCGAGTGTTATACTCTCTAATGGCTGATGCCGAAAAAGTTTTTCTCAGCATCAAAAATCTTTGCTCGTTAGCATGGTGATTATAGATCTATATAAATTACTATATCTATGATATACATATGAAATGATGTCGCTTCACTACAAGAAATTCTCTAGGAAAAATTGCGATCCTATTGTTAAGACAAAAAATTTCTTCCGAATCGAAACTTTTGTTCGAACATTTTTTTTTTTCCTTTTAAATATTAATCATTTTATAACTCAAAAAAATTTACATGAAAATACTCCGTAATACTTCAAAAGATAGGACAAAATTGTACAAACCCAGTCAGAAAAGAATATAAAAATCGACTGAAAATTTTGAGATTTATGAATATTTTTATGAATTTTCTTCTAACGATGTAATGACGAAGTATTTTCTTTCTTTCTCTTCATTCCCCCTCCCCCCCCCCCCCCCCCAAAAAAAAAAAAATGAAATTTTTATACTTTTTTTTTTTTTTTTTTTTTAAATAAACATTTTTGAAATTTCAACCTCATTTTTTTTTTTTTTTTTAAATCACACAATCAATTTTTTGAACTGTCTTGCAGCATTAGCTACTTCTCCGATTCTCTCATTCTGGTACACTACCTTTTCATAAATGACTCGACACTTTCAATTTCAGATTTTTTCAGAATATCTCAAAAAGTACAGGAGTGTAAAGAGCATGTTATACCGCATATACTTCTGTTAAAGTTTTGCCTCAAAAAAGATAGTGTGTCCAGTAAAAAATTAATGAAAAATGAATGTGTTTGGTATCACCCTGTAAAAAGTACAGCTTGAAATGCAATCTGGCTGTAGTATGTGATTATAAGTCTCTATCTTATTGTCTGTAAAAATGTTTATGTCTCTATCGCATGTAATCAGGGAGATATAAAGGTTTCTTTAAAAGACTGCAAGAACAATTTTCACCTTTTTAGCTATAACGCACAAGGTATTAAACCCAGAGCAAAGTTATTTTCAGGAAACTCGACATACAATATTAGACACAGCATACTGCAATCAGAATGAAAAAATATTAAATATCTAATGAAATAGGAGCATTTTTACTAAATTGTTTTTAACTGCGCATGCGCAAGATTTAGCGAAATTTCATTTGGGTAATTTAATAACCAAATGTATTGAGCTACTTATATAAAAACCCCAAGCAAGTATCGTGTAAACTCAAAAAGTTGTACGCGATAGAATGAATTAATTTTCAGCTGTTCCCCAAAACAAGAAAATGATAAAGGGGTTTTCTCAATATTTATTTACAATCGTCGCAAATTGTATTACTATTCATTGAATCAAAAGAAAAATGTGCGTAAAACCCCTTATAGTTTAGCTTTTTTTTTTTTTTTTCGAGAGAGAGAAACTGAATAGCAGTTCATTCTATCGAGTACAACTTTTTGAGTTTACACGATACTTGTTTGGGTATTCAGGAAACCTAAAACCGTGAAAATATAGAAAAAGAAAAAAAAAAAAAAGAAAAAAAAAACAAGCGAGGAATATTTAGCTTAAAAAAAATATATATACATATTTACGATATAGCAAACAGGAATTAATTTCAATTCCTGAGCTGCTTTCCTGGACATGGTAAAATATTGCAGTAAAGTGTTTCCACTAACAATAAAAAAGAATATTATGGCTTAAATATTGTCAGCTCTGTATATCTTGTGAAAGTTATGTACACATCACATGGTGCGCCGAAATATAATCCTATATTAATAACACCCGGCACAATCTGAAGTACACTTCAATCAATTTTCAAGTATCGTCGCACTATAATCTAGTTTTTTTTTTTGTGTGTGTGTGTGTGTGTGTGTGTGTGTAGCCCTGTAAACGAACTGATTTCTATACATATTCTACATGAAACATGTTTTTACGTATATAAAAAATATATATTCGTTTCATTTGGTTTAGTGCAGTCTATAGATTTTAAACTCTACTTACCTTCAATTTCCCCCATAGACGTAATGTATTTTCGAATTCTCTTGGGTGTCCCTGTACACGAACCATTTGTTTGATCTCAATGAAACGTTTAGTGTAGCATCTTTATATCATACACATTTAGAATACCAAGCTTGGACTTTCTGCTATAATTTGTTTTTCAGATATGCTGCTAACAGACAGACACACACGCACACACACAGACCAATCCCTAAAATATGTTTTTTAGATTCGGAGGACCTCAAAACTTGTAAATATATCAAAAACTCAATTTCGAAAATTTGACCCAAAAACAATACTTTCTGTACCTTGTGTGTAAGAGAAAGTAAAAGTATTTACTTCTTACGTTCCATATAATTTTTTTTAAAGATTGGTGGGAGATTCTTGAGGCAATATAGGAAATAATTATAACATATGAGAAGATCCTGAAAAATGTCAAGCAAAAACAGCTACAGCACTCTATTAAATCCTTCCTGGAACAAAAACGGCTGCATGTAGCGTCTAGTGCCATGTAGGGAGATTAAAAGTGAGGTATATACGTTCTATTCTTATAAATACCCCTGTGCCATTTCTTCCATTTTATACCAAAAGAGAATAAAAAACTCCAGATACCCATTTTTCTTTCCTTCTTTCTTTTTCTTTTACTATACTTTAGTAAACGCAAGTCTGCACAAAGCTGACTTTCTTCGTTCGGCATTTATTATTATACTTCTTTGAGATAAAATTCGTCTGCATTCGTTATGAAAAATAATTTTAGCAAATTATAATTTAATAAATAATTTGTATTGCATAAATTTGTATAATATTACATATAGAAGAAATTCTTGTAGTGTCACAACATACTAGTTATATATTAAAAATACCGCGGGTGCTAACTACATTTAAAAGAATTTTGAGAATTCCATATTACTTATTAATATAAAATATTAAAAAATATTAAAAAAATATTAAAAATTTAAAAAAAGTATTCCATAATATATGAAGACATTAATTATTTCATAATAATAACAAAGCAACTGATTGTAAAAATTATACTTTTCATAAATTACTTGAATATAACTTATTTATGAAAACTTATTCCATTTCTTTTCATACATTTATTAGAACAGTTAAAAGCCGCGCAATATCTCAGCATTTTCAAAATCCATTATTCTATTACTATTTTCGAGTGTCATACTCTCTAATGGCTGATGGTAATGGCTTTTAATGGTCTAATGGCTTTTAATCTAATGGTACTTTAAATTACTGACAGTTGATAAAGGGTTAAAATCCCTTTTTTTCTTGTACAATGACTTTTTTTTTAATACGTCTTTTTGATACAATATTCAAAAGAATGCACATCAGAGATATTTCTCATAAAACATCTTTTATACCGGAAAGTTTCTGATAACAATTCTTCAATATATTTTCTCGACGTCCATGTCAGTCGAGAAGTCATTTCACAAAAGATTTTTAAATTGTGTAAAAAACTGATTATATATAACCACTAGGGTGTCCCTTAAATAAGGGGATTTTTTTTGTCTGAAATCCTATACGCGTATCATCTAATTTTTTTCTATTTGACCCTAAACCCTTTTTAGCAAAATATCAGCTCTCTGAGATAATGTGAACACGTACTAAATTGACGGAAAAATCCTAATATCTATATTAGAATTTTCCTGTCAATTCGGCACATGTCAATATTATCCCAGATAGCTCATATTTTGCTTAAAAAAAAAAAAAAAAAAAAAAAAAAGTTTATGTTGAATTAGAAAAAGTACAGGTGACGTATATCGGATTTCAAAAAAGAAAAAAAAAACAAAATTTCCCCGGGCATCCTAATAACTAAATGTAGAAACGAAGACTTATGGAGAGAGATATTTAAAAACTTAATATGAATTGTTTCTGAAACATTGGTAGATATATATATATATATATATAATGTTTCCCAGAAAAAAAAAATTAAATCACAAGAAGAAATAGAAGAAGATTTAATTAACCCCTTACCTGCCGACGAAAATTTACGAGGTTCTCTTCAAAGTGCCTCTGTTCTCTTATAACTCTGAAATAAACAAATCTTTCAAAAACACTGTCAAGATCACTTTCAAGAGGATTTTATTGCATTGTCAAACTGTGTCAGTAGTTTCACTGGTAGCAATACAATACAAAGGAACGTTCTTCAGAAAAACGTATATATACGCCCGAGGCAGTTAAGGATTAATAAATATTAGCAAAATTCAAGAACGAAAGCACACATTAAAACAGTATTTCTTCAGGCTGTATATACAGGGTGATTCCGAGATCACTGAACAAACTTGGAGGGGGGATAGAGACCATCACAAGGATTCAGAATTACATAGGACCCCTTATCCCCAAACGTCATTTTAACCCTTTAAGAAATAGGTGATTTTGCATGGATATGGGCGTGGCTTTACAATGTTGCATTTTTCTTAAAAAAAGAGTTTTTACATGCTAATGTTTACATAAATAAATAAATTATGTTTTTACTGATGTATTTTATCGCAGTGATTGCAATAATACGAACATTGTGTATGATTTTGCGAAATAATGAAGCATGCAAGATTTTAAAATTTACACAGTAGGCAAGGTTAGTAATACACAGTATCCCAAAATGTCCCGTTCTTAAAGGGTTAAAATGATGTTTAGGGACATGGGATCCTATACAATTCTGAATCCTTGTGATGTTCTCTATCTCCCTTCCAAGTTTGTCCCATAACATCAGAATCCCCCTGTATTATATATATACATATACATATATATTTATAGTTAAACTTTAAAACTGAATATAGGCAAAAACAGAAAAATGAAAGCAGGTAAAACCAGATGGAAAAATAATAATTAATTAAACAAACATGGAGGCCACATTCAGGAGAGCCCCTCTATGATGGGTGGAAACAGTAAGATTTTCAGAAGCTATTATTAGCAAAGACAAAAATTAGCGTAGCTCCCTACATATTACCAAGAGAAAAGAATTTATCCACTGAAATTCAGAATACAAAAATTAAAAATGAAGTAAATAACAAAAAGAAATTAAGTTTCGATAATGCATTTCCTATTGTATGATTCTGGAAATCAAACATTTATCTGTCTTACATTTTAACTGCCATCCGTAACTGTTAAGTTTTGTAGTTTTTCGTTTTTTGGTGTTCAATCTTTTTTTCTATTAGTTTTCTTTGTCAGATTTATTTATTAAAACCCGAATAAACTACTACGTCAGAAATGCCAAAGAAAAATATTTGAGGGAAAAGGGTGAAAAGGGTGGTCAAATATTTTTCTTTGGCGTTTCTGACATAGTAGTTTATTCGGGTTTTAATATTCCAACGCCAAGTCTCCTATTATTATTAGAGGTATTTATTAGTTCATTTTTAGGTAAGTTTGTTTTCATAAGTTTTTTTTTTTTTAAGTGTATACATTTGTATAAAAATTAAATGTATTTAGCAAGTTTCTCCTTTGTACTTAATTCAATTTTCATTTTTGTATCTTGACTGCTGTGGATTAGTTCTTTTCTCTTGATAAGATATAGGGAAGCAGGCTATTTTTTGTATTTACTAGTAGCTCTTGAAACAGCTTACTGTTTCTACTCTGCGTTGAGAAGCTCCCCTGACCAGTTAATTATAATTTTCCGTCTAGTTTTTGCCTGCTTTCATTTTTAAATCTTATACCTGCATTCAACTATAATTTTACTTTAATGTTCTGCTTACATTTCTTTTATTTGGCTACATCTTCTTGCGCATTAAATATGAGAATGTATTGTGTTTTTAGTTTTTATTTTAGTGTAGTCTTTGGTATTTTAACCTTTCAAATAGTATTTTTTTTTTAAAAATATATATAAGCATATGATACTCACATTTAATACTTAAAATGAATTTAATACTTAAAACATTTTTGAACTGAGCTCGCCCGAGCCCGAAAACTTTTATGTGATCAGAGCCCAAGCCCGCCCCAGCCCGATACTGAAAGTGGTACGCTATGCAACGCATACACAATAGTAAAATTAAATATCATTTTCATTTTCAAATTAATTTTCTTATTACCAATTCTCAATTTAAATAACTATAAATGTTATTATAACAATTTATAATGTCTGTGTCTCTGTATACATGTATATATTTATATAATATATATTTATAGTGCAGCCCATTGTTTATAACGCGCCTATCGGGGGACAAAAAATTTATCCGAATGAGTGATATAATGAGGCCCAATATAACGAAGGAAGACGGATTACTGTATACTACTATGACATAATATGCATCCCGTTGAAAAAAAAAGTTATATTTAGAAAAAGGAAAGTCAAAACTACTAAGGTTTGCAAGATTATTTTGTGATTTATAACCTATCATGACTATTATGACATTACTAAAAGTGCTCTCAAAATTAATAATAATATATATATATATATATATATATATATATATATATATATATATATTTAACATTTTCCAGTTAGTGAAGAATAAAATAAACGGAACTTTTAGCTTGAATCCGAGCCCGCCCGGAGCCCGAAGACTTGCGTAAGATTTGAGCCCGTCTCATCTCTAGTAGGTTCACATCATTTGAAAACCAGTAACTCCGCCACTGCGCATTTCTTTCGCAAACTGTATGTTATTTATTTCTTAAGAATATACCCAATATTCATGTTTGTATAGTCAAATATACTATGAATACAAATACTTTGATTAGAAATAATGTAATTGAAATGTATATCCATTTGGAATTTAAATGTGAATAGAGAAAATTTTGTTCGGAAATATTGTATCTTGGAAGAATAGCGCCCACAGGCGGACCTTACTGTCAAAAGACCTTACTAATAATAACAGGAGACTTGGCGTTGGAATATTAAAACTCGAATAAACGACTACGTCAGAAACGCCAAAGAAAAAGATTGGAAATGCATAAAGCTGTTTCGGCAGCTTTAAGCGTGCCGTCTTCAGTGCAAAAAGCGTGCCGTCTTCAGTGCACTGAAGACGGCACGCTTAAAGCTGCCGAAACAGCTTTATGCATTTCCAATATTTTTCTTTGGCATTTCTGACGTAGTCGTTTATTCGAGTTTTAAAAAGACCTTACTGTTTATTTTCTTTAATTAAACAAAAAATTTGGATCCTATAGGCGTGTCTTTGAAAAATATGCGACTGTTAAAGGGGTTAATATCAGAGTTGTCAACATTTTAATTTATTCCGCATTTTTATACCCGCCTTTATCTCATGCCACTCCTTTTTAAGAGTAATATTTTCTTATTTTATCATTGTTATATAATGGAGAAATTTTTTTTATTAATGAAAGTGGTGCGAAATAAAGATGGGACTTAAAGAGCTCTGGAATAATTTCTTACCTGCCAACTTACTAATTAATATCCGGAAGATTGTCAGTATCAGCAACTCTTTTTTTTTTTTCTTTTACACCAGTCATTTTTTAGAGTATTTTTCTTTTTACTTAATAGTGATTACATTTAAAGAGAAAATTTTTTTATTTATAAAGTGGTATGGAAAAAGGGGCGGGTTCTAAAAATCTTAGTTAGTAAGTTGGCAGGTATGTAAAGGAAAATGTTGGCAATTATGACTAACATTAACGAACATCGTGCTCATCTTTTTTAATGTGAAGACAAGAATAACATTGTCATTCTCTTTCTGGTTTTGTTTGGAATGTGAAAATTAAGGCCGATTAACTGCACTGGGATCCTAGGCCAGAGGGCGGAGTGCCATAATTTTTTTTATTAATGAAAGTGGTGCGAAATAAAGATGGGACTTAAAGAGCTCTGGAATAATTTCTTGCCTGCCAACTTACTAATTAATATCCGGAAGATTGTCAGTATCAGCGACTTTTTTTTTTTTTTTTTTTTTTTTTTTACGCGAGTCATTTTTTAGAGTATTTTTCTTTTTACTTAATAGTGATTACATTTAAAGAAAATTTTTTTATTTATAAAGTGGTATGGAAAAAGGGGCGGGTTCTAAAAATCTTAGTTAGTAAGTTGGCAGGTATGTAAAGGAAAATGTTGGCAATTATGACTAACATTAACGAACATCGTGCTCATCTTTTTTAATGTGAAGACAAGAATAACATTGTCATTCTCTTTCTGGTTTTGTTTGGAATGTGAAAATTAAGGCCGATTAACTGCACTGATATCCTAGGCCAGAGGGCAGAGTGCCATCCATGCGGGGTCTTTCTAAGGGGTCTTAGCTTGTATTAACGCAAGTTTCATAAAAAACCACGGAAAACTCCGAACGGCTAGGCCGACGAGCGTGACCTGGGATCGAACTTGGCACCTCAAGTCCACCAGCTTTGTGCGCCTCTTTCTGGGAGACAATTAAACTTCTAAAATCATGAGTTGTCCAAAACTTTCACTTCCCGGAGTAATAATATCCCGTTTTATAAAAGTTAATTTAATCTTATCAATGATTTAAAAATAAGAATTCCTAGATTTAAATCCATGTTTCCACCAGAAATCCTTCTAGTGAAAAAAATAAAATAAAAATAAAAATAGTAGAATACAACGTCTTTATTTCCTACTAACCTAAAATAAGCCCTAAAATATATAACTGTATTTTTCTATTCTATGACTTTTAATATTAAGTAATATCAAGGTCATCATCGCAACAATCACATTGTCCTTCTCTTTTTGACAGGCAACTAAGCCTTAAAATTATGCAAGTGTTTCAAAACTAGAACACGATGACAATATAACTTAAAAAACTATTGTCACTGGAAGATTTCATTTTGATTCAGGTTTATAGGTTAGGATAACAGAAGCGACGAAAACGTGTGTTATGATTTTGTTCAGGCATTTTTATGCATAATGTACGTAAGTTCGATTATATTAAGGACATTGGATCAAAAAGGCCGACTTAAAATTCGAAGAAATATATTTTTAGACATTGTATTTGTTCTGCTGGAGGTTTAATATATTAATAAAAATAATCTTTAGGTTTTTCCCCTACGTTTTTTTTCTAGGATTTCCAAAAGAGGATAGCTATATAATTTTCAAATCTCTCTCTCTCATATATATATATATATACGAATTTAGATTTATTTCATATCTGTATCAGATTGCATTTTATTCTTTACTTTTTACCAAGAAATGTTTTAACTGCATTAAAAGAAATGTTAATAATTTTAGATTTTTAATAAGTACTTAAAAAATAAAATGCTAACTCAATAAAATTCGTTTATTGCAATTAAAATAAAGTATAAAATAAATTCGATTCGGGCTAAAGCATCAATAGTATAATTTAAGTATTAATAAAGTTGAAAGAATATGATAGCTTTAATTTTCACTGAGGAATAGACTTTGTATTAGAATTCACTCATCTGTACAGTTAAAGTAAAAAATAAAATATTTCTCATTTCAGACTAAAGAATGATCAGTTTAAAGTAAATATTAATAAAAAAAAAAAAAGAAAAGAAAGAAAGAAAAGAAAAGAAAAGAAAAAAGAAATTTCCGAAAATTAAAAAGTATATTTTCAATTATCAGTAAAAAAAAAATTACTGTTTTCCTTAAAATTCATTTATTACAATTAAAATAATATATAAATCAAAAAATAAATAAATAAAACTTGCATTTATTTCAAAATATACTAAAAACTCCAATTCAGCAGATGTAGATAATATCCATGTATGCAAAACTTCAACTCAGTCGAGTGGTACAGATGGCGTTACAAATCAAAAACAAATTTTGAACTGGAGTCGGAGGCCCAGATTTGAAGACTCCTTCTAAATCCGTTATTACTTGAGCATGTATTGTAATCGAAATTATAGATATAGAGAGAATTTCAGCTTAATCGGACGATAGGAAATGGATTAAAATTCAACAAATAAAATAAATTTTGAACCGGAATTGGGAGCACAGGACTTCTATATCTCGCATGTCTGTTATTACTTCAGCATATATATTGTGGTCAGAATAATACATGCCCTGTGGCAGAATTTTTTCTTGCTTTCTGCAAGAAACCTCACTAGAGCTAATTTCTTTCTGCAAGACGATACTATTCAATAATAAATATTTGCATAATAACTACCAATAATACTAGTTTTTTTGTTTCTAAAAATGCTTATATTAATATCAAATCTATGAGGTTTTTTTTTTTTTTTTTTTTTTTTTTAATATATATATGTATAACTTTATAACTTCATATTAATTTTTGGCAAGAAGTAATTCTGTGCTGCGGAGGTAAAGGATACCATGTCCATTTTGTGAAAATAGTTGCCACCATGTCTTTGATGTACTGCAATGACAGATATTTGTCATAAATAAATAAAATCAACATTTTTTTCCACTGCCTTTTTTTTCTTTATAGTAACTGTATATTAGTGCTTAATGCCTCTATATAAATCTAAAAGTGTGCACAAAGGACATGGTGCTCTTTTCACAGAATTAACATGGTGTCCTTTACCTCTAGAGTACAATTTTTTTTATTATTGTTATTATTACTATTATTATTATTAAGAACAGTAAAAAAAAAGGGGGGGGAGGTATAATATTTATGGAACAACTGTAAGAAAATTAAAATTAACCAAATAAATAAAATGATTCATAAGAATACAGAAATTAAAACATTAACACATGAAAATGTTACTTACCTGCAGATAGAATTTCTGAAGAAATAGTGAAGAGCTATTTGCTCTATTTATTTTTGTTACAATTTGTAATGTTTTAACTAGATAAAACGATAATATGAAAATGTAAATCATATTTCAGTGTAGTAGCTTACAAAGTTAATGAAACACCCTGACCTTATTTTAATCATTGCAGTAGGGAAAAAAAAAAAAAACAGAAAAACATAAGAATAAGGCTAAGGTAAGTAATAAGTGCTAAGGTAAGTAATAAGTAATAAGGTAAGTAATAAGGCTAAGGTAATAAGTGCTAAGGTATGAAATGTTTTAATTAGCAAATATAATTTTTACAAATTTAACACGAATTTTTAGTATTCATAAAAATATTTTTACACAATAACTTATTAATGAATCCACAAAATAATAGCAAAATTATTTAGTATATAGAGTTTTTTAGAATACATTGTTAAACTATAATAATATAAAACCGAAAGAAAAAATTAAAAATTAGTTAAAAAGGAACATTTAAGAAAAAATAAATTTTAAATTTTGTTTTATTAATTCGGGGACTAAAAAGAACTTTAGACAAAAAATAATCTGAAAGAAAAATAGGAACTAAAAGTTAAAAAAGGAAAAATATTTAAGAGAAAAAAAAAAAAAAAAACAGGAAGGATTTTTTTTTTTTTTTTTTTTTTTTTTTTAATGTATAAAAAAATAACTAAATAAACCAGAACAAAATATAGATCCTGAGAGCTACAATTTCACTACTAACTGAAGTTGGTTTTGGTTAATGAAATATGCGTTAAGTTTACAGCCAATTGCTGAGATATGGATAGATTTTACTCTTAATTACTACTAACTGTACGTAAATATGTTATTTTTGCCACTAGCTAATCAATAAACTGATTATGGAAATTCGCAAATTTTTTACAGACAGTTACTGAAATACATAATTATTTTGCTACAAATTTACAAAATCTACATTTAATCGCGAATAATTGATAATATACACCATATTTTCGCATGTAATTTATATTAATTCTCATTTTTTTTTTTTTTTTTTTTTTCAAAAGTTTATTCCTGAAATTTGCGATATTTTTGACGTCAATTACCAAGATATGCAATTATTTGGCTACTAATCAATGAAATCTGTGCCCTTTTGAAAGCTGAATTCCTAAATACTGAAAATAGATGAAATTCACACTTTTTTCAAAGCTGAATAATCCCAAATTATGCAATACTTTTGCAACTGAAATTAAAAATACCGGACCATTTCACCGCTAATCATCAACAATTTATGTAAAATTGCAACTAATATATTTTCCAGCTAATCGATTATAATCACGCTTTATTCAATGCTGATTATCGAAATTCGCATTTTTAGTATGCGGCGATTGCAGAAACATGCTAATATTTAGCTACTAATCAATGAAATTCTCTTTCTTTTGAAAGCTGAATCCCGAATACTCAATTATTTTGCCGCTAAGCAACAAAATTTGCACTTTTATTTTCAAAATTGAATCTCGAAATACAGAATAATTTTACAGTAGATTTCGGAAATACGGGATCGTTTCACCACTAATAGTAAAACATTTACGTTTAATGTGCTATTATTATAACTGCTTGTCGATAAAGATTTTTTAAAAGCTGATTTTCGTAAATTGCGATATTTTTGTAGCCGATAGTGGAAATGGAAATATGCAATCAATTCTCCGCTAATTAACAAAATTTATATTTAATATGAATTAATTGTTGAAATAGGCTTTCTTTCGATGCTAATCGATGAATTTTTTTTTTTTTTTTTTTTTTTTTTTTTTTTTTCAAAGACGATTTGCGGTATACGGAACAATTTTGTGGACATTTACTCAAATAATGAATTATTTTATTGCTAATTAAAAAAAATTACGTAATTGAAGCTAATTGCTAAAATAGGTATTATTTTGCTAAAAACATAAAACTATTTAGATCTCATAATTTAGCAATATTCTTTATTTTATTTTATTTTTTTGTATTTGATTACTGAAATATGTCATATTTCTGCGGCTGGCTTCAAAATACGAAATTTTATCGTGCAGTTCTCGTGAAGAATTTTTTTAAAGCCGCCGATTTTTGTGAAAAACTTGTTTTCAGATCTAAAATTTTCTTAGAATTACCCCTGCATTATGCACACTGAGTTATCATGTTCAATTATCTCAACAAATGTTACAGAAAATATTCTTTATATTTCTCCAATGGTAAATACTTCGTCGTTAAAGTTCGGAGTTTTCAGTGATTTTCTCCGAAACTCATATGAATGCGGACTGAAACATCTTAGTAAATTTCCCACGGAGTAGTAAATTTCCTTCATTCGTTTAAGACGGATTTTTTCGTGATTTTCTCCGAAACTCATGTGAATACGGACTAAGACACCTTAGAAAGTCTCCCACACAGGACACTGCTTCCCAGTCTTAGAAACCCTATCACAATCATTGGCCTTAACATGTACACCTTACCATCACCGTTAAAATTCAATAGCTTTGAATATATTATTTATAATAATTTAAAAGACAGTTATTTTAAGTTTTACTTTAAAGATTATTCAGCTATATAACTGAACCTTTAAAAATTTTTAATTGAAAATCAAAATATTGCGTGTAGTTTTCATACGGAAAAAAAAAAAAAAAAAACAGGAATATGTTTTTTGCAGCATCTGTAAGAAAAATAAAATCAAAAGTTCATAATGATCGGACCGCGATATCCTGAAACAAGAAAAAAAAAAAGGAGGGGTGAGGGTGAATTACAGGAATGAATATTAGAAATTTTTTTAAAAAGGAAAGTCAACTTCCTTCAAAGACCCCGCGGATAATTTGAAACAGAAACAGAAGAGAAAGCGCATACAGCAAACGAAAGCGAGCAAGACAGAGCGCGGTCAGAGATCATGTGCGCAGAGGGAATATATTGCTGCTGTCCCGTACGCACAGAGCACACAGCATTCGAGGTTTTTCTGCCGTTGTTGCATCGCTGTAGTAATGTAACCATTTGGTACCTTTCTGCAGAAACGAGCAGCTTCTGCAAAAACGAAACTTATACTGCAAAACAGCTTTAGCCAAGTTATTGCATTGAAATTTTTTATCTTTCAAAAATTTTTGTTCCTAAAAGAAAAACCTTTCTGCAAGGACTCAGTGCCATTCTGCAACAATATCGCCGTGTCGCCGTGTTTCTGCCACGGGGAATACATGTATGCAAAATTTCAGCTCAGTCGGATGATACAGTCTGCGTTAAAATTCAAAACAAATTTTGAACTGGAGTCGGAGGCCCAGACCTGAAGACTCCTTCTAAATCCGTTATTACTTAAGCATGTATTGTCATTGAAATGATACATATATGGAGAATTTCAGCTCAATCGGACGATAGGAAGTGGATTAAAATTCAACAAATAAAATAAATTTTGAATTGGTGTTGGGAGCACAGGACTTTTTACCCCATCTCGTCAGTCTGATATTACTTCAGCATATATATTGTGATCAGACTAATACATGTATGGAAAATTTCAGCTCAGTTGGAGGATACAGACTGCGTTAAATTTCAAAAACAAATTTTTAACTGGAGTCTGAGGCTCAGACCTTAAGACTCTTTCTAAATCCGTTATTACTTGAGCATGTGTTGTCATGGAAATTATACATATATAGAGAATTTCAGCTCAATCGGACGATAGGAAGTGGATTAAAATTCAACAAATAAAATAAATTTTGAATTGGAGTTGGGAGCACAGGACTTTTTACCCCATCTCGTCAGTCTGATATTACTTCAGCATATATATTGTGCTCAGACTAATACATGTATGGAAAATTTTAGCTCAGTTGGCGGATACAGACCGCGTTAAATTTCAAAAACAAATTTTTAACTGGAGTCGGAGGCTCAGACCTTAAGACTCTTTCTAAATCCGTTATTACTTGAGCATGTGTTGTCATGGAAATTATACATATATAGAGAATTTCAGCTCAATCGGACGATAGGAAGTGGATTAAAATTCAAGATATAAAATGAATTTTGAACTGGAGTTGGGAGCAAAAGACTTCTATACAAATCTCGTAAGTCTGTTATTACTTCAGCATACATATTGTGGTCAGAATAATACATGTATGCAAATTTTCAGCTCCGTTGGATGATACAGACTGCGTTAAAATTCAAAAACAAATTTTGAACTGGAGTCGGAAACCACATCTTTAATTTTCAGTAAAAATGCTATTTGCATTAAAAGTCATTCATTTCACTTAAAATAAAGAATTAGTGCTTTAGGAATAAAAAGCGATCCGTACAATTTAAGTACTAATTAAGTTAATAGATTTACTGAAAAATAAAATAATATTATTTCTTTAATTATCAATAAAAAATATCGTAAACATCAAAATATTTTATTGCAATCAAAATAAATTGTGAAAGATTTTTCACTTTGTACGAGGCTATTATTAGTTTAATTTAAATACTGATTAAGTTAAAAAAAATTACTAAAAGTTAGACGAGTAACATATCATCAATAATTAGTTTTAAAGTTTCTTTTTTTTATAAAAAATAATCTGATGTGTCACTCACACTACTTCGTCTTACCGTGAAATTTAATACTATAAATATAGGTTTGAGATTAAAAGATAAGATAAAGAGTACTGTCATGTAAACGTATGTTAAAAACAATTCAAATTAGGCTTCGGAAGAGTTTTATATGATAATTAGTTCTATATGAGGTGGTCTGCCACCCACCCCCCCTCAACTCCCCGTTTTATTACTGCAGCTACATTTTTATATTATTTAAATCTGTTATTAAAATTAAATGTTCACTTAAAATTATTCAGACAACTTTTACACGCAACATTCCTTGGAACTTATTAGTCTTGATCAAACTTTTCCAGCAACAAACTTATATTAATTTGAAAATACAACTTTTGGATATTCTGAAATTGTTCGTTTTTAAGTTACTTAAGACACGCAGACAAAGATCAAACGTTAAAAAACATGACTTCGATAATCAGGAGGTCGCAAAGCGTGTAAATATACAAAAAACAAGTGATGAATATTTAGCTTAAAAACATGCATTATTTACCATATCTCTATGTCTATGAGGAATTCATTTCAATTCCTGAACAGCTTTCTTGAAAATGGTAAAATATTATAGTAAAACACATCCACTAACAACAAGAAAGAAAGCCCTGTATATCTTTTGAAGATCATATACAGACCACGTGAAATACCTAAAGGTAATCCTATAGTAATAATACACGGCCTAACCTGAAATACACTTCCACCAATTTGCAACTATTGCCGCACTATAATATAGTTTCTTTGTGTAACCCTGTAAACGAACAGTGAATGATATCCTTACCATATTCTGCATGAGACATGTTTTTACGCATATAAAAAATATATATTAATTTTATTTGGTTTAGTGCAGTCTATAGACGTTAAACTCTACTTACCTGCAATTTCCCCCATAGACGTAATGCATATGAATTCTTTTGGGTATCCTTGTACACGAACCATTTGTTTCATCTCAACGAAAAGCTTAGTGTAAAGTCCCTACATAATACACATTTAGCATAACAAGTTTGGACTTTCTGCTGTTATTTGTACTTGAGATACGCTGATAACAAACAGACACACACACAGTCGAACCGCTAAAAACATGATTTTTGGATTCAGGGAGCCTCAAAACGTGTAAATATAACAAAAACTCACTTTCGTAAATTTGATCCAAAAACAAGTAGCAACTGATGCTTCTTCCTACGGCATTGGTGCCGTTTTAAGCCAAGAAGGCCGCCCAATAGCATATGCGTCCCGAACGCTTAATACTGCAGAAAGAAATTACCCAGTAACTAAACGTGAATGTTTAGCAGTGCTTACTTTCTCTACCTTTGGGTGATAGAAAGTAAAAATTTATTCATTACAATTAAAATAAAACCTGAACTATTTTTGCGTTAAAAAGAAATATCATTTTTAAAATTTGAATATTGATTGATTTTTTTTTTATTTTTTTTAATTCTACTTATGAATATTTTATATATTAGATCAGACTACCATCTAGTCTTGATGCGACACGTTATTACATGGAAATTTTCCTTCTTAAAGTATTCCAGCTTCTACTTTTAATAAAGAACTGTTTATCGTGCTATAATTCGCTTTGCAATTCGTATTTTGCAATTAAAATGCAATTTATAAATAGAAAAATTCTGGTGTGTAACAACCACACGACTTCCATTACCCACTACCATTCATATTAAATACGTACTCTTTTTGGAAATACTGTAGTCAAAAGACAAAATTGGGTGAACACATTAGATACTCAACGATTTTCTGCCAAGCGCAAACTGATACATAAGTCGTAACATATAAACATTATATAACGAATTTACAAAAAATCGTTAGAGCCATTTTTTGAAACACCCATTTGCGAAACCTATAACTCACCTACCTAAGCAGGACGCCTCACAATGATTTTAATATTCACGTAATAAGTGCTAAAGGACATATAAAGAGGGTTTTTTGAAGTACCTTTGAAGAAAATCGCTAGAACAGTTTTTGAGATACTGATACTACAGTCCCCCTTCCGGTTTTCCAATTTTCATCAAAAGTTGAAAAAAATCATCCCACTCCAGACCTGTCTCAATTCTGAAATTTTGTCGTTCTGTCTTTATTAATTTCGGAGATAAGATAGTCAGAAGATTCCCCCACACGATTACACAAATACAGAGGCTGTTCGCACATTTTTTAGACGATTTTATTTCGCAGTAAGAAAAAATCGTTTGCATGGAGAATTTTATTTTCACAACAGTTATGTTTTTGGAAGTTTTATGTATCTTCTGATATTTAGAATTTTTGTTTACATGCAAAAATGCGCTTTTAAAATGGCAGTGGATGGAAGGATAGGTTTCCACTCTTTCCAAAGATAGTTTTTAGTGAAATCTTTATGAAAAGCATTTATCAGGAGAAAAATGGGAAAATGTTGCAACAATAGATGAATCTTGGGTCTATTTAAGTGGTTGCAATAAAAAAAGGTCAATTTATTATCACAAAAGTGGAGGAAAAAAAATTGCTACATGGCTCAAAGCATCAAAAGAGAGTTTTTCTTAAGGATTTATGATTACCACTGGTTTTTTCATACAAGCGCAGAATAAAAGCAAAAAAATGTGGCAAAAATGTCAAAATCAACTCTAAATACTCTCAAGAACATATTTTAATTCCAATTTTTAAAAATTAAAATCCAGATCTTTATCCACAATGCTATCAATCCGTTGAACTGTATCAAGACAAAACAAACAGCCACACATCGCAATCCGCAATTGCTTTTCTAAAAAAAAATGGAACAAAAAACGGGAATTAAAACCATACCCTTCACTGATATTCCTGCTAAATCTTCTGATGTATCACTGTTGGATTTTTGTGTTTTTCGACTCTTAAAATCAACATTATCCAAACACCGACCTACAACACTTTGTGGACTCTGGAAAGCCGTTTAAGAGGAGTAGAAAAATATACCTCTTCCGATATCATAAAAAGCATTATTATCATAGAAATTATGATGTAGAATGTTAGTTAAGAACAAGGGCTATGAAACTGAACAAATAAAACACGAAATATGAGTGAAATTGCTTCAGTACACTTCATCAAAATCGTCTAAAAAATGTGCGAACAGCCTCTGTACATGCACACGCACTAAGACCTTAAAACGTGTAAATCAGGTGAATACATGATATCAAATTTTTGAACCGAATACAATATTCACCTATGGATAATCCGGTAATGGAACTAAAAATATAATGCAATTTGTAACAAAAATGTAAGTTGTTGCACTTAATCTATAAATTTAGTAAAATGGAAAATCAAACTTTTCACTGCCCAAACTCGATAATAAATCTTACTTATTTGTTACATTTGGATAACGTCAGGAAAATAACGAATTAAGATAATCTTTTCTTGATCACGAAAAGCAATTGAATTATTCAAAGAACATTAAAAATGCATATAATGAGATCTCATACGCATAATTAAACATACTGAGATGAGATATCGCGATCTCTCCTGAATACAAAATCTGAGAATCTGCAGAGAAAACAATTGAATGGAACTCAATTACCATTTAAATTATACTGATGATGCTTCACTATATGAAGCGGAAATATTATATGACTCATTTTAATCTTATGAATGAATTTTTTATCTATAAAATGCTTAATTTTAATTGATGTTAAAAGTTTTAACTATTTAGAATATCTGGTCGTGCGATTGTTGCTATACTTGTACATTAAAAATGCATTTAAAAATATTTTATTGGGATAACCAATACGAATTCAGATTTAATATACAATTCAGATAATTGAAAATTCTTATCACATCCATTACCTGATTACTGTCTGTAATGGAAGTATTGTATTCGGTCAAAATTTTCGAAATCGTGTTTTCACCTATTTACAAGTATTAATATCTCCTAAGTCGAAAAAAGTGGTTTTTAGGAATTAATGAATGTTTATATTTGCATGTATGTGTGTGTGAAATATGCTGACTATCATATCTCCAAAATGAATAAAGATAGTAAGACGATATTTCGGAATTAAAGCAGGTTCAATGTACAGATTATTTTTTCAATTTTCGGTGAAAATTGGAACATCGGAAGTGGCACTGTAAATCTGTATCTTAAAAACGGCTGTAATGATTTTCTTAAAAGTTTCTATATAAATACCATTTAGATTTCTTTTCTCGTGAATTAGTTCATTAGCTCAAGAAAACTGATAGGCGCCCTGTATAAGTAGACCAATTTGTGTCTCGCAAGCGCACCCCTTTAAAAACGGTTCTATACATTTTCTCCCAACTCGCCATATTAACCTAAATTTCCTTTCGTATGTAATTGTTGGTATCCGTTATACAGACAAGTTTGCCAAATTTTGATAAAAATCGGCAGTGGGATCGAAAATCGGTGTCTTCAAAACGGCTCAAACGATTTTCTTTAAGTTTTCTACAAAAACTCTACGGAAAAGATGATTAATGTCTTGATTATGTAGATCAGTTTTATATCTCAGAAAAATTAATGTTCCATAAAAGACTTTACAGTTTTTTTTTTTTTTTTTAACTCGCTTTGTAAATTTTGTTTTACATGTCTTTACGACATATGTATTAGTTTACTCTTATCGTAAAATTTTTAAATATCTGATTTTTTTAAATCAATTTCATGTTATTTGACCACATTATTTTTAAAAATAGTAATGAGTAATGGAATTCGTGTGATACTTACATACCAAACTTCATTTAATATAAAAGAAAACGAACTAATCCGAAAGTACATTTTTTAAATTCTGGATTTTAGTAAAAGTGTTAACTTTTAAGAATAATTTTAATGAAAGACAGTTCGAGCTTCACCACTGAAAAATAACAATCATTTTACATGTCAAACAAATGCACATTTTTAAGCAGTTTATACATTAAAGTCATTTTAGAGTATTTGTAAATAAAAAATATTGCTAGTTTTACGAGCAATTTTTACATAACAAGTCCAAATAATCTAAGTAAGATGCATGAATTCATAAAGAAAATATTCCGTTAAACGATATCAGTAAGCAGATAGACATTACATTAAATATAAGTTCATTTTAACATACTATCATTGGCTGAAAAAAAATATATAGTCAAAAGAAAAAAAATCATAAATTTAGAAATAAATAAATAAATAAATAATTATAATGTGGAATTCAGTACTGTTTTTTTTTTTTTTCTTTCTTTCAAAATGAGCATCGACATGTCTGTTTATTTAAAGCATGCTTGCATTAGCATTAATGATTGGTAATAAGACCAATACATACATTAAATACATATATGTAAATACAGATTGATTCAAAATAAGTGTGACTAATTTTAAATGTATGTAATTATCTATGGTAAATTTTAATCGCTTTACCACCAGTTTTATTTTAAAAGTGGAACATTAAATTACCAATATAGATATTTTTATTAGTGAGAGTAAATTACGGCTCCGAAATTACATCCGCAAACCCGAAAAGAAATTTGAAAGCTTTTGAAGGATGGATGCTCAAATTGTGTTATAAATAAAGCATTTAAAAATCAGAAAAGGCATTTTTCTAATGATTACTATCTAAATTTAGCTGGCAATCAAAAGTTCCAGGAAAAAAATGTGAAAGAAAAGAAGTCCTTAGTGTTAAAGAAATAAAAAAAGCTGAAAAGACTTATCGCTGTAGAAAATCTTCTGCCTCAAAAAACTTTAGAAAAGAAACTACAGGTATCGCAGATCTAATTAGACAATTTATCGTCAGATAAAAAAATTGGCTATAAAAAATTAATAAACTAGTCTGTCATCAAATGTCTGCAAGATCGTACAAAAACGAAGAAAACGTTCTTAGCCCCTGTATTTAATGTTACGTAAAGGTAGATACAAAACATGGATAACTTCGGATGAAGCACTGTTTCATTTGTCATCCACAACAGGCAAAACGGATATACAATATATTTCACGCGAAAAGCATCGCAAAGACGTAGCTTTTTTGCAAAAGGCAAGTTGGCCGTCAGGTATTATGGTATGGATGGGAATGTCCTCTCAAGGCTTAACAAAACCATTTTTTGTAGAACCAAATGCTAAAATTGATGCTAAATACTAACAGAATAAAGTTTTGAAGCACATGATCAAAGAAAGTAAACGTCTTTACACTCAAAGAAATTTTGTGTTTCACCAAGATTCTGCACCAAGTCATACTGCAAAAACAACTATAAAATGGCTGAAAGATTAAAAAAAAAAAAAAAAAAATTTCTTCCTCCTGAGAAAGGGCTAAAAAAAAAAAAAAACAATTAAGTAGACGTAAAGTAAGAACACTCCAAGGGCTTCAAAAAGCAATCGAAGAGAAAGTTGGAAAAATGCCCCCAAAAATGGTCAAAAAAGCTCTTTTGGCTTGAAACGTTTATGTATAGTGTACTATGCTAAAGGAAACCACATTGAAAATTCCATGTAAATAACTTAATTCAATAAAAACTTCTGATGCTCTGAAATTGGTCACACTAATTTTGAATCAACCTGTATATGTATATTAATATTATATATATGTAAATATATTAATAATTTTTTAAAACGTTGTAAAAGCCGAGTAACAGAAGATTTAAGACCACAGAAACCACATAGACCAATAACAATTAAAATTTCTCAAATTTAAATTTACCTATAAATATACATTATTCATAAACATAAAATTCACACGTGTAATATTCACTGAGATATCAGCATTTATAGTAAATATTTTTTACTGTGCATGTGCGAAAGGTAGAAAAAAATTTATTGCAGAGATTGAAAGCTAGATATATTGGGCAGCTTTTGCCAAAAGTTTATTTGTATAGAATAAAAACTAAGCAAAATGTCGGCAAAAGAACGAGCTAGATTTTAGGTATCTTTCAGAGACAAAATTTCATAAGGGGTTTTTTTCCTATGCTACGTAATTAGTTTGACGATCCAATTATTTCAACCACGTTGCAAAAGCTCTTTTTGTTGAAAACCCCTTATAAACTCATAATTCTCAGTAAATAAATGAAAATAAATTAGAATTACAAGCCTATAAGATTTTTTAGATGAACATGGGGTTTTATGAAAAGAATTTCAGTTCCTCTGAAAATACAAGCTAAACTAGAAAGGATTTTACTCGTACTTTTATTTTGATTGAATCAACGCCCATTGGTAATACAGTGCTTATTGATTTTAAATAAATATTGTTTTAAAGAAAAAAAAAAATATTATCTTTCTTTAATAGGAACTGAAATTCTGTTCATTCAATCTCTGATAACTTTTTGAATTTGCACGACATCTGTTTGGAGTTTTCATGTAAGTAGCTCAATAATTTTGGCTATTAAATAATGCTAATGAATTTTTTTAAAGCTTGCACATGCGTGGTTAAAAACTATTTAGTAAAAATGCTTATATTTCAAAGAATATTTAATATTTTTTAATTCTGATTGCAGTATGCTGTGTCTAATGTATGTACATAAAGTTTCCAAAAAATGGTTTTGAACTGGTTCTAATACTCTTTGCATGAATATATATGTAGTAGCCTCATAAAAATTTATAAATATAATTAGAATAATCCTCATAATATCATGCTACAGCAAAAATGCATTTAAAGTATCACTTTTTACAAAGTGATCGAAAACATTTTGATTTTTGTTCAATTTTTTACTGGTCCCTTTTTCTCTCCAAGACAAAAATTTTGCTGAAATACACACACTGACCAATGAATTAGAAACCTGTAAGAGTTTCTACAAATGCTCGTTAGCGGCGAAGGTATGCAAAACCTGTTGCAAACCTTTGGGGAATGAGTTCTGTTTGTATGGAAGTGGTTCCGTGGTGTTACTTGAAGATAATCAAAAAGCCATGCAGCACCTGAATATATTGATAGATTAAGTGCATCTCTCAATGTTACTGTTTTACTCCGAAGTTAACGGATACTTTGTGCTCGATAATGCAACCATACATCGTGGCAGAATCGTTCGAGATTGGTTCATTAAACACCAATCTGACTTGTACAGTTTTCCTATACGTCGCAAAGCCCGGATCTTTATCCAACAGAAAATGTTTGGGCCATGTTGGAATGCAGTATCTGTCAGTAATCTCCTCTTCAATCCAATTTACAGGATCTTAAAGTCTGTGTAGCCAATGTATGGTAAACGTTGGACATAAATGCACCCCAGAAGCTTGTAGAATCGCTGCCCACACGAATACTGTGGCTGTTATTCATGCCAAAGGAGGTCCAACGTGGAAAAGAATGTCCAATAAAATATTAATTTAAAGGTTTCTAATTCATTGGCCAGTGTGTGTATATGAGGTATAACATGTTCTTTATACTCCAAAAATTTTAAGATAATTCTTAAAGAATTTTTCTGGATATTTAACAAAACGTCTAAATTCAAAAGTGTACAAATATTTATTTGTCGATAGTGCATTATATTAACCCTTTCATCATTGGGTTGGGTAGTGGGGATTAAGGCCGATTGACTGCACTATGGTACTAGGCCCGAAGGGGAGTGCCTTGCGTGGGGTCTTTCTAAGGGTCTTGCCAGTATTTACGCAAGTTTCTTAACTCTTTCATGGGTAGTTTAATTACACTCTTTTAACACGTTAATCGCCATGTCAGTCATATGTGCCTGACGCATTTTTAACACGCATTTTTAATTAGGAAATAACCCTAAAAGGAATATGATATACGCCGAGTAATTATTAACACGTTAATCGCCATGTCAGTCAAATGTGTCTGACGCATTTTTAACGCGCATTTTTAACTAAATTGTCTAATAAAGTTACCATGGCCCATGTGAAAATTTTTCTGATATTATCGTGGCGATTAACGTGTTACTATCGAAAGCTATCAAAATTTACGCGCAAAATTAGAAGAAAACATATAAATGAATTTTTTTCGAATAAGTTATAAAAGTAACAAATATATATATATATATATATATATATATATATATATATTTCCTTGTATAAGATGCATCAGACTATCTCAGTTATTTCTAATACATTACATATTTATGTATATATAAAGAAAAGTTTTAGAATGGATTCTTGTAGTTGGGAAGTAAAGTAGTTGGGGGGAATAATATTTCCCCCCACCAGTAAAAGTCTTAAGAAAGGTAACAGAAATAACGTCATGAGCTAAGTAACCAAACGCCATAAACAAAAAAACTTACTTAAAAATTTTCAAACTTATTTAAAGCAATTTCCTTACATTTCTTAATTGGTTGCTTTCAATTCATTTGTCACTAAGAAAAGGCAAATATTTTCACTTATATATTAAAACAGTCTTTAGTATTTTTTATTGACTTATTACTTTCTTTAATTTGTTTAACCTTTGTGTGAATTCTTCGCATCTACATCCTCACTTTGTGAAAAACCCTTATGTAATAGGAAGAGAAGATAAGTATAACTGAATTCAACAAGCATTAGAAATGCTCAAAGCAGCGAAAAAAGAAAAGAATGAAAAGTGCGATTTCGCAAAATTGTGTTATTTGCTTTAATATGTTTCATATGCAAGTTTTGTTTAATTTAAATCATGATAAATGGTTCGAACACTTTATGAATACGTAATAAGTTTTCGAATTAAATGAAATGCATTGTACATGATTTTAAGGTTCGGAAACCATGAAAAATTTCTTATTGTTCAGTTGCAGTTGTTCAATGCTATTAATGGTTATTAATATTCAGTAAGGAGATATGGTAGTAGGGATATAGCTGAGTGAAACATCTTGTATTTATCTTTTCAAGATATTGTAAAACAGGATGTGTGGTTAGTACTGCACACATCTTGAAACATCGTTCTTTTTTAAAGACAAAAATTAAAGTTGAAAAATATTTTCTTCTTCGTTTTACCTGTCTTATATTTTCACAAAAATCTTGACTTTGTATTATAATCCCACGTTAGTATAAGTAAAGTATTTTGTTTTTAATAAAATTTATGATTTTTTTTCCTGAATACGTAAAGGAAGAAAGCGTTAAATTCGTGAAATTTTTCAACCTTCAATTTTCGATGATTTACCGTTTTGAAATGTTTGGACTTTAGTTGACGACACTGCCATCTGTTGTAGATAACTTATTCCAAATCCTGTGTTTCAAATACTCCAAAACTACTTAAATAAATATTCGATCTGGTTAAGAAATAGGAGAATAAAAGTAAACAGCTCAAAAAGTGCTGCCGTATTTTTCACAAATAAAAACTGTGACACACACATCTACAAACTTTCTTTTAAATGGTCAACCTTGGGAACAATGTTACAAGTACTTAGGAGTATATTTAGATTTAAAATTAATGTGGATTCGTCACATTTCAGAGTCTCTGAAAAAAGCTGACAAAGCCACGAATGTCTTTCATTCTTTTATTGGCTTGAAATATTCACCTATCTATTAAAAATAAATTTTTGTTATATAAATCCATGATTCATCCGATCATCACCTATGGCTGTACGACCTACGTATCAGCTTCGAAAACTCAATAAAAATTCAGCTATTTAAAAGAAACTTTTACGTAGGTTTGTTCAAGCAACTCGTTAACGTTTGCAATGATGCTGTTCATCAGGATCTGCGAATTAAGCCAATTTATGCTGAAATTCGAAAACTTGCGATGAAGTTTTATAAATCCATTCCCAGTGTTGGAAATCATCTGGTTGTCTCAATTCACCGCTACGATCCTAGAGTCGGTCGTGGAAAGAAACGACCTATGGTTATATTAACTAGAGAAGATGACTTTCTACCCGTGTCTACGAGTAGAATTATTACTTCAGGGGCTACTTAACATAGAATTTCCTAACTAAATTATATTTTTCCATAGATTAAACGAAATGTTCCTCTAGTGTTGGTTAATCCTAGCATCAGTCTTAACTACTGAAATTTAATTTCATCCGAGTATGCCCACCTTCCTTCTAGTGAAATACTTTTTCATTGTGAATTTTTTTCAAACATTTTGGACTAACGGGATACTTTTTTTTATTATTTGGAAATTTTTTATTAAGTTTTTATTATTTTTATTGAATTTTGGGCTCAGATCTTAGTTTCTGGATGAATTTTCTAAACTCAAATTCTGATTGGTCGAGAGGTTGGTTTTAAGATTCACTCTGTAATCCTCTCGAATTTTTGTTCGAAAATTTCGCTAGGGATCCAGAATTTCGGTTTTAGCTTACAATTTGTCCTCCGGGATTCTCTCTTTTTGGTTGGCCCTCCGGGATCTCTTCGGAAGTTACAAGTAGAATTTTTTAGTGAGGATTTCGAAGTTCAATACTGGCTTCTGATTGGTCATCTTGGATTCTCTCGGAAAAAGATTCTGTTTGATCCTCCAGGATCTAGTCGAAATCCAGTGTTCTATTTTCATTAGAAATTTTCTCTAATTTTAATTAAGGTATATGGATGGCCTTTTTTTACTAATTGCGGGACTATGAGCCCTTTCCTGTGTCTTTTGGAATGCCTTGCTCCAGATCTTAATTCCTGTTTACCGTCCAGACTCTTCTCGTCAACGCACGCAACAGCTTCTTTGTTGCACTTGGGATTTTTCAAGAAGTTTCCGTTTTTACTTTCCGAACATTACATGTAAGGAAAGTATTGTAGTCATGATTTACGAAAGAGACTTTATATCTCGCACAGCTTAAAAAAGTATTGGCGTAGAATGTTACAAATTTATATTTGTGAACTGTCATGATAACTAGTACAACACCTCCAAGTTTGGTTTTAACACGAGCCCCTCTTTTAGAAATATCTAAGATTTTACCCGATTTTTTATGATATATGTATGTGTGTGGGTGTGTGGGTGTGTATGTGAGTGAACACGATAACTTCTGAACGCTTTGTTCGAATGAGCTAAAAGGTGGTATGTATATTACACGTGACCGTAGCACGAACCCTATTGATTTTGGTGAACCTAGCACTTACTTTTTTTTTTTTTTTTTTTTTTTTACTGGAACACAACAAAAAAATTCTTTATCATTATGGTCTATAAGTTGAAATTATTTGTAGCGCTATAGCGTCTAGAAGCGTTATCCGATCGACCTTGAAAATTTATATATATTTTATGGATCACAGTCGCACCAACTCTATAGCTTTTGGTGAATCTAACATTTATACTGTTTTTTGCAGGGACGCAACAAAAAATTATTTAGCATTATAATCTATAGGCTGAAATTATTTGAAGTGTGGCATTGTCTAAATGCCTTATCCGATTGAGCTCAAAATTTATATACATGTTACAGGTTACCAAACACGAATTGTATGGATTTTTGTGAATCTAGCCCTAATAGACATTTTACAAGGACACAGCAAAATATTCTTTATTATTATGAACTATGGGCTCAAATTATTTGAAGTACAGCAACTCTAAATGACTTATTCAATTGAGCTGATTAATTGACTAGACTTCTCTTGCTTTTCTTTGCCAAAACGTTATTGGTGGCCTTCATGTGGAGATTCAAAAACTTTTTGGGTTCTGTGTGTCTGTCTATCTTTCTGCATGTGTGTACTGCGATAGTGGCCATAAAAATCACGAGATTGACTTGAAATTGGTATACATATTCAAGCACTATAAGAAATGGCTATATAATTTTATAAAAATCACGAGATTGACTTGAAATTGGTATACATATTCAAGCACTATAAGAAATGGCTATATAATTTTTTTTCATGCTTATATATTTTATAGTTCGTGTATAGGGGCAGGACAAAGTATTTCTCACCATTATAGCCTGCGGACAAAATTTTTTTCAAATGTCTGTTAACATGGTTATACTACATTAAATAAAATAAAATAAATATCCACCAATAAGAAGCTTGGAGGCATGTTTTCTATAGAAAAATGTGTGCTTAGACAAAATAATTAATGTACAAGACTTTACAAAAGTGTTCCGGCAATGTTACGTAATCATCAAAATTATGTCAAATTTCGAGTAATTATTCTTGAGCTACATAGAATAAGTTGTATACTTTTTACTGAAGTAATATATTGTTTATGACTGGTTTACAGAGACATACAAAATAATTTCATAACATTAGAGTTTATGGACAGATTTTAAATTAAGCACAGTCTATTGCGCTTATGCTGCATTTAACATAATGTAATTAACATATAATTTTAAGATTCTTAAAAGCATGTTTAATATAGAAAAAAGTATGTATAGACTAAATAATTTATTTACAGGACCACTTAAAAGAATTTCTTTGGCATTCTGTAATCATCCAAGTGATGTCAAATGTGCGTCAAATATTAATGAGTAACAATAAAATAGTTGTATAGTTTTTATTGCTGTATATAATGTTTGTCGCACATATACACATGTACACAAAAGAATTTTGTACATTACGGTCTACAGACAGTATTTTATCAAAGTTACATTCCATTACACTTAGTGAAATAATCATATGTTATTAAAATGTTTAAAACTATGTTAAAAAAATGATAGGCGTAGAGTTGGTAATTAGTTAACAGGGCTACTCAAAATAATTCCGCTATGTTATTGTTATAAAATCATTTATTACGAAATTTGGTACAAGTATTTTGAGTTAAACGGAATTAACACCACAAGGGTGTGAGTTACAATAAAATATGTACATATATACATATTTGCAAATAGACATAGGCAGATAGATACAACAGAGGGTTAAGGGGGCGATAGCCCCTGAGAAACGAAAACGGCTATGTAGCGAGTTATTCACATATATATCAGTGTCTCTGTCTATATAGTTTAATAATTATTTAAGTAATATAGAATAAATAAAAATTATCTGCTGAGTAACGTGTGATACAGTTAAGATGTTGAGGCTCCTGATTTGCAAATCTACTGGTTTAAACAATTTAATTACCTAAAGTTCAAAAAGTCGAGCGGAATTACTTCAGACATTTTTTTTTTTTTTTTTTTTTTATGTGTGTGTGTAACTCTTAGTGCTTCGTTCTGAAAAATCTCTGCTCACGTGAGGAATTTTTCAGAGATATAAATTTTAAATTAAAATGCTTTTGTCTTTTTTCTTTTTTTCTGAAAAATTATTTTTATGTTTTTTATACTTTCGATGGAGGTAAGCATTTGTTGCGACCAAATGCTACGACCACTCCGAAGCACACGCGTTGACATTGAATTTGACCCATTTTTGAAAACTTCTGTCTCTCTCTGTCTCTTCTTTATGTATATGTTTGAATCTGTGTTAGTCTGCGTATACCTCTCTCTCTTTCTCTATGTGCGTGTTACCAAAAGTTTTATCTAACTGAAGCATTTCAAATCAAAGTTCGACAGTAAACATATCTTAGAAATGTCTTTGATGAATGAGTTGACTGAATTGGCCAATCATTTTGTTTCAAAAGGATGACTATCTAAAAATTCCAAGCTCGTATAAAGAACGTGTTTATAAACCGATTTACTTTAAACTCAATTCGTAAATATTATATATCAGGTTCTTAGCCAAGTTTATAATTAAACTCGATATGCCATCTTGTTTTAAAATAGTTGTACTTGAAAATTTCAAACTGATATATAAAAAATTATAGATATGTATATATCAGTCAATTTGCTTTAAACTCGTCTATGACCAGTAGGCAATTGAATTTAGCACTTTTTCCGTTTTTACTGAAAAGAAATTAATAAGCAATATTGCACAAAAACGTATAAAACTAATTCCAAGTTTTTTTATTTATTACGTCATAAACATTTGGGCTGAATGCCAAGACAATCATATAATTTTTGTGACTGTTATCGCAGTAACAGTGATCGTCGTGTATACACTGTCAAAAATAACGATGAATGTTACAGTTTATTCACTGTAAAAAGTGACGGCGAATGAGCACAAAACAGAATACAGTCGATTTGCTATATCATCTACATTTCACCGTAAATTATACGGCAAATAAAGTACAAAAAATATACATATATGACAAATAATGTATTAAAAAATACGGCTTGCTGTAAAATTTACGGCTGAAGGATGACAGCAGTTTCCAATTGTTTAGTCGTATTATTATTATTATTATTATTTTTTTTTTTTAACAGACACCAATTTTTTTATTTTTCGTATTAACACAGAAGCCTCACTAATTTTTCTACAAGTAATGGATCCGCATATCAGGAGCCTTAACGTCTTGTATGCATTACCTATTAGTGAGCAAATCATATACATATATATTTAAAAAAAATCCTGTTTTTCATGTGATACCTCATTTCTTCTTGTGCAGTGTTTGAAAAGGTATTCGTAGTGTATACACATTCATATCACACATTCACATCACACGATATGATTAATTCATTAAACAATCAGATACAGTCGGTAACAAAAGTGTCTGAACACTAGCAAAAATTCCTTTGTAAAAAAAGTACACTTCATCCAGTTTTGTGAAATAAATCCTTCTCGAATCCTGTTCTCAGTCAGTGTAAGAACACGATTCGGTAAGGATTTATTTAACAAAACCGTATGAAGTGTACTTTTTTTACACAGGAATTTTTGCTAGTGTTCGGACACTTTTGTTACCGACTGTACGTTTCTGAGGATGTTTACCGCCCCCATTACCCCCTCTTTGTATTTATTTCTCTATATCTATCTGTATCTATGTATATATAACTTTGTAACTCATAAATACGTGTACCAAATTTGATGCCAAAGGATTACATAACGTATCGAAATTCTTTTGCGTAGCTCTGTAAACTAATTACTAATTCTGTGTCTACCGTTTTCTACAAAAGTTTTTCTACGTTTACTATTTTTAAACATTTTAATAACATATGTGTGAATTTCATTATGCCGAATAGAGTGTGATTATGTTAAAACGCACATAAAGAAATTCAGACTATAGACCACAAGGGGGGGGAATCTTTTGTGCATATCTATACACAAACCACATTTATTATAAAGTCAAATAAAAAAAGAATACAGTAAATTCAATGTATCACATAAATATTTGTATAAATTTGACATCATTTAGATGATTGATTGTATAACGCTATCGGAGCTTTTTTTTCAGCGGTCGTGTAGAAGATTACTAAGCTAATGCATACTTTTTTATTCAGGGAAAAAAAATATTTGAACCATTTTAAAAATTTATGGTTATTTAATTATATCGAATGTAGCGAAACAGTGTTAAATTGCACTTAAATGAAATTCTGTCAGTAGGCCGTAATGATAAATAATATTCTGCTGTGCCCCTGTAAACAAATAATAAACAATATACATACCATAAACATGCAGCTAATTCAATATGGTTCATGAACATGTGTAAACGAGTAGGAAAGACAATTATGTGATTTTTACGTCCACTATTGCGGAGTACAAAAATTTTGTCATTGCCGTAATGATAACAAATACTTTACTGTGTCCCTATACACGAACCACAAGCAAAATATACACAACCAAAAGTTTACAGCTAATTCGATGTTGCTCAAGAACATGTGTACAAATTTACAAATCAATCGGATGATTTTTGCGGCTGTTGCCGAAGTACAGACACACAGTTACACTGAGCACAAAAATTTTGAACTTAATACATTGAACACAGTCTTCACTGAACACATTCTCAACAGGGAGGTCTATGCTGACGCTTCGGAAATTAATCATAGATATAGTAATAAGGTATAAATTGATCATCGAGGAGGAAAATGTGATTTCTTTTCATCTGGGGAAAGACAGCAATTTTACCGTCTATTGGCCGTCTTTCCCCGAGTGGAATACACACAGATAATTTAGCAAATAAAATTTATGAATAATTTATGTATTAAAAGTGAATAGAAAACTCTAGATACAGTTTCAAATTCATTTTTCTTTCTTTTTTCTTTTCTTTTACTATATCTATTTAGTGAATATTTAAACTTTTTTTTTTTTAAATATTAAAAGTAGCAGACTTTACCTACACCGCTGCTAACTTTATTTAAAAGAATTTTGCAAACTGCATATTATTTACTAATATAAAATATTAAAAAACATTAAAATTTTAAAAAAGTAATTTATTAAATACGAAAAGTAGTATTTACATGATAAGGATAACAAAGCAGCTGATTAAAATAATTATATTTTTCATAAATTAGTGAAATATAACTTACTGGTGAAAACTTCTCCCATTTCCTTTCATATATTTATTACAACAATTAAAAGCCACGCAACATTTCGGCATTTTCAAAATTCATCAACATGCTATTCTACTACTATTGCCGAGTTTCAATCATAGATATAGTAATTTATATAGATCTATCATCCCCATGTTAACAAGCAAAGATTTTTGATGCCGAAAATGTTTTTTGGCATCAGCCATTAGAGAGTTAAAACTCGAAAACAGTAATTGAATAGTAGTAGAACAGAATAGAACAGTAATAGGAATAATGTTGAATTTTAAAAATCCCGAAATATTGCGCGGCTTTTAAGTGTTCTAATAAATATATGAAAAGAAAGGGGATAAGTTTTCATAAATAAGTTATATTCAAGTAATTTATGAAAAATATAAATTTTATAAACAGTTGCTTAGTTATTATTATGAAACAATTACTGTCTTCATATTTAATAGAATACTTTTTTTTTTTTTAGGTTTAATATTTTTTAAGATTTTATATTAGTAAGTAATATGGAATTCTCAAAATTCTTTTAAAAGTAGTTAACAGCCGTGGAAGTTTTAATACATAACTAAGTATGTTTCGGCCACCACAAGACTTTGTTCTATATATAATGCTATACAAATTTACCCAATACAAATTATTTATTAAATTATAATTTATTAAAATTGTTTGTCATTGTTTTTATCTAAAAAAAAAAAAAAAAGAAAAAGAAAGGAAAATGAAAAGAAAGAAAGAAAGAAAAATGGATATCTAGAGTTTTTCATTCTGTTTTAGTACATAAATGTTATTTGCTAAATTATCTGTGTGTATTCTCGTGTATATTCACTCGGGAAAAGACATCCATAAGAAAGTACAATGGCCGTCTTTTCCTAAATGAAAAGTAATCACTTTTTCCCTCTCAATAACAGTGGGGAACAATCATTTTGCGGCGTGGTAGCTCAAAGACAATTCTGTATAAGACTAGTGTCCTGAATACTAGAAAAATATTTGGTTTGTCAAATTGGCTCTAGTTTTTCAGATAAAGACTATTAGCTGTTTCACTGAAAAAACTTAAATAAAAATACCAATATGTATTGAAAAAATATTTTTATTAAGATCCTTTATAAGTACGATATAAAAACAAAAAATATACATACTGTTCATCAAATAATTAAAACAAAAATTACAAAAAGCTTTTTCTGTTAGCTTTTTTGTCATGGTTTTACTCAGGACAATCCCTTATTAAAGTCCAACAGTAGTCTGCCAGCATGTGGCGATCCCATCGACCTTGGTATCCTTTTTCCATTATCCTGATGCCCTGGATGCCCTGGTGGAACCGTTCTCCTTCTTCCTCACTGTAATCACTGTAAAAATTATCCTGGAATCTGTCCAAATGGCTTTCTAAAAAATGCAATTTAATGCTCATAGTAACTCCTAATGTGTGAAAAATTTGAAGCATTTTAGCAACCAATTCTGCATAGTCTGGTGCTTTATGATTCCCCAAAAAAGTTTGACTACTAAAACAAAGCTTAGCCATGCTTCAGATTCAATTTGTGTCATATGGTTTACACAAATACAGTGTCTTTTATAAGAGTACGGATTTGCGGTACATCGAAGATGCCTGCTTTTAATTTTTCCACACT
Organism: Salticus scenicus; assembly: GCA_963930645.1. NCBI lineage: Eukaryota > Metazoa > Arthropoda > Arachnida > Araneae > Salticidae > Salticus > Salticus scenicus. Next base: position 101,752,945 of record OZ005659.1, read on the forward strand.
TAGGGCTGGAAATTTTTGACACACATATTTAAAACAGTCACCAGTCTTAACAAGGGCTTTGATGAACTGTTTCATTAGCCCAAGCTTGATGTGAAGTGGTGAAAGAAGGATATTCTCTCGGCTTATTAGTGGTTCATGAATCACGTTTGCTCTTCCTACCTCCATATTTTCCCTCGAAGGCCAGATCTTTCTAATCCAATGTTCTGTTTTTGCGCGACTATCCCATAGACATATGAAACAGGAATATTTAGTATACCCACCTTGCTGGACTAATAAAAAATTCACCATGAAGTCGACGCATACTGACCACTGATGTATTGCGTACGAAATCTTTTCTAAAATAATTTTAATATTTCGGTATTCCTCTTTTAGTTTGGTAGTATGACTGATTGAAACTGAAGCAAATTTATTTCCATTGTGCAGCACACATTTCAGACTTCTTTTTGAGCTATCTATAAAAAGCCTCCAATGTTCAGGCTTATATTCGGAAAGGCCCATACAATTTAAGAGTCCAGAAACATTGTTACAAAATACAAGCTTATCTTCTTCGGTAAAGTAAGGAAGAAGGTCTTGCTCTCTGGTCCTAAAGGATGTAATGGTAACACCAGGTTGAAGACAGTGTTTTTCATTTAATCTCGAAGCAAGAATTTCGGTCGATTTTTTTGATAAATTCAAATCACAAACCAAGTCATTGAGCTCCTCTTGAGAAAATCCCTGTTTTGTAGAACTACTTTCTTCGAACTCGCTTTCACTGCTGCTCGCCTAATTGTCTGATCCCGCTAACATTTCAACATCATCACAGTTTGCAGTAGATAGTCCTGAAAACACTGGAATTGGCAAACCATCACTGTGCAATACTGGGGGTTTAGCCGATTCCACATTAGGATAAACCCAAGTACGTTTTTTATACCGGTTGATACCTTTTACATTCACTGCAAAAATGTAACAGTCATTTAAGTGATTAGTGGGCTCAGTCCATATCATCGGCACTCCAAATTGAAGCCCTTTACGGCTTCCTTGACTCTAGTATCGCAAAGATTCTACGCAAGGCTTACAGACGATATTGGACACCCAATATTTATCCTTTTGTGCAGCCTTTCTCCCAAAGTATGCTTCGTAGGTTTTTATCACAAACTCCGTGATCTTTTTTCTTTGCTTTTGTAAACAAAATTTGTCACATATATAACAAAAACTGTCGGGGTTGTTGACACAAGTTTTTTGTGATGAACTCATATTTTTCAAGAAAAAGAGCACTTTTAAACTTACAATAAGACGCGAAGTGATAATTTCAAGGTCTAATAGCTGATTCGTAAAATTGTTGTACCTATACACGTGAATAGATAATAAAATTTAGTGGTGTTAATAAAATTAATAGATCTTTAGGAGGGTAGTCTAAATTTTTTCATTGATTTCTTGTGTTTCGTTTATCTCAAGAACCAGAGTCAATCTAAAAAAAGTAAATGCATACTGTGTATGTCTAATAAAATTGTTTACAAAAACCATTAACAAAATAAATGCCGCAGATTTTTTTTTTTTTTTTTTTTTTTTTTTTTTTTGTTTCGCAGTGTAATCAATCTATGTCTTATTACTATATCTATGGTTTCAATACCTATTAATGGTTGATGCCAAAACTTTTTTTCGGAATAAAAAATCTTTGGTCTATAACATGGGGATGATAGATCTATATAAATTACTATATCTATGGAATTAATAGTTATGTAAATGTCATAGATATAGAAATTTATATAGATCTATCATCCCCATGTTATCATGCAAAGTTTTTTGATGCCGAAAATTTTTTTTGGCATCACCCATTAACTGGTATTGAAACTTGGCAATTGTAATAGAATAGAATGTTAATGAATTTTCAAAATGTCGAAATATTGCGTTTTTTAATTCTTCTAATAAATTTATGAAAAGAAATGGGAGAAGTTATCATAAAAGTAAATTATATTTGACAAAATTATGAAAAATATAATTTTTATAATCAGTTGCTTTGTTATTATTATCAAATAAAAACTGTTTTGATTTTTAAGGGAATACATTTTTAAAGTTTGATATAATTTAAGATTTTATATTAGTAAGTAATATAGAATTTTCAGAATTCTGTGAAATATGGTTAGCAGCGCCACAGGTAAAGAACGTTATTTTTCGTATATAAGAAGAGTTCAACATTAAATATTAACTAAATTAATAAATATAGTAGAAAAAAAATAATTTGAAATTGTATCTGTTGTTTTTCATTCACCTGTTTTTCATTCACCATTATGCTGTTTTAGTACATAAATTATTCATAAATTTTATTTACTAAAATATCTGTGTGTATTCACTCAGTGTGTATTCTCTCTGGTCAAAATAGCCGTCTTTCTCGAAGTAAAAAGGAATCACTTTTTCTCCACCCATGATCAATCTATGTCTTATTACTATATCTATGGTAAATAGTAGTCTTAATAAAATATAATGACTTTTTTTCATCTGTTATATTTTGAAGATGAAATGGCAACAATACTTAACTAGAGCATCCATTTAAAGAAGGGAAAAAAATATCGTCTGCTGAGAAAAAGCAGTAATGAGAGGAAGCAAAAAAACTGATATAACTGATACTTTATTTAAAGAGACAATTTTTATTATCTTTTAGCACAAAGGGTAGTGAATGATTTCGTCTGGTAGTTATTAAAAGCACAAAACATTGAAAAAAAAAAATGTCTTCCCGATGTTTTAAGTTATTACTTCGAAAAACTAAAACTTTATTGTTTACTTATTCTTTATCTCATAAATCATTCAATTTTAATATTTTTTTCTAATTACGATACGGTTTAATAATTATTTACAATCATGTTTAATTAGAATGATGCAATGTGAAATAAGAAAAAAGTCATGTTTTTCGCGTAGCTTATGTAACATTTTTCTACTGTAATCACGTGTTACATAAATTAATCTTGAATGTTTCAACTATATAGGGAAATGTTTAAAGTACTTTAAAATGCGCTTATTTTAAAACAAATTATTTATTTATCAAACTTACTTTCAAATATTCATTGTCATATCAAGAATTCATTTACTGCATTTATTGAACAGATTTCACTTATATCTCAAAAAGTATCTGAGTATTTTCTGTAACCCTGTAAACGATTTTATAGTGCTAATCATACTATATTATATGCGAAACATGACTTTGTGAATCTGAATGAGGTGTCTGGTGCGATTTCCCGACGCTCAGTTTCCCGACAACTCAGTTTCCCGACGCCACTTTCCCGACAGGTACGTTTTCCCGACAGCTCACATTCCCGACAACTCAGTTGCCCGACAGGTACGTTTTCCCGACAGCTCACTTTCCCGACAGGTACGTTTTCCCGACAACTCACTTTCCCGACAGGTACGTTTTCTCGACAACTCACTTTCCCGACAGGTACGTTTTCCCGACAACTCACTTTCCCGACAGGTACATTTTCTCGACAACTCACTTTCCCGACAGGTACGTTTTCCCGACAACTCACTTTCCCGACAACTCACTTTCCCGACAGCTCACTTTCCCGACAACTCACTTTCCCGACAGCTCACTTTTCCCACAACTCACTTTCCCGACAGGTACGTTTTCCCGACAGCTCACTTTCCCGACAGCTCACTTTCTCGGCAACTCACTTTCCCGACAACAAACTTTCCCGACTGGTACGGTTTCCCCACAGCTCTCTTTCTCAACAGCTGACTTTATCCATTGACATTTCTCGGTATTTCGCTTGTTTACAGATTTTTCTTAATAAAAAATAAGACGGATTAAAAAATAATAAAAATAATGCTGAATACGTAATTCTATTTAATTATTATTTAAAATGAATTTTAAATAATGCTTTACTTTTTTATTGAAAATGCAAAAAATAAATAAAAATAAATAAATAAAAATATTACTCTTCCAATTTCTTGCTTTACAAAACTTTCACTCTTTGATATATGTGTGACATATGGAAATGAGTTTTTCTAAAAAAAAAAAAAAAAAAAAAAGAAACATTAGTTTCCGTATTTTAATCAAAAGTGGGTACTTTTGTAACATATTTCTGAACCAGTATTTATTTCTATTATTGCATGAAATTAAGAGATTTTCGTAGTCAAATATAAAAATTTGAAAGGTGTTTTATTTTTATTTAATATATTTATATTTATTTAAATATTATTTTTTATCCCCGCGTATTTTATAAATGATTCATCAGAAAATTTAAAAACGTGGTATATATATATATACATATATATATATATATATATATATATATATATATATATATATATATATATATATTTTTTTTTTTTAATCTTATAATTAGTTTTACTCTCTCTTACCAATAAGGTAGAGAAAGTATTTTGTTTTAGGGTTAAATTTTTGAACGCGAGTTTTTGTTATATTTTCCCGTTTTGAGGTTCCCTGAATCCGAAAATCACGTTTTTAGTGGTTGGTCTGTATGTGTGTCTGTCTTTGTGTCTGTTATCAGCATGTCTCAAGAACTAATAGTAGCAGAAAGTCCAAACTTGGTATTTTAAGTGTGTATCATATAGGGATGCTACACTAAGCTTTTCGTTTAGAGGAAGCGAATGGTTCGTGTACAGGGACATCCAAGAGAATTCATATACATTACCTCTATGTGGGAAATTGCAGGTAAGTAGAGTTTAACGTGTATAGGCTGCACTAAACCAAATGAAATTAATATATATTTTCATAGTCGTAAAAACATGCCTCATGCAGAATATGGTAGGGATATCATTCACTGTTCGTTTACAGGGCTACACAAGAGAACTATATTATAGTGTGACAATAGTTGAAAATTGGTGGAAACGTAATTTAGGTTGTGCCGTGTATTATTACTATAGAATTGTGTTTAGGTGCACCATGTGGTTTGTACATAATCTTCAAAAGATATACAGGGCTGCAAATATTTAAGCGATAACATTATTTTTTATTGTAAACGGAAGTGCTTTACTATAATATTTTACCATGTTCAGGAAAGCTGCTCAGGAAGGGAAATAAATTCTTCATAGACATGTGATAAATAATGTTTGTTTTTAAGCTAAATATTCATCTTTTTTTTGTCTGTAGTTACAAGTTTTGAGGTTTTCTGATTACCAAAGTCAAGTTTTTTAAAGTTTGATCATTGTCTGTGTCTTTTAGAGAAAATTAAGAATGAATAATTTCAGGAGATCCAATATTTGTATTTTCAAATTAATATAAGTTTGTTGCTGGAAAAGTTTGATCAAGATTCATAAGTACCAAGGAACGTTGCGCGTGAAAGTTGTCTGAATGATTTTAAGTGAACTGTTAATTTTAGTAACAGATTTAAATTTTATATAAATGTAAGTGCAGTAATGAAATGGAGGGTTTTAGGATTGGCAGTAGCTCCCCTCACAGAGAACTAATTATCATATAAAACTCTTCCGAAGCCTAATTTGAATTGTTTTAACATATGTTTTCATAACAGTACTCGTTATGTTACCTCTTAATTTCCAACCGGTATTTATAGTATTAAATTTCAGGGTAAGAGAAAGTCGTGTGAGTGACACACCAGTAAAGTATTTAAGTCTGTAGAACTATTCTGCATAGTATTAGTATTATATTAGTAGTTTTTAGCAATTGGTCAGTGTGTGTGAATCTTCTAACTATCATATCTCCGAAACTAATAAAGATAGAAGTGCAATTTTTCAGAATTGATACAGGTCTAGTGCACAAATGAATTTTCCAAGTTTTGGTGAACATTAGAAGACCGGAAGGGGGTGACTGGAAACCGGAAATAAGACTGAAAGTCCGTATCTCAAAAACGGCTCAATTATAGTAATACAGCTCAATCGGTCCTCTTCAAAGTTGCTATGTAAACATTCTATTAAATGTCCTTTCGAATGATATAATTTGTTAGTTCAGGAAAATTGATAGGCGTTCTCTGTAAATAGCTCAATTTCAGGCCTCGCAAGTGCGTTCCTTTAAAAATGGTTGTATGGATTTTTTTCAAACTTGTCATTTTAACTCCCTCTTAAATATCCTTTTACATGTAATTATTGTCAATAACTGAGTATGCTAAGTTTTGGTAAATGTCAGTATCTCAAAAACGGCTCTAATCATTTTTTTGAAGATTGTTACATAAATGAATTTTAGATATCTTTTCTCATGTACTATATGGTTATTAGAAGAAAATTAACTGTCATCCAGCTTAGCTAGGTTAATTTTATATCTTGTAAAGTGTTTTAAAAAATAACTACCATTCTTTGAATGGTAGAATACTTTACAAATCTTAACACGTGTATTAAGTTTCTCATTCCGAAAAAAAAAAAAAGGTTTCTACTTCATTATGCCAATTTATTGTCTTTTGATCATATTAACTCGAAAAAAATATATATAATAGGTATAATACAATATGTAATTTTTACCCAAATACCCCAAACGCAAAAATAAAAATTATACAGAATATTACTTACAGTTTTCTGAAGATGTTACAAATTGTTATGCAATTTCTGTATATTTCTCACATAGACAATATTGATATCTTTTCCAGATACAGTTTATTTATTTATTTTAAGTACGATGAGATTATTGCTTTAAGAAAAAATAGATTACTAGAAAGCGGTTTTGCTTTTGGTAACAAGTTATAAAATATATATATTAAAATTAAGTTGCGCTCTGGTACTCACACTACCGATCGCAGAGCTACAAAACTTGGCATGTGGGTACCTGGGACCCCGCAGGTGTGCATCTTATCAAGATTTTTTCGAATTTCAAATAAGAATTTTTTTAAATTTATTTATTTATTTATTTATTTCGATTTTAAATGTTGGTTTCTATGTTTCATTTTTCATAAATTTATTTTTCCATTGTAATCGTCTGTGAATCTTAGCAACGGTTGTTATGCTATTTATTTTTTTTTATTTAACACATTCATTTGAAGGCGAAATCTTTTTATTTTTTATTTATTTTTTTATTATTGTTATATTTATTGACAATAAAACGGTAATGCAGTATAAAAATTCTGATGTAGCCACCAAATGACTTCCTTATAAAACCATAGGAATATACATATTTTTATGAAAACATTCCCAGTTTTGTGTGAGGTAACTGATTCATAAATAAACAGGCAGGTGGCAGGTTCCAGTCCACGGACATTCTTTAAAATAAAAACAAAACAAGAAAAAAAAAACTTCTACTCCAATCAAAAAAGGCACGATGATACGATTACATATACCATCGAGACAAATATAGTAGTTTTTTTAGGAATAGTACTCCACGGCTTGTTACAGAATCTCTCATTGGAAAATGCGCAACTTGGAGTTCAACGAAAATCGTTCGAGTATAGACAGCCCAGTTTTGTTCTCTGGCAAAAATTAGTATCAGGAAAAGATAAATTTTACCAAAAAAAAATTAACTCAGTTAAAATAGGGAAATGGTTTCTAGCTATCCTAAAACAAATCTGACGCAAAATTTTATGGCTAATCTCGCCATACTGCAAATTAGTATACAGCGTAGATTTTTGGACTTGGCATCGAATTTGGTGAGTTGCCCAACAAATTTGACGAAAACTTGTAGTTTAGGGTTGCCAAAGTTAGGAAGCTCTAACAGCAATAATAAGAGAGTTCTGGAATATTCTGGAAAAAGCAATTGGTTTATTGCGCAGAACTAAATTCTTCGAAAGTTCTATAAATGAGTCACAAAACTATTAAAAATAAAAAGCATTCGTCGACTAGAACCTGCTTATTTCTTTACAAATTACTTTCTACACTCATACGTGTCGAAAACTTTCATAATAATATCATTACGGGCATTACTGGCTCTATCAACAGCTTATTTTGAAATCTCTATGTTGGTAGGTCATATACACCGTGACCAATAAGTTCTCATACACTTTCAAATTTTTATTACCATAACACAAAATAAATCATACAAAAAGTTTTTGAATCAAATTAAAGTAGCAATAATTGAATATCTTTACAATAAATGCTTTGGAATAATTCCACCTTTATATTTCTTAACGAGCTTAAGTCTCTATTCAAATCCATCACATGCGGCACGCACGGATTCCATTGTCATTTCCTGCCATATCTTTTTAATTACATTTTTGAATTTGCTCAAATCGGTGATTTTACAGTTATTCAGTTGGGAGAGCATATATGACCACACAAAACAATCAAGCTGGTCCAGATCGGGAGAGTTGGGGGTCATTCGTTCTTTGGCAAAATGTCCGCTAAATTTTGACTGCAGCACTCCTGAACCAAACGTGTGGTATGAGAAGGGGCACCATCTTGATGAAGCAGAAATATTTCGCCCCATACATACTCTAGACATTTGGAAGTAAAACATTTTCCAAAATTTCAGTTTTATAATATTGGGCATTGGTTTTTACCCCCTTATCAATGAAGACTAACGGGAGTTTTCCTCTTTTGGAAATAGCGGCCCAAACCATCAGCGACGAAGCATTTTGATAACGCGGAAAGTAATGATGGCTCTCAGAGAAGTTATCAATAGAAACTGACCATACTATGTCATTTTGGGGGTTGAGATTTTATTGTAAAATGAACAGTTTCTCGTCCGAAAAGACAAATTTGTCCCCAGCGTGCCAAGCAAGAATTTCTTCCACCCTTTGCTTCCTTTTCATCTTACCAGACTCCGAAACTCCGTGAATTTTACGTTTTCGGTAAGCCTTGCACCCAAGATCATTTTTTCAGAATGTTTAATAATGATTTCTTCGATATTTTTAGCTATCGTGCTAGTTTTCTAACGATCTTTGTCCGGTTCATCGTATCCTTTCCTTGACTCCTTTCACAGCCTCTTTTCTCCGAAAGAACCTCAGTCTGCCAGATCTTTTCCTGTCATCGACAGAGGACGTCTCATTATACCTTCTGATAGTTTTGTAAATGAAATCTGTCTTAACCCCCAGGGTTTTTAAGCCCCTGAAAATTTCTCCCGGCTGCTCTCCTTTGATGAATTTATTTATCACAATTTCTCTCAATTTCTTCATTCTACCTAGGTAAAGAAAAATTATAATTAGTACAACATTTACACTTGCAATAGCTTTATACCTTACACTAAATTGCCTGCAAAATAATTGGGACTACAGTAACACATATGTACAACTTTTTAACGTACTTCAAAAATTGTATGAGAACTTATTGGTCACGGTGTATAATGGCCGAAACCTTTGTATATTTGCCATTATGAATATAATTTTTGTAAATATCTCCAAAACGGATAATCACAGAAAGACCAAAAAGGGATGTGCACAACTAGATACTATAACAAACCTATATACCAATTTGCAACGTTCTACGTCCAACCGTTTTTGAGTTATGTGAGATACAAACACACTCACACACACACCTACAACAGACTAAAGTTTCTTGAGATGTTAATATATATTACATTGTAGTAGAATTCATAGTTAAAAAGAGTAAAAAATAAAATAAAAAATAAAATAATGAAAAAGTGAGTTTCCGGCAAATGAGTTGTCAGGAAAGTAAGCTGTCAGGAAAGAAGCAGTCGGGAGAAAAAACTCTCTGGAAAACGAATCTGTCGGGAAAGTGAGCTGTCGGGAAAGTGAGTTGTCGGAAAACTGTACCTGTCGGGAAAGTGAGTTGTCTTGAAACCGTACCTGTCGGGAAAGTGGCGTCGAGAAACTGCCTTGTCGGGAAACTGAGTGTCGGGAAATCGACCTGATACCCTGAATGAGATATATTAATTCTGTTGATTTCTGTATTATAAAAATATTTAAATATGTTTTTAAAAATATATCTTATGGATTGTAATTTATTTGAATTCTTTTTTGAGCCCCTATAACTATAGCTGTTTTTACTCTTTATTTTGAATATTCAGTAAGAAATCTTACAAAAATCTTTATTCTTTGTTTTACTTTTAAAAAGTAAGTATTAAATAGATTGTCTTTTTGCATCCATGTATATTATTAAAATATGTATACGCATCATATGATGTGTATGAAAGTTTAATATAGTAACTCATAAAATCAACATTCAATTTGGGTATTTTTCACTTGTACCTCATAATGCATCTAAATATTTTTACATTGTCCTGTAGATTAGTCGTTAATGCTAATCATATTATATTCTATGTGAATAATGCAGTTAAACCTCAGAATAATGCTTACTAATTCTGTTATATGTTGAGCTGCATAAGGTTATTAAAATGTTATTTAAAGAAACAGCTCTCATAGACCGTAATATATCCGAATTTCTTTGTAACTTTAATTTTAACTGAAAACATGTTAAAGAACCTTAGTAATGAATATCTGTCAGAGCATTTTAAAATATTCTCGGAAATAAAATCTTACGCAAACAAACAGGCAGACAGACAGGCAGACAGACGAACTGAAGATATACATGCTTTGAACTTCGTTGAAATAAATTAAAAACTGCAAAAAGAGAAAAAAAAAGCAAAGAAAGGAGTAAAACATTTTTGTTTTCTATTTGAGAGAAAATAAAGATCGAAAATAAAATATACTTATCGAAATTGGTTTTTATTGTATTTTAACAAATGTACAGTAATACGGAGCTTGTAGATTATTATTGTTATTGATTATTTCTCTACTGTTCTCTAAAAAACAGATTTCCAAATATTATGTGTTATTTTAGTTGACAAAATGAACTTAAAAATATATATAATTTAGTTCAAAAAACTTTTAAAAGAGATTCTTCATGGCGTAATATTAATATATATATATAATTCGAACTCTTTTTAACTCCTTCGAGCAAAGTTTAAAAATGTTTATTATTTCGGTTTTTGTACTGTCTTTCCGTCTTCCTGTCTGTTCGAGCTCTAACTCCTGTAAATATTCATTTAATTTATTTAAACTCATATAAATTATTCAAGTTGCTTAGGGAAAGTTCCCTAATGAAAATAAGGTAATTACTACCACACTGTTAAAAATTTCAACAGAAAACTCTGTGTAATCTATTATCTTAAGTCTTACGTAAAAATACAAAGAAAAATAAACGGAGATGTTAAAAAACTTATTTTATACATTCATTTTAATAACTAATATTAATTTAATTAATCATTGGTGAGAATATATTTCGGACTTGGAATGCTTTTTCTAAAGTAGAAACAATCATTTTTAATTTTAATTCAAAAATTAAATAATAAAATTACGTAAAAATACAGAATGAAGATTGAGAATCTCGATTATTTGCTTTTAACTAAGAATTACTGTGAATTTACAGAGACTCTGAATAAATATTTACATTAAATTTACAGAAATTTTTAACAGTGCACTTGTTTATGTTATACAGTGACACCCGAAAAAAATTCCACAGCATTGCGTTCTGTTAGAGGTATTTCTCTAAAGCATATTCTAATGTCTTTGTTATGCACAAATGATAATGAATTTGACATTTATTATTCACACGCACAAAAAAAAAAAAAAAAAAAAAAAAAAAAATTCTCTATAGAATATGGTAAAATAAGCTTTAACATTTACAGATCCATGCAAAAATATACAAAGATATATAAAACAAAGCCTTTATATATGCAAAGATATATAAAGGCCTACATTGTCAATTACAAAAACGTTTACCAAGTTTAAAAGACTTTTTTTAAACATAGTAAAAGTTTTTGCCCATAATTGTTATATTTTCTTGTAACGTAATAATGATACACTGCTAAGTACACTAATATAAAATCGTTAAAAGGCACAATGTAAACGCACAATAATTTATAGAAGATACATAATTACTGAATAACAATATTTTTTTCCTATTACAGTATTAATTTGAAAAAAAAAGTTTTTAAGCATTTGTTTATTAGAATAGTACAAGGAAAACAAAATAAAATATCATGGATTTCGCATAGATTATAAAACGTTCTCAATTTTACAAACGTGTTTCATAGGTTTTCCTTACCTAGTTCTGAGTCATAAGGAAGAAGAATCGATCTAACAAGAAGAACAACTTTTATATTTTTTCTTTGTTTTATAAACACCATTTTCCCCATTATATCCAGTATTAATTCATATAATCATGCTCTGTGCTTATCACAATAGAGATAAAGTGAAATCGCTTTTCTTTCTGCTGACAATAGCGGAATTTACCGGAAACTTCTAAATTATCGCCAGAAAAAATTGTGTATGTTCATTCTGAAGTTCGCGATATATGTCCCTTATAGCTATAGAGAGACAACCGATTAGCAAAGTGCATTTTTGATTTATCTTCTTAGATTTGAAACAGGTTTTCTTACATTAGTTATATTATTTTTCATGAACAGAATCCGGATTATATCTATTTGCATACTTTAGCTGAATTTCTGATAAATGCATATTATGAGCGTGGGAATTTAATCTCTTGATTACAATTTGGTTTTTATTATATTCAGTTTTATTACACTTCGTTTTATTATATTTCTTACTGTTATGAAAAATTCGTTTCTTTCTTTCTTTCTTTCTTTTTTTTTTTTTTTTTTTTTTTTTTTTTGTGTGTGTGTGTGCGTGTGTGTGTTTTAGGTGCACTACATGCAATTTTTCTTTTTGAGTAAATTTATCCCATCCCTTGCCATTATAATTTTACGTTTAGCGCCCCACATATTTATGCACTAAAACTCATACATGGGCTTATTTTATTTTATTTATATTATTATTATTTTTTTTTTTTTACATAAAAAAATATATATTTATTTATACGTGAATAATTAATAAAATTAAAATTATGTTTTATCAAAAATTTATCTTCATCTCTAAAAAAACTTCTCGATAGTTATTTCATTACTTGTAAAATTTGCCTAAAAACATAACAATTAATAATTATTTGAAAAAATTTTTAGATGCACTAAAAACATTTCTCTTTCAGAGTGAACTCATCTATTTTTTACTTTCTTCTATATATATATATATAGAGAGAGAGAGGAAGTACTGGATTCGTGAAAATTTTCGAACTCAAGTTTTCAATGGATTTACACGTTTTAGGGTTCCCTGAACACGATTTGACTGTTTTTAGAAAATGTCTGTAAGTCTTTTTGTATATGTCTGTGTGCGTGTATCACAAATTTCGCGAGCATTGTATCTCACGAACCAATGATTGAAATTTAACCAAACTCCGCATTTAGTTAGACCCTGACATAAACTAGTGCTTATTAGATTTTAGGATCCATCGCTCAACAGGAAGCGCTGTGATCCAATTTTTTCTAAATTTTTAACATGGCAGTATAGAACAAAATTTCGTGTAAATGTACATAATGAGAGTTATTTTTAACGTATGGTTGTAAATTTAATATGAATTGTTTATAATAGTAATATTAGACTAGAGAAAAAAGTTTGTGCATGTGGAGCCTCGCTTTCCCCTGAGAGGGAGGGTGGAGGGGAAGTACTCCAGACCTAAATTTTCAATATGGGTATCTTTCGAAAGATCTCGTCAATATCTTTAAAACGAATGATTGAACCATACATCTATAATAATTTAAAACAAAGTTATCTTTTTTTCTTTTTCTTTTTTTTTTTTTTTTTTTTCCATTTCTTAACGGAAAAAACTTAAAAAAAAAAAAAAAAAAAAAAAAAAAAATCTTATTTCTTTTGACAATGCCAAAAATTTGACGTTCTTTCAGCCCTTAGTGATATACTTCTGTCAGATAAAATTCGTCTGCATTTATCAGGGAAAATAATTTAATAATTTAATAAATATTTTGTTTTTCATGAATTTAGTGTAAAATTATATAGAAGAAAATTATGTGGTGGCCACATCATACTAGTTTATTATGAAAGAGTAAAATCAGACGAAATCATTAAAAAAAAAAAAAAAAAAAAAAAAAAAAAGAAACATACATGAAGCCGTAATTTCTTCAATACAAACTACACTTTTCTTTATAAATTCAAAATATCTGAAAGGATAAATATTCTCTTCATTCAAATTATAAATTTATAAAATTAGAAAATACTTATTAACCACTTTTACAGTTATAAGAAAAGGGGGAGATTCTTGAATTACTTCAGAATGTGTTATAAAGATAGAAAAGTTTTCTAATATATTATTTCTACTAATATTATTGATAAACTGTTAGCATCTGTACTCATCCATTCTGTTTTAAATGTGAAGCTGCGATGTTAATTTTATTTTTAAAGATCTATCTGCAAAATTATAGGGAAGGGGGAGGGGATATTCTCTATTGAAAATGTGAAGTGAGATGAAAACCCGAACGATTAACACTTAATAGAAAGAAGATCTCATAAGCTACTTCAAAACATCTAGAGATATTTTAACTTCTATTAATCTCAATCTTAAACATTCTATAAAATAAATAAATAAATAAAAATACCACAGAAGCAATTATAAATGTAAATAAAGAGAAAAAATTCTTTTAGATTTTATTTCAGTAGTAAAAAAGAAATAACAAGAAAAAAAATCCTCTTATTTTATATTTGTCTAGATAATGCTTAGCTGTAAGATCTTCTCTTGTGGTTTTTTTTTTTTTTTTTTTTTGTTTAATACTTAAATATGGTATGTTTTAATTATCAAATATTTTGATGTGTGGATGTCAGTTCATCAAATTAAGCAAAACGCAAGACGTTAATTATAACATATTTTGATACTTCATTGAAAACAATAACTAGCTATTTCGAATATATATATATATATCAAAAAGAATTAAACAATTTAAAATAGTAACCTGGCTATTTCGAATAAGATCTTAAAATTAAAAAAAAAAAAAAGTATTATTTTGAATGAATTGAACAATTTAAAACGATAGCCTGGCTGCTTCGAAAAAGAATATATATATATATATATATTTAATGAAAAAAAAATACTTTTGAAACAACTTTTTAAAAAACTATTGCAAAACTATTTATTTATTAAAATAACACTCACTGGAAAAAGAAACAAAGTATGTACTCTTCTTTTCGGAGAAAAATAAAATAATAAAATAAATAATAAGATAAAAAAAAAATAATAATAACTCTAATATCCCCCCCCCAATATATATATATATATATCTGCATTTTTACCTTACAACATCCCTGTTATTATCATTTTTAAGTAGCAAACAGCAAAACTGACTATGAAAGCATCTCTTTGAGACGAGAGAAGGAAGATAAATCTTCTTCTGGGAGAATGAAAAAATGGTACGCAAAAAATTGGTACGTATCAATTATTTAACACAACGATCAATGAAAAAAAATAATTGCATTTTCAAAGAAGAATAACTAAAATGGCTCCTCACGAAAAGAAAAAAAAAAGAAAGAAAAAGAAAAAATTCACGTATCTTTTTCAAGAAAAATACGTGTTATATTCCCCAAATGAAATTTAATTGAATTTTTATTTCAAAACAGTTTTGTTACTATGCATCCTCATTTACGAGTATAAAACAGTTATTTATGAAAGCATTTGCTTGAGAAGGGGGGGGGGGGGTATCTGAGAGAATGTAGTGATGTGAAATCACAAAAATGGCACGTTATATCGTTTAATTAAGATAATATTCAATGGATATTTAAGAAACCATTCACTCATCTTTTCAAAAGAAAATAGCTGTAATATTCCAGAAATTAAATTTAACTGTCTTTTTTTCCCCTGAGAATATCTTTGTCATTGTCTATCATTATTTGAGAGTAGCAAAGCTGACTTATGAAAGCATCAATTAGAGATGGATAAAAATTTATATTCTGGTAAAATGAAAAGAAATAAATAAACAAAAAAGAGCTTTAATATCGATTAATTAACGTAACTCTCACATAATAAAAAAGAAAAAAACACTCATATTTTTACAGAAGAATAACAGTAATATCACACAATGAAAGAGAGTGAGAGAGCATTCACTCACCTTTTCAAAAATAAAATAAAGTAAATAAACAAATAAATTAATATAATATTCAATAGATTAAATTTAGTATTATTTCGACCTCATAACAGTTTTGTTACTACATATATATCTTCACTTGTAAATGTGAAACTGCAAATTTGATTAATAAAGTTACTTGTTTGCGAAGAGGGAAAAGTTCTCCTCTGGGAGAATCAACTGATGCAAAATTAACTATACGTTAACCGATATGTTAACCAATATTAGGTTATGTTAATTAAGCTAATATTTGTTAATTAACTTAACACTCAAAGAAAACACCCACTCTTCCTTATAGAAAAATAGTAATAATAATAACAAAATAAAATAACTGCGATATCCTCCAAATTAAATTTAACTGTATTTTTACCTGGCAACAGGTCAAGTGAAGTCTGTCATTTGGCAGTATGAAACGGCAAAGCTGTCTTATTAAAGTATCTGATTGCAAAGGGGAAATATCCTCTGCTGAAAAAATATTGAGATGCAACCCCCCCTCCCCCTACAAAAAAAAAAAAAAAAAAAAAAAAAACAGGATATTAATTAACTAACATAACGCTCAGTAAAATAAATAAATACGTAAATAAAAACTTTACCTTTTCAAAAACTATATAGATAAATAAATGGAAAAACCCCCAAATTAACTGTAACTGTATTTTTACCTCACAACAACTCTGTTGCTGTCTATCGTCATTTTTGACTAAATACAGCAGAGCTGATTTATGAAAGCATCTGTTTACGTAGAGGGGAAAAAATCCTCTTCTGAGAGAATGAAGTGATGCGAAATCACAAAAAATTGGCATGAGTGGGGACTAACCGGTAGCGGAGTCAAAGAGGGAAGAGCCAGCAGGACCGGTCTTCAGTGATAGCGAAGACTTGCTGCTGATCAGTGAGCAAAATTTTTGCTGTGTGGAGATGCGCTTTCTCATCCGAATAAGTGGCCCATCTTAGGAAAAGCATGGGATTCAATGCGGCTCTGGCCGATGCCGGAGAATTCGGACTTTATCAACGTCTTTTGTGTTTTGTGTTTTTATTGACAGCTATTGCTTATTTGTCTTTGAGTTATTGGATTCAGATATTTATTTTGCTAGTTCCGGATCATTTTTGTAGGACTACAATATCTGGAGAGAGCAATGTCAGTCGGTGTAATGCTGTGACGCCAAATTCTTCGAGTTGCCCCGAGGGCTGGGAATATGATTTTTCATCTCTCTTTCCCACAGCTGCCACAGAGGTAAGCAAAGGGTTGAATTGTATTAATGATTTATATTAATATCTTTCAAGGGAGTGGTATATAATAATGGCATATAATATCCCTTTCTTAAAAGGTACATATATATCTGATTAGCATTTAGTTTTTCTCCTTTTATTTAAAGTAATATTTACTTTCATTTGATTAATTTCTCTAATAAGTCATCAATTAGAAATGATAACTGTTTTACTAAGAAATTGATGGATGAATTATTAATTCGGCTTTATTATTATTATTATTATTATTATTATTATAATTAAGTCAGGTTTATAGGATTATTTTATAGTTAAATTTTTATGGAAAAAATATGTACTCTTTTATACTCTTTATATGAATAATATTGCAAACAATTTTAAAGATTATCGATTTGATTGTAATGTTACAGACTTTAAGCTATAAATTAATTAATTAAATTAAATTAAATTAAATTAATATTAAAGAAAGAATAGATGAATAAAGAATAAAATCACAATTAATATATAAAACATGAAAGTGAAAAAATAAAAAT
The DNA here is from genome assembly GCA_963930645.1 of Salticus scenicus. Classification (NCBI taxonomy): domain Eukaryota; kingdom Metazoa; phylum Arthropoda; class Arachnida; order Araneae; family Salticidae; genus Salticus; species Salticus scenicus. The sequence continues at coordinate 101,770,483 of OZ005659.1, forward strand.
TAAAAAAAAGGACAAAGATAAAATGTTGAAAAGATTTTATAATGCCAAAGAAAATTTTCTCATTGATATTACTTATTAGATATATCTCTATATATTTGAGCAGTTATTAACTCATAAAAGAAGAAAGTATCTTCTTATACATATTTTACATACACATTAACGAAAATAACAGTAAATGTAGAGATTGAAAGTTATTTACAGTTTAAATATAACGAATAGGTAAATAAATAAAATCACACTAACGTTTTAAAAAGTTCAAAAGTAAATTATAAAATTAATCTGCAAAATTTTTATTTTATAATATTTATTTTTTAATTATTATATATTAATTTAACTAATGTAATTATTGATTAATTAATTTTCTTTAATTTTTTTGTTACAATAAAAGAAGCAGGTTTATACAAGTTGTACTGCATAAAATAATAATATTTTTATCGATATAATTACAAGAAACTTGTAAGTTATCATGCAATAGCACACGTCTTTTTCAATGTTACAAAATTTTTATACGAAATTTTATACAAATATTAAAGTAATGTAATATTTATAGGAAAACTTTTCTACATCATTTAATAATGTGGTAGAAAAATCTTATTACTAATTTTCGAATAACGTTTCTACCCTGTAACTTTTCTGTTATTGTATTCCGGCATTATATTACTTTAAAAAACCTCATATTAATTATTGATTAATTAATTTTCTTTAATTTTTTGTTACAATAAAAGAAGCAGGTTTATACAAGTTGTACTGCATAAAATAATAATATTTTTATCGATATAATTTCAAGAAATTTGTAAGTTATCATGCAATAGCACACGTCGTTTTCAATGTTACAAATTTTTTATACAAAATTTTATGCAAATATTAAAGTAATGTAATATTCATAGAAAAACTTTTCTACATCATTTAATAATGTGGTAGAACCTATCTTATTACTAACTTTTGAATAACGTTTTCTACTCTGTAACTTTTCTGTTATTGTATTCCGGCATTATATTACTTTACAAAACCTCATATTAATTTAACTAATGTGATTATTGATTAATTAATTTTCTTTAATTTTTTGTTACAATAAATGAAGCAGGTTTATACAAGTTGTAGTGTATAAAATAATAATTTTTTTTATGATATAATTTCAAGAAATTTGTAAGTTATCATGCAATAGCACACGTCGTTTTCAATGTTACAAATTTTTTATACAAAATTTTATGCAAATATTAAAGTAATGTAATATTCATAGAAAAACTTTTCTACATCATTTAATAATGTGGTAGAACCTATCTTATTACTAACTTTTGAATAACGTTTTCTACTCTGTAACTTTTCTGTTATTGTATTCCGGCATTATATTACTTTACAAAACCTCATATTAATTTAACTAATGTGATTATTGATTAATTAATTTTCTTTAATTTTTTGTTACAATAAATGAAGCAGGTTTATACAAGTTGTAGTGTATAAAATAATAATTTTTTTTATGATATAATTTCAAGAAATTTGTAAGTTATCATGCAATAGCACACGTCGTTTTCAATGTTACAAATTTTTTATACAAAATTTTATGCAAATATTAAAGTAATGTAATATTCATAGAAAAACTTTTCTACATCATTTAATAATGTGGTAGAACCTATCTTATTACTAACTTTTGAATAACGTTTTCTACTCTGTAACTTTTCTGTTATTGTATTCCGGCATTATATTACTTTACAAAACCTCATATTAATTTAACTAATGTGATTATTGATTAATTAATTTTCTTTAATTTTTTGTTACAATAAATGAAGCAGGTTTATACAAGTTGTAGTGTATAAAATAATAATTTTTTTTTTATGATATAATTTCAAGAAATTTGTAAGTTATCATGCAATAGCACAAATTTTTTATACAAAATTTTATGCAAATATTAAAGTAATGTAATATTTATAGAAAAACTTTTCTACATCATTTAATAATGTGGTAGAACCAAACTTATTTGTAATTTTCGAATAACGTTTCTACCTTGTAATTTTTCTGTTATTGTATTCCGGCATTATATTACTTTACAAAACCTCGTATTAATTTAACTAATGTGATTATTGATTAATTAATTTTCTTTTTTTTTTTGTTACAATAAATGAAGCAGGTTTATACAAGTTGTAGTGCATAAAACAATAATATTTTTTACGATATAATTACAAGAAACTTGTAAGTTATCATGCAATAACACAGTCTTTTTCAATGTTGTAAATTTTTTATACAAAATTTTGTACAAATATTAAAGTATTGTAATATTTATAGAAATATTTTTCTACATCATTTTATAATGTGGTAGAACCAAACTTATGACTAACTTTTGAATAGCGTTTTCTACCCTGTAACTTTTTCTGTTGTTGTATTCCGACATCACATTTAATTAATTTAATTAATTTTCTTTTTAAAAATTTTTGTTTCAAGTTGAAGTACATAAAATAATATTTTTTTACGATATTCTTACAAGAAACTTGTAAGTTATCATGTAATATCACACGATGTTGCATTTAAATATTTAGAAATATTGTCGTTTGTAATATTTTCCTCGTTATGAACTCATAATTTTTTTTTCATTCAGCTCTTTTATTTGATTATTTATTTAACTGTTTTAGTTCTAAATTTATCATTTTGCTCCTGTCACATCCTAATTCAACGTTTAAAATTATTAGATTTTTTCAATTATTTTATAAACGATTTGAAGTCGAAAATGGGTATTTTTTTCATAATTATGCTTACTTTCTCTTTCCTATGACTGCTTTAATATAATATATATATATATATATATATATATATATATATATATATATATATATATATATATATATATATATTCATCAGATATTATTTAAAAGTATTTTAGTTAAAAAGATAAATTTTTATTACTATGTCAAATTGCTTTTATTGTTACATTTTCTATATGATTATTATTTTGAAAATGTACAATTTATAGAAGTGCAAATCATTACTTATTGTATTAATTTTATCATTCAGAAGTTTATTCAAATATAAAAAAAAATCTATTTCAGAAATAAATTATATCCTTATTATTTATAATCTATGCATTCGTAAAACTTTTATTTTATATTGTATAAAAAGTTAACAATGCAAAGATACTCAAAGGCGATTGCTCAAAGACACTAGAAAAATATATAAGACAGGTGGCGCGCATGCGCGTCCCAACACCGACTGTCCCAGATACTAGGGGTATCCATACAGTCCCAGAAAAATATAGAAATAAAACCTTCTTAAAATTAAAAACCCGATTTTCCCGAGAATAACGCTGAAAACTAATGACATAGCTGCAACAATGTATTGGAATAAAAAAAGTAAAATTTATCCACGATTTCCATGCGTGCATTTCTAAAAGTAAAATAATGAGAAAAAGATAATTTAACAGAAAATCTTACACTAAAATAGCAGTAATGTATTGGTATAAAGAAAAATAAATTGTTATCCAAATTTGGAATGGTTTTGGAAGATTCGTTCATTGATTCAAATCATAAATTAAACATATAAAATCATGGTCCATTTACAACTATATCTTATTTTTAAAATTATTTCGGCATAGTGTATAAATATAGATTTTACTATCACAGAAAACAAAGCTTTGATGATTTCACATAATTTATTCTTCCACAAAACGAAACTTGAAGAAAACAAAACAATTTATAATTTTATAATAAATCTTTTTCGTTGTCATGCGGAATTTTTGCATCAGTGGAAAATAATAATAATTAATAATAACCAACAAAATATGTAGAATTCTGTACGTCACGGGAAATGAATAATGTAACTAAAACTTGAATTAAAGAATTATGATGTCATTTTTAATTTCTTAGAGCGACTTTGAATTTTAAAATACGTAAATAGCACAGGGCAATATATGAAGCTAATTTGTTTTAAATATTATGTACATCAATGTTTAGTAATTTGAACTGGCATGGTGAAATAAAGTTGGAAATACATGTGTAAAAATCGAGTACTAGGTGTATGAAGACCAAATAAGTTTTTATACGCACCATCTACCAAAAAGTATTTGGGCACTTTCGAATTGAGACGTTTTGTTAAATATCTAGAAATTTTTTTCAGGAATCATCTTGAAACTTTATAAGAGCATAAAACACATATTATACGTTATAGATTTTAACAAAGGTTTTGTCCAGGAAAAGAAAAGGGGACCAGTAAAACATTAAATAAAAATCAAAAAATCACTCTGTGAAACGTAATGCTTGAAATGTATTTCAGTTGTGGCATGTGATTATGCAGAATCTTATAATTATCTGTATAAATCTTCGCGGGGCTACCACATATGTTCATGGAGATATAACTGTTTCTTTTAAAAAATGTTAAATAAACCACTTTTTTACTTTCTCTTACCCATACGGTAAAGAAAGTATTGTTTTGGTTGAATTTTTGCTTTATTTCCACGTTTTGAGGTGCACTGAAACCAAAAATTATGTTTTTAGAGGTTGGCCTATGTGTCTGTCTGTTTGTGTGTGTGTGTCCGTCTGTTATCAGCATATCTCAAAAAGAAATTATAGCAGAAAGTACAAACTTGGTATTCTAAATGTGTATGATATAGGAGTGCTACGCTAAATTTTTCGTTGAGATCAAGAAAATGTTTCTTGACTACTGGGACACCCAAATGTTCTACTGGGACACCCAAGAGAAATCAAATACATTGCGTCTATGGGCAAAATTGCAGGTAAGTAGAGTTTAACATCTATAGACTGCACTAAACCAAATAAAACAAATATGTATATTTTATATATATATATAAGCATGTTTCGTGTGGAATATGGTATAGAAATCATTCACTGATCATTTACAGGGCTACACAAAAGAACTAGATTATAGTACGACAATTCTTGAAAATTGATGGAAGTGTACTTCAGGTTGTGCCGTGTGTTATTAATATAGTATTATATTTATGTGCACCACGTGATGTGTACATAACTTTTAGAAGACATACAGAGCTGCCAATATTTAATCCATAACATTCTTTTTTATTAATAGAATGTAAGCCTGTTCTGTTCTCTGTTAGAATAAATTAAAAACAAATGATTTCAGGCGGTCCAAATGTTGTATTTTGAAGTTAATGTGTTTGTTACTAGAAAAGTTTGATCAAGATTGATAAATTCTAAGGAATGTTGGTGTGAAAGTTATCACAGTAATTTTAAATGAACTTTTGAATTTAATAGCAGATTCGAATTCTACTATATATTTATAGTAGTGTAGGTATATGTAGGTATATGTAGGTATAGTAGTGAAAAGGGGAATGAGGGAGTGGTAACCCCCTCACATAGAATTACTTGACAAATAAAGTTGCTCCGAAGCCTAATTGGAACGGTTTTAACATAGGTTTGCATAACAGTACTCGTTACCTTACCCCTTAATCTTTAATTTTAATTTATAGTATTAAATTTCAGTGTAAGAGAAAGTCGTGTGAGTGACACACTATATTATTTTAATTGTAATACGTAGGGTATTAGACCTAGAGCAAAGCCATTTTTAGGAAAATTGGCGTATTGCATGAGACACAGCATACTGCATTCAGAATGCAAAAATATAAATTATCTTAAGAAATATAAGTACTTTTACTAAATTCTTTTAATTACACATACGCTAGCTTTTAAATAAATTCATTTGCATAATTTATTAGCCAAAAGTATTGAGTTATTTATATGAAAGCTCGAAACAAATATCTTGAAAATTGAAAAATTTATGAGAGATATAAACAGAATTTCATTTCCTCTCAAAATAAAAACTAGACTTTAGGGGATTTTACGCACATTTTTATTTTGATTCAATCAGTGCCCAGTGCTAATACAGTGTTCGCTGATTGTAAATAAATACTGATAAAACCCCCTATCATCTTCCTTTTTCTTTGAGAAGAACTGAAATTCTGCTATAAATTGATTTTTTTTTTTTTTTTTTTTTTTTTTGATAAATATTAAAAGAGCTTTTCATTTCTGAAGCTTTTATTTCCCATAAAAAAAAACTGTTTGTTAGTTATAAATTTCTCGTTTTAAGCTTAATTTTTTTTTTTTTTTTTTTTTTTTTTTTAACGACAAATAAAGAATTAGTTTTACTAATTTAACTTTCGGACACACAGCATTATTTGATATTCTTAATAGTTTAATACGCATACCAAATTGAACTTTATTTATTTATGAATAAATATATCAAAACAGCTTTTTTTCATTATTGAAGCTTTTATTTCTCACAAAACTTTTTGTTAATTACCAAGTTCTTGTTTTAAGCTTAAAAGAGTTTATTTATTTATTATTATTATTATTTTAAGAAAAACAAAGAATAATTTTTACTTTATTATTATTATTATTATTATTAATTACATAGCTTTATTTGATATCCTTGATAGTTTAATATCCATAACAAATTGAACTTTATTTATTTATGAAAAAATATCAAAAGAGCTTTTCATTTCTGAAGCTTTTATTTCACACAAAACTTTTTGTCAGGTATTAATTTTCCGTTTTAAACATAAAAGATTTTTTTTTTTTTTTTTTTTTTAATGACAAATTAAAAAAAAAATTAAGGAATAAATAAAAAGCATTAAACTTTGATTGATAAAAATTAATCTTTATGTTAGCAAACGAAATATTTATATAATAGCCAATAAAAATTTTAAGTTCAAAAATAGTCATATATTTTTTATTATAAACTTAATAAATTCCAGTAATAGAGTGAATGAGAATTAATTTGTTTCACAAGAAATGACTGTTATTTTTATTTCTATAAAAATAAAATTTTTGTAAAAAATTTCAAAATAGAAGTGTTATTTTATTTTATTAATGTTTCCTTTTTCAGATTTTTATATTTTGCAAAACATTTTCAGAGCATTTAAGCATGTCATTATGGACATAACTTAAAATTTAAATTACGAAAAAATTTTAGTGATAATAATCACATTTTTACATTTTTTTACACAAAATTTTCAAAGATATTGAATTAGTTCTTGAATTTTTAGAAAAGAGTTTAAAGAGTATATTGGATGTCTTAGAATTTTGAAAATAAAGGGGGATTTGAGATTAGAAACGTTTAAACATTTTATTTACAAATTCAAAAGTTGAAAAAAATTATAAACAGATTTACCCCCTATATATAAATGATTTTCAAAACGTAGTAAAAGCCGAGCAATTGATACCACATAGACCAATAAGAATAAAATTTCATCAAATTAAATTACTTGTGAAGACTGATTGTTAATTTTTTAAACAATTAATTTTACTTTTTGATTTCTGAAACAATAAATTTTACTTATTTTTTTTATAGAATTTAATTTAACTTCTTACTTTAATTTTACTCCTAGATAGTTGCTAATTAAATAATGTTGTCTGTTCATTAAAAAGACATGAGACTAAAAAAACAAAAGATTCAAACGAGCAATGAAAGAATAGACAACTGAAACACATTTTCTGACAGGCTACTTTTTCAATTTCGAATAGCTCAGAACGGTGAAAAAACTCGTGAGGGCATACCTCTTTTCACCGTTGAGCACCAATGTATGATTTCGTTTCCTAGAGCCTATAATAGCAAATTACTATCGAGCTCCCTATCATACATGAAAATAATTGTAGTTAAATAGGAGGAAAAATGTGGATCATAGCTCGAGAAATCAGATAATCAAACAAAAAAAAAAAAAATCATTTCTAACAGAAGTAAGCACTTGTATCCATGTGGATTACAAAAAGTAAAATAAATTAAAACTTTAGATGTTCATAGCATACCAAGATATATATATATATATATGTATATAGAAATATATTTAATAAATATGAATTTAAAAAGAAAAAATTAAATATGTTTAGTAAAATATTAAAGTGCTAAAATTTCAGTCTTCAACAATTACTATGATTATCTGTCTTATTTTATTCAAATGTTCTGTCTTCACTTTTAATAAAAATTGAAAATTGATATTTCAATAGATAAAAAATATTTTTTTTGTGAAACGCGATTTAGTTTTCTTTCAAAGACATTTGAAAACTTTTTTCAAATTTTATTACTTTAAAAAATCATCAATCACTTGGAAGATTTCTTTCTGTCTTTCTTTCTTTCATCCTTTTTTTTTTTTTTTTTTTTTTTTTTTTTTACATGCTACTTTTTAAAATAATCTTTTAACTACGAAGCAATACGAGATAAATTCATAATTATAAATAGCATTAATTTTAAAAATAATTTTATAAAATACTAGACTGTATTTTACTCAATATATGTTGTAAAAACACTGGATAGTTTTTAAATATTCATTTATAAAACTGAGCTAAATTTTCTTTTTTTTTCTTTTTTCTTTCCTACATATTTTTCAGTTTTTTGATTGTAAATCTATACTTTAAAATTCGTATTTGTAAAATTCGTTTTTTAAAATACTATTCCAGAGTTACAATGCATTTATTTTGTGATTATAAACTCCTAACTTATTATTTATCTTATTTCAGTCAAATTTTCTCATTAACGTTTTATTATATTGAGGGTTAGTATTTCAATAGACCAAAAATTATATTTATCATAAAATGTGATTTCACTTTCTTACATTAAATCATCACCAAACTTTGATTTTCTTCTCCTCCTTGTAAATCAGTACTTTAAAATTCGTAGTTGTAAAAATTGTTTTATAAAGAAATATTTCAGATTTACAATGCATTTATTTTGTGATTATAAAATTCTAAATTATTATTTATCCCATTTAAATCAAATATTCCTTTTTAACTTTTAATTATATTGAGAGTTAGTATTTCGATGGAACCAAAAATAATTTATCGTAAAACGTGATTTAATTTTATTAGAAGGCATTCAAAAACTTTTCTAATTTTTCTAACGTGAAATCCTCATAAATAATTTGAAAAATGATTTTTTAAACATTTTTTAATAGTCTAGCTATGAATCAATATTTTAAAATTATTAATTGTAAAAATAATTTTATAAAACAGTAGTCAAGAGTTACAATGTATTTTCTTTTTAGTTATAAACATCTAACTTATTATTCATCTCATTTTTGTCAAATGTGTCGGTTTAACTTTTTATTATATTGAGATTAAAAAATATAATATTCTTTAGTATTTTAGTTTTTTAATATTCTTTTAACAATAAATCAATACTTTAAAATTCGTAATTGTAGAAAAGCAATAATTTTAAAAATAACTTTATAAAATAGCAAATATATTTTAATTAATATATATTACAAAAATATAAGATATAGTTTAAATATTGTTTGACAGAATTAAGCAGGAAACAAAAAAGAACGTAAAAACAAAAAAGAAATTAAAAAACAACTGCTTTCTGGCAGATTTTTGAAAAAAAAAAAAAAAAAAAAAAAAAAAATACGCTTTTATACTTTCGTACGTTATTTGAAACACAATTTGGTTCGCCCACATGGTTTAAACCTACACTTTTTTGATAATAGAAGCATGACTTAATTTTATATTGAATGCATAACCTTTACATTATCATAAACATGATTTTAAAATATGATCTCTTCTAGTGTTAATATTTATACAGCGTCCCATATTAAAGTGGTTTCACTCGAGCTAGTTTTGATTTACGGTGAATAAGTTAATATTTTGTAGTAGATAATATATAAGATAGCAAATATATTTCAATTAATATATATTATAAAAATATAGGATATATTCTAAATATTGTTTGACAAAATTAAGAAGTACACAAAAAAGAAATTAAAAATAAAATAATAAATATATATATATATATATAAAAGTAAAAAACAAACAGCTTTTAACTGCTTTCTGTTAGATTTTTGAAGAAAAATACAAAAAGTATACGTAAGTTTATATTTTTAAGCATTTGTTGTTTTATATAAGCACAGTATATTAAAATAAAATAAATACAACTTGTGATAAATTTTGTTTTAATTATTGCATGGAAGAAAAAGTCACCTTTTTTTATTCACGGAAGATTTTATATAATAATATAAGGTTTATTTTGTTGTATATGATCATCTATGTATTGAAATATAAATTAATTTTTAAACGTTGAACAGCAAATATAAAAAAATTTTTATTGCGTATTTCAATCGAATATGAAAAATTAATTCAATAGAATAAAATAGTTAACCTATAACTTCCCATTAGATTTGAATGTTTATTTGATTAGACAATCATTAGAGAAAAAATATGTCGTCAAAATTAGGGAAATCTGTCGATTATAAGACACAAGCAATGCAAAATTCTGTCTTTCATAAATGCCTAGATTTTTAATAATTTCTACTGTGTATGAAATTTTAAAAACGTGATTTATTTGATACATATTTTTTTATTATTATTATCTTTGATTATTAATTATCTTAAATAGAAATACCTCTATCCAAGTATATGTGTCTATAACGTCATAAACAAAAATACATAGTTTACAACTATGTAACCACTTTTTTTTTTTTTGAGTAATTTTTCATGTAGGTGATCTACAAAAAACTGCGCAAATTTTTACGGCAAAAATATCAGTACGATTCAGAGTGCTTGTTACAGTCGGTAACAAAAGTATCCAAACACTAGCAAAAATTCTTATTTAAAAAAAGTAGAGTAGACTGTTTTGTTAAATAAATCCTTGTCGAATCATGTTCTTAGTCAGTCTAAGAACATGATTCGACAAGGATTTATTTAACAAAACAGTATTAACTCTACTTTTTTTAAATAGGAATTTTTGCTAGTGTTCGGATACTTTTGTTACCGACTGTATGTCTGAAATAAAACAGTCTGATTCGTTTATTTAAATATTATTTTAGTTATTACTATCTGTTTTAAATTTATTTGTTTATCGTTTTAGATTTTTTAAAACTATACAGTTATTACTGAGTATATTTTTATGCAGGTCAAATTTCTACAGTATAAGTAGGAAATCTCTATATATAATCAATGGATAACAATTTATGATAAAATGAGAGTTCTAGTAAATGTTGTGATCATTTTTAAAAACAAAAAGTTTAAATACAATGTTTTGAAAACCAGAAAAAAATTCGTCAATATTTGGTATCCCTGTCAACCATCAGAATAGATTATTGTTGTAAACACCAAATTGCACTTAATCTATTTTGAAAAATTTGGTGGTTATTTTGACCAACAAAAGATTTTAATGTGGTATGTTATTTATTTTTATATTACTTCGTAAGTTTTGAAATGAAATGTGCTTATTACAAGATTATGAATGTAATTAATGCGATACTTTTTAAAAGAAAGATTTCTCTCTGCCACTCATTCTAATAATTAAAATTTATTTATCTTAAGTTTAAAGAATAAAAATTTAAGTCAAACGAAAATGGAAAATTTGGTAATACGTAACAAAATTCTTTTCAATGACGTCTTAATTTAAATAAATGTTGATTGTTATGCTACAAATGTGTTTTATATGTAAAGTTTTACATGAAATTTAAATTATTCGTTTTATTTAATAAATTTCTTAACTAAAAGATAAATAAATAAATAAATAAATAAAAATCATTTCAAAAATTTTGATTAATTATAAATGCCCTTCTGTTTTATTCAATAAAAATGCAAACTATATATATGGTACGTTGCCGCTTAGACTGCAGCACTCGTGCCTACTTTCTTCGCCTGACGAATGGTCGTGTGTTCTTTCGATCCAAAACAATTGTTGTGAGTTTATTGACTTTTATGGTGTTTATTCAAAGTTTTGTAATTATTACTTTAAAACGCCAATTCTGTGGTGCTTTCTTATTTAAACTATATTGTGTTTTTGTAAAAGCATACTAAATGTAAAAAATGGAGACAAAAAAAAAAAAAAAAAAAGAAAAGAATAATTAAAAAACAGTTTCTAAGAAAGTTTTTTAAAATTTACTGAACCTCTGTATTTATTAGACTTTTGAACTTACTTCAAAAGAAATATAAAATATGCAATTAAAAATATCAGAATAGAATTACTGGAGTCTATGTAAATGGGTAATAATTTAAAAGAAAAAAAAAAGACAATAAACATTGAAAAATATTTATTTTAATAAATTATCGAATACTAACATAAATGTTACACCAAAACTTAAAAAACTGTTAAGTTAAAAGCGGGAAAATATTAAAGTTTCAACGAAAGGAATCTGTTTTTTTTTTTTTTTTTTTTTTTTACTACACTTCAAATCTTTATTCTTTTAAATTTAAAATTTTAACGAGCATGTTCAATTATATGTAAAAGAAAATTCAATCTAATCTTCTCTTTTCAAAAAAAAAAAAAAAAAAAAAAAAAAAAAAGAAGAAGAAGAAGAAAAGAAACTTTCACAAATTTACATTATACATATACCGACATATGAAGAGTCTATATTTTGAATAATACATTTCTTTAATAGTTATAATTCAGTTTAATGATTTAGTAATAGTCTGAAGTATTTTTTTTTTTTTCGAATGATTTATATAACAAAGATTGCCTTATGTAAATAGTAGTATTCAAAATAAAATAGAGATAATTCCACTCCATACATATAATTTAAACAGAATAAAGTATTTAACTTAATAAAGTATTTAACTTCGTCTGTATTAATTTTGATGCCCTATATGAAAATATATATTGAACTATCTCTTTGAAATTCCGTATGCAACAAAATATTGGAAATATTTTGTACGTGCGATGATTTTCAGGCAACTAGCTAGAAATCCAATGCATAAAATATTTTCCGTTTTAAATGTGTGCTTGTTTTTTGATTAGCAGATAGCTTATTTTTGATTGATATTTTTATAGAAAAAAATTATATTTAACAGATTATTTTTGTTAAATTTTTGTGTGAAAAAGTCCCGGGTAAAACAAGACAAAAATTGTTGTAAACAGGTTATTATTGTTATTGTTATTATTACTTACCTATTTGCTGCAATTTTAATTTTTATAATGTAAAATTAATCACGCTTGCTCAATTTCCCTCTTTCTCAAAAACAACGATTTTTTATAAGAGTGAACATAGATATTTTTAAAACACGTGTATTATTCCAAATTTATGAAAAGGACACTTTTAAAAACACGTAAAAGTTTTAAAAATATATTTAATTAAAAGAGACATTTATGATAAAATACTCGTACATTTCAAAGCTTTTCGCCCTAATCAACAGGGCATCATCGGGAAATTAACGTGATTTAGTTTCACATAATAAGCAGCTATGCGTTCAAGTATATACAGTTGGCTGCAAAATTATTCGAGCACTAGCAATAATCCTTGCCAAAAAAAAGTACACTTATTACAGCTTTGTTATTAATCCTTGTCGAGTCATGTTCTTAATCAGTCTAAGAACATGATTCGACAAGGATTTACTTAGCAAAACAGTCTTAAGTGAACTTTTTAAATATAGGAATTATTGGCTAGTGCTCGAATAATTTTGCAGCCGACTGTATATTACAATATCAAGCGACAACTATATATACTTGAACGCATAGCTGTACATTATGTGAAACTAATTCACATTAATTTCCCGATGATGCTTTGCTGGTCAGGGTGAAAAGCTTTGAAATGTATTTTATTATAAATGTCTCTTTTAATTAAATATATTTTTTAAACTTTTACGTGTTTTTAAAAGTGTCCTTTTCATAGTTATATATATGTATATATATATATATATATATACGTTTCAAATTTTTGCTTGAAACAGGAAACGTTTTATTCCGAACGCATATACTTTAATGCGCCATATTATAAAGCGACTCAAAAGGGCGCGTTTTAGTCATGCAACCCTTTTTGTAATACGATTTACATGAAAAGCGATGCGACAATAGGATAAATATATCAAATCTAAATGGGTCAAAGCAGATTTGGTTCTCGCTTTTGTTATATCAAACATGAAAAAATGTTTATCCTGAAAATATCATAAAATGATTCTTAAATCATTTGCTTTTTAAAAGCACTTTGTTGAGATTTATTTTATTTAGTGCAGTATAATGATAAATACAGGAAATACATATAATTGCGGTTGTGTTTCATTATTTAAAAAAAAAAATTAAAAATATGTAGCTAGGAATATGTTATTTATTTGTAATATTAGTCTTTATACTATTAAATATTTATTTTTAAGATATATACAGGGTGATGAATTTAAAAGAGTGTCCGTTGGTTTTCTCATTACCCTCAAATCTGACGGATGTGGAAATTATTCTAACACTGAAGTATAATTGTTTGAATCTTGTTTAAGAGTGGGAGAGACAATTTCCAACACTGTTGGACTGTTACAACTTTATTTGTGATGTAAAACAGAAATGGAGACGCACAATGTTACTTAATCCTGTGACAATTTTACTTTTGAAAAACATAATTTAATTTAAATTTTTTACATTATCATTCCTTACAGAAAATGTTGAAAATGTTCGCCATCATTTTGAATGCAAACATAAACACGTCGAACCCTCAAACCAAGTTTTTTGACACACTTCGCAACAGTGTTGGCGTTATTGACCAGATTTCTTCAGTTATGATTTGTTTTAATTCGTCTATCGTCTATGACTGCAGGACTACTTACCCCTGTAAGGAATGATAATGTAAAAAAATTTGAATTAAATTATGTTTTTCAAAAATAAAATTATCGCAGGATTAAGTAGAATTGTGCGTCTCCATTTCTGTTTTACCTAACAAATAAAGTTGCAAAAGTTCAACAGTGTTGGGAATCGTCTCCCCCACTTTGACAAGGTTCAAACAATAATATTTCAGTGTTAGAATAGTTACCACATCCGTCAGATTTAAAGGTAATAAGAAAAACCAACGGGTACTCTTTTAAACTGATCACCCTGTATATATATATAAATAGATAGATATTATAATAACAATAAGAATGAAAACGAAAAAAATAAATAAATAAACAGATGAATAATTTCACACAACAATCCACAAAAACAATTTGGTAACTAGTTAAGTTTATTATTATTATTTTTTTTTTAATAATTTGACCAGAATTTTTAAATTCATAGTTGAAAAAAGAAGAAGAATACCCACTTTAAAGTAATTCCAATAAGAATACAAAACATATAGAAACATAGCAGGAAGGAATATATGTACACACACATTACACATAAATATCTTATATAGACTTTATAAGTAGTTAAAATAAATATAGTATTTAAAAATGAGTATTTTGTGCCTGTATATATATATTTAATACGTTTGTAAGTTAGAAAAACGTTGTTGTATCATGGAATATTTGGTAAAGCTCAGAATTACATATATTGTAAATATATATTATTTATAGAAACATATAAAGATGCATATTGAGAAACAATTCTGTGACTGACTAACATCTAGAATCTAAATTAAGGCGCTAGTAAAAATAGTTCCATCTCATCCTTATAAATTCTAGCCCCCTTTGCTAGCGAGTTCTAAAAACCCCTATTGGAATTCTAGACCATTTTACTATATTATGGTGGTCAATGTCATTTACAAATCTCTCTAAATAAATGCGAACACAGAAGGCGAGTTTTAGTAACTATAATTTTCTTTTATAACTCAATTCTAGTAAACCAACGGGAATTTCTCGCAATATAAAGGATTCATAATTTTCATAATATTGTTTCACCATCCAGAAAACTGTATACGAGAAATTCTCAATCATTTCGTCTATTCCGGTTGTTTGTTTACCTTATACGCACAACTCGGAAATATATATTTCTAATTTAGGATTTGGAAAATGACTACATACTTATTCATTCTAGGTGAAAGCGGTGTATATATATATATAAACTGCAAATAAAGGTGTCTTAATTTAAGACATAAAAACAACTGAAAAATCATTTAAGATACGTAAATACCTTAATATACACCTAAGACACTATAGATATCTTAATTTAAGACAGAAATATGTCTAAAATACCAATTCAGACACAAAAAATATCTAAAATGCATAACTATGAGAAATTTCAGACAGCAAATGCGTCTAAATTTTCGTCCATTTTGGAAATTCAGACACTTGCATTTTTTGGCATTTTTTCTTATATGAAATCTACTTTAAGCAACATACTTAGCCTATTTAAATTTCTTTCCTCATTCAATAAATATAATACATTTTACATATTAAGTTGTAAAGCGTAAGCAATTTAAACAATATTAATTCATGAAATCAAATTTTTAATGAATATTTCTCTAGATATGTGTATATTTGCATGAAATTATGTTTATTATAACTCATAAAGCAATATATTATAACGCAAAAATTATTCGGTAAAAGAAAAAAAAAAAAAAAAAAAAAAAAAAACTATGTATTTAAAGCTAATATTTGATATTTAAAGGAAAAGTATTAATATGAAAGCAAGTAACTTACAGCTGAGATCGCTAATCTTGAATAATTTGAGCATCACTGTTTTTAATTTATTATTCTTAATTTCGATTTAAAATATGTTTTCTTCCACATATTTACTTGTTCTGAAGCGTAAAACAACGAATTTTCAGGTATTCATGTTCATAATTTGTTTTCTTTTAAAAAACAGTTTAAAGGTGGATATCGTTATCCAAAAATATTGAGGGCGAAATAAGGATAGTTTTTCACATATTTTACATGCATTTTTTAAAAATTCTAAACCTCTAGATACAAAATTTAATATAATAATGCATATTAACTGTTAGACATTATATTATTAATAGTTTTATAACAATAAATTCGAATTATAACATATAATTACCTGCGTTTTGCTAATACTGACTTACATATAACTATAAAACGGTACTCTCGTGCGTGAAATTGTGGCTTGATTGGCAAGGTACATGGTATTAGCTGCGACTTCCGGTGCTTGGTTTCGTTTTCCGCGGCTGATGTGAGTTCGATTCCAGTGCTGGGTGAAAGGCATATTTTAAGAAATGTTTTTTTTTTTTTTTTTTTTTTAATGCTCTAGAGAATTCTAAAATCTATTTTTAACAGAAAAAAAGAATCACAGGTCACCTTTATTTATTTATTTATTTATTAAAAAGCCTTAAAAATAGCGGTGTTTTTAAGTCTAACATGGCGGTATTTCTAAGCCTAAAAAACATGGCGGTGTTTTAAGACATTTTAATGTCTTAATTTCAGTTGCGAAAAAGTGTCTTAAAAAGTAAGACATTTTTTTTCGCTTAAAAAATGACCATACGTTTAAGACACTTTTTTAACTGAATTTAAGACGTTTACGTTTACAGTGTATTATATATATATTCTGAGTGCAGATATTTACAAAACGTGTTTAGCTGTCAAGAACCAAAAGCCAAAAATACTTTTGAAAACAATTCTTTCGTCGTATATGAATAAGAAAATAATTACTTAGATATTTGAAAATACATGTTGCGCTCCTTAGAAATTTATACTAGGATGATTCTGTTCAGAAATTTCGAAAATTTTAAGGCTGACTTGTTCAGAAAAAAAAAAAAAAAAAAAAACTAGTATGTTGTGGCCACCACGAGACTTTCTTCTATATTTTCCTATACAAGTTCACTCAGTAACTATAATTTAAAAAAAAAATAAATAAATAAATAAAAAATGGGACTTTGACAAAATTTTGGGTAAAATGTGAAAATTTGTTAAAGTTTGTCAAAACACGGAAACCGTGGGACTTTGACAAAATTAAGGGGAAAATGCAAAAATATATTAAAGTTTGTCAAGACACGAACAAAATTAGGGGAAAAAAGCAAAAATTAGTTTAAGTTTGTCAGAACACGGAAACCGTGGGAGTTCAATAAAATTAAGGAGAGAGAAAAAAAAAATTTCTAAGTTTTTTTTTCGTAAAAAGTAAAAAAAATCGATAACTTTGTTTTAAATTATCACAGATTTATAGGTTAACCATTCGTTTTAAAGGTAGGGGAGAGTTGTCTAAAACGGGGACGGCGGGTCAAATGGGGACGTTCGGTTTCTCATTGATTAGTGCTGTCCTCTTTGAATCCAATAGTCTAAGATAATTCTAAATCGGCTATAAGCAAGTTTGAATCTAGTTGTTGACATATTTTGCCGAATCTGTTATTTTCTACAAAGATTTAAAATTTTTGCGATTTTCATTTCGATTGTGGTCGTACACTGTATTGTATCTTATCAAGTGACCTTTGAACGCTCGATTTTGGTAAGTACGTAATGGATCCGTCTAGATTTAATATACATTTTTACACATTGCATTATAGTTTTGTCTGATACGTGTGTGAAGAGACGCCACGTTTTTAGCACACGTCATGGTCGGCTCAAACCGGGACATTGATGGTAGTCCAAAACGGGGACGTCGAACCCCAGAAATGTTCAGCTTTTAACACTTCGCCTAAAATAAAAATGCCCCTACCATAAGAAACTGAACGTTAGCCAAAAAAAAAAAAAAAAAAAAAAAATTGAATGACATGAGAAGTAAAACTGTCATATTCACTTTATCACCTTACAAAGCAGAATTGAAAGCTGCAAAACAGGAGAAAAATGCAAAGCAGAATAAACAGAAAAGAAAATTGGTCAAGAAACCCACCGAATCTAATCCTAGGTATCAAAAAGGTAAAGGAAATAAACAAATTCAAGACCCAATATTATCATCTGATGAGGAACACACTAGTGAGGACACTTGTATTTTTTGTAATGAACTTTACATTGATTCGAAAGACAAAAAGGGGTAGATTCAATGTAGCAGCTGTCGAAGTTGGGTACATGAAGTCTGTTCAAGTGTTGAAAAAAGCGATGTCAATTTCATATGTGACGTCTGTGTTTGATTATTTTTTGTGTCATTCTAGTAACTGTTGAAAAAGATAACAAAATACTTTATCTGTATCTTAATTTTGAATTAACTTCACCTTTGCTTTGTAATCCAAGTTTTTTTAATAAAATTTCGCATTAGGACTTGAATTTACGTTATTTCTTATGAGTACCCCATTTTACCCAACCGGTTGTCCAAAACGGGGACTTTGCACATTTTTCAGAAAAATGTTTTTTCTGCCTATACTAATTATATTTTTTTAAAAATAACTTTGCCATCTGATAGTCCAAGACATGTTCTATTCAGGAAATACTTTGCCGAATTTATCTTATTTATAGATTTTTTTTTGCGGACAGAGATATGTTAGCGTCCCCGTTTTGGACAACTTTCCCCTACTGACGAGACCTTTCGAAAGATACCCATCTTGAAAATTTTTGCCCTATATCACCCTGTTAAAAATTTAGAAAAAGCGGGATGGCAACGCAACCTGTAAGACGAATTTTACCAAAAGTTATAGGCACTAATTTATGTCAAGGTGCAACTACATACCAATTTGTATGAAATTCTGTGCAGTAGTTCCAGAGATACAGTTCCCACAAAATTTTGTCACACACACACACAGACAGACAGACAGACATTTTCTAAAAATGGTAAAATCGTGTTCTGCAGCTCTCAAAACGTGTAAATGCATCAAAAACCCGAAATCGAAAATTTTTACGAATCCAATACTTTCTTCTATTGAAGATAGAAGAAAGTAACAAACTAGTATGATGGGGCCACCACATGACTTTCTTCTATATAATTTTACACAAAATTTATTCAATAAAATTGTTTATTAAATTATCAATTTATTTTCATTATAAATGCTGACGATTTTTATCTGACAGAATTATATCACTAAATGCCGAAAGAAAGTCATTTTTTTGCAATTATCAGAAGAAATGCGATTTTTTCTTTAAAAGTAAAAAAAAAAATCGATAGCTTTGTTTTAAACTATCACAGATATATAGTTCAACCATTCGTTTTAAAGGTAGTAACGAGGTCTTTCGAAAGATACACATATTGAAAATTTACTTCCCACGGGGGGGGGGTGTCCCCACATGCACACAATTTTTTTCCTAGTTAACTACTACTATTATCAATAATTCATATTAATTTTACAATCACTCGATTAAAATAACTCTCATTATGTACATTTATACGAAATTTTGTCCTATACTGCCATGTTAAAAATTTAGAAAAATGCGATCACAGCGCCACCTGTTGAGCGAATGATCCCCAAATCTAATCAGCACCAATTTATGTCAGGGTCCAACTAAATACCCAGTTTGGTTAAATTTTGTTTATTGGTTCGTGAGATACATCGTCCACAAAATTCGTGATACACACTGACAGACTGACTGACAGACAGACAAACAGGCATTTTCTAAAAACAGTCGAATCGTGTTCAGGATATCCCAAAACGTGCAAATCCATCGAAAACTGGTGTTCGAAAATTTTCACGAATCCAATACTTTTTCTATATATACATATAGAAGAAGTTAAAAAAGGGGGGAAAGTAATCTTTAATGTTTTTCATATTTTATTGTAAATCACTTGCTTCTTATATCTAATAAAATATTTTCATTTATAGAAATAAGCTGATATTCAAAAACAAGAAGAAACGTACACACGTTATTTGGATATGTATAAACGTGGATAATGGGTCGGAAAAATACAAATACATAAATGCCAAGTAGTACAGTTTTTTAACACTCCTTTTCCCTAGTAAAAATTTTCACTTTATTTAACCATCGAAAACTGCAACAAAATTTTAGAAAATGTTCCTATTAAAAATTTTTGGTTGGAAAAAAAGTACATGTTGGCCGCTATGCATATATATGTATTAGGGTTATCACGTATACATATTAGGATTATAGGATATTAGGTTATATATTAGGATTATCCCGTCAATTCAGCACGGGTTAACATTTTGCCAGAGAGCTGATATTTTGCTAAAAATGTGTTTAGGGTCAAATAAAAAAAAATAAAAAATAGAGGGTATGCGTATCGGATTTCAAAAAATAAAAAAATAAAAACAAAAACAAATTTTCCCCCTCAATTAAGGAACACCCTAATATGTATGCACGAAATGGTGTTTTAGAAAATTTTATTTTACCCAAAATGATCCCTGATTTATACAATACTTTTAATTTTATTCAAAATAATACTTTCATTTTTGTTCAGCAGTTTTTATGTAATTCTCGACATGAAGCCTGCGGGGCATAATCTTACATGTAAATTTACAAAATACTGATATTTCGTAAGTTTAAGAAATTCAGAAGATATATGATTTTAAATGGTAATATACATAAATGCAAGAAAAGAATCCATCAAGTAATGACATTCAAAATGGAATTGGAATTATAATGTGTTAACATTTCGTAAAACTGTGAACTGAAGAAGAAATATGATTCTAGATAGCAAATGTAAATGCAAGAAAAAGATCCATCAAGTAATCACTTTCAAAAAGAAAGTGGTGGCCAATTTTAGAAAAATGGGAAGTTACGCCAAATCAACAAAGCGTGGAATATCTGCAATTGCTATATAGGAAGAGAGATTTTTATCAACTGACTGATTCATCCAGATCATTGTGTACAACGAAACAAGTATCTAGAACTTAGATAATCTGATGTTGATAGTTGGGTAACTAGAGGTAACTCTGCGGTTCACAAATCAAATATATTTAGAAAGGAATGTTTATTTGATGAAAATCATCTAAAAATGAAATATTTACATTTCTAAAAAATTTTAATGAATAAACACAAAGCATATAGAAGTATAAATTACGAAAGAAAATCAATTCAACAAAATATTTTGAAAAGAATTTTTCCACATACATAGATAAAATCATCCTTTAAAGTGAAATGTTAATATGTAAGAAATTCTTCTAAATGATGTATGGACTAGAATGAGAAAATCATGTATTAGGGAAAAGTTTTATTTAATCCGACTTTTTCTTCCGAAAAAGAGAGATATATTTTTGGATATGTAGATAATAGTTTAGATTTGCAGACATATAGGATGAAGACATTTAGTTATGCAAATAAAATATGAATGATTGAATTTATTTTTAATAAATGCCTGCAAAGTACCGAAAAATGTAAAATAAAAATAAAAACATAAAAAAAATTAATAAACCATTTTTGAAAAAATGTCATTCTCTCAAAATGCAATACAATTGAACCTTTATTTTGTGAATTTCCCCCTTTTAAGAACTTTTCCTTCAAACTATTTAAAGGATACTCTAATGAAAAATAAATAAATAAATAAAACTTCCAAATAATAAAATATGTTCTCTTTTTAAAGATTTTTCTACTTTTTGTAATTTTTTTTTTTACTCTCTTTCTCAAAATTTCCTTTTTCGTTTTCCTTCTACATATTTTACTCATTTGATGAACTATACAGTGAATATTTTGTGAACAATTATTCGAAAATTTCATAGCTTAGAAACACTATTTTATTTTTATTTTATTATTTATTTATTTATTTATTTATTTATTTATTTTTATTTTTATTATTTTTTTTTTATAGCGGGAAAATCAAAAACGATACATCAAAAAATTGTGATGAATATGTAAATTCGAACAATCTTGATGGAAACCAACAAACCTTCACACACAGATTGATATATTAAATTTTTTAAACAATTTAACATGGTTTATAGATTGTTCAAAACACACTATATAAATTGTTAAAGCATTTCTGAACTAGTATGTTGTGGCCAACACAAGACTTTCTTCTATATTTTTCTGTAAAACTTCAAGCAGTACACATTGTTTATTAAATTTAAAATGTACTAAAATTCTTTTCCATGATGAATGCAGACGATTTTCATCTGAAAGAAGTATCACATTAAATACCGAAAGATAGTAAATTTTGTGCCAATTCTTGAATTATTATTACTATTATTATTATTATTATTTATTTATTTATTTTTTTTTTATTTTATTTTTTAAAGAAATTAATAACTTGGTTTTAAATTGTTACAAATTTATGGTTTAACCATTCTTTTTAAAAATATTGACGAGTTCTTTTGAAAGATACCCACATTGAAAATTTACACACCTGTGTTACTTCCCCCTCCCCCCAAGAAGGGGGCGCGATGCTCATACATACACCCTTTTTTTTTCCTAGTTCACTATTACTGCACTGAGAAAAAATATATACCGCCTTCCTCTAGAATGAATAAGTAGCCATTTCCTAAATCCCTTAACTAGAAATATAGATTTCCGAGCTATGCACGTAAGGCACGCCAATAAACTGAATAGACGAAATTATCGAGAATTTCTAGTGTACACATTTCTAGATGGTGAAACAATATTCTGAATTTTTTAAATATTCTGAATCATTTGTATTGCGAGAAATTCTCGCTTGATTTTCTAGAATTGGGCAATAAACCAAGATTATAGTTACTGAAACCCGCCTCTTGTAGTCTCATTTATTTGCAGAGATTTTAAAATAACTTTGCCCTCGAGAATATAGGCAAACGCTCTAGAATTCTAATAGGGTCTTCTAGAACTCGCTTTCCAAGGGAACTAGAATTTATAAGGATGACATGGAACTATTTTTTCTAGAGCCACAACTTACATTCTAGATGTCAGTTACAGAAATTTTTCTCAGTGTGTTAACAGTATATAACAACAATTTTACAATCATTCGTTAAAAATAATTCCCATTATATCTTATACGAAATGTTCTCCTATACTATCATATTAATAATTATTTAAAATGTTATGACAGCACCATCTGTTGAGAGATTCAATCCCAAATGTAATTAGCACCAATTAAGGTTAAGGTCTGACGAAATATCAAGTTTGGTTAAAATTCGTTCATTGGTTCGTAAGATACAGCGCCCATAAAATTTTGGATGCATACATACAAACAAACAGACATTTTCTAAAAGTGGTAAAATTGTGTCCAAAACATCTCAAAACCTGTAAATACATTGGCAACCGGAGGTCAAAAATTTTCGCGAATCAAATACTTTTTTCGTATACAAAAACTAGGGCTGTGTCGATTAATCGATTAATCGGTTCGGTTAATCGATCAATGCTTAGATTCGATCAATTTTTTTAATCGAGTTAATCGGGTCAATTAATTTGATTAAAAAATTTCAAAATATGATTAAAATTTTCAAACTACGAATTAAAGTAAAAATGTTGTTCCGCCTACAAAATATTTTTTCACACATTTTGCTATCAAACATTTTAAGAAACATCCATCAAATAGTGGAAACGAACAAAATAATAATAATAATAATAATAATAAATAAATAAAAATAAAACCTCTCAAAAGAAGTTGTTGCACTTTTGTTGAAAGAGAAAAGGGGGAGGACAGTTATTAAACAAAATGCTGCTTTATGTGCATGCTGGAGAAACACCACCTTCTACAGAAGTGTTACTAGCCTTCTACAGAAAGTGTTGGCTAGGGTAATAGTATTCTCAGAAACAAGAAGCTTTCAAAAAATGGAAATGTTAAAGATAAAAAAAAAAAAAAAAGATTAAGATTTCCACTATCCCTCTGATAGGGAAAATGTCAACAGAGTTTCACAGTATCTTCAAGCATTTATTGTTTGTTCAGAATTGCTGTAACTATTGAAGTAAAAACAGAAAATAATATTCTGTGTTCTAGTCCGAAGTGACAAAGAAGAACTAAAATATAAGAATTTGAGATTTTTATGATAAAGATATGGAATTTTGAGAATTCATTTAAAAATAGTGACAAGCGAGATGGAGAAGGCCTGCAAATATAAAAATAAAATATGTGTAAATTCATTTAATGTTTCTTTCAAAATTAATCGAAAAATTAATTTGTTTAAAAAAAAAAATGAATAAGTGAAAATATTAATATAAAATTAAAAGTTAATGTCATCAATTATTACTCTGAAAATTGATTTAAATTTCAGTCATGAAACAGATATAATTGATTAAACAAAAATTAAAAATAAATAAATAAATAAAATAATCAGTCAAACTTATGAATAATATATACACAATATGAGAGTTTTATTCATCATTGAAATAAAATTATGAAAAGAAAAATGAAAACCGATTAAAAATCCGATTAATCGATTAATGAACTACGATTAACCCAGTTAAAACTCTTAATCGATTCCCTTCTCTAATAAAAACAGAAGAAAGTGAAAAGTGAGACATATTATGAAAAGAAACATTTTTGAAACAAAGAAATTGGACAAATATTTAAGAAACTTTTTCAGTAATTAAAATGAAGGATGCATGTGCTATATATTTTTAAAATTATCCTATTATGATAAATATGGTAATACCATAAAACACTGGAAAAATATGATCGCATGTATTTTGCAGTTTTATATTAAAAATATAATTTTATTTAAGAGCAAAGATTTACATTATTTCAAATTTGAAGTGTTTCATTGAATTATTGTGACAAATGAATATAATTTATAACATAAGATATAATTTAATACCTTTTCAACGTGATATTTAATACTTATGAGTCTGCAACTGATTTTATATTAAAATGCAGGATAAGAGAAAGCCGTGAGAAACTATTTAATATAGTCAAGATAAAATCATTATCAAAGTAAACTGTTATCTTGCCTGAAAAACGTTTTTAAAGAAATAAATGTATTTCTTGTAAATGTTTTCTTCGACAAACATGAATTATACAAATCTGTTCTTTCAGTAAATCATATTTTTAAAATTATTTTTAATTATACAAATGAAGTCGTTCCGAAATGAAAATATATACCTTACTTGAAATTCTTTTAGCTAAATTGTTGAATAGTACAAAAAATATAAATTATGGGGGAGTTTCAAGTCAAAACTAGTTTTTTTTAGTAAAGAATATTTCCATAAACAAGTAATATGCAAGCACCACAGAACTGGCGTTTTAAAATAATAAGTATAAAGCCTTGAATAAACAACACCATAAAATGCAACAAACGCGCAACAATTGTTTCAAATCGAAAGAACATACGACCCTTCGTCAAGCGAACAAGGTAATGATGAGTGCTTACCGCCTGACGAAGGGTCGTGTGACCCGAAACAATTGTTGTGAGTTTATTGCATTTTATGATGTTTATTCAAAGTTTTGTACTTATTATTTCCATAAACAAGTATTTATACATAAGAATACCCATAAAGCAAAGAATACTTTCAAATCTATGAATATAAATCGTTGAGAAAAACTAGTAATGAAAGGTTTTGATTAAAAAAGAAATTTTTGCGAAAAGTATTTTGAAATATATAGATAATTATTTTGGAAGAAAAATATTATCTTGTTTATTTTATTTATTTATTTATTTATTTTATATAGGGTAGGTGTTCCAGTGATTGGCAGGATCCAGTAATTGACATCTATCCCGAAATAATTAATAAATAAGAAAAATAGTAAAATTATATATTTTACATATAAGAATTTTAACACTTTATGTCAAACAATGGAGCATAGGGTGCTAATAACTGGTAAAATGAATAACTAGCAGTGTTAAACACTGGAGCATAGGGGGCCAATTACTGAAAAAATGAAAAACTGGCAGTATCAGTTTCCGAAACACTGAGTAGGTGTCCAATAAAAATTCCTAAAAAAAAAAAAAATGTTATCAAATGTATATATTTTAACACATATGTGGTTCTGAATGTCTTTCATGCCATATGTACTAACTTAAGATTTCTAAAAATATTTTCTGATGACTAGAACATTAAAAACATCAGAGATTGCTCTAAAAGTGTCAATCACTGGTGCACTTACCCTATACAAATATTAAACATAGAAAGAAATAACAGATTAAACATTTTCAATTTAACAAACCATCTTTAATATAGATTATTTTATGTATAATTATGAAGTTTCCGACAAAGTTAAATACAAGTAAACCTTTGTTTCTTTTAGATGGACAAGTTATGAACCGTCAAGGAATATAAATTGTGAGAAAATTACTATTTATTAAGTTTAGTATTTTTAACAAAAAAAATGTTTTCGTACATATACTTAAATTCAGTTTTAATTAAAAATATGAAGACAATAAATATCGTTAAAATGTAGTAATACAAAGTCGAGGAATGTTAACTGCAAAAACGTTTCATTTTAAAAAATCACTTTTAACAAAAAATAATTTCAAACATACAGATGAATTATTTCTTAAAGTAAAATATTATACTGTCTAAAATTCTTTCAGTAATAATCTATATAATATTTCTCTAACGTGGACCAGTTACAATTATTTTTTGTCGAAACGATACGATACGCGAGGATAAAAAAAAATAATCTTTATACATGGACAATATTTAAGCACGCGGACTTAGCTCAATGGACTAACAAGAAAAAATGAGGACATTTGTCTGATGAGATTATTTTACGAAAAAATATATTTTTAACAGTTGTTTCTTTAGAATCTTTGCAAGCGTCATTTTAAACCTAGCAATATTTTAAAGATATATACAGAATAGGAACTTTTGTGTCATAAAGTGACTAAAAAAAACAATTATAAAAAATATAATCAAAATAAGAATTAGTTTCGTTTATTTTATTTCTTTATTTCTTTATTTAAATATATATATATACCAAAATTAATAAAAAGTCATCGCCAACATGACGACAAAAATTTAAAAGGCGTCGTGGGAGTCCTATATTAAAACTGTACTGCCTGTGGAAGTATGAAAATTGGGTCGTGAACCATGATTTTTTTTTTTTTTTTTTTTTTTTTACTTCTTTTTGAAGATTTTGGTTTCACCATTGTGCAATATTAATTTGGTTTTAATAATAATTTGGCTTCTGGTAAATTAAATTTTTAATTAGGTGGTAAAATTGGTATATCATTTATGAGTTTCAAATTTTAAAGGTAAATAAGAAAAGAAGTAAAGTGCGAATATTTCGCACGGGTGGTTTGCTAGTAATAATAATAATAATGATGATGATGATAAACGGGGTATATATATGAATAAATAAATCAGCTTAACAAAACATTTTAGTAAACAATATTACAATATTTCTTAATATTAAAACTAAATCATTCTCAGTTTTCATAATGATATTTTAGCAATTCATTTAAAAGGTCTCATACTTTTTTAAATGTTCTAGTACAAGTAAAAAATGCATCTGTTTGAGTTGATCGCCTTTATTATTTTTATTATTATTAAAATTACACAAAAACCTTTTCTACGTTCTTTAACGTTTGTTTTAGCTAATGAAAAATTAAAAAAATATTTTCTTAATTAATTGCAATAAAGAAATCATTAATACAATAAAATTTTACACTGTTGCTTTACGAAAACTTAATTTAGAATTTGCGTAAGGCAATTTAATTTAGAATCTATATATATTAACATATAATTTTCATTAAAATATCCCAAAAACTATAGAAAGAATTAATTATATGGAAATCCCTTTGGATAATATATATATATAAATATATATATATTTAAATGATGCAGTTTGAAAAATTGAAACATGTATGAAATTTCTAAATAATTAATTATTAAAAGTGATGAAAATATACTTAATTATAATAAAGATATTATTTCATTTTAAAGAATGTAATTTTAGCATCAGTGGGAGTTGAGTACAACTAAACACATCTTGGTTGTTGGACTGTTTACCACTGATTCGTACTCTTAAAATTCCTGTTTTCAAACAGCATTTTGCTACTTTTGAGATAAACATATGATAAAATATCAAATTTATTGTTTTATGTGAATAAAAATGAAAATAAATACTTGAACTTGAAATGATTAACATGAGATTTAAAATTTTAGCTATGCATTTAAATATAAACATTATAAATATACATATTTATGAGACCTTTGCGTTTAAGAAACAAGGCAAAATTTCATAAATATGTAATCTTGAAACATAAGTATGTTATGGGAGAAAAGCCGCTCGGTGAACGGATATAACCTGCACCGGTATTCAGAAATTTTTAAGAAATTAACAATAACATGTATAATAAAATTAATATTCATTAAAGAAACGTAATTTACGTTTTCATGCTTCAGTAAAACAAATTTAATCTAAAAAATAAAGAGAAGTATTTGCGCTGTGTCTGCGTATCTGCACTTTGAAGCTTAGGTTATTGACACAGAGCTACAAAATTCTTGGACTCTAAAGATAGCTTGGACTCTAAAGAAGTGCACTTCATCGACATTTTTCCGATTTTCAAATTTGAATTTTTCTAATTATTTGTATTTTATTTACTTATTCATTTTTTAATTTTTTTTTTCCAATAATATTTCTGTTTATTTTCTTAAATTTATTCTTTCATTTCAATCGTCTGCGTCACATGGCATCGGCTGTTACATTATTTATTTTTCATTTATTTAAATAATTCTTTTGAAAAGGAAATCTTTTTTATTTATTTACTAGCAGGCTGCGCCCGCTTCACTGGTCGATATGTTTAAATGAATTAAAACTTCAATTTGGGTATTTATCGAAGACAGGTGGGGCTGCTATTATTCAGGAACTACGATTTTAAAGATGACTGTATCTCAACATCTATTATTATTTATTTTCTTATTTATTTATTTATTTATTTTATTTTATTTTATTTTATTTGACCATGTGTTTCTTTGGCCCTCGTTCTTTACACTATATTACCACATGATTCCGACTAATATAATGCATAAAAGAAAAGTTGGATTTTCCTTTAAAAGAAATCAAACAAATAAAAAATAAATAAATTTTAATTAAACTTAAATTTTACTAAATTTAATCCTTTGTACTATATTACCCATTTTCCCGATAAATACAGTAAACTTAAAAAAAAAAAAAAAAAAATCTTCCAAAAGAGTAATCAAATAAATGAAAAATAAAAAGTGGTTTTAAAAGTTATACGTAAACATTAACTTTTTTTTATGTGTTTAATTTTTTCTACTGTTTTACCGTTTTATTTAAAAAATATAATAAATTTAAAAAAGAAAGAAAGAAATTTCGCCTATTAATGAAAGAATTAAATAAATAAATAAGAAATAAATAGTTTAATAGTCGATACGCAGGTGATTGAAATGAAAGAAAATTTTTTCGAAAATGAGGTAGTTAAGTCAATAAGTAAAATCAAAACAAAGATCAATTTAAAAAAAATTCAAATTCGTAATTCGAAAAAAATCTCGATGATATACACACTTGCAAGTTCCCAGTTACCCATCTGTCAAACTTTGTAGCTCTACGATCAGTGGTTTGAGCATCAGAGTGCAGACACATAGATACACAAACACTTCTCTTTATTTATATAGATTTACTATATTTATAAAAAAGAAAATAAAAGAAAATGGTGATACAGTAGAAAAGCTTAAACTAATTAAAATGTATTTAAAATTTATTTGTTTTGTATTTACTTAATTCCTTTGAAAGAAATATCTTCATTTTTTATTATTATTGTATTGGTCAGAATCAAATGACAATATAGTAGAAAGGTCGAGAGCTATACAAAAAAAATACGGCCATTTTTAAAATCGTAGTTGATGAATGATAGCCGCTTTTGTCGTCCGATAAATACCCAAATTGAAGTGCCCAGGACTACGCACACTAAGAATCCAGACCTGATGCAGCACAGTTAGAAAACATGCCGCCGTAGGCAGCAAGTATCTGAAGGAAGGTTCAGAGCTATTTCAATGAATATTATTTTTAAGTTTTTATTTATGAAGTGACATAAAAAATGATAACCATTTATTTATTTATTTATTTTAATTCATTTAAATATAGGAACCAGCGAATCAGGCAAAACCTGCTGGAAGTTGCTGAAAAGAATTACCACAATTGTTAAAATCTCGTGAATACTAAAACACATTACATGATAATACATTCTTGATGTTAAAGTCTTAAACCGTTTGGTTCATATCAGAATTGTGATCACCGTTAAATCTCTTATTATTACGAAAATTATAATTCACTTTCACATTTAAAAAACAAGTTGAAAATTCGTAATTATGTAATCTTTAAATATCAGCATGTTATGGGAAAAGCATACACTGTAAGAAAAAACGGTAGATTTACAGCATAATATGCTGGCAATATGGGTGCATGAAGGGAGGAAAGTAAAAAAGAAGTAAATTACAGCAGAAACAACTGTAAAAGAGTCTGTCTTCACAGATGTTTCCGCTGTAAATTGTCTTATTTAACAGCAGAATATGCTGGCAATATGGGTGCCAGCACATTTTGCTGTAAAAGCTTCCGTTTTTTTTCACAGTGTAGCTAAGTGAACGGATATATTTCGTACCGTTCTTCGGAAGATTTTTAAGCAATTAGCAGATTTTTATCGCCATAAATATGTAAAATAAAATACATATTCATTAAAGAATCTTTTCTTTACGTACTCATTCTTCAGTAAAACAAATTTAACATTATATAAATCAAGATTCTTATAAAGAATTACCGTATTTTCCTAAGTTTCGTGAATACAAGAAAAAAAAAATTAAAAACTCTCATCGTTATCTTTTAAAAAGATTCATGTTTTGCAAACAGCTGTAAACCACTCAGTGCCAAACAAAATATGAGAGTTAATTTCTCATAATATTCTCACAATTTGTAGATTCTTCTCCAGATCTCACAGCAATTAAATTTGCAATCCGGATGTCAGTTAAAAATCAGCGGAGCAAACAATTATGGAAATGAAAAACAGTCTTTTCGTGCATAGAACCCATTTGCTTTGCGCTAAAATATTTTTTGATGCTGGATTGTTTTCTTTTATACATTTATTTGTTGTCTCTTATCCTTTATTGTTCAATTACATTAGAAAAATAGGAAGTATTATTTTTATTGTCTTTTTTAGTAAAGATACAATTGTATCATCGAAATTGCAATTTCTCAAATTCAATAAGGTTGATGACTTTATAGGTTTTTCTGTTTGAATGCATCACATGTAAGCAGAACTAGCTTAAAAAATATGACTCAGAAGCGGGTTTTTTTTTTTTTTTTTTTTGGTATTTTATTTATTTATACCTGAATCGAAAAGAAATAATTTTAATTCCAATTACCTTTCTCGCACTGTAAAGTAAACAGAACAATAACATCAAAAGATACACAATTTCATATATAAATAGCATAATTCGATTTTTTGTGTGTGTGTGTGTGTGTGTGTGTGTGCGTGTGTTTGTGTTATTCTTGGTATAACTTCTTGAAGGTTGAACAAGGTTGATAATTCACTCTTACACAAAAGAAGAATTGAGTAAATATATTTGTCGTCTTTTGTATTTGAAAGTAAGAAATGGTCAATTTTCTCCGAATTTAATTGTATATTAGAGTAACTGAAGGGGTAAAAATACACCGATTCTCTTTCCAGAAACATGCATGTGTACCTTCTACTCTCCAAAATAATATATAATAATAATAATAAAATAAAGAATGAATAGAGAAATACAAAGAGAGTGGAAAATTTAGGTTCTGATGATTACTAATTATGACAGCTATAATTACACTAACCAATAATTTTGTTCGAATATTTAAAATAGTAAAAATAAACCGATTTCCTTCCCAGGAACACATATACACCGCCTTACAAAAAAATAAATATATAAATGAATAAAATAAAATAAACCAAAAACTATTAAATATAAAATAAATAAATAATAAAAAGAGAAGAAGAGAAGAAGAGAAGAAGAGAGAGAATTTAGATACTGATGCTTACTAAATATGACAACTATAGTTAAGCTAACTAGTAATTTTATATCCGAATATTTAAATTTCAAAAGAAATATTTGTTTCATATGCCACTGGTTGAACGACGATTTTTTTTTTTTTTTTTTTTTTTTTTTTTTTTTTAACCATTTTAAAACAGTGCAGATGCATGAAGACCGACGTTTGTCATTTTGAAAAAATCAAATAAACTGCATGATAATTATATAAAATTT
Source organism: Salticus scenicus (assembly GCA_963930645.1). Taxonomy (NCBI): domain Eukaryota; kingdom Metazoa; phylum Arthropoda; class Arachnida; order Araneae; family Salticidae; genus Salticus; species Salticus scenicus. The sequence continues at coordinate 101,802,981 of OZ005659.1, forward strand.
GGACATTATCTGATTTCGTTTAATTTAGCTACACCTTAAATGTTAATTATACATACATATACGCATTTTTTCCTTAAAAGAAAATGCACAGAATTATATGCAACATAAAAAAATCTGGTGTGAAACAACCACACGACTTCCATTACCAACAATTATACGGATTATATGCACCTTTTGGAGATATTGTTATCAGAAGACATAGAATTGACCTAATGAAATTGACACCTAAAATTTTTCCAGTAAGAAAAAGTTAATACACGTGTAAAGACAAATAAAACAGAGTTTACAGAGTTTTTTTTTTTTTTTTTTTTTTTTTTTTTTAACACCAATTTTCGAGATCTAAAACTGATCTATCCGATCAGGATGACTATTAATTTTCCTATGATAACAAGTAAAACATGACATAGGATATCTAAAATGGGATTATGTAACAATTTTCAAGAAAATCGTTAGAGCCGTTTTTGAGATACTGACTTTTACCAAAGCTTGACATATTTAATTGTTGACTAGGAAACAACAATCACGTGCAAAAGGATATTTAAAAGAGGGTTAATATGGTAAATTTGAAAAAAAAATCATACAGCCATTTTGAATCGAACGCACTTGCAGGACCTGAAATTCAGCTATTTATACAGGACGCCTACCAATTTTCCTGAACTAACCAACTATATTATTCGAAAGAACATCTAATAGATTGTTTATACCTCAATTTTGAAGAAAATCGTTAGAGCCGCTTTTGAGATATGGACCCACTTCCGAATTTCCAATTTCCACTAAAATTTGGAAAATTCATCTGTACACCAGACTTGTTTCAATTCTACAGTTTCGTAGTTCTATCTTTATTAGTTTCCGAGATATAATAACCAGAAGATTCCCGCATACATACACAAATACACACACACACATACACACTATTGCCAAAAACCACTTTTTTGGACTCAGGACACCTTAAAACATGTAAATCAGGTGAAATCTCGATATGGAATTTTTGGACCGAATGCAAATACTTCCATTACTCACGGTAGTCGAGTAATGAAAATAAAAAGTACATGAAGAACTACTGAATTTGTAATAAATAAATAAAGTAAAAGAAAAACAAGAAAGAAAGACGAACTGTGAGACAAAAATGTTGGTATTTTACGATAAAGAATAAGAATTTTGTAATTGTATAGTATGATATTTTTTTCTTTTTTTTTTTATTCTTTCAGTTTTGTTTAGTTTAATTGTTGATGCTTATTTATTAAGATCTAATTTTCTAACTATCCAGTTTGTTATTACTAGCAGGCTTTGTTCGCTTCACTGGTCACCGTACTTAAACTCTTAAACAAATTTTAAGACGTAAATAAATAATTGAATCACTAATTTGTTATACAATTACTTTATAAATGCTCTCTTAACCCCTTAACGCGTGCTGTCCTCGCTGCGAGGACTCAAAATTTAAGATCCAGCTGCAAAAATTCATCCCGGAAATTTTTTGGCAAAAATTTACGTTTATAACGTAGCAGAAAAGGCTGGTTTTTTTTAACCTTATAATTTAAAAATTTTTTAGTTTAATTTAGTTCATGAATTCCGGTGGCAATATAATTTAAATGATCCGAATTGTCTTGCGCCGCAAGGGGTTAAAATGAAAGAGTGAAAATGCCTCGAAGAAACACGCTCTCTCATCCTGAGTTAAATTTACTAAATTGAATGAGTTAGCATAATGCACTCAAACTTGAGTTATTTATTGTATTTATTGTATTTGAGTAATTTATTTCTTTTATTAATAATTTTGATACAATGTTTTGAATAAACTGGATCAGTTTATAATGGCGTTGCCCATTGCACTTGCGTGCTACTGAAATGAAGTACTGAAGAAATGCGTTGCAGCGAGAACGATGTTGCCACTTACAAGTGGATGAATGAGCAGAATAACTCAAGTATCGATAAATGTCGATAACTCAAGTTCCCTTGACCCTACAAGGCTCAATTTTTTTTTTTTTAGTGCGCGACAAAAATATATAGGTTGTAATTAGTGATCAGAAGATAGGAAAAACTTATAAAAATAAAAATAAAACCATATTTTACGGAAAAATGAACTTTTTAGCTCAATGTACCGTATGTGGAACATACATAAAAATAGGATTTACTGATACGATTACCATTGTAATATTAAAAAAAAAAAAAAAAAAAAAAAAAAAAAAAAAACTTATCTCTGCAAAATATACACTTCGTTTTAACACACAGTATTTTTTTTTTTTTTTCCCGAGTCAAAACTGTTCAATAACTATTCTTTTTTTGTTTTTGAATTCAGATAAACGACTAACGTATCACTTTCATTCAAATTTCCCACTGAGTGCACTATAACAGAAACACGAACGACATCTTTAGGTAAAGATTCGTATTACTACATTGCTAAATGTCAGTAGCTTCTATCAAGATGTCAAGAGATGTCGCTACTAATAGTTTTATAGCTATAGGAACGATTAAAGTCGGTGTTCCACACATGGAACTGGGTGCCTTGTAGAATTAAATAAAAAGCTACTAATTAGCTCAAAGAATTGCATATTTAACTGAAGTCGATTTAAAAAAAAAAATAATTTTACTCGACATGGTGAATTAACTCATTTATTTTGAGAGGGTATATACTTATAAAACTTTATTATTATTATTATTATTATTATTTTTAAGAAGAAGTATTAAATAAATATATGACTTTTGGTAACTATTTTCAGAAAAAAAAAAAAGCGTGATATACAGCCGTTAATGAAATGTATGACATTTAATTATTTGAATTTCAGCGTGTTGATTTGAAACACGGTTAACTTAATATAAACTAAACATGCATTGCACATTAGTTTGTGCACCATTAAGTCAAGGAAAAACACATTAGACTATTTGATTGATATAGAAATTTATATACAAAAATTAAATATTAAAAATAGGAAATGTATATTTTTCATTTTTTATCACTAATAACAAGAATATTTAATGATTTTATTAGGACGTCAGTTTTATCAGAAATATTTGATGATACAGGCTTAATTTTTCCCTTTTTTTTAATTCATGTGTGAATAAATGTTTCTTTTTATGTTAAAAAATTAAATTAATTAAAAAAATTATAAGATTTTTTTTTATTAGCATGAGCATGAAATAAAAATTCAAAGAAAAATGTCGGGGGTAAGTCGCAAAAGTAGCATAAAATATGAATTTCTTAAAAATCTAATAAGAATATTGAAAATCTAATGATATCTTGCAAAAAAATTTCAAAACTGTACATGCCATACTTTTTTTCTTTTTACTTTAAAAAGAGATAGACAGACAAAAACTTTTTTTTTTTAATAAATAACGTTACTCAATAAATACAACGTTACTCAATAATTACATAACATGATATGCGTGTCCCATGTATTTGCTTTTGTTAAATTGGTGTGTTTATAGCTTTAAGAACAGCGCTATTCAATCAAAAAATATTAAAATTTCAATTTTTAGCTAAAAATAACGTTTTTCGGTCATTTTTTTCAACTCCATAAAAATAATTTTTTTTTTTTTTTTTTTTTTTTTTTAACATTAAAATTTCGAATAATTCGAATAGTTAATTTCATGACATACTTTAACAGTATTTCATAAGTCAAATATGATTAACAAATAACGTTTTTATTAAAAGAGTTATTTTAAAACAGGTCCGAATACTTCACGATCTTTCGTTCTTAAGATATTCTTAACACAGTCTAACAGACCAACGAACTCAATGACAAACTGACTAACGTACAGACGGACACCACTTTTTTTTATTTATTCATTAAGCTTAAAAACGTGTAAAACGTCAAAAAGAAAACTGATGATAGAAATTTTCAAATAATTCCATGTTTATATTATTACAGAGAACTAAAAAATTTTGTGTTTAAATGTACTTTTTTAAGGGCTATATACCTGAAAGAGGTATTTTAATTGCTATTTTCAAGTACAATTTTTTGCCAGATTAATAGAAACATATGGCTAAGACAGGATTAAGTATTTAAGCAATACATTTCTTTTAAGACATATTAATCACGCTTAAGTGAGAACTTGATCAATTTCGGGAATCCCTTTTTTGAAACAAAACACCGTAAGATTGGAGTGAAACATTTTTACTGATTTTTTTTTAACACGGTAGCTTTTCAGAAAGAAGTAAAGAACTCATAGATTTTTCCTTGTCATCAATCACAATTAAGTGGAAACTTGATGGATTACACTAACCTCTATTTTTCACTGAATTGTGACGGGGAAAAAAAATTGAGGAATTCTTTTTATAATGTTTTGTGAAAACGAATGATATAAAGCGAAATGTAATATAACAGATTTTTATTTATTTATTAGTACGACCGGACTATTTCTTTCAATCTGCCATTTCACGTCGTTACCAGATTATAGTGTTCTACTCCAAAAATGCCTGCCAATATCCAAATTTAATTTCTTACTCTATCTTAAAATATTTTGTAAAATCCGTAAAAACTTATATACTACTGCTTACTCTGACCACAGAGCCAGCGGGTCTAGGCTGAGTATATCCTGATTATTTAGACTAGAGAGAGAGAGAGGGTGAGTTTTTTCAGATATTTTTATACTAAAACTGTGAAATTTATTTAAAATGTGTGTTATTTTACGGTTTATAAGATGAGTATATTGATATTAATTACGTTTTTGAGAAATTAATGGATTAATATTAATTAATCTGGGATGAATTTTGAGTATAATTTAAATATCAAATAATTGTTTTGTAGTTTTTTTTTTTTTTTTTTTTTTTAATATTGTGTTTTGTTCTGTAGAAATTGAAACTGTTAATTATTAATAGTAGATACGAAATTGTTATTAAAATTATTTTACTAATTAAAATATTTAGTAAATGAGTACTAAGCAATTCGGGGAAGATACTATACAATTAATGCATTCAAAATTTATTAATTTATTTGGAAATAGAAATCAATACATTATTTGAATAGGTATTTAAGAATTTTACTGAGCACCCTCTATTATTATTATTATTATTATTATTATTATTATTATTATTATTATTTTGAAAGAGTGTTAAAACAAAAATATAAGTAGTCCTGTCGTACTAAATTAAATTCTGTCATTGACAGGACTTCATTCATAGTTTTTTTTTTTTTTTTTTTTACCACAGCAATCAATAGATAGATTATCTGATAAATCTATTTAATTTTTACTGTTATTATTATTATTATTATTATTATTATTATTATTATTATTTATCCAAACTTAAAATTAAATGAAAAATATGACACAAGTTCAAGTTACAGAATAATTATTAGCATATAAAAGCTCTACACTGACTACTGATAGAGATTTGCATATCTAGACGTTTTGTAGAATATCTAAAGAATTACTTGATGGATTTTCTTAGAACTTCAGGGTTTCAAAGAGCATGATATATTTCAGATATTTCAGTGAATATCTTGTTCTGAATATAAAAAGGGAGCCAGTAACAAGTTAAAGAAAAGAAATAATTGGAATCACCCTGTAAAAAACAATGATTGGGATGAGTTTTAGCTTTAGCATATGATTGTGATGCTTCTATTAATTGTTTATATTCATTTGTATGAGAGTATCATATTATATCTTTATGGAGATACAAAGGTTTCTTTCTTTCTTTTTTTTTTTTTTTTTTTTTTTTTTCTTTAACAAAATCAAGAACATTTTGTACTTTTTTCGTTTATAACATATAAAACCAATGCAATATTATTTTCAAAACATTTGACATAATACAGCACCGTCGACATACTTCATATTTCTTCTATCATAATATAAAAATGTTAAATAATTAATAAAATATGACCTTTTTTTTTTTTTTTTTTTTTTTTTTAATAAGTAATATTTAACTGCGCGTAGGGTTAGCAAAATTTGTTTTGCCTAATTTATTAGTGAAATTTATAGAGAACTTTCTACAAGTAAATATTGTTAAAATAAATTCAAAAAATCTTTTGTCGATAAAATAAGTTAAATTACAAATACTCTCAAAAAGACGAAAATCGATAAAAGTTTTTATTTTATTTATTTATTTTATTTTATTTTTATTTTTAATGAGCATAAATCATATTACTATTAATTGGTTCAAAATAAAAATTTTTAATGGTTTTATTTTATTTTGAAATCGAATGAAATTCGATTTATTGTATCGGTGATATCTTTCTGAAGAGAAGTGGTGTATTGTGACCATATTAGAGTACATTTACAATATATCAGGATTAATAACTATGACCATTTACCAATTACAGAGACATAGTTTGTGCAAATTAAATGAAGACTACTGCGGTGATATTTATGATAATTAATTGCCTTTCTACAATTTTACAAAACTTAGACTTATTACAGAAGCTTGAAACACTGCATATTGAAAAAAGAAACTCATTGCCTTTAACGGCTGAAAACTATAATGTTTTCCTTCTTGCCAGAGACTTAACTTTATGGGACTTCAAACAGTATCTGTGTAGAGTTCGACAACGATTTAAAGCTTGGTATGACATTTCATTAAAGAAATTTGCAAACATTACCCTATTAAAAAAAACTAATCTTGCTAATATTCTTCTTAGTCTACATTCTTGAATAAATATCTTTACTTCACTCTTTTGGTGATGAGATTTTATGGACCGCAAACTACAATTGGTATATATATATATATATATATATATACATATATATATGTACTCGAAAAAGGATTTTTGGTGTAATATTATTAAAGGAGCTTAAAAATACCGTCTACTGAAAAAAGAAACTGTTTTTTTTTTATTTCTGACTCTTAACTCTTGAAAAATATATTTATTTCCTTCTTCTTATTTATTTGGTTTTATGGGACTTTGTAAAATATCTGTATTGAGTTCAACAGTGATTTAAAGCTTAGTATGACCTTTCATTACCTAAGCTCGTAAAAACATTATTACCTTATTTTAAAAACAAATAAACTTGTTTTCTTCTTACTCTAAACTCTTGAATAAATATCTTTTTACTTCATTCCTTTGAGAATGAAAATTTTATGGATTTCATACTACAATCTATATATAGCTTGACAATGATTTTTGGTGTGACCTTATTACAAGAGTTTGAAAACGCTGCATACTGAAAATAGAAACTCATTGTCTTCCTAACTCCTGAAAAACATAGTTATTTCCTTCTTTCCAGTGATTTAACTTTAAGGACTTCAAATAGTATCTCTATAGAGTTCGACAACGATTTAAAGCTAGATATGACCTTTTATTACCGATGCTTGTAAACGTTACCATATTGCATATAAATGGCGAAATTTTAATTTACTCTGGAGCATTTTTAGCCCCGCCTTTATTTCGCACCACTTTATTGATAGAAAATTTTTCTACAATGTATAAATTCGATAAAATAAGAAAAAATTACTTTTAAAAAATAAGTGGTGTGAAATAAAAGCGTGACTAAAAATACTCTGGAATAAATTAAAATGTTAGCATACGTATATGCCATATTGAAAAAAATAAAATAAATAAGCCAATATTCTTCTTAATTTAAACTTTTGAATATTTTACTTCATTCTTATCGTGATCAAATTTTATGGGCTTCACACTGCAACCGATATATATATATATACTTGATAATGATTTCTGGTGTAATTTTATTACAGAAGCTTAAAAACACTGCTTACTGAAAAGAAAAGAAAAAAAAAAACTGGTGATTTTTAACTCCTGAAAAATATAATTCTTTTCTTCTTCCCAGTGATTTAACTTTATGGGACTTCAAATAGTACCTGTATAGAGTTCAACAATGATTTAAAGCTGGGTATGACCTTTTATTACCGAAGCTTGTAAAAGTTACCATACGGAGAAAATAAAATAAATAAGTCAATATTACTCTAAACTTTTGAATAAATTACTTTATTCTTTTGGGATGAAAATTTTATGAATTCCACACTACAATCTATATGTAACTTTACAATGATTTTGGGTGTGACTTTATTACAGAAACTTGAAAACACTGTATAATGAAAATAGAAACTCATTGTCTTCCTAACACTTAATTTCTAAAAAATATAATTATTTCCTTCTTTCCCGTGATTTAACTTTATGGGGCTTCAAATAGTATCTTATAGAGTTCGACAACGATTTAAAGCTTGGTATAACTTTTTATTACCGAAACTTGTAAACGCTACACGTTTGAAAAAAAAAAAAAAATGCTAGTGTTCTTCTTACTCTAAACTCTTGAATAAATATTTCTATTTCATTCTTTTTGGTGGTAAAAACTTTCTAGACCTCACACTACAGTCGGTATAAAACTCGAGAATGGTTTTGGGTGTGACCTTATTACAGGATCTTGAAAACATTACCCACTGAAAGAAATAACCCAGTGTCCTTCTGACTCTAAACTCATGAGGAAACATAATTAGTTAACTCAAGTAAAAACAATGAAGCTCAACAATGAACCTTTCGGAAGTGATTGTATCTAGAAAGGTGATGATGCTTATAATAAACAGTCTCATCCCAAAAGAATCGATAAGATAATTCTAGGAATAATTTTTCCTCATAATCCACAGGCAATAACCGTTCATGAATCGTTTCACTATTTAACCAAGACGAGATCACAATCTTTTGCATTATACCTTTACAGAATAGGAGTGTCATAATCTTCATTTGTCACGGCTGTTATTAATAACCCGCAACATATGCTTTGTTTTCTTATTTGTTATACGTATCTGATTGTGAGTTAACACAAATGGACTTGCAGGACCTGAAATTCAGCTATTTATACAGGACGCCTACCAATTTTCCTGAACTAACCAACTATATTATTCGAAAGAACATCTAATAGATTGTTTATACCTCAATTTTGAAGAAAATCGTTAGAGCCGCTTTTGAGATATGGACCCACTTCCGAATTTCCAATTTCCACTAAAATTTGGAAAATTCATCTGTACACCAGACTTGTTTCAATTCTACAGTTTCGTAGTTCTATCTTTATTAGTTTCCGAGATATAATAACCAGAAGATTCCCGCATACATACACAAATACACACACACACATACACACTATTGCCAAAAACCACTTTTTTGGACTCAGGACACCTTAAAACATGTAAATCAGGTGAAATCTCGATATGGAATTTTTGGACCGAATGCAAATACTTCCATTACTCACGGTAGTCGAGTAATGAAAATAAAAAGTACATGAAGAACTACTGAATTTGTAATAAATAAATAAAGTAAAAGAAAAACAAGAAAGAAAGACGAACTGTGAGACAAAAATGTTGGTATTTTACGATAAAGAATAAGAATTTTGTAATTGTATAGTATGATATTTTTTTCTTTTTTTTTTATTCTTTCAGTTTTGTTTAGTTTAATTGTTGATGCTTATTTATTAAGATCTAATTTTCTAACTATCCAGTTTGTTATTACTAGCAGGCTTTGTTCGCTTCACTGGTCACCGTACTTAAACTCTTAAACAAATTTTAAGACGTAAATAAATAATTGAATCACTAATTTGTTATACAATTACTTTATAAATGCTCTCTTAACCCCTTAACGCGTGCTGTCCTCGCTGCGAGGACTCAAAATTTAAGATCCAGCTGCAAAAATTCATCCCGGAAATTTTTTGGCAAAAATTTACGTTTATAACGTAGCAGAAAAGGCTGGTTTTTTTTTAACCTTATAATTTAAAAATTTTTTAGTTTAATTTAGTTCATGAATTCCGGTGGCAATATAATTTAAATGATCCGAATTGTCTTGCGCCGCAAAGGGTTAAAATGAAAGAGTGAAAATGCCTCGAAGAAACACGCTCTCTCATCCTGAGTTAAATTTACTAAATTGAATGAGTTAGCATAATGCACTCAAACTTGAGTTATTTATTGTATTTATTGTATTTGAGTAATTTATTTCTTTTATTAATAATTTTGATACAATGTTTTGAATAAACTGGATCAGTTTATAATGGCGTTGCCCATTGCACTTGCGTGCTACTGAAATGAAGTACTGAAGAAATGCGTTGCAGCGAGAACGATGTTGCCACTTACAAGTGGATGAATGAGCAGAATAACTCAAGTATCGATAAATGTCGATAACTCAAGTTCCCTTGACCCTACAAGGCTCAATTTTTTTTTTTTTTTTTAGTGCGCGACAAAAATATATAGGTTGTAATTAGTGATCAGAAGATAGGAAAAACTTATAAAAATAAAAATAAAGCCATATTTTACGGAAAAAGGAACTTTTTAGCTCAATGTACCGTATGTGGAACATACATAAAAATAGGATTTACTGATACGATTACCATTGTAATATTAAAAAAAAAAAAAAAAAAAAAACTTATCTCTGCAAAATATACACTTCGTTTTAACACACAGTATTTTTTTCTTTTTTTTCCCGAGTCAAAACTGTTCAATAACTATTCTTTTTTTGTTTTTGAATTCAGATAAACGACTAACGTATCACTTTCATTCAAATTTCCCACTGAGTGCACTATAACAGAAACACGAACGACATCTTTAGGTAAAGATTCGTATTACTACATTGCTAAATGTCAGTAGCTTCTATCAAGATGTCAAGAGATGTCGCTACTAATAGTTTTATAGCTATAGGAACGATTAAAGTCGGTGTTCCACACATGGAACTGGGTGCCTTGTAGAATTAAATAAAAAGCTACTAATTAGCTCAAAGAATTGCATATTTAACTGAAGTCGATTTAAAAAAAAAATAATTTTACTCGACATGGTGAATTAACTCATTTATTTTGAGAGGGTATATACTTATAAAACTTTATTATTATTATTATTATTATTATTTTTAAGAAGAAGTATTAAATAAATATATGACTTTTGGTAACTATTTTCAGAAAAAAAAAAAAAAGCGTGATATACAGCCGTTAATGAAATGTATGACATTTAATTATTTGAATTTCAGCGTGTTGATTTGAAACACGGTTAACTTAATATAAACTAAACATGCATTGCACATTAGTTTGTGCACCATTAAGTCAAGGAAAAACACATTAGACTATTTGATTGATATAGAAATTTATATACAAAAATTAAATATTAAAAATAGGAAATGTATATTTTTCATTTTTTATCACTAATAACAAGAATATTTAATGATTTTATTAGGACGTCAGTTTTATCAGAAATATTTGATGATACAGGCTTAATTTTTCCCTTTTTTTTTAATTCATGTGTGAATAAATGTTTCTTTTTATGTTAAAAAATTAAATTAATTAAAAAAATTATAAGATTTTTTTTTATTAGCATGAGCATGAAATAAAAATTCAAAGAAAAATGTCGGGGGTAAGTCGCAAAAGTAGCATAAAATATGAATTTCTTAAAAATCTAATAAGAATATTGAAAATCTAATGATATCTTGCAAAAAAATTTCAAAACTGTACATGCCATACTTTTTTTCTTTTTACTTTAAAAAGAGATAGACAGACAAAAACTTTTTTTTTTTAATAAATAACGTTACTCAATAAATACAACGTTACTCAATAATTACATAACATGATATGCGTGTCCCATGTATTTGCTTTTGTTAAATTGGTGTGTTTATAGCTTTAAGAACAGCGCTATTCAATCAAAAAATATTAAAATTTCAATTTTTAGCTAAAAATAACGTTTTTCGGTCATTTTTTTCAACTCCATAAAAATAATTTTTTTTTTTTTTTTTTTTTTTTTTTTTAACATTAAAATTTCGAATAATTCGAATAGTTAATTTCATGACATACTTTAACAGTATTTCATAAGTCAAATATGATTAACAAATAACGTTTTTATTAAAAGAGTTATTTTAAAACAGGTCCGAATACTTCACGATCTTTCGTTCTTAAGATATTCTTAACACAGTCTAACAGACCAACGAACTCAATGACAAACTGACTAACGTACAGACGGACACCACTTTTTTTTATTTATTCATTAAGCTTAAAAACGTGTAAAACGTCAAAAAGAAAACTGATGATAGAAATTTTCAAATAATTCCATGTTTATATTATTACAGAGAACTAAAAAATTTTGTGTTTAAATGTACTTTTTTAAGGGCTATATACCTGAAAGAGGTATTTTAATTGCTATTTTCAAGTACAATTTTTTGCCAGATTAATAGAAACATATGGCTAAGACAGGATTAAGTATTTAAGCAATACATTTCTTTTAAGACATATTAATCACGCTTAAGTGAGAACTTGATCAATTTCGGGAATCCCTTTTTTGAAACAAAACACCGTAAGATTGGAGTGAAACATTTTTACTGATTTTTTTTTAACACGGTAGCTTTTCAGAAAGAAGTAAAGAACTCATAGATTTTTCCTTGTCATCAATCACAATTAAGTGGAAACTTGATGGATTACACTAACCTCTATTTTTCACTGAATTGTGACGGGGAAAAAAAATTGAGGAATTCTTTTTATAATGTTTTGTGAAAACGAATGATATAAAGCGAAATGTAATATAACAGATTTTTATTTATTTATTAGTATGACAGGACTATTTCTTTCAATCTGCCATTTCACGTCGTTACCAGATTATAGTGTTCTACTCCAAAAATGCCTGCCAATATCCAAATTTAATTTCTTACTCTATCTTAAAATATTTTGTAAAATCCGTAAAAACTTATATACTACTGCTTACTCTGACCACAGAGCCAGCGGGTCTAGGCTGAGTATATCCTGATTATTTAGACTAGAGAGAGAGAGAGGGTGAGTTTTTTCAGATATTTTTATACTAAAACTGTGAAATTTATTTAAAATGTGTGTTATTTTACGGTTTATAAGATGAGTATATTGATATTAATTACGTTTTTGAGAAATTAATGGATTAATATTAATTAATCTGGGATGAATTTTGAGTATAATTTAAATATCAAATAATTGTTTTGTAGTTTTTTTTTTTTTTTTTTTTAATATTGTGTTTTGTTCTGTAGAAATTGAAACTGTTAATTATTAATAGTAGATACGAAATTGTTATTAAAATTATTTTACTAATTAAAATATTTAGTAAATGAGTACTAAGCAATTCGGTGAAGATACTATACAATTAATGCATTCAAAATTTATTAATTTATTTGGAAATAGAAATCAATACATTATTTGAATAGGTATTTAAGAATTTTACTGAGCACCCTCTATTATTATTATTATTATTATTATTATTATTATTATTATTATTTTGAAAGAGTGTTAAAACAAAAATATAAGTAGTCCTGTCGTACTAAATTAAATTCTGTCATTGACAGGACTTCATTCATAGTTTTTTTTTTTTTTTTTTTACCACAGCAATCAATAGATAGATTATCTGATAAATCTATTTAATTTTTACTGTTATTATTATTATTATTATTATTATTATTATTATTATTATTATTTATCCAAACTTAAAATTAAATGAAAAATATGACACAAGTTCAAGTTACAGAATAATTATTAGCATATAAAAGCTCTACACTGACTACTGATAGAGATTTGCATATCTAGACGTTTTGTAGAATATCTAAAGAATTACTTGATGGATTTTCTTAGAACTTCAGGGTTTCAAAGAGCATGATATATTTCAGATATTTCAGTGAATATCTTGTTCTGAATATAAAAAGGGAGCCAGTAACAAGTTAAAGAAAAGAAATAATTGGAATCACCCTGTAAAAAACAATGATTGGGATGAGTTTTAGCTTTAGCATATGATTGTGATGCTTCTATTAATTGTTTATATTCATTTGTATGAGAGTATCATATTATATCTTTATGGAGATACAAAGGTTTCTTTCTTTCTTTTTTTTTTTTTTTTTTTTCTTTAACAAAATCAAGAACATTTTGTACTTTTTTCGTTTATAACATATAAAACCAATGCAATATTATTTTCAAAACATTTGACATAATACAGCACCGTCGACATACTTCATATTTCTTCTATCATAATATAAAAATGTTAAATAATTAATAAAATATGACCTTTTTTTTTTTTTTTTTTTTTTTAATAAGTAATATTTAACTGCGCGTAGGGTTAGCAAAATTTGTTTTGCCTAATTTATTAGTGAAATTTATAGAGAACTTTCTACAAGTAAATATTGTTAAAATAAATTCAAAAAATCTTTTGTCCATAAAATAAGTTAAATTACAAATACTCTCAAAAAGACGAAAATCGATAAAAGTTTTTATTTTATTTATTTATTTTATTTTATTTTTATTTTTAATGAGCATAAATCATATTACTATTAATAGGTTCAAAATAAAAATTTTTAATGGTTTTATTTTATTTTGAAATCGAATGAAATTCGATTTATTGTATCGGTGATATCTTTCTGAAGAGAAGTGGTGTATTGTGACCATATTAGAGTACATTTACAATATATCAGGATTAATAACTATGACCATTTACCAATTACAGAGGCATAGTTTGTGCAAATTAAATGAAGACTACTGCGGTGATATTTATGATAATTAATTGCCTTTCTACAATTTTACAAAACTTAGACTTATTACAGAAGCTTGAAACACTGCATATTGAAAAAAGAAACTCATTGCCTTTAACGGCTGAAAACTATAATGCTTTCCTTCTTGCCAGAGACTTAACTTTATGGGACTTCAAACAGTATCTGTGTAGAGTTCGACAACGATTTAAAGCTTGGTATGACATTTCATTAAAGAAATTTGCAAACATTACCCTATTAAAAAAAACTAATCTTGCTAATATTCTTCTTAGTCTACATTCTTGAATAAATATCTTTACTTCACTCTTTTGGTGATGAGATTTTATGGACCGCAAACTACAATTGGTATATATATATATATATATATATATATATACATATATATATGTACTCGAAAAAGGATTTTTGGTGTAATATTATTAAAGGAGCTTAAAAATACCGTCTACTGAAAAAAGAAACTGTTTTTTTTTTTATTTCTGACTCTTAACTCTTGAAAAATATATTTATTTCCTTCTTCTTATTTATTTGGTTTTATGGGACTTTGTAAAATATCTGTATTGAGTTCAACAGTGATTTAAAGCTTAGTATGACCTTTCATTACCTAAGCTCGTAAAAACATTATTACCTTATTTTAAAAATAAATAAACTTGTTTTCTTCTTACTCTAAACTCTTGAATAAATATCTTTTTACTTCATTCCTTTGAGAATGAAAATTTTATGGATTTCATACTACAATCTATATATAGCTTGACAATGATTTTTGGTGTGACCTTATTACAAGAGTTTGAAAACGCTGCATACTGAAAATAGAAACTCATTGTCTTCCTAACTCCTGAAAAACATAGTTATTTCCTTCTTTCCAGTGATTTAACTTTAAGGACTTCAAATAGTATCTCTATAGAGTTCGACAACGATTTAAAGCTAGATATGACCTTTTATTACCGATGCTTGTAAACGTTACCATATTGCATATAAATGGCGAAATTTTAATTTACTCTGGAGCATTTTTAGCCCCGCCTTTATTTCGCACCACTTTATTGATAGAAAATTTTTCTACAATGTATAAATTCGATAAAATAAGAAAAAATTACTTTTAAAAAATAAGTGGTGTGAAATAAAAGCGTGACTAAAAATACTCTGGAATAAATTAAAATGTTAGCATACGTATATGCCATATTGAAAAAAATAAAATAAATAAGCCAATATTCTTCTTAATTTAAACTTTTGAATATTTTACTTCATTCTTATCGTGATCAAATTTTATGGGCTTCACACTGCAACCGATATATATATATACTTGATAATGATTTCTGGTGTAATTTTATTACAGAAGCTTAAAAACACTGCTTACTGAAAAGAAAAGAAAAAAAAAACTGGTGATTTTTAACTCCTGAAAAATATAATTCTTTTCTTCTTCCCAGTGATTTAACTTTATGGGACTTCAAATAGTACCTGTATAGAGTTCAACAATGATTTAAAGCTGGGTATGACCTTTTATTACCGAAGCTTGTAAAAGTTACCATACGGAGAAAATAAAATAAATAAGTCAATATTACTCTAAACTTTTGAATAAATTACTTTATTCTTTTGGGATGAAAATTTTATGAATTCCACACTACAATCTATATGTAACTTTACAATGATTTTGGGTGTGACTTTATTACAGAAACTTGAAAACACTGTATAATGAAAATAGAAACTCATTGTCTTCCTAACACTTAATTTCTAAAAAATATAATTATTTCCTTCTTTCCCGTGATTTAACTTTATGGGGCTTCAAATAGTATCTTATAGAGTTCGACAACGATTTAAAGCTTGGTATAACTTTTTATTACCGAAACTTGTAAACGCTACACGTTTGAAAAAAAAAAAAAAAATGCTAGTGTTCTTCTTACTCTAAACTCTTGAATAAATATTTCTATTTCATTCTTTTTGGTGGTAAAAACTTTCTAGACCTCACACTACAGTCGGTATAAAACTCGAGAATGGTTTTGGGTGTGACCTTATTACAGGATCTTGAAAACATTACCCACTGAAAGAAATAACCCAGTGTCCTTCTGACTCTAAACTCATGAGGAAACATAATTAGTTAACTCAAGTAAAAACAATGAAGCTCAACAATGAACCTTTCGGAAGTGATTGTATCTAGAAAGGTGATGATGCTTATAATAAACAGTCTCATCCCAAAAGAATCGATAAGATAATTCTAGGAATAATTTTTCCTCATAATCCACAGGCAATAACCGTTCATGAATCGTTTCACTATTTAACCAAGACGAGATCACAATCTTTTGCATTATACCTTTACAGAATAGGAGTGTCATAATCTTCATTTGTCACGGCTGTTATTAATAATCCGCAACATATGCTTTGTTTTCTTATTTGTTATACGTATCTGATTGTGAGTTAACACAAATGGATCAGGGAAACTAATAGATGAATGAGTTTTTTATTTTTCCTCATAATCAAAAGGAAATGAAGCCTGAAAGGCTTTCTCCTATTATTTAAGTACTGATGATTATATTTAATCAGTTAATAACTAATTATCTGATTGTGGTATTTTAAGCTTTATTGTTAATAATCCTTAATGGAAATAAATTTTGGTTGAGTTGAAAAAAAAAAAATTTAATTGTAAAATATGTTTGGATGGCCGTGGGTTATTTAAGTTCAGTTTAAAAACAGCTTTAGAATTCTTGCGATGTGAAACATCAGTAACACAGTGATTATAGGCGCTTTTGTAGATAATCACGAAAAATTTTATTAAAAATTTTATTTGATATATTACTCTCGTATAGGTGACCATTTTATATAATTATTATTATTGGATAAGTAGCGTTGAAGTGATTTTAATAACATTGGAGTGGGAGCTCAAAAAGTTTACTTCACCGCTTAGTTGTTGTTGATGAAGTGGTGCTTCGATTTCGAAATGATAAGTCATAATCTTCGCTTGTTATAGTTATCAATAACAACACACAATATGCTTTATTTTCATTATTTTTCATACAGTCTGAGTTAACACAAATAAAACAGGTTAAATTAATAAATGAATAAGTTTTTATTTTTCCTAATAGTCAAAAGGAAACGACGGCTGGAGGGCTTTCTCCCGTTATTCAAAAACTAATTATTATATTTAGTCAATTAATTTGCAGTAATCTGATTGCAGTAACTAACGCAAAATATTTTTAATGTAAATGAGATTTAGATTATTTTTTTTCATTTATGTTGTGTATATATGTATTATTTTAAAAGTTTTGAATAATTTGAATAATTATATATATATATATATATATATATAAGACTAAGATTTGAATAACTCATTTGTTATTTAAAAAATAATAATCAATGAACTATAATAAGGCTAAACTTTTTAGTCAGACATCAAAGTAAATATTACCATGTTAAAATAATTAGTAAAATGTTTAATTATGAGCGAAAAATCTATTTTATGTAGCATATATTCCATGAGGCTCTGTAATAAGGTTCAGAAAAGCTATGTTATAGAATATGAATTCTTCTCCAAATTACAGAAATAATATTAACAGTAGGCTGTTGTACAATTATTGTTCGTACTAATTGAACTGTCATAATTTTCATTCATTGTAGTTATTTTTTATAACTTACAATTTGTTTTGTTTTCATTACTCATTATACAAATCTGAGTTAACTCTGAGTTAACACAAAGGGAATTAAAATCCTAACAATTGAATGGGGTTTTATACATCCGCATAATGAAAAAGAAATGAAGCCGTGGAGGGCTTTCTCCTATTATCCAAAAACTGATGATAATATGTAATCAGTTGATTAGTAATTATCTGATTTGGTATTTAAAGCCTTAATCAAAAGGAACCTTAATGAAAAAACAATTCTGGTTTATCCTTTCTTTTATATTAAAAAGAATAACTAAATATTACTTAAAGAACTTAAGAAATAATCAAAGAAATATACAAAATATTTTTTCTCAAAGCTAAAGACCTAATCTGTATATAAACCTGATTAGGTTGGTTGTACGATTTAAGGCCGATTGACTCCTGATGTGTCCTAGGCCTACAGGAGGAATGCCCTCCGTGGGGGTCTTTCTAAAAACCTGATTAGGAGTACAGTCGGATGTTACCAGATTAAAATAATTCAGAAAAATGCTTAATTGTTAGGAAGACAACTTTCTAGTTCTGGAATATGCATTTTTCTTTTAGTTACAGAAATCATCTGAACAAAAAGACTGTAATACATTTGACTGAATTAATGTGAAACCCTCTTTAATGCAATAATAATAATAATAATAAGGAATAAAGTTATTATTTTCTTGTGTTCATAAGGATTATTTGAACTAATTTCAAGATCTAAGAGAAATAACTAGGGCAAAAGCATCAGGAATGGACATTTTATAATTTAAACTCTGAAAAATAAGCTTTCTAATTTTTAAATATATTCGAGCTGCATTCAGGATTGTTTGCATGCTCCTCTACTATAACTGTCTTGAATTATCAATATTTTAAGACTTCAGTTTTGTAATAAGATTAGTTTAACTGAAGTTTTTTAAACTTCCTATCATTTTTCCAGTTTCTCTTGAAGTTTTGAATTAAATTTTGTTAAAATTTTGTTTACTTTGTCTCTGCTTATTTTTAAATTATTTATTAACTTTTCCTTTTATACGACTGTAATAAATGTGCAAAATTCATTTATTGTGATAATTTTTTAATTTTGCGTTAACTTATAATATTTTTATAGATATCCCCAATTAGTAACTCGTTTTTGATACAATATTCTTGTTAAATTAAAAATAATTTCAGCATTGTCTTTATCAAGGGCTAAATTCTTTCAAATTTTCTTTTAATTTTTACTTATTATCGTCAATAGAAACAACGATATATAATAAATTTCTCGTTATTATTACTTTTTCCACATCTTACTACTCACACCAAGTTGATTTGACAGGTCAGCAAAAAGAATGTTTTAATTATAAAACTCTTGATAAAGACTTCAAACACGCTGATGACTGGCAAGATTACTGACACATGAATAACTGTGAGACAAGTGATTACACCGGGTATTTTAATAACAGTTGACGAAAAGACTTTGTTAAAATTTTAGTTACGTAGTATTTATCAATCTAAGTAATGTATCATTTCATTGCTCTATTATATCAAGTGAAATCTGACCTTTCTATTATCACGATAGAGCGTTGTAATGAATACAAGCATATATATATGTATATATTTTTAATTAATGTTTGAAAAACACTTTGCTGTTCACTACGTATTCAAAACGTTGCAATTAATCCAATTTTCGCTAACTTCTGAAGAGATGCTCTCGTTTTTGAAACAAAAAAGTTCTTTTGAATTTTCACTAATTGCATAATTATCCTTTGTAATATTGCGCATAGTTTTCTGCGCGTAATTGTAAAGCTGTATTTACACTACATAAAACTCTTGATAAAAGCTTTAAATACGCTGACGATTGGCGTGATTACTGAGACATAAATAACTGGGAGATAATTAATTAAACAGTTCATTTTAATAACAGTTGATGAAAAGACTGAGTAAATTTTAGTTACATAGTATTTATCATTCTTTACAATGTATCATTTCGTTTCTGTGTACCGAATAAACTCTATTTTTTCCATTGCCGTGACAGAGTGTTGTAAATTACACAAACACATATACAGAGTTCATATAATTAAAGATCGTCTATTCAGACGGCCTTTTTTAAAAGATATCCATGAGATAAAAAAAAAAAAAAAAAAGAGAAATTTATTTAAGTTTTCATTAGTTTTGCAATTATTATTCGTAATAAAACTTTTATATGCATAAATATTGTTTTCGTGCTACAAAACGTGCATAAAATGTTAGAAATATTTCATTTTGTTGAGCAATTTTATCATACACTGACTACCAACAAGTATTTGGAAACCTATGCAAATGACGATATCTGCGGTCCTGAGGTACGTCACGGCCTCCGCCGGTATATATCGTGTAGGAAATAGCATCGGCATTAGTCGCATGCAAGATGCCGCGCAGTTCGGAGCTCTCTGATTTCGAGAAAGGTATAATTATCGGGTATCACAAATGTGGCCGATCCTTAAGGGACATATCTAGCGATCTGAAGTACCCAAAATCGACAGTGGCCTATGTGATTAAGAAGTGGAAGGTGAGCGGTGATTGTCGGAATGTGCCCCGAGTCGACCAACGAAACTGGGAAATAGAGACCGACGAGTGCTGTCCAGAGAAATTCGGAAGAACCGCCCCAACCGATGGCCCTCATCCGCGACGAGTTTCAACAGACATCCGGGAGTATTGTTTCAATGAATACCATCCGTAAGGAAGCACATCTGCTTGGTTTTCATGGTCGTGCTGCTGCCCATAAGCCTTTGATCACAAAGTCCAACCGCGCTGCTCGGTTAATGTGGTGCAAAGCACATCGAAATTGGACCGTCGATCAGTGGAAACGGGTTCTTTTTAGTGACGAATCAAGGTTCACCCTTTACCGTTCGGATGGCAGGGTCTGGGTCTGGCGTCTACCTGGAGAACGTCTCCTGCCAGAATGCATTGTGCCAACAGTCAAGTTCGGCGGAGGGGGAATTATGGTCTGGGGGTGTTTCTCCCGGTATGGACTGGGACCCTTGGTCCCCATTCATGGTAAGCTCAACTCCGATGCCTACTGCACTATTTTGGATGACAATGTGCTTCCTACGTTGCGGCAGTTTTACGGGTTGGACCCCTGTTACTTTCAGGACGACAATGCCAGTTGTCATGTTTCGACGTTAACCAAGGCTTGGTATGGTGCCAATGGAGTTCATCGAATGGATTGGCCTGCCCAGAGCCCAGACCTGAACCCTATCGAGAACCTCTGGGACGAGTTGCATCGCCGAATTCAGGGGTGCACTACCCGTCCAAAATCGGTGAAGGAACTTCTATGTCTTCTCCAAGCCGAGTGGAAGAAAATATCACTAGCTGTCATACAAAGACTTGTGGAAAATATGCCCCGGAGGGTTCACGCTGTAATTGCCTCTCGTGGAGGCTCTACCAACTATTGATTTTGAATAAAGTTAGTTTTTCTTTTCTATCACAGATGTCCAAATACTTATTGGTAGTCAGTGTATTTAAATAAAAATTGAAAGTAAAATTTAAAACACGTGCAGTACAAGTTTTTTTCACTGTAGTATTTTTAACTGGATTTTTGTTTCACTCAACTGTATCACAGAATCTAGTGCTACTTAAAAAAAAAAAAATCAAACGTATTAATGTTTTCCGAATAGCTATGGCTCATTAATGTTATTATTATTATTTTTTTATTGTTAATTAATTAATGATAAACTATTTCTTATACTTTATTGAATTATCCATCAAACTCAAATTTTGGTTATAAAGAAATAATTATTAAAAAAAATAACTCGTAGCTGAAATTCATGATTCTTCTCCCTATTTACTATTATTATTTTTTTTTTACATTATTTCCCATTCAAATGTTACCTTTTCGCACCTGTTGCCAGCTAAGCAAAAAAGTTCAATTGAATGAAGAAATTATCATTATGATATTTACTAAGTTAGATATCGATGACATAAATGATAAATGGATGGATTTTTATTGAAATTTTGAGAAAATTTTTTGAAATTTAATGATTAAACACTGTTTATACGTTTCATTGTTGCGTAAAATTCAAAAACTTTTAAAATGAGAAAATTAAAAACATTTAAAATATAAAAACACACTTTATTTAAAAACATAAAATACATGACAAATCTGCTAAAAATTAGCCTTCTTCAGTGTCTATACATCAAATGAAAAACAATTAAAATTTAGCAGTAAAACATCAGAATAAAATTAAATACTCAAAAGTGCGTTTTTAGCCTCGTCCGAAGGAGGAGAAGGTTTTAACCTCGTGAACAAACCTTCTTCGAGAGTCATAACTGTTTACATTGGAAGCTCTAGAATCTTAATATTAAAGAAATTTCGAATATGTTTGGTGTCTGAATGATTAATTTAGATTTAAAATCACAAGATATATAGGAACGTTTAATTCTGATATCATCAGTTCTGCCTGTTTCACAAATTTATGTAGAATTACATTTTTACATTATCTATATATATGGTAGAGAAAGTATTGCTTTTGGGTCAAATTTTTGAAATCGAGTTTTTGTTATATTTACACGTTTTGAGGTTCCCTGAATCTAAAAATCATATTTTTAGCGGTCGGTCTGTGTGTATTTCTGTTATCAGCATATCTCAAGAACAAATAATAACAGAAATTTCAAACTTGGTATTTTAAATGTGTATCATATACGGATGCTACACTAAACTTTTCGTTAAGATAAAGCAAATGGTTCGCGTACAGGGACACCCAAGAGGATTCAAATAACATTACGTCTATGGGGGAAATAGCAGGTAAGCAGAGTGTAACATCTATAGACTGCACTAAACCAAATGAAACAAATATATATATATATATATATACATATATTATATGCGTACAAATATGTTTCAGGTAAAATATGGTATGGAAATCCTTCACTGTTCGTTTACAGGGCTACACAAAAGAACTAGAATATTGTGCGACAATACTTGAAAATTGATGGAAATTCATTTCAGGTTGTGCCGTGCGTTATTAATATAGAATATTTATGTGCGTCATGTGGTGTGTACATAATTTTCAGAACATATACAGGAGTGCCAGTATTTAAGCCATAACATTCTTTTTTATTGTTAGTGGAAGTGCTTTACTATAATATTTTACCATGTCCAGGAAAGCTGCTCAGGAATTTAAATTAATTCCTCATGGCCATATGGTAAATATTTTATATTTCTTTTTAAGATAATTATTTATCGCTTTTGTTTTTGTACACATTTTGAGGCTTCCTGAATATCTAAGTCAAGTTTTTAACGCTTGGTCTTTGCCTGAGACACTTAGAGTAAATTAAAAGCAAATAATTTTAGGCGATCCAAATGTTTTATTTTGAAGTTATTACGTTTGTTACTAGAAAAGTTTGATCAATATTGATAAGTTTCAAGGAATGATGCGTGTGAAAGTTGTCTGAATAATTTTAAATGAACTTTTGAATTCAACAACAGATTTGAATTGTATATAAATTGAGGTACGATAATGAAACGGGAGTTGAGGGGGACGGTAGTCAAGTAGTTTTAATTTTCAAATAAAGCTGTTCCTTAGCCTAATTTGAATTGCTTTAACATAGGTTGACATAACAGTACTCTCTAGATTTTTTCTGCGACTCTCTTTCTTTTCTCTTCTTCTTCATTATATTGATACTTTTTCTCGTCTGTTGGGGGGGAGGAAGATTGGTTAAAGGAAATTTAAATTATGAAGTTCTTGATAAAGATTTTAACACACAAATGATGGCGAAAATGAATGATACTTTAATACCCATACATAAACGATCATAGATATATTTTAAATAACACTTGGAAAAAAGAAAACTGAGGTCATAGTATAACTTTTTTTAAAGAAGTCAGATTAATACACTTAAAAATAAAACATATCATTCTTGTTTCATTTTATCTATTTATTTATACATAAGGTCTAATTAGTCTCTAATTAGCAATATCTGGATAACTTTGTACTACAATTTTTATCCCATTTACGTCAATATCTCGGTATATTTCGTTATGAAGTTTTATCCACGCACTTTAAATTATTTTTACTTTAGTCTAATGAATTATTTATCAAATTCTTGGTTAAATAGAGTAAAAAATAAAAAAAATATATTAAAGAAAGTTAAAATTTATATTCTATAGATTTTACTGCAATTCTTTTCTTTTTACTTTCACTTTTATCATACTGTTATTTTTTCTCACCTGTTGCTAGTTGGTGAGGAAGATCGATTAGAGGATGTTCTAGCTATGAAATACTTGATAAAGATTTTCAACACACAGGTAATGGAGAAGATGAGTGATACGTTGATAACCGTGACATAAATGATCATAGATGAATTTTTAATAACATTTGGGAAGGGGGAGATGTTGTGGTTATCATCCAAATTTATCAGTCATGTATTTAATTATTAAAATTAACACGATCAGAAGAAAAATAAAAGAAATTATTCTTATTCTTATAGTACAATATTTTTATAATATATATTATAAAATATAAGAATTTTTTTTTTTTATTTATATATACATGTTTATTTAAATGTTAAAATATATGTTACTTAGTTTACTTGATTCTGTTCTTAAAAACTGGAGAAAAAATTATAATTATTGCTTGTTTTCTTTTATAAACTAACAAGTTCGAACAATAATAAAAATACAAATATAATTGTAGATCAGTTTCACTATTTTTAAAAATAACAATACAAAAGTATTATAGTAAAATTTGTAGCGGTAAAATTGCGACATTTAATAATATGCTTTAAAACGCTTTCGATGACTAATCCTAAATATATACACCATTTGTAAAAAGAATTTAAAAAACTGTGAATGAGAAATTTCGTAAAGTAACAGTGCTAATTTACATAAAGCTCTTATTGGAAAAATTTGCAAATAAAAATTTTACTAATCAAAAATAAATAAATAAGTACCAGTTTCAGAAAAATAATTAAAAACACCGTAATAACATGTTCTCATAATTTCATAAAATAGTGTTACAGAACCAATATGGCACACAGTTACAATTATTATTTACAATGAATGTCCTTTCAAAATTTTCAATTACAAATCTTTACTTGATACAATTTTTACTTCCATTAATCGACAACCGTAGGTAATGAAAGTATTGAATCCCGCCAAAAATTTCGATATCGAATTTTCATCTGATTTACATGTTTTAAAGTTTCCTGGATTTAAAAAAAAAAGAGGGGGGGGGTGATAGATTTAAATCTCAGAAATTGATGCTTCAATAAACCCCTTTACTGATTTTCTCCAGACTCGCTATATAAACTCTCTATATATGTCTTTACAACTTATGTACTTGTTTGTTACTATAGAAAAATTATTTGTTTATTGACTAGGTCAGTTTTATGTCTTCTGAACACACGATCTCCAAAGAGAGTTTATAATCTGTGGAGTAATACGTAATGAAAGTCATGCAGTTGTTACACATAAGTTTTTTTTTTTTTTTTTTTTTTTTTTTTGTAAAAATAGTAGAAAATTAAAAATTTCTATTAATCTTAATTTAATCTATTACTTCATTTTTTTAAGTGCCATTATACATCATCAGGAAAATTTTCATAATTTACTTAGTAAAGTAATTTTGCATAGTAAATTGTGGAAAATTTCCATATTTGCATACGGGAATTTTGCATAGTTTACTAATTCTGTAAAATAGCTTTTGCTACAATTCTTTAATTAATAACAAAATTAAATAGAGCTTAAGAAATGTGATAAAATATTTTTGCGTAATTCTTATAATTCCATAAAATAATTACGATTTCAGTTCTTTAGTTAACCCTTTAAGGTGCAACGTCTTCGCTTCAACACAGCAATTAATAAGTCCTAAAAGCAAAAATTCATTCAGGAATTTATTTAACAAAATTTTACTTTTATAACATAGCAGAAAAAAAATCATTTATTTCTTTTACCTTAATTTTGCTTGTAAATTCTGGTGCGAGTCAAATTTAAAGAGCACAATCTGCTTGCGCCTCAAAGGATAATGGCACTTTAATGCAAATGGTGAAAAAAAAATGCAAAAATAATCTATGTTTATAATTTCGCAAAATGATAATACGATACCATCATAACATGGTTTCAATCCTGTTATTATTTGCTACATTTTAATTAACGTATATTATAGCTTCACTCACAATTTTCCAGTTGACACAAAATTTTCTGTAATTGGTAAAATATGCGACAATTCTATTTACTACTCATTATTTTACAAAAAAAAAAAAAAAAAAAAAAAAAAAAAGTACTATCAGCTATACCTAAAACAATTTAATACTTACGTAACTTACTAATTCATATTAAAAAAACTTTGATCACATTCTCCAACCAAACTATATTAAAAAAAACAAAGTTGTAAGAAATATTATGAAATCATTTCACCATTTTCTCAAAATTCCCAAAATAATTGCACTGTCAATTATTTAGTTATTATCGCATTTTAAATGAAAATGATGGGGGGGGGGGGATGTAAAAATAATACCTATATACTCCCAATTTTGCAATGCTCTTATCATTTATTTTCTATACCCTTACTAAATTATATAATAGTTTCACATTCAATTTCTCAATTGATACATATTTTAGAGCAAATGAGAAAAAATCCAAAAATTCAATTTACTACTCATTATTTTACAAAAAAAAAAAATACATGTATCAGCCATATTTCAAACTATTTATAACTTTATTCCATATTTCATAGAATAAAACTTTAAATTTGTAAAATTTTTCGACTTCCCATTTCAATGGATTTACAAGTTTTGAGATGTCCTGAATAGGATTTGACCACTTTTAAAAAATGTACGTCTTTCTGTCTATGTGTGTGGCAAAAATTTTCTAATAAATCTAGCTCGGGGACAGTTGCCTAGAACATCACAAGAAGCTGCATTTAGACATAAATTAGTATTTACCAACTTTTGATGCATATCTCTCAAGAGGTGATGCTGCCGTCTCGATTTACCATAATAATCTTTAACATGTAAGATTAAGACAAAATTTCTTATAAATGTACACTAGAACGTTAGTTTTTAACAATATGTATATATATATATATATATATATATATATATATATATATATATATATATATATATATATATATATACAATACTATCAGTCAATCAGAAAAAAAAAAAAAAAAAAAAAAAAATACACATATCTTTGCACTGTTTCCCTTCCCCCCTCGTGGGTATTATAAATTTACAATATGGGCATTTTTCAAAAGAACCTCCAATACTTTTCAAACAAGTGGTCGAACCATGTGCGTAAATGAATTTTAAATAGCAATATGGATTTAAAAATAAATAAATAAATAAATAAAAAATCCCGAAAATGTAATTTTTTTTTAGATGTTGTCTGCAGAGCATAAAAAAAATCTTCTGCATTCTACGTTAAAAATTATTTTAAAAATAATTTACACTGCATATATTTGTATAAGAAAATATAGAAAAAAAAATTCTGAAGGTCACAAAATAGTAGTTTTTTACATAATTTGCTAATCCTTATAAAAATAATTTTAATTACAATTATTTAATTAAGACGACTTGGGGAAAGAACTGTCAGAAAAAATACTTATATATTTTCCCTTTTTCTTCTAATTCTACAAGATAATAACACATTGTAAATGTAATCCACACAAAAGACAGACTTGATTACAAATCTTAGCTGGCATAACTTCAAAATTATTAGAATTTCTATTAACATCTTCCCATGATTTCATAAAATAATACTACGTTATGAATATATTAAAAAGAAATCGCATATATGTAGTTTTTTTTATTGTTCCACTATTCATTAACTACAAAAATACTGCAGAAAATTATAACCTAAAATATATCATAAACCATTATACTTACCCAACACCTGTGATGTCTTCTTTCTCATATAGTTTCCGATTGACATATTCAATGAAAAAAGAAATCTAATTAAATCTACAAGTATATTGTAAATGTCACAGTAATCCACATAAAAGAAAGGGTTGATTACAATTTTTCAATTGACATGACTTTAAAATTACTTGAAATTTCATTAACATCTTTTCCTGATTTCCTAAAATAATCCTATATTAAACATACAGCAAGTTTAAAAAGATAATTCATCATCATGCAAATATTTTTTTGTTACTTTTCATCATTCAAAAATTGCCTTTAAATATTTACTGAAGTAGCTTATAACCCAAAATGTAAAAACAACTATAATTATCCAAAAGATGTGACATCTTCTTTCTCACATGACTGACATATTCAACAAAAAAAAATAAATCTAATTGAATTTATATAACTTTATTAAGAAATCAATAAGACTTACTTTTTACTTTTTACTAATTCACTCATTGTGCGGCAAAGGACAAAATATTACGTTGGGATTAATAATAACGAATAGAGAAAAAATAATTTTAGAAAACTTTTTTTTCTTTTGTCTTTTATGTGCCGCAAAAATAATTCTTGCATTTAAATTCTGAAATAGATTATGCCTGTTAAACGAATTGAATGTAATACAGAGGCTGTTCGCACATTTTTTAGACGATTTTGATGGAGTGTACTGAAGCAATTTACTCATATTTCGTGTTTTATTTGTTCAGTTTAATAGCCCTTGTTCTTAACTAACATTCTACATCATAATTTATATGATAATAATGCTTTTTATAATATCGGAAGAGGTATATTTTTCTACTCCTCTTGAACGGCTTTCCAGAGTCCACAGGTCGGTGTTTGGATAATGTTGATTTTAAGAGTCGAAAAACACAAAAATCCAACAGTGATACATCAGAAGATTTAGCAAGAATGTCAGTGAAGGGTATGGTTTTAATTCCCGTTTTTTGTTCCATTTTTTTTCTAGAAAAGCAATTGCGGATTGCGATGTGTGGCTGCTTGTTTTGTCTTGATGCAGTTCAACAGATTGATAGCATTATGGATAAAGATCTGGATTTTCATTTTTAAAAATTGGAATTAAAATATGTTCTTGAGAATATTTAGAGTTGATTTTGACATTGTCACATTTTTTGCTTTTATCTTGCGCTTGTATGAAAAAACCAGTGGCAATCATAAATCCTTTAGAAAAACTCTCTTTTGATGCTTTGAGCCATGTAGCAAATTTTTTTTTCTCCACTTTTGTGATAATAAATTGATCTTTTTTTATTGCAACCACTTAAATAGACCCAAGATTCATCTGTTGTTGCAACATTTTTCCATTTTTCTCCTGATAAATGCTTTTTATAAAGATGTCACTAAAAACTATCTTTGGAAAGAGTGGAAACCTATCCTTTCATCTACTGCCATTTTAAAAGCGCATTTTTGCATCTAAACAAAAATTATAAATATCAGAAGATAAATAAAACTTCCAAAAATATAACTGTTGTGAAAATAAAATTCTCCATGCAAACGATTTTTTCTTACTGCGAAATAAAATCGTCTAAAAAATGTGCGAACAGCCTGTATTTTTCATATAAATATTTGAAAAGGGTTATAAGAAATATTGTGAAATATTTTTTCTATATTCTTACAATTTCATACAATAGTTACAATCTCAAATGTTCAGTTAACACATGTGTAATGAAAATGATGAATATTGCTAAAATAGCCTATTCAAATAAATTAACAAAATATTAAAACTAAACCAATATAGCACATTTGTAACTTTTTTTCATATTGTTACTAATCCATCTGTTTCAGTCACAATCATTGAATTGATTCAAATTTTAATAAAAATAGGAAAAATTTTAAAAGAACTGTTTAACTATTAAAAAATTTATTTTAAAATAATATTTTCACGCATACCTCGAATTTTTATTTTTTATTCTACCTACTAATTCATCTTGTCAGTTATAAAACACCGAGTTTTCTGGAGATAACACTCGAAACTAACGTCAGAATCACAAAAATGTATTGAAACAAATAAATTAAATTTTTATTCTGAGCTTAAAGGCGTGAATAAAATAACGGAAAAAGGATGATTCTTCAGGGGGTGGGGTGGGGGATGACGCCACAATTGCAACAATGTAATGAGAAAAAAAAATTTATTTTATCGGTGATTTGAAACGAATAATATAAGTCTTAAAGATGTTTAATATGACAGATGTAATAGTGTAATATTATGTAAGTACGTCACTTGGTGATTTGGGGGGGGGGGGGTGTCGGCCTATGCTATAAACCGCTAAATTATGGTCAAATTACTTATCTAAATAAGGAAACTCATGATTTCCTTAAATAACATATGTATATAACTAATTAAATAATATATATATATATATATATATATATGTGTGTGTGTGTGTGTGTGTGTGTGTGTGTGTGTGTGTGTAATTTCCGATTGGAATAACGTTAGATAGCATACTATGAAATGACAACGCATTACTGGCCTTGAATTTTATTAAATGCTATTTTCTATAAAATCTCGATTTTTAACCGGAATCAGAAGTATTTGAGCTGTTACTACTGACGGACATAATTTCTATTTATAAACAATTTTCAATTTTTGCCAAAATCAGTTAGAATTTCACGGTTTTTTTTCTTTTTTTTTTTTTTTCTTTTTAACCTTCCAATAGTATAAAATAAAAATAAATAAATAAATAAAGAATAAAAAAAAAAACACGTAACTTATCCACTAGCATGAGATGGAAATTGAAATATGGACAATTCGCAAATTTTAAAATACCAGTGCAAAGTTGTCTGAAAAAAAATCACACTTTAATTAATTTTCAAAAGTCTATCCGGTAAATTTTCTCATCAAATATAGCTGAGAAATACCGCGATTAAGGGGATGATGGACGATAAAAATTATCCAAATCAATGCAATTAAATATATCGAAATATTTAAAAAATATACGAAACTGTATAATACTTTTAAAATAATATCATTCTGTAGTTTCCAAAACATTAGTTAAAAGTTTTTACAAAATTTTAAATTTTAAATTTATTTTTCATGGGTTACAAATTTTGGGAATAACCAATTAATTATAATGCTAATTGCGAATTTCTTTTTATGCAAAAATTTGTATGTATATTAACCAGCGTATTCGTCACGAAACTGGGTATTTAATTTAAAATCAAGAATCTGTTACCAACTCTCTAATTCAATTACAAGACGAAAATTCACAAAAAATTTTAAATGTTACGCTTTTTGTCTGTAATTGATTCAGTATATTTGTGAGGTTGAGACGTCAGAACGTCACCACAGTTTGTGTAAAATTAAGCTGGATCCAGCAAAGTACAAAGTGGGGACGGTTAAATTACTTCGTCGCCAGTGACTCGGCGAAAGTTGAGGTCGGGTTAGTTTTATGTCGGCAGGGTGCTGCAACGAAGGAATTAGAAGTGATTTAAAAAGTATTGCTTGAAATGAAGAGAAAGGAGGTTAGTAGGAAGAAGTATAAGATGGAGATGGTTTTAGTAGATTGGTGTGGATGTTGGTGTACGTTATAGTGGATGTTGGAGTATTGTAGTGGATGGTGATGTATATTATAGTGGATTGCGGAGAATCTTATTTTGGCGAATATTGAGAAGTGGCGTAGTGGAGATTTAGTTGTGTGTAGATTAAGTTGTGATGAGTGTTGGTACGAGTATCTACTAGCATTTGTAAAGGTAAAGTTGGATCTGAAGGGAATCCTCTGATCCACAGAGAAGTCGCAGTAGCGGAGTATACGAGTGCAACCGTCTCTACACCTTCGACTATTTGCAGCGGTGAGATATTTAAGATTATCTAATTTAATTTCTGATACATATATTTTGGTTAATTAAACACGCTGACTGAACTAGCTTGATTGTCAGACCGCCCTCCCGTTAATTTGCTCAAATAAACTCTTATTTATTCTTTAATTCAAGTCTTGTACTCTCTTACTACCATTTAGTTATCTAATTAAGTTATTAAGATGGAGTTTGCATCAACGCAAACTTCACATATTGAGATATAAAAATTTATAATATCTAGATGTATTCAGTTACTTACAAAAAAACGCCTAGTAAAATAATTGAAGATATAAAATAATTTAGAATTTGCATAGAGCAATTTGAAATACGGCATTATTTTCCCTCATTAAAACGGCCTTTCCACCTCTAAAATGACTTTTTATCCTTTAAAATATGCTCTATGGATGATGAATGATGATAGATTTCATGACAGTAATAATTTAAGAGGCGACAGAATGTAAAACAAAAATAATTAATTACAACGTCTCTCGTCTCTTTAAATCAGAGTGGACAGACAAACATAGGCTCCAAACACCCTTGTTTTTGATGAGGGTTAATTTAAAAAAAAACTTGTTCGTAATTTCTTAATTGGTGTAAATATTAAAATAAATTGATGTTTCGTTAATGTTTTCTCACGATTCAAAAAAATAAATTAAAAAATAATGCAACGAATATAACAAATTTTAAAAGAAAATTCATTAACATGCATGTAATTTTTTGTTAAGTCCCATCATTCATTGCCTTCAAATATTTATTGCAGCTTGTAACCCAAAATGTATCTCACACCATTATAATTATCCAATAGATATGATGGCTTCCTTCTCACATGATTTTCGATTGACATATTCAGCGGAAAAAGAAATGTAATTGAATTTGCAGGCCAATATTATGTACGAAAAAATTGATTCACTTTTTAACTGCTTCACGCTTCGTGCGGCAAAAGACTAAATAATAGGTTGAGATTCGTAATGACGAGTGAAAGAAATGTAATTTTAGAAACGTTTTTGTCTTTTTCATTTGCGGCAAAAATAATTCTGGCAATTACAATCTAAAATAAATTGTGTATGGTAAAAGAATTTAAAAAAGCACGTTTTTCATATGAGCATTATATTTAAAAGGTAATCAGTAAAATTTTATGCATCCCACTAACCTGTTACTTCTTTTTACGTATTTGTTAGTAGTTGAAAGGTTGGTTTGAGCTTCTTCTTATAGCTTACGTAAAATTTAATGAAGTATTGTCGTTAATTTTATGTCTCTATTTTTTTTTCATGATCAGTTATTCCAATTTCGTGATCCTTAAGTTTGCTAATTTTGTAACGTTGTTGTAATTACACAGATTTAAAAAAGAAGAAGAGAAACATAGGCTGCATGTTGTTTTTTTGGGGGGATAATTTTGTGTTTTGGGGAATGCGAATACAAAAAGGATTATCCTTAAGTCTTCTAATTTCGTAATGTTGCTGTAATTAAGCAAGTCCAAAAACGAAAATGCTCCTTTTCTTTTTCATTATCTTTGTGTTTTCTAGGATGCTGAATTTAAAAATAACCTTTATTTCTGCCTATCTTTTTTTTTTTTTTTGAGGGGGGGGGGGGGGATTTTGTGTTTTGGGGGATGCGAATACAAAAACGATTATCCTTAAGTCTTCTAATTTCGCAATGTTGCTGTAATTAAGCAAGTCCAAAAACAAAAATGCTCCTTTTATTTTTCATGATCTTTGTGTTTTATAGGATGCTGAATTTAAAAATAACCTTTACTTCTGCTATCTTTTCTTTTTTTTTTTTTTTTTTTTTTTTTTTGAGGGGGGGGGGGATAAGTTTTGTGTTTTGGGGAATGCGAATACAAAAAGGATTATCTTTAAGTCTTCTAATTTCGTAATGTTGCTGTAATTAAGCAAGTCCAAAAACGAAAATGCTTCTTTTCTTTTTCATGATCTTTGTGTTTTCTAGGATGCTTAATTTAAAAATAACCTTTATTTCTGCCATCTTTTCTTTTCTTTTTTTTTTTTTTTTCTTTAGGGGGAGGGGGATTTTGTGTTTTGGGGAATGCGAATACAAAAAGGATTATCCTTAAGTCTTCTAATTTCGTAATGTTGCTGTAATTAAGCAAGTCCAAAAACGAAAATGCTTCTTTTCTTTTTCATGATCTTTGTGTTTTCTAGGATGCTTAATTTAAAAATAACCTTTACTTCTGCCATCTTTTTTTTTTTTTTTTTTTTTTTTTTTTTTGGGGGGGGGGGGGGGGGGGATTTTGTGTTTTGGGGAATGCGAATACAAAAAGGATTATCCTTAAGTCTTCTAATTTCGTAATGTTGCTGTAATTAAGCAAGTCCAAAAACAAAAATGCTTCTTTTCTTTTTCATGATCTTTGTGTTTTCTAGGATGCTTAATTTAAAAATAACCTTTACTTCTGCCATCTTTTTTTTTTTTTTTTTTTTTTTTTTTTTTTTTTTTTTTTGAGGGGGGGGGATTTTGTGTTTTGGGGAATGCGAATACAAAAAGGATTATCCTTAAGTCTTCTAATTTCGTAATGTTGCTGTAATTAAGCAAGTCCAAAAACAAAAATGCTTCTTTTCTTTTTCATGATCTTTGTGTTTTCTAGGATGCTGAATTTAAAAATAACCTTTACTTCTGCTATCTTTTTTTTTTTTTTTTTTTTTTTGAGGGGGGGGGGAATAAGTTTTGTGTTTTGGGGAATGCGAATACAGAAAGGATTATCCTTAAGTCTTCTAATTTCGTAATGTTGCTGTAATCACACAAGTCCAAAAATGAAAATGTTTACAGTTGTTTTATTATTATTATTATTATTATTATTATTCGTAATCTTTGTGTTTTCTAGGATGCTTAATTCAAAATGACATCTATTTCTGTCTTTCACGTGCATTTTTTTTTTTAGAAATTTCTAAGGGGTTTACAATGAAAAAGTACTAATTTTATTACATTGAATTTAAGATATAATTTCTCATAATTACACAAACAATTCCTTTGCAATATATTTAACATTCTCGGTCCAAACTTTTTGCCTGTGATACATTTTCTTCTTCTTTTTTATGCCCCACCAGTGGCCGATGGGTTCTGCACTCAAAGCTGTTAGATGAGAAATGCCAGGTTCAATCCCAGGTCGCGATCGTCGACTTAGTCGTTCGGAGTTTCCAATGGTTTACTCCGAAACTCACGTGAATACAGGCTAGATCCCCTTAAAAGACCCTCATGGAGGTCAACCTGCTTTCGGCCCAGGTCCCTTGTGAATAGAACTGGCTTTAATCCAAACACACACTTATATAGTCAAAATAATATATTCAAAATATAATGTATGCTTTGAAGGACTAAAACATGATGAGTGAAAAGAAGATAACGAAAGAAACGAATATTTATTACTAAGAAAACTATCAAAAGGAACGCAGTGTTATCTACCTTGCGTTTAAACAATGCCACATTTATTTTATGAAATCCATAATAAATAAGCAGATGATAAACCACTGAAAATAAAAATTAAAGAAAACTGCAAAATGTAATTTATTTTCTAAACGAGTCTGTATAACCATGTTTACGAACTAGCAACCTGTTTCCATTATTTCTTCCGAAGCTTTTTGCAAGTAAATGTAAACAGAGAACGTTCGATTAAAATTTTAACAACATTTCTTACCTTAGATAAATCTAATTATAAAAAATTTTTGCAAAGCAATAATTTAATAAAAAAAAATTCAATTGCTTTATGTTAGTTTATTTATTTATTTATTATTCGAAATAGTTACATAAAATAATATATAACTAAATTTAGCATATTATTTGTTAAAATAATTTAATTGTAAAATGATACTTATAAGTTTGTTGAAGATTTGTAAGTGTTTAGTGTCCGCATGGAACCGCCTTTTAAGGACTCTTCCACCAATATTTTCTAACAATAAATATTTCTCCCATTTGTTTTGTAAGTATTGAATTACTTTGAAAAATATTCATACTGAAAATTTAATCCCGGAAGGGGGGGGGGGGAGATGCTTTTACTTATGCAAAAACAGTTTCTAGTAACTATTACTATTGCATGTAATTCTTCTTCTTTAACTCCACAATGATATGTAAAAAGTAATTCTCATTGAGCACATTTATATGAAATTTTGTCCTATACTGCTATATAAAAAAATTATGAAATTGGCTAGCAACAATGTCTATTTGGCGATATATTCTTAATGTCAATCAGCACCAATTTAAACCTGAAGGTATTGAGTTATTTCGAAAAATGTTCATACTGAAAATTTTAATCCGGGGGGTGGGATATTTCTACTAAAATAAAAACAATTTCTAGTAACTATTACAAATAATACTTTTTAATTCCACAATGATTTGTAAAAAGTAATTCTCAATGTGCATGTTTATACGAAATTCTGCCCTATATTGCTATATAAAAAATTATGAAATTGGCTAGCAACAATGCTTATTTGGCGATATACTCTTAATGCTACTCAGCACCAATTTAAGCCTAAAGGTAATGAGTTATTTCGAAAAATATTCACGCTGAAAATTTTAATCCCGGGGGGGCGGGGGGGATACTTCTACTGATATAAAAACAATTTCTGGTAACTATTACTATTATAAATAATACTTTATAATTCCACAATGATTCGTAAAAAGTAATTCTCAATGTGCATATTTATACGAAATTTTGTCCTATACTGCTATATAAAAAATTATGAAATTGGCTAGTAACAATATCTATTTAGCGATATACTCTTAAGGCTAATCAGCACCAATTTCAGCCTAAAAGTATAGAGTTAATTAAAAAAAATATCAAAACTGAAAATTTTAATCTGAGGGGGGGGGGATGGGGGAGATACTTCTACTTATATAAAAACAATTTCTAGTAACTATTACTATTATAAATAATACTTTTTAATTCCACAATGATTCGTAAAAAGTAATTCTTAATGTACACATTTATACGAATAATCTTGTACTACACTGCCATGTGAAAATTATGAAATTGGATAGCAACACTGCCTTTTTGGCGATATATTCTAAAAGCTAATCAGCACCAATTTAAGTCAAGGTCCAACCAAATATAAACTAATATTGTTTTGCGTTCATTAGTCCGTGAGTTACAAAGTCCACAAAATATTGGATACAGGCAGACAGACTAAAATTTTCTAAAATCTTGTCCGGATATCTCAAAATGTGTAAATACATAGAAAATTGGAGGTCGAAAATTTTCATGAATCCAATACTTTTTTATTACATATATAGAATGAATAAATACTGTGATTGTGAAAATCGTATATGCTATAAGAACAAAGATTTAAGATATATGAACAAAATATAGAAAAAAAAATTATTAATTAAATATTTTTAAAAGGAATTGAGCATGCTAAAAACCACTAGATTTTCTTGTTCTTAGTTCCACAATGGATTATCATTTTCTCAAAAAGGTTGAACAAATAAAAGAATTTAGGAAGAATATAAAAAAGGAGCAATTTATCTTCTAAATGAGTGTCTTTAACCATCTTTGTTCAACTAGAAAATTCTAAAGAAAGTAACAATGTAATAGCGAAAATTGTACTTTTATGAGAATAAGGATTTAAGATAAATGAACAAAATATAGAAAAAAAAGTATTGATTAAATATTTTCAAAAGGAACTCAGTATTATTTAATTTTATGCTAAAAATGGCTAGGTTTTCTTGATCTTGGTTACATAATGAATTAGCAGATGGTAAATTTCTGTAAAAGATTGAATTAAAAAAAAAAAAAAAAAAATGGAAGAATACAGAAGAGGGAGCAATTTATCTTCGAAATAAGTCTCTTTATCTATCTTTGTTCAACCAGAAAGTTGTAGAAGAAAGTAACAATGTAATAGCGAACATTGTACGTTTTATATGAATAAGGATTTTAGATAAATGAACAAAATATAGAAAAAATTTATTTATTAAATATTTTCAAAAGGAACTCAGCATTATTTATTTTATGCTAAAAATTGCTAGATTTTCTTGTTCTTAGTTACATAATGGATTAGCAGACGGTAAATTTATGTAAAAGATTGAATTAAAAATAAAAAAAAAGAAAAAGAAAAACTAGGAGGAATACAGAAGAGGGAGTAATTTATCTTCGAAATAAGTCTCTTTATCTATCTTTGTTCAACTAGAAAGTTCTAGAAAAAAGTAACAATGTAATAGCGAAAATTATACGTGTTA
This sequence comes from Salticus scenicus, assembly GCA_963930645.1. NCBI lineage: Eukaryota > Metazoa > Arthropoda > Arachnida > Araneae > Salticidae > Salticus > Salticus scenicus. The sequence continues at coordinate 101,840,833 of OZ005659.1, forward strand.
TATGAATAAGGATTTAGGATAAATAAACAAAATTTAGAAAAAAAAAAAAATAATTAAAAATTTTCAAAAGAAACTCAGCATTACTTATTTTATGTGAAAAATTGCTACAATTTCTAGTTCTTAGTTCCATAAAGGATCAGCAGACGATAAATTTCTCTAAAACAATGAATAAACAAAAGAATTTAGGAAGAAGATAGAAGGAGGAGTAATTTATCTTCTAAATAAGTCCCTTTAACCATCTCTGTTCAACTAATGTACGAGATAAATACCCATTGAATTGAAATAATGACCACAATGGCGAAAAAACTCGATCCTAAATCACGAAATCATGCCAAAATTCTCTTCTACTGAAAAAAAAAAGGTTTTTGAACAATACAACTGACCATTCAGTTTCAGAAACATTTTCCCAGAGCCCGCATTTCAATAATCTATATAGACCTCATTGGGATTTCTTGTTTTCATTATACTTGAACTTTCGTCACGATAAAATGGAAAATTATTACTTAAACAATGGTTACGGTAAATGAAAGAAAAAAAAAACAGTTGAAACATTTTTTTTTACCAACTTAACAATTCATTTTCTTTTAAAAGAAAAGTAATAATCACATGTTTCTTAGAAAACTAAACAGATGAAAACATAAAGCTTGTATAATATGTTTATGTCCAGTAGTTACAATTGCAATTACATCAAAACTTAATTACTAATCAAAATATAATCTTAAGCTAAATAGGGAAAAAAGGCACTAAACACAAACAAAGGCAAAGTTAAAAAGTGCACTTCAAAAAAATAAATAAATAAATAAAAATAAAACCTCAAAAAAAAAAAAAAAAAAAAAAAAAAAAAAAAAAAAAAGCCTTATTTTGATCACTTTATGTTCAAGTCGACTGAAATTTGTAATAATGTTATTAGAAAATTTAATTAATAAAGATTTATACATTTACAATTTTCGACAGGCCAATAAAATAAAAAATTATGCAGTCATTTTTTGGAGGAGGAGAGGGGGTACGGACGTTAATACTTATACAAGGATTTTGATTTTTTTTTTTTTTTTTTTGGTAAAACTGGACTTATAAAAAGAGGGGAAATATTATTGTTTGTTCGTGCTGTGTAGTTGTGTACTTTATATGATCCGATTACCACAGATAATCCTCTTTTAAAAAAATTCTTCAATAAATTATCCAAAGTTAAAAATTGTTGTAGGAGAGTGTAAGGGGTATCATGTTGGGAAACAGCCATGCGAACCTACTCCTGCCGCAAGCGTAGATTTTGTAACAAAAGTCAATAAAATTTAATTAACCCTCAATAATTTGTATGTATAGATCAGTTAATTAAAACAACCATTTAAGTTTTTGTCAGTAAATATCTGAAATTAAGGATTTGTTCATACAGAAATAATGCCCATTCAGCATTCTTGCCATTTAATAGTGAATTTATATTGACCTTGTTTTGTTTGTGCACTTGCTCATATTTTTTTCACTAAATATTCCATTCTAAATGTGCAAAAATAATGAGTAATTTTTTTATGCGATATCAAGATTCAATGCACTACTATCTGGCAGTGCTAGATTTAGATCAAATCTAAATCAATTAATTAAAAAGAACCACTTAAATTTTTATCAGTAAATATCTATCTGACAGTAAGAATTTACTCATAAAGAAAAAATGCCCATTCTACATTCTTGTAAGTTATAATTGTGAATTTTAGTGAATTTTAGTGAATTATACCATTTACCTTTTTTGTTTGCTAAATATTTCATTCTAAATGAGAGAGAAGAAAAAAAGTAATTTTTTGTGCGCTATGAAGATTTAACGGATTTGCTACACACAGAAAAATAAATTGGTCACAGTGACCTAGCAAAATGCTCGGCTCACAATACAGAATTGACTAACCAAAATAGCTGACTAGGCAACTTCAGTTAAAAAGTGTACTAGCTGAACTAGTCTCCAAAACTAAAAAGTGTACTAGCTGAGCTACTTTCCAAAACAATACCCCAGACTAGGAAGCTTAATATTATCAAACAAATAAGGCTAGTCGACAATCACAATTATCTGACCAGGAACATTAGTTAACAACCGCAGTTACCAGACACAGGGCCTGATTAAGGGGGAAGCTCGCTCTTTACACATTATTTATACTTACACCGTTATTTTCTAACAAATACTTTCCTCCTATAATAAACAGAAAATTTTCATTAAAAATTATTTTAAAAGAATTCTGGTGTCTAATAACGGTGAGTAAATTGGATTGTTTTACACCGTTCATTTTTTATAAAAAATATTTCCTCGTCAAAGCGTGGAATTTCTATTACATGAAGTAAAAAATAATTGTAAAAAATATTCCGGTATGAGCGAGCTTCCCCCTTAATGAGGCCCTGACCAGACAAGGCAGGTTAGTCAGAATCTACACTTGATTAATAAAGTTAGTCAACAGATCCCAGGTATCTGACTAAGCATGCTAGTCAATTTTCAATGAATATTTGAAGGGGTAGGATAGTCAAGACTATTTACCTGATTAAACTGTCAGGTAATATTTATAGAGGAAAATTAGTCTCTATTTGACTAAACTACCTCATAATATTTGTGGAAGAATTTTAGCTCGAAAAAAAAAATATTTGACTAGCCTGTCTCATAATATTTGAGAGAGATTAATCAAAATTTTAATAGATTAAAATCCCTCTTATTTTATGAGGAAGAGGCCTCATGTTTATTTGCAGGGATTTTGAAAAAGCATTGTTATTAGCCTTAACCTCATTACTTTTGTAATTGTTTAATTTCCTCCCCCCCCTCCCCCCCCCCCTTCAAGGTGTTCAACGTTGGAAAAACATTTAAAGAACTTTTCTGAAAAATATTACTTGTCCATCATTTGGAATAAACTACTCATGGCTGCCAACTTTTTCAATTTATTCCGGAATGTTATCAACATTCGACCTTTTCTTCATACAATATTCTTTCTAGAGTAATTTTCTTTAGCATGTAATTACAATAAATATGAAGAAAATTACTCTTCAAGGAATATGATTTTTAAAAAGGGCGGTACTAACAACATTCCCGAATCAATTAAAAAAGTCAGAGCTCTATAAACAGTTTACTCTCAATGTTTTTAAACAAAAAATTTTAAACATAATAGTATGACAATTCTAAAACGGCGAAAAGCACCAAGAAAGCGTTTATCTTAGAGATCATCAAAAGTAGATTACAAAAAATTCTAAGTGATTAATTACAACTTTATTTTATTAATTCTCCCTCTTTACGCTATTCACGGTCATTATCAAAAAAAGAGAAAGTTGTCCGCCTTTCATTTGTTTTTCTTTTTTTTTTTTTTTTTTCTCACCGATAGGTGTTCGAGTATAATCCCGTTTACGCAAGGGAGGTCTTCACTTTTGAAAGATCCTATTCATTATCCGGTGTAGTTGAACTTGTGTTCGTTAAACATGTTAAACTCTGATGATTTTTGTTTCGCTGAATGATATTACGCAAATCTTCAACTATACAATTAAGGATTGTTATCAAAGCACAGAATCCTAAAAAATCAGGCAAATCCTTCATAGTTTTGCTGAAGGCATTTAACATGCAATGCAAGAAACATGGCTATTGTATTAAGAATTTTCCTGCATCAGATTGTATAGTAAAATAATCTATGTTTTGGCTTTTTGAAATCAATTTACCGCTTGTAATATTAGATATGATTTCAAAAGAAAGACTGTTCTTTTTTTTTTTTTTTTTTCCCTTCGTGATAAGTAGTTTTATTTTATCAGAATACTTAATTTTGCTTTTAATAGGTATATTTCATTTTTGTAAATATCAAAAAATGCTTATTAGGTTTATTTGAATGTAGTTATTATTTGCAACAGAAAATAATATATATATGAAATAATTCTGTATAATTAACGTAAACGTCAACTTTCGTACGTGTATAAAAAGAACGGGAATTATTTCACTTTTCATATCTTTTGAATAATATTAAATTAAAAGATAATCTGGCCAGTAAATTAATGCTTAAGCGCATTTTGTTTTTTAAAAATTCATAGTTACTTTTAAATAATGCAGATTTTGAAATCCGGTTGTGTAAACATATTTGTTTTTATATATAAAAATTATATTTTTAAAAAGTACCGGTGGAAACTAGCATAGTATTTGTTTAAGTTTTGGTATGGCTCACATAAAAAATAGTACAGTAAAGTCTCGTACAACGCGGTGGCAGAGATGACTTTTTTATCACTACTAAATTTTTAGAATACCAATCTATTGGTTCATACACTCGATTTATTTTTTATATAAAGTAGTTGCTTTGATATAAAATTAGCGGTGTTAAAAAATGAAATTATAATATTCATGAGGCAAACTTGCACCCGCGTTGTACGAGACGTTACTATTTAAAATCGAATAAACGAACAAATTTTGCCAATGAATGAACACACACTTTTCGAATCAATGAACATGGTAGATTTCCTTTTAAATAAAAAGCTTTATTAATCTGAATTAAAATTAAGTTATTTTACCTTATTTTTAATAAGTTTTTGCAGGCTTTTTTTTCACTGGGGTGCATTCATTCACTGGCTGATCTGCTCTATCATAAAAACGTTCAATGTAATATCTGACTTTCTGATCTAAAGCATACAAGTATAGACTATCAAATGTAGAATGTAGTTATATTTAACTAAAATTTATTCATTTATCTATATCTACATTAGTTTCTCCCAACTAACTGCTGAAGCACTGTCTGCTCTCAAATATTCAACGTTTGTGATTTTTAACCAATTTTCTTTTAAATGAAAATTTTCGTTTTCTCTGTTTTAATAAATTTATAAATGCAAAGTCTTCTATCCCATTCCAATTTTATTTATTTATATTTATTTATTTATTTATTTTGTAATACTTTTAAGGGCCTTTTTTAATATATATATATATTTTATAAAAGATAACAAATTTAAATTTATATAACAGTTTGTTTCTTTTAATTTGAATAAAATTCACACAATTATATTAACAAAAATAAAGAAAGCCATGAAATTATCGACTGACCGTAGAATTATTGCCTTATTGACATGCTTTGCCTGCTTCGCTAATCACTATATTTGAGGAAATTTTCAAAAAACATTAATCACTATATTTTAAATCATTTTATAAATAAAAACTAAAATAATAAAATAATAATAATAAATAATAATAAATAAATAATTCAAGGTCCCTTCAGCTTTCGAGAGGATTTTCCGCGTCTGCGCTATATCAGTTCCGGGTTCCCACTGCTTGCATTTGCAGCTTAACCGGACATTTAAATTTAGGCATTAAGTGGACGATAAGTAGCTTTGCTATTGTTGAAGAACTACGTTTTTCGGACAAATATTTCTCGGAAAAATTATCATTTTCACTCTATGACAACAGGTGGCAGTACCAGACAATCTTCCAATCTGAAAAAATTTAATTAATATAAAAAAAAAAATAATAATAATGATAATAATAATAATAATAATAATCAAAAACAATCGAAAATTCGAAAATCCGGCTTTGATGTGGCATCAGGAGATGTCAAAGCGGATCTCCATGAAAAATCTTGTAGCTCTACGATTAGCCGTTTGTCTTAAAAGCGACCAACAAGCCTCTAATTTTAACTTTGATTTTGTCACTCTCGTCTTTCTTATATGGTTTAGGATACGGTGAAGACACTGAAAAATTTTCTTTTATCAATGATCGAAACCACGACCTTCGCGTTATTAGAATAAAGCTCTGGCAAATTGAAGTCAAGGGGCACGGAAATTACCTTTTCATATCCAGAGCCGAACAATTCAGAAATTTATCAATTTTAATTAATTATAGAAAAAAAAAACTAAAAATTTCGGAAATCAGGTTTCGAGGTGCATCAGGAGAAGCAATACGGAACACCATGCAATTTTTGTAGCTCTGCGATTAGCCATTTGCTTACAAAGCGAAGAACATATACACACATCTTAAGTCTATTATACGTAGAGATAGTATATCTCTATAATATAGAAAGATTCTGGTTGAGACATGGACATACTTGCCAACTTCCTAATTAATATTCCGTAGTATCGTTAGCCACGCCTCTTATTTTACACTAATATTTTTTTAGAGTATTCTTCTTCTTCTTTAATCGTTATTGAATTTGGAGATTATTACTGTTAAAATTTATTGGTGTGAAAAAAAAAAAAAAAAAAAAAAAAGGTGGGGCTAAGGGTACTACGAAATATTAATTAGGATGTTCGTTGTGGTTAGAAATCTATTTTAAGCCGTACATTGTAAAAAATAACGGTAGTTTTACAGCAGAATGTGCTGGAAAAATGACTGCGAGTACATTCTGCTGTAAAAACAACCGTTATTTTTTTACAGTGTAGTTACTGGTCTAAATAAGCCTTAATGCACAAAAAAAAAAACAACCCTGGAGCAACAACTCAAATTCTACAATATAGAATTTTATCATTTAAAATAACAATTGTTGATACAATTTTTTAAATAATATTGAAATTAAGGCTGTTTATAAAATAAATTGGTGCAAACAACTTACCCAGGAAATGCGTTGGGAATACTGATATATAGTTACATTAATTGTAATAAATGTAAGCTTATCAGTGTAATTGTTTAATATAAGTATTTCTTTTTTAATCTTTTATTTAACAGTTTAAATTATATTATAATATAAATGCATACAAAAAACACACGAATAAATATGCAATAAATAATATTATAATGTGTGTAAATTGGACTTTTAACTAATTAAAGTAATTTTGTTGTCTCATATGATTTACTTTGCATACCTCGACCTCGACAGGACCTTATGACAAATTTTTTTGGCAAAGATTTTTTTCAGTTTTTCGTGCTCCCTTTAGAGTGAGTGAAATAGTATAAACTGTAAGGGGTATGCTTAACAGGGGTAAGGTATCAGACTGCTCCTCTTCACTCACATTATAAATATATGTAAACGTTAATAGATAATAACTTCGAAGATTAACCGTCTATTATGTATAACAAATATCACTCTTCAAAATTATTAGTGATAACACAGGCCTACAAAATTGAAGTTGACAAAATTTGATTTGATGATTTTAGCTGAACCTTATGTTTTTTGGTGTGCTGAAACCGAAAATGCAGCCCATTTTTCTCTATCGCGTATAGAATTTTATCAATACAGAGTGCTTACCGACTCAACTTCTTACTTATACAATCATAACAATAGGTTAGTTAGTTGGTATGGTTTTACGTCGCACTAGTTCTGCGCTATTACAACAATAGGTATCCATAATTAATTAATCATGAAAACATACTATTAAACTTACCGTATAATTATATTGGTGGAAGAGTAATGGAAGAAATTATATTGGTAGGCACCCTGTATTGACAAAAATCTATATGTCATGGAGAAAAACTGACTTCATTTTCAGTTTCAGCACACCAAAAAACATGAAGATCAGTCAAAATTATAAAATCAAAATTTTACATGTCGACCTGTGCAACTGAATAAAAAAAGTCATTAAATTTAGCAACATTGCTCCTATTTTTGCAAAATTGAAACACTTTACTATTTCAAAATCTTAACTGATTTAACAAACAGAGTAAAATTCTCACCATTGAAAATTTACAAACAATCCTAAAAGTTCCCAGTGTACAAACTTACTTTTAATGCTAACGAAATATAGTGAAAATATTTATACACAGTTACTTTTACATTCTAAGAGATTTTTCAGAAGCTTTAGTGTTTTCTATCTCCATAAGTATCATAATATATCTCTCTTTTTTCTTTTTCTGGAGTCTTATGACTCACTCACTTCAGTTACTACATCTCAAGCATTTTGCTCTGGAACTTCTTCACATAAATAAAGAGCGGATCTCAAGACTCGAAAAATGTCTTTCTTGGGGTGTGATAAACTACTTAGTAAAAAGAAACCGAAATTATCTCCGTGGGGCTTTCCGAAAAAAATAATCTCACGTGATTTCTTCTCAACCAGGATTCAGCAAGTCATCAGATAAAATATGAAACATAAACATAAAATACATAAATTAGAATCTTTAAAAGTTCAGACATACAATCCTTTATATTTTCTTCTATATATACATGAAAAGAAAGTATTGGATTCGTAAAAATTTTCGACTTCCGAATTTTGATGAATTTAAACGTTTTGAGATTTCTTGAACACAATTTGACAATTTTTTTTTTAATTTCTGTGTTTTTGTATGTCTGTGTGGATCTTATCAAAATTTAGAAAATGTCCTTCGGTCTGTGTGAATTTGAGAAACCAAAACTTTGTGGCAGTTCTAGATCAAAAACTAACGCGCGGATTTCCACGAAACTATGGTTGGACCTTGACTATGGTTGGACCATATTTCCATATGATTGAACCTTGATACAGTGCGGTGCTTATTATATTGGAGAATATATCACCCTCCACGTGGCACTATTATGCAAAAAATTCCCTCCCAATATCTACGGGAAGGTTATATCTAAGCTGCTATACTGTATAGGCAAACTTGATGTGTGAGACGATTATTATGAAAGTTTTGCCGATCAATTAACAGAAAGCCACAGCATACTAATGCATTAACATGTCAATTTTATTCATGCATGTTTTTTCCTTGAATATGCGATTTACAAAAATAATTATAAACACTTAATATAATGTGCTACACTGTTAAAACTAAAATGCTACATTTCACCAGAAAAATGGTTCCAATTAGCTGCAACCAATATTCTGGTGCAAAGTTTCTCCATTTCAGTGGTACTTACTACTGAAATGGCACCATTAAAATGATGAAACATTGCACCAAGGAATTGGTTGCAGCTAATTGGAACCATTTTTATGGTAAAATATAGCATTTTATTTTTTAAAGTGTAAAAGTTACAGAATTATTTCCAATGGCTAATTAAGAAAAGAACTACTAGAATTTATCTTCATTTATTTCAGATCAACTGTTAATTTGCTTATTTAAAATAATAGCTTATACCACATATATAAATGAAATATTATAAAAACGGCTACAGTGGCAACAGTGATACTTCCTGATTAAAATGTGGCTTTTTTGACATCACTTTGTGACTTTCAAATAATTGTGATTAAGTAGAGAGTGAAAAGAAACCGAAGTTATCTCCTCGGGGGTTTCCGGAAAAATAATCCCACGTGATTTCTTTTCAACCAGGATCCAGCAAGTCATCCGATAAAATATGAATTGCATAAGTTTGAAACTTTAAAAGTTCCGACTCCTAATCCTTTCTTTATTAACTAGCTTTAGTTTTTTTTTAAGGAATGAAACTCGAAAATTCTTCTGGAAGAAAGTTTAGATATTTATCGTATTTTCTATTTATGTATTCGTAATTTCATCGTATTTTTACCTTCTTCTATATCCAATAGAAGAAAATATTTATTTAGTAAAGATTTCCGACATCGGTTTTTCGATGGATTTACATGTTTTGAGAGTTCTAGAACACGAATTGACCATTTTTTGAAAATGTCTATCTGTGTATATGTGCGTGTGTGATAATATGTTTGTGGCAACTGTACCTCAAGAACAGAAATTCATACTAATTGATATGTAGTTGCAACTTGATATAAATTAGTGCCTGTCAACTTTTGGTGAAAATCGTCTAACAGGTGGCGTTGCCATTCTTTTATTTTCTAAGCTTTTAAAATGGCATATAGAACAAGTGTTCTTATAAATGTGCATAATGGCATAGCTGCCAATATTTTAATTTATTCCGGAGTAATTTTAGCTCCGCCTCTATTTCGTACCACTTATTATTTTAAAGAATTTTTTTCTTATTTTATCGAAGTTATATATTGAAGAAAATTTTTCTATTAATAAAGTGGTGCGAAATAAAGGCGGGGCTAAAAGTACTCCGGAATAAATTAAAATATTGACAGCTATGATAATGGAAGTTATTTTTAATGAGTTATTAAGAAATTAAAAGGAAATTTTTATAATAGTAATAATGAACTAGAAAAAAAAAATCGGACAATTAGGAGTAAGGCCTCAGGAGAACTTTCAGTATGCATATCTTTCAAAAGAATTCGTCAATACCTTTAAAACGAATGATTGAACCATTCATCTGTGATAATTTAAAACAAAGAACAAAGTTATCATATATATAAAAAAATAAATACAATAACTGCGGGGTTTTTTCAAGATATCATTGTAGAACATAAAATCGACTTTCTTTAGACATTTACTATTATACTTCTGCGAAAAAAAAAAAAAAAAAAAAAATCGTGTGCATTCATCATGGAAAATAATTTTCCTAAATTGTTTGTGCTCAGTAAATTTGTATACGAAAGTGTAAAAGAAAGTTTTGTGATGGCCACAACATGCTAATTTAACTAGATGCCAAAAACTACGGTCTTAACTTTATAGGTGTATGTTCATTCAATGAACATGTAATCTACAAACATGATTGTAAGTTTTTAATGTAATGTGAGAAATATTGTATGAATTTTACAGAAAAAAAAAAAAAAAAAAAAAAAAAAAAACTTTTAAGAACAGTTAAATAAGGACAGTAAAATAAAGGAATGTAAAAGGTTTTAACTTCTTAATAAATCAATTTTTTGCTTTTTAATAAAAATATATATGTTGATAGATGAACTATTTTGAATATATTGGTGATTGACCTTCATATTTTGAGGCATGTTAGTTTAACAGTTATGAACAAAATTATAACAGATGTTACGATTGAACTTCATTTCATTTCTAAACTTTTAATTGTTTCAAAAGTGCTTTTCTACCATTATGAACAAAATTTTGGAATAACCTCTTCACTTATTGCTTTAAAAATTTGCGCACACTTTCATATTAAGAATATCTTAAAAAAAAAAAATGGACTAAGGATTTAGAGATATTTCAAAATTTACTATTCTAGAAAATATGTAAAATTAAAAATTTTCAAATTTTCAAAAAATACAAACAGTTTTGTAAATGTATGTATATATTAAATGAAGTTAGCTTCATTAAATATTAGTTGCAGTTATAAATTTACAGTAGTAAGTATTTACTTCTATATGCTAAATTTGTGTTTCAATTAAGAAAATATTTAAAAGTTAGCTCAATAGGTTTATAAAGTATTATTGAGTCCTGCGCTGGTCAAGTAAATTTGAGTGGCACCCGACCCGAAAAATGACTTTCGACCTGCAATAAAATATTGTTAAAATTATGTTATCATAGCTGCCAACATGCTAATAAATATTTCGTAGTACTTTTAGTAGACGCCTTATTTTTTCACACCAGTCTTTTTTTAAAGTATTTTTCTTCCCATTTAATCCTACTTTCATTCAGAGAGAATGGACGACTAGAGCAAGGCGGAGTTTTCACTGTTTGTGGGAAAAAGCTGCACACTAAAATCTCTTTTCTTATTATCATTTAAAATGACTCTCGTTAAATATTATTTCTAAATACACCAGTAAAGAAATATCGACCTCAGCGTAAAGAATTGATCAATTTACAGGAATGTCAAACGGGATTTCATTGTATTTAACCTTTTCGTGTAACAAGATAATAAAGCTTAAAATTCAGATTCTCAGATAAGTTTATCCCTGTTCTAAATCTTCCGGCTCCAAAAAGAATATCTTCCATTAACGATGCTGTTCGCACTTGCATTAGTACAAAAACAACAATGCGGATTCGCTTGATAGAATCCAGTGAGATTACGGTAATCCACGTTAAGGTTGACAAGGTGATATATTATTTTTATATGTATATTGATATAGATCACGATGATACATCTTTTTAATATTTCCATATGAGTTGCCAATGGGTATAAGAGCAAAGACAAGGGATAAGAAAAATGGAGTGAAAGAAAAAAGGGTTGATTGTCCAACCTGTATCACACAAGATACTTAAGAAATCATAGTAGCGTGTTTGTTGTATATAAAATAGATACCCGGAAATGTAATCGAAAAAACGTGATATCTTTCATGGGCAATCTCTAGACCATTGACTTTCACGCAAACATAAATAAACAATATAGGAAAATAAATAAATTGTAAAGATAAGATTCGGTATGGAAATTATTATGGTGCAAAATGTATAAAATGTAACATTCATTTCTTAACTTATGAGTATACAGAGTTGTGATTTATGTTTCATTCAACGTCGATTATTTTCTCGAAAATAATTTTTAGTTTCTAGTTTAGCTGTAACCGTACTTTAGAGATAATTGGGATATGCATAGTGTCCGAATTAAAGTTTTCTAGAGGAATGGTAAATTGTTCGAAATTTCTCGCGTATTTAATCTATCAAAATGATTTATACAAAATGAATACATAAGATCTTGATAATTTCATCAAGGATTACAATAATTGTATAATATAATGTATTCCAATAATTACATTTTTATATACGCCCAAACATTTACATACAATATATGCTACATGCTACAGGCAATTAGACTAGAAATAAGTAAACGCTCAACTGATAAAAATGGAAGTAATATTTCTTCGTTTCGCAAAACTTTAACAAATACAAAAATCAAAAGAGAGTTTCACATTGTGGTTTTAACCTACCATCATACTTGCCAACATCCTAATTAATATTCCGTAGTATCGTTAGCCCCGCCTTCTTTTTTACACCAGTATTTTTTTTTTTTTTTAGAGTATTTCACGTCTTATTTAATCGTAATTGCATTTGCAGAATATTATTCTACAAATTTACTGGTGTAAGAAAAAGGGTGGGAACTAACAACACTACGGAATATTAATGAGAATGTTAGCAAGTAGGCCTACCATACTTATCTGTTTATTAAAAATTATTTAAACTAACATTAACTTTAAATTTTGGCAGTCGGTACTTGCGAATATACCCAGTACTTTGAATGTACTTGTGAAAGTAGCAATTTTCCTAATACTGGTTGCAATTAAATTGCTACAAAGTTAGTTTTTTGTTTTTTGTTTTGTTTTTTAAGGGGGGGGGGAAGGTGACATTTTTATTTATAGTACTTTTTATAAGTTATATATACATTTATATATTCTTTATATATTTTTTTATATAATACTTACATTTTTTACTTATATATTTTTGCTTATGTACTATATCAGGCATTTAGAAACATACTGAGTGCGCAGTCAAATTTTACGGTAACATGTACTTGTTATTCATTGTTGAAAATTTATTTTAAAAATTTATTTACATTTAAAATCGTATTTAAATGGAAGTATTTCAAAATTTATTCTCATTTATCTTTAGATTTTGGTATTTTTGCTTATATTTAACATTGTATTTAAATATTACCCAAAATAAAGCAGTCACAATAGTAAAACCTCGTTCCCTAATTAACTTTATCTGTCACAATTCAGTAACAAAAACTTTTGATAAAACCTGCATCCAAAATTTTACAATATAATGTAAGTCTTTGATGACCATTACCATTTTCGTACAAGTTTATTAATATATGAATAAATGTATATTTTCGGTATATATCTATGTGAATTGATATTCATATATTTTACCTATCCATACAGATATTTTACACTCTCAACCATTAGTCTCTTATATGCATATGCATCCATTTTGGCATTTAAAATCGTATTTTAGTGAAAGTATTTCAAAATTTACTCTCATTTAACTTTTCATATTGGTATTCTTGCTTATATTTGGTACATATATTCATGTTTTTTAATGGATAAAATTAAAAATTAAAATTCCTTAAAATTTCTTCTTAAAATTTCCCGCTATATTTTTGAAAAGATTTTCATATACATATATTTATATAATTTGTATTAGAGAAACCGTAGGATAATACTTTGAATATTGTAAAAAATGCATAGAAATTTCACATAGTTTAACTTGCAATAGAAAATGAATATATTCTTAATAAAAATACATACAATACTTGTGATTATTGAATGTCTATTAACACTGCTGACTGAAAAAGTAATCCGTGTATATATTAATCATTACAGTGTATCTCTTTATAAAAAATTACAGTGCAGTTATTATACATCATACTGATTAAGTAATACATTATTCAAAAGTTAGTAATTGTACAATTACATTTATTATTATTATATGTGCAAGTGCATATGTGTTGATATGTGTATAAGCCTATATCTTTATATGCATGTATATCAGATAATTTAGAACATTCAAAATTCCACCTGTGCTTTTGATCCAAGGTGATCTTTGCTTTAAAAGGGCAAAAATAAAATGTAACTCAGAACTCTTTGAACGAGAATAGATATTAAAAAGAAAAGTTGAGTCAGGTCATCGTTTATAATTGGGGAGAAAACTGGATTACCCTCCCTCCCCGAAGTTTTTCTGGAGCACATGCAGAGCATTTTAATAAGATGCTGCACGCGAAGAACTGCATGCATTCGGAAATTATTCTGTTAAACATATCTGCAGCCAATTCTTTCACAAGTCTTTCCGACTCGACCTTGCAGGGACGTTTTTCTTGCGGGAAAAAAAATGTATACTTTCGACTAATAAATTAACTTACATTTCTTTTGTGTTGACATGCAGAACAGAAAATTTTTTCTGACATCTAACTACACAACTTCAATTTCAAAAGTCTGAATCAACTAAATGAACTAACAAATGATTGTTAATAGACTGGAGGGAGAGGCAAAACTCATATTTAATTAGTTATTAACTGTGTTGTAAGAATTCGTAGCCAATATTTATTCGACATCTGTATATAATTGAGGAAAATGTGTAATTGAAGAAAGAGAATTATCACTTTTAGTCTGAAAGGCTTTACAATGAATTTACTTGTTTCTTTAATGGGTTGGCAGTCACGATGGACTTTTTACAATAAACCTTAATGACATGAAGTATAAAAATAAATAAATAAATAATAATAAAATAATGATGGCTTTGAATAGTTTCTTTCAAAAATGAAGAAGATAGATATAAACCTTAAAAATCAGTTAACTTCTAAGTAATATTCATATTTCTTTTTTCTTTTTATTATTATTCTTTTCAATGGAAAAGATGCTTATTTTTACAATGATTTAAATACTTAAACTTAAGAAGACGAAGGAAAAGAAATTTGGTTTATAGATGCATCAAGCCTAATATTCAATAGACAAAAATTTATACGATATCAGAACTAATATTATAACTTGAAAATATTTACAGTAAAAATTCCACATTTATTTTTCTGTGCTATAGATTTAATCTAAAGAATACTTGAGAGACTATGTAATAATATATTTCAATAATATTTAATAGAATATGTCCAAAGTCAAAAAGTGTGGCTTTAATTTTCGGCAATTTCCAACGAATTCTTAATATACGATTACGATAATGACTTTTAAGAAGTAATTTTATAAATTTAATTATTGCATTTTTATCGTAAAAATCAAATTTTGAAGTGTTTTTTTATAAAATAAAATAAAATGAATAAATAAATGAGTAAATAATAAAAATAATTTCACTAACATAAACAAATAAATAAATAATAATCATAACATTGTTAGTGGCAAATGGAATAGGTTAGATAAATTTAGTATTACAGTAAAATCCCGAAAGTAACCCCTACACTCCCTCGAATGTAAGTCCCCCACCCTCTTTTCTTGCCCAAAAGGAAATTATTACATTTCCTTAAATATGAACCCTCCACCTTTTTTATCCATCCTACCACCGGGTTATATACGGAGAACCGCTAAATCTATCACCGTTTCATCCAAACCTACTTTCGATCTTCAAGTCTTCAAGTTCAGCGCCGCTGCGCGTTCGGAAAAAGGGGGCTACTTTCGGGATTTTTACTGATGATCAGCTCTAACGTAAAATTACGTAGTTAATACAACGTATTGATGAAGAAATTACGTAAATGAAGCGTTAAATTTTGTCATGAATAACACGAACTTGCCGGAGATTTTTTTTTTTTTTTTTCGGGGGAAAAAAAAAAAAAAAAGTACTTTCGTGTATTAATAAACATACCAACATCTTAATTTAGTCCGGAATATTATTATTACTTTTTTTTTTTTTTTTTTTCTCAGCACTTTTCCTAAAGATATTTTTTTCTTATTTAATCGTAATTACATACTGGAGAAAAATACATTACTGATAAAGTGGTGTGAAAAAAGGGCGGATACTAACAGTGCTCCGAAGTAAATTAAAATGTTGACATGTCTGTAATAAATTAACTTACGCTTCTTTTGTGTTGACGTGTACAACAGAAAATTGTTTCTGACATCTAACAACAAAGCTTCAGTTTCATAGTCTTAATTAAATAAATGAACTAACAAATGATTGTTAATAAACTAGAGGGAGCGGCAAACTCATATTTAATTAGTAATCAACTGTGGTGTAAGAATTTGTAGCTAATAGTTGACATCTGTATACAGAAGAGGAAAATTCATAGTTAACATTTTATATTTGAAAGATATGCAATGAATTTAGTTATTTTATTTATTTTTATTTTTTTAATGAATTAGCAACCACAATGGACTAACTACGATAAACGATGATGACGTGATCTATATAAAAGGAAAAGAAAAAGAATCAAAACTAAATGTGACTTTGTATAATTTCTCACTAAACTAAACAAAATTCATCTTAACCTCTAACAAATCCGTTAGCTGCTATGTATTGTTCATCTTTTTTTTTTTTTTTTTTTTTTTTTTTTTTTTATATAATAATCTTTTGCCGGTCTTATACAGTTTCTGTCCTCTGGTGAGTGTTGTTACATTTAGGGACTTTTTTATTCGTTATTCACCGCTAAATTTTAACAGTAATAGTTGCCTAATCACTTCATCACTCCTCAAAATTATTGGTGGTAGTTGAATAAAAATGTCTATAATTTTGGCAACACTGTTTAGAGCGCTTTACAGGGTTAGGGCTGGCAAAGGGTTAATAGAAAAGACGTTAATTTTCATAACGACCCAGAATTCTTAAACAAGAAGAGGTAGAAAAAGAAATGAGGCTTATAAACATATCAAGGTAATGTTTAAAGGACTGAAATGTATATCACATCGGAATTAATACTTTAACCCTTTCATTCCCAAATTTTCCCCCTCCATAAAACAATAAATCTTATATTTAGTCATAAATTTATTTCAGAGGTAATATATATAAATATATATATTTTTTAAATAGGAGTAATAATAGAGTACAAATTAATAAAGCTAACAAAGCAACTGAGAGGTGTTTATTTATGTTTAATATAACTACTGGTGCCATTAAAAATTATAACTTTTCAATAAATAAAAATATCAAAATTTTGGAGGAAATACATATTGTAAATAATTAAAATACAAATTATAAACATTAAAAAATAAAATAAAAATATTTCAAACAGTTAATTTACTTAACCCTTTATATCCCAAATTACCTTATTTTTGGAAAAATAGTTTGAAATTTTTTTTATTATATTTCTTTGCTGCATGAGAAACATCTCATTTTAAATTTAGCTTAAACTATAGCTTAACTATAGGGAAATCTTAAACAATAGCGACTTTGAAGTTCCAATGAAATCTTGTTCCTGTGGTAAATTTAGGCTATATTGAAGAATATTTTTGATGGGACTTTAAAGTCTCGGTGGAATACAAAGGGTTAAAACATAAATAATAATAAAAAAAATAATAATAAAATTTCTGCATTTATTTTTCCATGATATACATTTGCAGTAAAAAGTATATGAGAGAGTATGCTACGAATTTAACTAAAGTTTAATGAGGTTTATCGAAAATTTAAAATGTGGATTTAATTTCTGGCAATTTCTAGCGAATTCTTAATATACGATCTTGATTTTTAAAAGTACTTTTTTTAATTCCACACATTTATTTAACATTGTTTGTTGTTTGTCAGAGTAAAATCTTGCAAACAAATGTAAAGATATTCCTGTCATCGAATTGAGCTGAAATTTTGAAAACATGTATAACTCAGATGTTATTACATGTTCAATTAGCGAAGTCATTGGAGGAAGGCATGGGGTGTCCTGGCACTCCCGATGAACCTTTTACACTTATTTTTCTATTTTATACATTTAGTTTAAAATGTTATTTAATCAGATACATTTAAAAGTCGAATACGCCTAGAAATTACCGGTTAAACTTTGGCTAATTGTTTTGCAAATTAGAAACGTACTACTATGAAATAAATAACTTACATTTTTAATGCAGAGATAAAAAGCGATATAGTTTTTTTTTTTTTTTTTTTTTTTTTTTTACTGTCTAAATACCATAACAAAATATATTCAAACAAAAGAAGAAGAAGAAAAGTAGGGAAAGAAAAAAAACATTAAGAAAGGGGGGGGGGGTTACAGATGAAATAAGTCAGATTAAATGGCACAATCGGTGATCAGCTCTGCTGTAAGAATTCGTGGCCAATATTCATTTGACATCTTTATAAGATTGAGGAAAATATGTAATTGGAGAACGAAAATTATCACTTTGTTTTGAAAGCTCTGTCATGAATTAAGTTATTTCTTTAATACATAGCCAGCCACTACAGTCTAACCACAGTATACGATAATGGCACGATGGCCAGAAGAAATGAAATAACTTAGGAATTTCAAAACGGTCAGTGACATGTGATTATATCCTGCTACTGAAATTGCACAACAGCTAGTCTGGTCTATAGCCGTAAGTGATCTGCTAATTGCTACCCATTGTTGGTTTTTTTTCATTAATAATGACATTAATTTGCCCAACAATTTGGCGTATTTCAAATAAGAACCTTTTTTAAAAAGATATAAATTGATTACTGTATAAATGAATGGTTAACTCTGGAAAAAAAAAAAAAAAATCTGAAATCATCGAGATGAAATCAGTGATATCTTCTGTATATATGTAGTGCTACGATGAGGAAATTGTATTTAATTACGTAGAAAATACATTTTAAATGTGTTATTGTTCTTCAAATCAAATAAATTGAAATGAAAATTATGTTTATTTTATATGTGAATATGCCCTTAACACTTCAAAGTTCACAACAATTTTCGCTTGAAAATTAATAAACTAATTTCAAAAAGGGTTATTAGATGCATAGTTGAATTTATGTAAAAAGAAAAAAATTGAGTTTATAATGAGAATTTTTTGGTTTGACAACAACAAAAATTTAAAATTTAAAAGCTGCTAAGGAAGGAAGGAAGGAAGGGGGGGGGGTGTCTTAAGCTAACTTTATAGCAAATTAATATTTAAAAAAAGAATATACTAACCGTTTCTATGGACCGAAACACAGCGTATGTATTTATATGGAAGAATATATATTTTTTTAAAGTCCTACCGTACTAAATTAACCACTGTTTTGTACAGAATTTTATATCTATTACAGCAAAAATAGATTTTTTTTTTTAACTATCTAAGTACAATAATTTAATAACAAAAAAGATAGAGAATTAATGTTTACAATTATTTACAAAATCTAACATATAACTTTGTAACCTGGCATGTTAACGTAATAAAAATTCAAATAATAATTTAATAAAAATGTAAGTTTGTAAATAAACATTATAAATAAGTTTTAAAAAAAACCTTGCAACCGTTGTTTTAGGTAAAATTAGGCACAGTCCTTCATCAGCTGAAAAAACTAAACACGAGTCCACTATTAAAGCAGCTACTACGTACTCGCTCCTACCAAGAAATTTAACGTGACTTCTGCATTTGGTTTCATATAAGACATCGTTTGTTAAATTTCAAAGTAATGCTGTGATCTACCGAACAGAGAAGAACGAAAATTTTAAAATATCGATTAAAAAAAAGAAAGAAAGAAAGAAAGAAAATAAGTTGTATAAATTTTTTTAAATGTTTGTTTTTAGTGCGAAACTAATGAACGTTGAAGGGTTAAAGTGCAAATTAATTTTTTCTTTCTTTTTCTTTTCTTTTTTTTTCCCTTAGAAATCAATTGAAATAATTTCTTTTTAACATTATTACTTTTTACTTATATATGAGTATATTGATATATTCAGTGATATAATATGATTAAAACGAAGAGTTCATTAATAAGCATTATTATTCATTATGACTTTGAGATTTTTACACATTTTATACATTAAAAAAGAGAGAGAGAGAGAGAGAGAGAGAGAGAAGAAAATGGATATTGTAACGAAGTTTTTGATAGCAGTTCGTTATTGAAGTTTAATTTAAAAAATAGTTTTAGAATTCTTGCGAAATGTACGTCAATAACACAGTGAACAACTCCAAAAAATAAACATTATTGTAACAATATATGATGAACTTTATTTGTCGTATTTTTTGACATATTTAAGATCTATGTAGGTGACCATTATAAAAGTTAATATTATAGGATTATCCTAGACCTGCTAACTATGCTAGTTTATCCGTAATGGTATTAGGCCCCGCCTTTTTTTCACACCAGAATAGTTGTAGAGCAATAGTCTTCTTATTTAATCATGAGAACATATTGCTGAATATTACTCTACAAGTATTCTGGTGTGAAAAAAAGGCGGGGCCTAATACCATTACGGATAAACTAGCATAGTTAGCAGGTCTAGGATGTTTAGAATGAAGAGAGTTTAAACATGGAGTGACAGCTCACAGAGCTATCATCTTCAGAGGTTACGCACAATGATGATCAAGCCCAAGCGACGCTCCAATTCTTCGTTGATTTCGCCAAAACCTGCTATCGCAGCCAAATTCAAAAGAATAGAGAAAAATGGTTGTAATTATGTTACGGATAAACACATAAAATTTTTGAATCAAACGGTTATTAGTGAAAGCCAAATCTCACCAAAAATGATTTCGTGGGAAGGCGGAAGTTTTTAGCAAATTAATGTACTATATTAAGAGACTAAGAATGCAACACAAAGCGACAAAGTGTATTTATTTGTAAGGTGAAAGAAAATCGATTTATCAAAAAGACATAACATGCTATTGTAGATTAGCATTACGTTAAAGAAGGAATACAGTTGGCAGCAAAAGTATCCGAACACTAGCAAAAATTCCTATATAAAAAAAGTACACCTAATACTGTTTTGTTTAATAAATCCTTGTCGAATCATCTTCTTAGACTGACTAAGAACAGGATTCGAAAAGGTTTTATTTAACAAAACTGCATTAAATGTACCTTTTTTTATATAGGAATTTTTGCTAGTGCTCGGATACTTTTGCTGCCGACTATAATATATGACCAAAGGTTTCGAGAGAATTGCAATTAGCAAAAAATACATTTGTGGGAAGAGGGAAGATATATTGCGTATTTTATGCTGTTATTGTTTATAGTTCCAAGAAAATAAAATTCGAAAAGACGGGAATAAATTTTGAACTAAATGATTTAATCTTAGCATTTAGAAATTCATAGCGAAAATTAATTAATAAATTATATCTGTTTATTATTATTATAGTTATAGATGAAGAAAGCGGATGTAATGACTGATACGACAAATTTTTAAAACCTTACAATCTCGTATTACATGAGTTTAACAGTAGCAATGCTTAGGAATGCTAACCCCAGATAACTACAGTCGGCAGCAAAAGTATCCGAGCACTGACCGCACATAATACTGCTTTGTTAAACAAATCCTTACCGAATCATGTTCTTAGACTGACTAAGAACGTGACTCGACAAGGATTTATTTAACAAAGCAGTATTAAGTGTTTTTTTTTTTTTTAAGACAGGGATTATTGCTAGTGCTCGGATACTTTTGCAGCCGACTGCAAACATTCGTCCAACAGACCAGAGCCTGATTAAGGGGGAAGCACACATTATCTCCGCTCTCACCGGAATATTTTTACAATTATTTTTTACTTCATGTCATTACAATTCCA
Organism: Salticus scenicus; assembly: GCA_963930645.1. Taxonomy (NCBI): domain Eukaryota; kingdom Metazoa; phylum Arthropoda; class Arachnida; order Araneae; family Salticidae; genus Salticus; species Salticus scenicus. The sequence goes on from OZ005659.1 coordinate 101,862,493, forward strand.
CGCTTTGACGAGGAAATATTTTTTATAAAAAATGAACGGTGTAAAACAATCCAATTTACTCACCGTTATTAGACAGCAGAATTCTTTTAAAATAATTTTTAATGAGAATTTTGTCTTTATTATAGAACGAAAGTATTTGTTAAAAAATAACGGTGTAAGTATAAATAATGTGTGCTTCCCCCTTAATCAGGCTCTGCAACAGACTACCGACTCCTGCCAGTTTTGCGAATTCGAAATGTTCCCGTTGCACTCACTCACAGTACCGTACCTTCATAACTAGTAAAATGAGTTATCCGAAGGTGATAAGCACAGCTGTACACTTGTTACTTTTCGAGATTTGCTATAATCGTCGTCTAACAGTCGAATATTTAATGATCACCAAAATAAGTATTGAAAATATTTTGAATATTGAAAAGTCCGCAGAAGACACGACTACAAGTGCGGCGAACAAACGCAGAATTTGTACAGTCGGGGGGAAAAAAAAACGCAACACCCGCTGTAATTTCGTTATTTATTGACGCAGGAACAACTAATAGACATAATTCAACAGGAAATTAAATGCACTTTCCGAAAATGTCGTCGAAGTTTGAATTAGGGGTCATCTACATATTAAAATGAGCACCAACTTTGATTTTTTTCAATAGCAACACCCAATTTTGACTTCATATTTGAATTTCTGAGAGTCTGGCAGTGCGGAAAAGTATACTGCTTGTATACTTTATCTTTTGTATTTATAGAGTTATAATCAAAAATGTGTTAGGGGGTTATCTCTAAATGTAAAAAAATAAAATTAAGATCCTATAAGAAATAGACAAAATTGTAATGTTTGACATCGGAAATCTTTCTGGAAAAAAAGAATTATATAAATTAATAAAAACATTTATATTTTCCAATTTATTAATTAAACAGAATTCAGTTTTTTTTATTTGTATATACTTCAGTACTTTTTTACATAGTTTTAGGTCTATTTAAATACATTACACTTGCGACTGGTCCAGACAGTACTCTTTGAAAAAAGTGCAATATTTTTCAAGTAAAAGTGTCTATTATGGCTGTACTGATTACCAATAAAGCTTAAATTTTCTTTTGTATGTTAACATAATATACGAAATGAAATAATATAGATATATATATATACAACAACGCATTAACTAAATCTTTTCGGATAAATTAATGTAAGGGTTCATGAAGTAAATATTAAACAATTTTAATCGCACTTACCAGTTTTGGGTCAGTTGAAGTCTTTGGAACTGTACGATTTGTTTTATAATTTCTATGAAAATATAATTTCTTAATTAATCCTTTCGTGACTGCTGACATTGATTCACGCCATTTGAAAATCTGTAACTCTGTCAGTGGGCGTTTCCTTCATAATTTGTGTGTTACTTATTTCTTAAGTGTGTACCCATTGTTCATATTTTTGCAATAAAATATACTATGGATAGAAATATATTGATTAGAAAAAATATAATTATAATGTATATCCATTTGTAATATAATTCTGAATACAGAAAATTTGTTCTGAAATATTAAGCCTATTTTTCTATTTAAAACAGTAAACCCCGCCTATTTAGTTATTTTTTTTCTTCTAGTGTTTGTTTAAAAGATTCAAAATTTATCACCAGTAATGGATGAAGTAAATACCACTTGTTCATATTTTTGTCAACATAAAATAAGGGGTTTAACACGAATACTCGATGTCACATTTACTTTTCTGTATTCTTTTGTTTTCAAGAACGATGAAGGCGGGGCTTGTCTTCTTTAGAAAACCGGAATTCTTGATGACTAATGACTAAAAATCATCATCTTCGTTTCATTTCTTTGCGTTTGACGTTGTTGTTATATAATTTGATCCGTAAGTAAAAAATAAAAATATTTTGTTTAATTTTCTTTGTTATTTTTTAAGATTTGTTTCGTTATCTCATGCAAATCTTTATAAGAGACGGCCCCCTAAACCACTCTAAAAGAAAGATTTATTTATATCTCGAAAACTAATAACTGGAATGAGCTGCAAATTTGTACACCCATATTTTTCAGCATTAGGATTCATTTTATGTAAAAATTAATATAGGTCATAATTCATAATTTTTATAAATATGAATTTATTAATAATTTTCAGAACTAAAAATATTTTTCAGAATCAAAAGTAATGATGGATTATGTTTGGGTTTCTTCACTGTATCTTGTAAAAAAAAAATTATATCGATCAAGTTATTTTTTGTGAAGATATTAATAAAAGTTTGAAATATGAATTTAACATTAGCACCTTCAAACTTTGAAAGCTTATAACTCTGTGAAAAAATAAGTAAAATATACAACCAATATACTTTTTCGCGTTGTCGTGATCCCAGAAATTCAAATATAAAATAAAAATGGGGCATTGCCATTGAAAAATTCAAAGTTGCTACGCGTTTTAATATGTAGACGACCCCCAAGTCAAAATTTCACTTCCTTTTCTGAAACTACTCACAATTCCCCGTCGAATGATACCTATTACATTTTTCTACATCGATTAGCAACGAAGTTACGTTGAGTGTTGCGTTTTTTTTTTCCCCGACTGTACAGTCAGCCAAACAAAAAACGCCGCCCCCCCCACCTAATTTCGCCGTAAATTATCGTAGAAACATGTGGTTGGTACCAATCGATTTGTAATAACGTCTAATTTATAATGATATAGTTAGATTTTGCTTAAGGGGTCGTCTACATATTAAAACTGGCATCAACTTCATTTTTTTCAATGGTAACCCCCATTTTTTATAATTTATTTGAATTCTTTGGACAAAATGATCGCGGAAAATGGTATAGTTTATATATTTTGCTCAATTCTTCACAAAGTTATAAGCTGTCAAACTATGAGGGCGCTAATGTTAAATGAATGTGACAAAAAATTTTTTGAAATATGAAAATTATTAATAATTTCATATTTGAAAAAATTATGAATTATGACCTATGTTAATTTTTGCATAAATGGAACGGGCATCATCAAAAACATAGGTTTCCAAATTTACAGCTCGTTCTTAACATTACTTTTTGAGTTACAGTGATATTTCATTTTTTACTGTTGTTAGGGGGCCGTCACTTATAATAATTTGTATCCTCTGTGAGTAAATATCTGTATATATTTTGACGAAAAACTATTTTAATTTACCTTAGTGTTATTCTAATTGTTTTCTAAGCAACATTTCGATGTTTATGATACAAATTGGATCATTTTTATAAAATTATCGCAATGCAAGCGAGAGATTGTGAAAAAAATCCCAAAAGAAATGAAGCCCTGCCTCTATATTGCGGAAACAATATTAAAAAAAACTAGTTTCTGTATTCGTATATGACTCTCTATGTGAACGCTGGTATGCATAAATGTCAATGGCATTTACTACATTGAATGCTGAAGACAAAATTTAAATGATTTAATTGGAAGTATGTAAAATACTTTTGTTTTATAATGTAAAGTTGTAGAAAAACTTTGTAAAGGCGTGGCTTCCGTTGCAAAGAGGTTTATACTCGATTCTGAAATGTTAAGTCCTTGTACTTAAATATTACATAACGTTTCCCAGTTTCTCACTGCTAAAATTCTATTTTGTCCCTTTTGTCTTTTGTTTTTAACTTGAATATTCTACGATTCGTGCACCTCAAGTGAAGTATCATGACGGTAAAAAAACGCGGTAAGACGAGGACTATTATTTGAAAGGGCAATACGCAGTGAACAATACTTTTGTTTTTTCATTTTTTTAAATTAATATAATTTATTTTTATTAATTTTTATCAGATTTTTTAAAACAAATTTTCTGTTTTAATCTTGTTGTGACATTTTCACATTCGCTTACTCTACCGTTTATGCTATTTAAATTTTATCGCATGACGTAACATAATAAAATATAAAATTTTTATTAAATGTTTTTTTAATGCTGAATAATAAAGTGTTTTTTTTTTTTTTTTTTTTTTTTTTTACGTTTTTAATATCTAGTATTGAAACAAAGCGCAATATTATTTATTTTCTATTATTCTAATCACGGCGTAAAACTGGCGTCACATTTATCACGGAAAAAGAATTTAAAACAAAGTAATATGTCTTATTACTTTAAAAGATATAGATTTTACACATTTAAAATTAAGAATTCAAATACAGTAGACGACTACAGAACGGGGAATACTCGTTCTAGGCAACAGGAAACCGTTTTTTCTATAACCATATTTCTTTTCATATGGATATACATAATAATTATACTCTTTCTAGTGAAAGTATTTGTATTCATACTATTTTGTTTATATATGAATATAAGGAATATTCTTAAGAAATATCGTAACACACAAATTGTGAAAGAAACGCCCACTGAAGGAGTTTCAAAATGACGTGAAACTACGTCAGTGGTCACGAAAACGTTAAATATCCTTTCTCAGATTTTAGTTTAAATCTTGTTATCTATATTTTTGTATATTATCTATTGTTGGTTTGTACTCCTAAAATTAAATGTAAATCTTTATAGTAACACTTTCATGCGAGGCTTACTGTATAAAATAAAAATATACCCAAAAAGAAGTAGATAATAATTGTTAGGTAGTAGATTTTAATTGTTTTTATATATGTATTTTAACTTAAATTTTTGTCTCTTAAATAAAACAGTTTTTGCTTTTAAGAAGTAGATAATTCTTTTTCTTAAATATTAATCACTTTTTTTTAACCGCTATTAATAATATTATCATTATTACTATTGTTTTTTTACCTTGGTATCTAGATTTTTGTAATTCAACATTGTAGGGTTCATATGATTCAAGCTATTTAATTTTCTTTATGTGGAGTGTTGTATTTAACTATTCAATGTTTAATAAATTGAAACCAATAAAAATCTTTTATTTCATAAGCTAGCATAGAAAGTTCTGCGAATTTGAATCGTTTTTTATTTTATAACTAACATTTCTGAACTTTTTTTCCGGTGTGAAATTTAATAAATAATGTATATTGGATAGTATATCACAATTTATTTTTTATAAATGTATAGACGGTCCCCTAACACATTTTCATGTGTAACTTTGTTTAGAATTGATTTAAAGTATATAAATAGGTAGGTTTTCAGAACTGGCTTGATCTCAGAAATCTGAATATGCGGTCACAAATAGGGGTCGTCATTGAAAAAAATGAAATGTGTACGTGTTTTAATATGTAGATGACCCCTTAAGCAAAATCTGACTACACCATTAAAACCTAGACGTTATTACAGATCGATAGGTACCAGCCGCATGTTTCTACGATAATTTACGGCGAAATTAGGGGGGGGGGCGTTTTTTTTTTTGGCTGACTGTACTTTCTGTCCGTGTAAGAAACGGAGAATGACAAAATAAGTATAAAACTACTGCAACAAGACTTCAACATCCGCCAAGAGTGCAAATGACAAATTTTACCAATTTTCTATTTTTTAATTGAAATATTATAATAATTCTTTTTTAAGTTACGCTAATTTGTTCGAAATAAATAAAGGAAATATAAAAATATATTTGTTTTTAATTCGTTGTCTATGAGTCGAATGATTAGTTACTGAGTAACACTGATTTTAGTTTAGTCATGTAGGGTTAATAAAATCTAGCGTCCACTTTGTAAACAATACTTCAGATTTCTTTTATTCTCTGATAAAATTTACAGATAAAAGAATATTATTAGAAAAAACTTGTCTAAGCCAGAAAATTTCGCTATTGCCAATTTATCGTAACTTCTGGTAGATACCCCGCTAGTTATATAATCCAGTTTTGCACCAGAAATTTCAATTGATAAAAAAATTTATGTATGTACGAGTTCTTCCTTCGAAAAAGTATAGATTTCTCTATTAAATAAAATTTCTGGTGGAGAAATGACACATCTTACCTGCGGGGTATCTACCAGAAATTACGGTAAGTGTTTTTTGTAAGTTATGCATTTTTGACATTAAGTCAAAGTAACTACGGTGCTTTCACACCAATACTTAATATTCAGTGGTTACATACATATATGTAATAATAATAATAATTCATCATTATAATAATCAAACACCAGAAATGAAGACTTGAATTAATAAATAAATAATTGCTTATGTAGGCGAAGGTTTATGCAAAGCAAAACATATTGAAAAAGTTAATATATATATATTATATAGATAGATATAGATAAATACATAGATAGATATAGATAAATACATAGATAGATATAGATAAATACATAGATAGATACATATGGATATAGATAAAGATAAACATAGATATATGTTAATGATTTAAAAAAAAAAAAAAGAATGAAAGAAATGAAAGAAAAGAAAGAAAAGAAGAGAAATACAATACTATGCAATTTTGTAGTTAAAATATTTAACCTTTTGTATTGTTAAAAAAAAGAACACGAAATACTTAAATTATATTATGAAATACTTAAATTATTAATAACTAGAGCAATTTTATGCCTCGTTTCTCAAAATAAAAATATTGATTTCGCTACTGAAAAAGGGTTTAATGGAAAAATAATGAAAACGAAAACAATGAAAAGTTTCTTTCACTGCATCTCTAAAGAACCACTCTCAAAACTATAAACATTTTTACTACTCTGTTGAAAAGAGATAGTCAAACATCAAAGCTTTCGTGTTCAAATTTCACAATTGTGTGAAAGGTTATATAAACCTATTAAAAGTTTATATTTTCTGGGAGCGTTGTCCGTCCTTGGTTATTCTCTTAACGCTTTTCTTCTCAGATCATTTTCAAGAGAGAAAGAAAAGAAAGAGTTAGTTATAAAACACATTTTATAGTTTTCCACTCTTCAAAGAAATACTTTTCTTTCTCCCCTTTCTTTTTATGTAAGTTAAAGTTGCAGTTAATCCGCAAAGCATGCTTCTCGTAACGAGAACATAAACGACTCATGAGTCATATTTTATAGGTTTATGCTGCAGAAACTAATCACGATTTTGTGAATTTCTGCATTAGAATGAATACTAAATCCAGACAAATTAGTAAAGATGATGTGACATTAACACGAACTTTTGAAAAGTATCTTTTTCTGAATGATTGTTTTATGTTTTTAACTAAAAATAAAACAGAGAGAGAGAGATTTTTATGCTGTACTTAAAAAATATGTTAAAAGGGTTCTCCAGAGTCCAGAGTTAAATAAAAGAGAAAGTTTAAGAGAAAATTCCTGTGCATTCTGTTTTATTTACGATCGAGTTACCTTTCATATAACATACAATGCATATTGCGTCACGAAATCTCGAAATGTAATAAAATTTATAATTGAGTCTTAATTAGGAAAATAAAATATTCCATGAGTTATTTTTTTTTTCAAATTTAGGAACATGCGTCCCATAAATATTTAAAATTGTCAAATTAAAATTCTGTAATCCAGTGAAAGTTGAGAGAAGAATAATAAATTAGGTAATGATTACTTTTACTTACACTGTTAAAAATAAAATGGCATGTTTCACCAGAAAAATGGTTCCAATTAAGCTGCAACCAATATTTTAGTGTTCTGTTTCACTATTTTAATAGTGCTTACTCCTCAAATTGTGCTACTAAAATGGTAAAACATGGCACCAAAATACTGTTTGCAGCAAATTCGGAACCATTTTTCTGGTGAAGAATGACATTTTATTTTTAACAGTGTATATTTAGCTGAATTTTGTTTCTTTTAATGGTTTACATCGGGTGATTTCCTTATTTTATATATAGTTTTATGCATATACCCCATAGCATAGAAAGTTTCAGTTATGTTGCAAAAAGGTTACAATGTTTCATTAAAGTATCACATTTCAGGAATGTTTTTTAATATGTTTTTTGCAACGTTCACACTGTTCTATGTTCTGACCGTTATGTGACTGAAACTTTTTTATTGTGTTTCTATTTTTTTTTCTTTTGTTACGATCGTCGTGGACATTTCTACGTTTTTTTAAAACTAAACTGAAAGCAAAATATAGGCCTTGAAACGTTTCTGTAGTAATCACAATGTTTCGGTATTATTTAATTGTTACGTTTCTGAACTTTTTTTTTTTTTCTCTGTTAGGCTTTTTTTAATTAAACTGAAAATACGATACACGTTTTAGAACATTTCTGTAGTAGTCACAATGTTTCGGTGCTATTTTATTGTTACGTTTCTGAATCATTTTGTTCTGTGTTAGGCTTTTTTTCAATTTAACTGGCAAAAATATACGTCTCAAAATATTCTGTAGTAGTGACAATATTTCTATGTTATTGAATTGTTACGTTTCTGAAACCTTTTATATTGTTAGGGTATCTACAAGATGACATTCCTCTTATTTCTATAAATAGCACTTAAAAGTGAGAGGCGTAGTACACAGGAAATCTGAACTCCCATCTCACCTTATTCTCTCTCCGCATTGAATACTTTTATTGTATTAAAGCATTTTTTTTTTCTTTTAAACTGATTTAAACAAAAATACACTGAATAAAAAAACCAGTTAGATTACAAAAAATTCCTGGACGTAAAGTAAACAGAAAATATTTGCATGCTATGCGAAAAATATATTGACAAAACTTTTCTGCAGCAGAATAATACAGAGAAAATTCGTTCAAGTCAGATTTTTTCCATAAAACACACTGAAAAAAAAAAAAAATCTCGTGTTAAATAAAATTTTACAGTTCTACCAGACAGGATCGAATCAGAGTACCCCGCTTTTCATGTGACATTGTAGGGTGACGAGTGTACACTTCATTTCCTAACAGGGCTTCAGCGAGTAGAACATGCTGAGGCGTCATCGACGTAAAATTGAAGTAAACGTACGTAAATAATTTAAATAAAATTCAAATGTACTCAGATATTTAATTTTAAATAATTTGTAAATAAATACTTAACTGGTTAAACTATTCATTTCAAAAGTGTGAAACAGGAGGGAAGTTTCCTGTATTGCACCTGCTATCCAACAATTTTTTTCTTTCATTTAATAACAACATGCATAAGGGGCAATTTCATAGTAAAAGCAGAACCAATATGGGTATATTTCCGATTTTTGTTTATGGCACCGCTATTTTCCAATAATGTTGTACGTTGTAATAAATGCGATGAAGATTTCTGTCTGATAATAGAGGTTAAAAAAAATATATATATATGTATATATATATCATTCTTTGTAGACCTTACCATGTACTATGGAATTTTCTCATAACGTATAACTTCACGATTTAATCATTTATTTGGGAAAAAAAAAAAAAAAAATCCTGCAAATCAAATACATATATATTTTGAACTGATCAGAAATATGTTTCAGATCAAAGACTTTCTAAAGGAATTTGGTTTGATATGTAGTTAATAATAATATATATAATTGCAGGGATGGAACACGGGCGCAGAACTCGTATTACTATCAATGAAATAAAATTTTCTACTTCGTAAGTCAATGATATTATATGTACAGAAATTTCTTAAACAAATACTGGTATTAGTTCTGCGCCCGTATTCCATCCCTGCGATTAGTAATTAATTATGGCGAAGACGAAGTAAACATATACATTAGCGAAAAATTTTCAACGCAAGAATTATGTTTGCTTCTTACAAATATAATTCTTGCTGTTATATAATTTTTGTTGTCTGTTCTAAGTGATAGAATAGCATAGCTGCCAATATTTTAATTTATTCCGGAGTAATTTTAGCCCCGCCTCTAATTCGTACCACTTATTTTTTTAAAGCAATTTTTTCTTATTTTATCGAAGATATGTATTGAAGAAAATTTTTCTATAAATAAAGTGGTGCGAATTAAAGGCGGGGCTAAAAGTACTCCGGAATAAATTAAAATATTGGCAGCTATGGAATAGACTGTAGACGAGTCTTTCTGTCTATTCCATCTTTTTAAAATTTATGTGTAACAACACTTCAGATCTATTTCAAGGACACCAAAACAATGCTCTAAAGAGGGTAAAAAAAAAAAAAAAAAAAAGAGTAAAGAAAACACAAAAGATAACTTTAACAGTATCAAAGCCCATAATCTCTTTGATTTAATTCTTTAAATTACAAAAAACAAAGGAAATTTTCAAATGTCATTTTAAACTGCCTATCGGACAGATTTGTTGATTTTCTACTCTTCAAATAAATAAAAATGTTTACGGTAAACAAAAGTAAGAAATGCAGTGACTTACATTATAGCCTGCTTAAGCACTTGAATGTGTTTTGGGTGATCGCCAGGCATACAAAATAAACGCCTTTCTTCAAAAGCTCAAAATCCTTATAGGAGATGTATTTTCGTCTGTTCTTAAGGAATTTAATATAAATCCTTCTAAGAATGTTTACGTTGCGCCTGTGTTCCAAAATAAATACCAAAACCATAAATACTAAAACCGTGCCTCTTCAAATGTTATCAGAAATCATAAATATTGAATGATTTTTTTTTTTTTTTAAGAATAAAACTATAAAGCTTAAAAAAATAACAACTTTGTGTTTATATTATTTTCACAAAATCTTATACACAATTTCAGAAATACTTTCAGTGTAAGTGATTTTTGTAAACCTTGTGTAATAAATACTTTTTGGTGAACGAAGAGCAGAGCTGCCAACCTAATCCGGCAAATTGTTAACGCCTACTGAAAAACGCCCCTTTTTCTACACCACTTAATTTTTAGAGCAATTCTCTTCAAATGTATCTATGATGAATTAAGTAGAAAAATACTCTAAAAATTAAGTGGTGTAGAAAAAGGGGCGGTACTAACAATTTGCCGGATTAGGTTGGCAGCTCTGGAAGAGAATCTTTCAAATTTCTTTTTTAATATATATATAATAAAATTAAATTTAGAAAAAAAGTACTCCTTAACCCATTTATCCAAATGATGTCATAAAATTTAAAGTGTCATTTTGTTCATTTTTAAATTCTCATTGGAGCATATACCTTCAGAACATATGTTTAACACATAGCTGGCAATATTTTAATTTATTCCGGAGTATTTTTAGCTCCGCCTTTATTTCGTACCGCTTATTTTTTTAAAGTAATTTTGTCTTATTTTATCGAAGTTACATATTGGCAGGGTTGCCAACATTTTAATTTATTCCGGAGCATTTTTAGCTCCGCCTTTATTTCGCACCACTTTTATTTTAAGAGTATTTTTTTCTTATTTTATAGTAATTATATATTGGAGAAAAGTTTTCTATAAATAAAGTGGTGCGAAATAAAGGCAGGGCTAAAAATGCTTCGGAATAAATTAAAATGTTAGCAACCCTGTATTGGAGAATTTTTTTCTATATATGAAGTGGTGAGAAATAAAGGCGGGCTAAAAGTACTCCGGAATAAATTAAAATATTGGCAGCTATGTTGACATATATCTCCAGATATGTTTGACGCTTTCTGCACATAAGTATACCCACAAGTGCTTGAATAAATGCATGATTTTAAGAAATGATTTTAAAAATTATATAAAACTTTTACGGATTATATTTTAGAACGAGTATGATGTAAATATAAAAACTTCATGCAGTTATTTTGTGGTAAAAAGTATTGAACTTGAACATATTTTTAAAATACATTTTATTCAGTTATGAAGAAAATAATATACTCTACTAGAGACTCCACAGAAAAAGTTGAATTGTGAATGATATTATTTCAGAAAGAAAAAGACATTGTAAGTTAAATAAGTTCTAAGTAAGTTCTCATTTAAATTTTTAGGGACTATAACATTTCATAACTAGTATGGATTTTAAATCAAAGGACTTAGAATATTCACTATTGATAAACGTTTTTGAACTTGTATTTATAATTTTAAAATCGAATTCAGTTATAAAGAAACTAATAAACTCCCCGATATAGAGAGTCGAAAGCTTCTTATAAAATGTTACTAATGAAAATACTTTAATGTAAGTGTATGTGAATAATTTAATAAATTTTTATACTTGATAAAGAGTTTTACATCATTATATTCTTGAGGTGATTTATATAGTTACATAAAAAATGATACATTGTTAAGTAAATGAATAATAATTTATATTATTATAAATAGAAAATATATAAATAAAATAAAAATGTTTCTATGGTATTGTTTTTGACGTTTGTGTTAGGGTTAAATTTAATTGATAATTCTAGATTCCTAGGCCTTGGTAGTGTGACCCCTTCATGCGGTGCTTTATAGCAGAACCTAGCCCGTATACGTGCGTATTTCTTAGAAAATCATATAAAACTTTTATAAGCTAGGTTGGCGAGTGTGAGATGGGTTTGAACCAGGTACCTCTCGTCTACCAGCTGTGAGAACAGAACCACTCGTTCACTGGTGGCAGAGCTAGCTTGACTTTGCCCGACCTGAAGAAATCGGGGGTGAATAAATAAATCCTATTTGAAAAGACAGAAAAAAAGGAAAGGCCTTATTTAAAATAATTCCATTTTTATCTAACTTATAATAAATATAGAAATATAAAACAAATGTAATACAATTATTGCATTATTGATTATTGACAAAAAATTTCAAAAATATTGGAGGCGCTCGAATTGCTCTTATGGAACAAAACTTCAAAAAATTCCCAAAGTAAAATAATTTATAATTAAAATATAATGATAATGATGATTCATTAAAGCACGATGAAAAATTATATGAACAATTAAAAACAAACAAACAAACAAGAAAAAAAAAAAAAACAGAATAGTTTGGCAGTACTACAAAGAAAATTGTGGTACTGAATGAATGAAATATAAATGCATGAAAATCAAATTTTAAAAAATATCTGAAAACGTTAGCAGTGAAATACTGCTTATTAATTGAGGAACAATAATTCAAAATACATTATAAAAATCTATTGAATATGAAAAATTTAATAAAGTAACGCTAATTAGTTATTTAAATCCAGTTTTCTCTCTCTCTCTCTCTTTTTTTTTTTTTTTTTTTTTTTTAATAAAGGACAGATAAACAGAACTTAAGAATATTTAAAGCACAATTATTTAATTTTATTTTAAATTTCTTTTTTATAACTTAATTATAAAATAACTTTATAGAAATTTTAAAATTAAATTTTTAAATTTTGATTTGAATGAATAATTAACATTTGACTTTCTAAATCACTTTATTAATGATATACAGCATATTACAAAAATATAAATAAATAAAATATTCCTCAAAACCCTGATAAACCCCAAAAAACCAGCACTCCCCCCTGTTTTTTTTTTTTTTTTTTTTTTTTTTTTTTTCTGAAGACAGAAAAAAAAGGGGGGTAATTTTTAACCTTGACTGGTTGTGTAGATCTTTTCAGAAAAATGACATATGATGACTTTTATTAACAAAATAATAACAAAATGTCCAGTAAATATTTCTATGCTGTCTTTTTTTTTTTTTTTTTTTTTTTTTTTTTAGGGAATTGAAAAGCGTTTCGTGTCAAAAAGAATTGAACAGAACAACAGCAGAGTTGCCAAATTTTATAATTTATTCCGGAGCATTATTAGCCCCGCCTTGTTTTTATACTAGTAATTTTTAAGAATTATTTTCTTCTTATTTGATCGGGTCACATATTGAAGAGAAATATTCTACAAAAAATTTCGCGCGGAAAGAAGGCGGGGCAAAAAATACTCCAGAATAAATTATAAAAGTTGCCAACTCTGCTGCAGATATAAAACATATTTTAACCTCGAGTCACATTCCAGCGAATTAGATGATAAATAGAGACAACTAAAGCACGCAATTTTTATGTATACAATTTTCAATATCACACCCGGCAAGAAAAGTGTGACACAAGTCAATTATTTCAGCTTTTTCATTAAAGAATGTGCATGAAATGCCCTAACATGCATGAAAACTGTCACATGTCTATCTCGCAATTTGAGTTCCTGCGAGACGATTTTGTCAGATTTATTGTAGTTTAGTGAAGGCTTTATCGCTTTCTTTAAGTTGATTTTTCTCAAACACTGTACTTTTGGGTTGTGTCCTTTTTGTTGCTTGGGAGCAATATATTCTAAAATAATTAATTTAAACTTATTACCAGATATATATGCATTAAATTAAAGGAAAAAACTGCTTGAAGGAGAAACAAGAAACATTTAGTTATTCAACCTTCGGTTTCTCTGAGGATTTTTTTTTTTTTTTTTTTTTTTTTTTTAATAATGAAAGAATAAAAATGCTTAAAGTGTTATTCAGCTTCTACGACATATTTTAGATGCAGAATAACATAGTAACCGAAAGTAATCTTGGTTTTTCACCTTTAATTAGGTGGATGCCGCTGCGTCGTCCCGCTTGGCTTGTGCAGACAGCTTATGGTGCGTTCGGCAAAATTATGGTTATCTGATGAGCAACCCATGCGTAACGTCCTGCCTACCCTTGTAACAAGACAACAAATGGAATTTTAAACGGGGGACATTTTGCATGCCTTTTCAAATAAGCTGCAATTTTTTTTATTGTATATTTATTGCAATTACCGTCGAAATTTTCAGATATGACAACAGGTGACCCTGTAAAAGAATAAAAGCTAGAGGGGATTCTTATCCAAAGACATGCCTATATTAGAAATTTTTTTATTGTTAATTTCATCTTTATTAATATTTATTTCATTTAATCTTCATCAAATCTTTTTGTTTATTTTGTTAGTAGAAATGAACAAATTGCCGTCATTCTTGAATGAATCGTTTGGCAACAATAATTTATTATTTTTATACATTTTATTTATGGTATCAATGATGCTGATGTAAAGAAGAATGTTAGGCAGAATGGTTATAATATGTCAAAACTGAAAGAACTTGTGTTCGTTTAAAAATAATATACAGATAATAAAAACTAACTTATCGGTTATTAGAGACATAGTAAGAGTAAATTATGCGTTAAGCTAAAATAATCTTAAAACACTATGGAAGGGTTTCTCTTGGATTAAATATAGACAATTAACTTTCACACAAGCGCTATGGCAATATTCACCAAGTTATCATCAAATGTCGCCAAAATCACACACATGGATAGCAAATTTGTCGTTTAAAATATTTTTTATTTTTATAAACTTATTTCCTACAGATATATTTTGAAATTTACAAGAAATAGGCAAAAAATATCATTTTAGAAATATTTATTTGTGAAATCATCAACCGTGAATATTTATTTTAACCAAATTGGAGTGTAAAGGTTGATATTTTTATTTACCAACTATGTGAAAAATACCAGAGCCGGGAATCGAACCCGGGCACCTCCGCTTAACGCACGGATGCTCTACCACTGAGCTACCCTGGCTGACAACCAGCTAGGCATTTCTCACATAATATTCGTTGGCCAAGTCATCTGGTTGTCAGCCAGGGTAGCTCAGTGGTAGAGCATCCGTGCGTTAAGCGGAGGTGCCCGGGTTCGATTCCCGGCTTGGTATTTTTCACATAGTTGATAAATAAAAATATCAACCTTTACACTACAATTTAGTTAAAATAAAAAATATCATTTTGGAAATTGAAATTCACTTATTTAAACTTCTAACTCAAGTTTTTGTTATTTATTTATTTTTAAAACATTGTTGATATCAGATTCGTCGATTTCGAGATTCTTCTATTTTAAAGGTTTTGTATCAATGCGACCTTTTCAGTCTGCAACATAATATTGTTGCTTTCAGACTGTATTCTTGCTTTCTTTTTGTGCATGATGAATAGTCACGTGTTTACTTATTTCGATTGGAACAATTGTTGAGTATTTTTTGCAATTTATAATGTGAGCTTATTTCTTTAATCTCTTGACATAGTTTTCAATGTATTTTACTGAAATATCAATTTTGCAAAATTTATGTAAAAGGTTTTAAATTTTATTATTTTGTATTTCAATTGTATTTATTATTATTATAATTATTTCTTCTGTTTTCAACATAAAAAAATATTGGATTCGTAAAAACATTCAACTTCAGGGTTTTGACGGATTTATACGTTTTAAAAGGCCCAGCCTACGATTTGACCACGTTTAGATAATGCCAGTCTTGCCTAATTTATGCATTTAAATTAATTACTAAAGTTAACTTTTCTGCCTTTGCGGAAATCAATATTGACAAACCTAGACAGATTTTGTTTATAATATCTTAAGCAACTTTATGTTGCTTTCACATTAAAGTATATATAAGTAAAAATCTGAATAAAAAATTTACTAGTATATGTTTCTATATTACATTTTTAGACCACTAAATCCTTACCTAAATAGTATTTCTGTAATACTAAGTTTTCACTGCTGGCGTGAACCCTATGCATAATTAATCAATTATCAATTAAAGTCATTGTTAAATCCTAAATATCTACTTATCAGGATGATTATAAAAAAAATTTTACTAGTATATGTTTCTATATTACATTTTTGGACCACTAAATCCTTACCTAAATACTATTTTTGTAAAACTAAGTTTTCAATGCTTACGTGAACCCTATGCATAATTAATCAATTATCAATGAAAGTCATTCTTAAATCCTAAATCTCTACTTATCAAGATGGTTATAAAAATTTTTTTACTAGTATATGTTTCCATGTTACATTTTTGGATCACTAAATCCTTGCCTAAATAGTATTTTTGTAAAACTAAATTTCCAATGCTGGCGTGAACCATATACATAATTAACAATTATCAATTAAAGTTATTCTTAAATCCTAAATCTCCACTTTACAAGATGGTTATAAAAAGAATGGTTATAAAAGATATGCATAAACTTGCTGGTTTTCTGATACAGATTAAAAACAATCTTTGTATCGCTTTTCGTTGTCGTTATAAAACAAAAACATCTCTCAGTAAATGTTGTCATAGTGACTATTTATATAATATATTTTGAGGTATGACAGTTACGAAAAATAGTCACCCGATCGCGATTTACTATATTTAATCATACTCATCGAGAAAATTTAATGCTGTTTGAATACTGGCCTGATAGTTCCAAAAATTCAAATGAGTATGTAGACTTGTCAGAAATAAATTATGGATGCCACCGAGAAGGAAAATAAATTACCTGAAATAAAATTTATGAGGTTTTTATGGACCAGATCTGTCGTCCATAAAAGTATCTACACATTTAATATTATGTGTCAAATATTGAGACAGAATCATATATAGTCGTTATATGAACAAATGCATACTAAGAAAAAGTACACTAGAACTCGATAATAATGAAAATCCGTATTTGGGGAGATTACAAATTTAACAAGGAACATTTTGTTTCATATATTGTCAAAAAGGTCATTAGATCATGCTCTTTCATCACATTGTTTTTTTCTACTTTGCTTAGATTTAGTAAAGGAATAAGTAGATATGAGAGTATTAAATAATTATAGATATATATATATTTATATATTGTTGCGTACTTGGAGGGTTCGTGAGTTGTCCGAAAATGAAAGGCGAAACTTGCAAAAGTTCAGTAGTTTATTTAAAGAAAATTCCAGAAGAGTACAGGTCTATAAACCAGATGTCAACTTCAGTTTCACCGGTAAACACAGCTTAAATAACAACTGTTAACAGCTAATTCACAGTACCAACTGTATAGGAGCATTGGCATACAGCAATGCAAGTGTATTTCCAAAGAGGCTTAGAGCTCTTTCAATAGCAATGAAGCATTGGCGGAAACTAACTTGAGACTAACTGACTGTGATTTGGAGCAATGAGTCTTCTTTTATACTCCTCTATCGAACCCAGAATGTTCTGGAAATTCCTAGAATCTCGTTAACCAATCATCTCGCAGCTTTCATCTTTCGTATATCGATAATAAGGACTTTCTCGCCGAAAAAGTCGCCAAATTTTGCGCCAAGTCTATTACCTGCCCTATTGGAGCTTTTTAATGATTTTTAAGAGAAAATTAGCTATTTTAATGCGAAAAAGAGCTAGAAATGCAGAAATTTGACATTTTATCAACTTACTAAGCCTCTTTGAAAGAATTTATACAAAAATAAATACAATTATTTACAAATTCGCAACAATATATTAAAATAACCAGTATAATTGATGAATAAACTGAAAAAAAAAAAAAAATCTATGACTGGCATCAAGAAACTATATTGTGTTTCTAGTAAATATAGTTCCATGTCATCCATATAAATTCTAGTTTCCTTTGCTAGCGAGTTCTGAAAATCCCTATTAGAATTCTAGATCGTTTTACTATATTATCGTAGGCAAACTTATTTAAAAATCTCTGCAAATAAATGTGAACTCAAGAGACGAGTTTTAGTAACTATAATTTTAGTTTAACCCTACAAGGCACCCAGTTCCATATGTGGAACACCGACTTTAGCATCTTGATAGAAGCTACTGACATTTAGCAATGTAGTGATACGAATCTTTACCTAAAGATGTCGTTCATGTTTTTGTTATAGTGCACTTAGTGTGAAATTTGAATGAAAGTGATACGTTAGTCGTTTGTCTGAATTCAAAAAGAAAAAAAGGATAGTTATTGAACAGTTTTGACTCGAAAATAAATGATGTGTGTTAAAACGAAGTGTATATTTTGCAGAGGTAAGTTTTTTTTTTTTTTTTTCAATAGTAAACGTATTAGTAAATCATATTTTTATGTATATTCCACATACGGTACGTTGAGCTAAAAAGTTGATTTTTCCGTAAAATATGGTTTTATTTTTATAATTTTTCCGTATCTTCTGATCACTAATTACAACTTATATATTTTTGTCGCGCACCAATTCTAGGTAATAAAGCGAGAATTTCTCGCAATACAAAGGATTCGTAATATTTATAATATTCATAATATGTTTTTACCATCTATAAAAGTATAGACTAAAAATTCTCGATCATTTTGTCGATCCAGGTTATTTGTTTACCTTATACGCATAGCTCATAGATCTATATTTCTAGTTCAGGGATTCAGAAAATGACTATGCATTCGTTCTATATATGGAGGCGGTAAATACTTTCTTTCTCAGTGTACTATGTATATAACTATGTTGATCATAGATGCCAACGTTTTAATTTATTCAGGAATATTTTTAGCCCCTCCTTTGTTCATACCACTTATTTTTTACCACTTAAATTTTTCTTATTTTATCGACTATATTGGAGAAAAAAAAAATCCTGTAAATAAATTGGTACGAAAGAAAGGCTGGGCTAAAAATACTCCGAAATAAATTAAAATGTTGATGTTGTACTATGTTGATGTTGTACTATATTGATGATGATTTTTTATCATGTGAATCTGTACTAAGAATATGGTCACGAAAGTTGTAAAAGTCCAGGAACAGGAAGAGAAAGGGACTGTAAATTGCAATGTTTCAAGATAAGAAAAGACTCGTATTTGTGCTGCAGTTTCATTAAAAATTTTGAATAGTTTATTAAAGCAATGAAAAATACGAATGATTTCTTATAAATAAAACACATATGAAAATTATTTATTGTACAAAATAAATATGTTTCTAAATAAATATTGTAGAGCTTTGTGTCCTACAAAAACATCTATGAATATTTTATCAAAATTCAATAACACTGCTCTGAAAAAAAAAAAAAAAAAAAAAAAAAAAATTATTTTCGAGATCTGATACCATTCTTGCTGATTCTTATGTAAAATGACCTCCTGAATCTGAATATAACTCCCATTTTGCCCAATCACCCACCGTTTTCTAGATACACCACCCTCTCCCTCAATTAAATTCCCTGTTCGATAATTTTATGACCATGAATTTGATTTGAAGAACGAAAAATAATTAATTTAACACCTAAAAACAAAAAATATATAATGCTTAAAAAATAACTTTAATAACAGAATAAAAAAATGTAAGATATGGAATGCATAATTTTAGTGGCAAATCCCCCCCCCCCCCAAAAAAAAAAAAGATCCCTTGTCGCAAAAGTCCATATTTTAGAATTTTCCAGATCTGTAGCCCCTCAGAAGATATTTAACGGTTAAAAATCCTCCCCACTCCTAAAAATCAAATTTATAGCCATAAAATCGCTGAAAAATGATAAAAATAGGGGACCATTCTTAAAAAAGGTGGCTGATAGGGCAAAATAAGCTTCCTATTCGGATTCAGGAGGTCATTTTACATAAAAATATGCTGAAATGGTGTCAAAGGCAATTTTCATGCCGAGCAGTGTAATCCGTAAACTGTAACAAAAAATTAAAATCTTAATTTTTCTCCAAAGAAGTTTCAATTTAGCATTTGAACAAATTGGCTTTTTATAACTGATAATTCTCGGTCGTTCTATCTATCATCAGGTCAAAGATGATATGTGATTAAAAGTTTAATTTAATTCGTCCGTTAAGAGATAACAATTGTTTTGAGCCATATACTTACTTAACCAATAAAATAAACTTGGTAAATAAACACCATAAATTGAAAAAAAAAATCATAACATTTGATTTGGGTCGAAATAAAAGTACAGTCCTTTATTAGACTAAAAATGTAAGCAAGTATGCAGTATCTGATGCAGTGCCCGTTTAACACTTTTGCGACCACTGATGTAGATTCACGCCATTTGAAAATCTCTAACTCCACCAGCAGGTGTTTCTTTCGCAATTTGTATGTTATATATTTCTCAAAAATATACCAAATATTCATATTTGTACTATCAATATACTATGAATATAAAAACTTTGATTAGAAAGTGTATAATTGTAATATATATCTATTTGTAATATGAATGTGAATACAGAAAATTTTGTTCTCAAATATTGTAACTGGGGAGAATAACGCCCACAGGCGGACCTTACTTCTAAAAAGCCAAAAACATGCGGTCGCGAAAGTGTTAATCGACTCAACAGTCAACTGTTGTTTACATATAATCACAAGTGTAGGAAAAGGGAAAACTGACACTAAATAAATAAATAAAATTTCATAGCAAATAGTATCAATTAAATTTATGGTAATGGTAGTCAGTGACTAGGATTCAGGGCCTTTCGATCTCCGATCGGGTTTGGCTATCAACCGATTTATTTTCTCTCTGTAGTAGTCGGATGTAGGTCTCCAGTGAGCTCATAAAGATGATTTCATCTTAATATATTTTGCTAAATATTTTTAAGCGCTTTAACTTATTTTATGTTGTTGTTGTTATTTTACCGTGGAAGAAAGACGAAAGAGTACTTAGAAAAATTCCGAATTGTTATCTGAATTTATCTAACCAAGATAAAATCGTCTCAACCAAAAGAAATTATCTGAAACCATAAAACAATAACATCATAGTTATTGCAATCGTAAGAAAACATTCATTTCAAGCAATTAGAATACAGATAAAGACTCTTTACCATACAAAATAGCGATGTTTCTAAATGACTTCATATACAATGGGAAGGGCCGGAACTGAGTTACTGACCTCATTTTCATGAAAAGAGCATTGTGATCATTAATGTTAGCTCCCTAATATTTGGAGATTTCCGATTGTTTTTGCTATTTCGGAAACAATGCCTCCCCGCCTATGTCAAGGTTTTTTAGACATTTTTGATAGTACAATGGTAATTACTTTTTCACATTTCTTAATTTTTCTTTTTACAACTGACCTGTTTTAAATATATTATTAGTATACGTGTGCTATTTTTTTTTTTTTTTTGCAATGAATCTCTTGCATTTGGAGATGTGAGGTATAACAATGTAACAAGTAAAAGAATTGCTGCATGGAGAAAAATATCATGTTTAATTTTAATCCGATCATGTTATCACTTTTTCCGGCACTTGTTAGTATATCATGGGCATAGCCTCCTAAACTAGATGTCTTTCACGTGGCTCGGAAATTTGGCAGTAGACAGCACTGCCTGGTACAGATTTTTTCGAATTTTTTTATTCAACAGCCACCAAAAATTTTTAAAAGTGGAATTTGATATACATTAAAGGCGAATAGATATACATTAAAGGCAATCTGTACCAGGTGGCGCTGTCTACCGCTTGAATTGTTGCCAAGTTTCCGAGCCACGCGGAAGGCATCTAGTTTAGGAGGCTATGCCCATGATATACTAACAAGTGCCGGAAAAAAGTTATATCATCGATAAGTCATCGCCTAATGCTGAAAAATGTTTCTCAGCGTAACATAATGTGCAAATTGCTGTATACTAAAATTATTTGTCAGGAGAAAAATGGAAATATTTACTTACAGTTTATGAGACTTGTATATACTTATCTGATTGCAATAGAAAAGATCGATTTGCTACCGAAAAAGAGAATAAAAAGGCATAAAATATTGGTTCAGAGAAAACAGACAAAGTATTTCTAAAGATTTTAGAGTTATAACTGGATTCCCTTATAACGGAAAAATTAAGATAAGGGAAGTAAAAAAAAGGTCCAAGTTAACTGGGATTACTATCACAATTATGTTTTAATACCTATTTTCAAAGAAGAAATTATATCCCTTTACCCAAAGCCAAACGATCTTCGCTATATTAAGTTCTACCAGGGTAAAGCTACAAGCCATACCTCTAAATCTGCTGCTTTATTTTTTATTATTTTTGTATTATTTTATTTATTTATCTACTTATTTATTTATTTTTAAAAATGATAAATGAAACAGTAATAAAAGCTATTCCCTTTAAATGCATTCCATCCAAATCCCCTGACGTGTGTATCTTATGGATTACTGTGCATTTAAAAACTTTTAAAACAAGCTCTTTATAAGCGACATCCTAAAACATTGGATGGACACTGGAAGATTGTGGAAGAGTAGGGGAACAAAATCAACCTAGAGCCTCTTAAATAAAATATATAGGCCGACGCATCGCCGCCATTTTTTTTTTTTTTTTTTTTTTTTTTTTTTTTTTGCCTCAGAAGATGACAGCTTTCCCTCTTGGCGTCCTTATCGCTTTCTTGTGATTTTAAGAAATTTTGATCTGAATCTACGATCGGTCAACAAAAGCAATAAGCAACAATAATATTCCTAACAACACACTTTTTTCACATTACATTATCAGGATATCCTGTGGATATATTAGAAATTAGATGTGTTATTAGGGTTGTTTATGTTTCTTATACAAAATGTCGCCAAAACTCAAATACACAATAATAAAAGGTCTTCTAAAATCGATTTATCAATATTAATATAAATATTATGATTAAAATGTCACATTTTTCTGTATTTTTACTTTAACACATGTCAGAAATACAAAGGAAAATATAAGTAAATATAAGTAATGTTGTTTTATTCATCTTAAATTATCTTATGGAAATCTGAACATTTTATGTTTTTTTCTTGAGTGGTTATAGCAGTTTATCGTTAAACAAATCCCATATCGTATTTCATTTAGCTAAAACTATGAAATATAATAAAAGGAGTACACTAAAGTAACACAAGACGATAAAATTAATGACTGCCGTTTATTTATCAATGAAACGTGCTGGGTACATGTGGCAACCATAAGGCAACAAAATGCCTGATGCGCCAGCTCGTATATATAGGAGTCTTGAATCAACCTTGATGTTTTAAGAAATTCCCTGTTTTCTTGAAAGTCAAAATGTAATATTATAGTTCACTAAAATGGCTTTAAGATTAAACAAAATTATTAAATTATTATTAATTAAAATAAAATTATTTTATTTGTTTTTATATATATATTTTTTTTCAAAATCGTTACAAAGATATGTGAACATCTTTGCACTTATAGTGATATTATAATAATTAAATTTTGTATGTTTTACATAGAATAGTTGATTTTGAGCTTAATTTTAAATGATACATATAGAATTTTTTAATGTGTTTTTTATTTTCCCTCTTGAAACGTAAAGATGATACACAAAAACACCAAGAGACAAAAATATCTTCATACAAGGTCCCTCCAGTCCTCGTTTTCTTTAATGAAAAGAACTAATTTTTTTTTTTTTTTTTTTTTTTTTTTTTTAATAGTAACTAATTTTAAAACAGATTTATACACTCTTAAAAATTTCCGTTCAATGTTGAACCAGCGAATGGGTCTAGCTAAGAGAAAATTCCAAACAATGGAACACTTGCTTTCTCGAAAAATGTGATCATGGTTCAACTTTCAACATGGTTCAAAGTTGAACCAACCCATGGGAATACCTTTAGTCCAGAACACCGCTTTGCGCATGCTCGCTCAGAAGCCTGCTCCGCTGCTCACGTGACTTATGACGAGACGACTTGTTCTTGTTGGTGCTTACGGTGAGTTTTTGTGAAAGTTTCAGGTAGTTTCAGAAAGATATTTCAGGCAAAGAACTTCTAATAGATAAGAAAGGAAGGCTACGGAAACCGTAACTAACGAAAGCTTTGCACAATTGATACGTTTTTCCCCGCTCCATCTGCGAAATCGCCAAGTATACTATGGCAAACCTCAAAAGCGTCATGGCGTGCACCATTTTGAAACTGAATGAAGTTGTCATTTGTCGTTGACCGTTGTCGTTATTATCTATCCTGTTAAAAGTGATGTGTAAATTTTCTGTGAAATCATAATGGATTAAGCACAGCCTGAAACTACTTTTAGTTTCATTGTAGTCCTGAAAGGTAAATGATATTTTACTTACCGCTTGCAAGCTGGTACAATCCTTAAAAGCTCAAAGTTTTAATATCCTTTGGCTTTGGGTTTTGTACCTGCTAGTATTTCCAAGTTGAAGAAGCTAGTAATGAAGTGAGTGTTTTATTATTATTATTTTCTTCTTTAATTTTGTATTTTCTTCTTTAATTTTTAGTGTGGATCTAGGTTTAAAATTTTGGTACACTTTTTTAAATTAATAAATACTCATGTAAATTTCTACTATTTTTGTAAAAAAAAAAAAAAAAAAAAAAAAAAAAAAAAAGATATCGAGCAAAGCTTTAAACTTTAGCATTAGCAGTCAACCGATTTCCTGTTTAATATAAAAATATATAATATTAAGCTACCAATGTTTTATTGAACTAAGTGTGTGCATATGCAGTAATTTCATACAATATTGAAAACAGGTTTTAGGCATACAAAAATTTGAATTAATCATTTACTTAAACAAAATGTTTTTGAAATGCTTGTTTATGAATTTAAATTTTGTGAAGAGAGCAAGCAACCTAACACTCCTAATTTTAGTTTAGATTTTATTTATTGTTATTGTTGTTGTTGTTGTTAAAATTTGATTTTCTTTTAATTGCAAATTTTAATTTCTGTTTACATTGATTAAATTTTCTATCAGTAACTGCATTAACAATTTTATTGGAAATAATAGTAATGATAATCAAGCACATTTAAGAGATGAAGCAAAATTTTTGGATAAACAGATTAGTCAATGTACAATGTCTGTTAAAACAATTTAGGCAATTTAGATTAATATGCATTTATACTATAATCCTGAAAATATTGTAAATATATGTGTTCTGAATTGTAAAAGGGGAATGTGCAATATTTTATTTTATTTTATTTTATTTTTTAGCAGTGCTTAAAATTATTTTAATCCTTAAAATATGTTCTCCTTATTTAAGACTTATGAAATTTCATGTAAAATGTATCATTCTAGTACGTTGTATCCATTACAAATTTTTTTCCTATATCAGTTTAAATAACAGTACAGTACCACGTACCACCTATTAACTAAATGCACAAAAAATTTAATTAACATAGCTTCTCACAACAAATGTTTTAAATATACCTACTGTTTAGTGTAATTTTAAGTAATAGGTGTTGAGATACAGCAATGTGGAAAATTATAGACATTTATAGCAGTGCCACCTATCGGCCGATATACACCCATATTTAATAAACATTTCAGCACCAATTTCACCACCAAAATGACCTTCAAAAGTCAGGGAATATCAAAAAGATCCCTGTTTATGATATTTAACTTTTATTTGGTTATTGATCTTTTAAAAAATTATTATGGTTCTATTTAAATTAACACGGTGGAATCTAGTTTAAATTTTAATACATGCTAATATGTAAGAGTTAACTCTATTTATAGTTGCACAGTCAAACCTCGTTAATACATCACTCTGCACATAAGACACCCCTTTTTCTTAGTCCCAAAATTCCTTTAACTCCGCATAACAAGTCAAACCGCTTAACAGAGTTTTTCAGAAGTCCCAAAAGTGATGTATTAACCTTTTGAGAGGGGCTCTTCCGAAATCCTATGGTGAAGCGTGACAGATGCTGTCACAGCCCCTTTCAAAAGGTTAATGAGGTTTGACTGTAATTATATTTATCAAAAAACAGTTTAGCTTAACCGAGTTGCTGCTAATCACAAGTTTAAATTAAGATTTGTTCTATTCTGGTTTTTAAAACTAATTTTATGCCACTTAAATTATGCATTAATCTTGTTTTGTTGTCAACATTTTTCACTGTGGAAATTTTCCTATTTAATTATTATAACTGAAATATACTTGTGGTTAAAGTTTGGTTTCAGAAACAGAAATGGCGAGGGAATAAATTAAAAGAATATGGACTTGGAAAGAAATAGATTAAAGTGATCATATATTGCCACCACCGTAGTGTGAAGCTTCTAATAATTCCTAATTATGGTTTTACCTTTTCCCTAAACATGATTCAATGTAGTTCCAAATTATGGTTACACTTTTTCCCAAAACTTGGTTCTTCCTTTTCTGAGAATATGGTTCAATCTTTTCCCAAAACATGGTTCTTCCTTTTCTGAAAATGTGGTTCAACATTTTCTCAAAACATGGTTCTTGCTTTTCTGAAAATATGGTTCAACCTTTTCCCAAAACATGGTTCAACGTAGTTCCAAAGTATGGCTCAAAGCAAGTACCATGTTATGGAGACAGGTTTTACCATCATATGGATGCACCCAGCATTGAACCATATTTTGGTTCAACGTTGAACCAAAATTTTTTACAGTGTATAATGCTTGATTACCAAAAAACATACTCATGTAAGCACCGCCATACAAACACACACAGACATACACAAGTATACAAACAGGCACAAAAAGTAACCACTAGATGCCTTATTTGTGATTCAGGGATCTTCAAAATATATAGTAAAACATCAATTTAGAAAAACCAAAAGAAAAAAAAAAGAAAGAAAGAAAGAAAAACATTTGCTTTACCATTATATGTATCAAAAAAAGTAAAAAGTCCTTAAAAAAAAAAAAAAAAAAAAAAACAGAACATTTGAAATTTCTTTAAACTTAGGGCAATAAGCAAGCAAATAGATTTAGGAAATAATTCATGATTTAATACATCTGAATCAAAATTAATTTCGAGATTTGGAAAGTCACCATACAAAAACTAAGAGCGTAAACTTTTTCTCAGAGAAATTCAATCAATAAGCGCAGCGCATGAATAATCTTCTAAATCACGGAAATCCTGTATAAAAAGGGAAAACACTTTCCAAATATTTTGAAAAATGATTGGAAAACGTGCGTAATTTGCCTAAACAGTTTGCTGAAGTGCAAAGGTGTGAATTACTGGCAAAAGTTTCTTCGTGATTACACGAATATGATTCGTGATTCTTTTCAAGTGATTTTTTTAAAGCAATACATTATAATTTTTTATCAGTGTAAACGAATTCTGGCCGGTCATTTCCTACTAAATTGTTTTGTATTTGACTCCAGATTTATGAAGATTTTGATGAAAGTATTCATAGCTTAAAATATTTATAACTTACTATAGTTAACTTGTATTAAAAGGCTGCGGTAGCCTGGTTGGTAGGAGTTCGTGATCGCAAGATTATGGGTTCGGTCCCTGAACCGGCCGAAGACCGTCGTGTACGCTAATGGTGACTGGTGCACGTTAAATTCCGTCGTGGTCGCAAAGTCCTCCAAGTTCCAATCAAAAATTATACCTCTGGGGGTACCGGGTTTAACTCAGCCCTGATCCGGATCAAAATTCGAGTTCCTGTTGATTGGCTGTTGCTATCATCTTTCATCAGCTTCTGGAGCTAAAGTCGTTCTTCCTCCCTATGTGGCGCTCCTAAAAACGGAAGGCGCACTTCTCTTGCCTTAAATCTGGATAGTTCCGCTACCGGGACTCGGAGTTTCCGAGTGGCATACGACAACAACAAAAACGTGTATTAAAAATAAGTAAAATGCATTTTGATTTCCTTGTATTAAATTTTTACTCCTTTCACCCAACGTTGTTCTTTTAAATTACAATTAGAAAACTTTATCTTAAAAAACTCTTATATTGTTAAAAGTAATAGGTGAATTATTATTCGTTACAAAACAACGTTAGACATCAATAATGTTTTCACGAAATTTATTATATGTTTAGTCTTACAAACACTATAAAAGATAATCCTGTTACATCACAGAAAATTCCTGGAAGCAGAAGTGCCAGAAAATATCCGTATGCTATGAGAAAAAAATTGCAGACAGAAATTTTCTGTATTCATACAATACAGAAAATAATTGTAGAAACAGATTTTTCCGTAAAGCATATTGTAGATAAAAAAAACTCCCATTAAATAAATGTTCCCTCTTGCGACCATACTGTATAGAACCAGAGCCCTCCGAATAGCAGGCACAAACTGCCTCGAAGCCAAGGACTTACATAATTACGCCTTTGCTTAGTACTTCGCAATCCTGCTTTGATATCAAGTTTTTCTAATACAAAACAGAAAAAAAATGTACCCGTCAGATAAATTCTGTTACAAACAAATCATTTGATTATGAGGAAAATATGAATGAATATTTAAGCAGAGTTCCCAACTTTTATAATTTATCCCCGCCTTCTTTTCGCACCGGAAATTTTGTAGATTATTTCTCTTTAATACGTGACAACGATTAAATAAGAAGAAAATTATTTTTCAAAATTTCCGGTATGAAAAATAGGCGGAGCTAAAAATGCTCGTGAATAAAGTATAAAAGTTGGGAACTCTATATTTAAGATAAAATTTACAAAATTAAAAAGCTTTATTTATTTAAAATTTAATAAATTTCGTCTGTTTTTTAAAACCTATATTTAGTACGTTTTAGTTAAGGTCATAATCGTTATAATTGGACTTTACACTTCAAATTATGTTATTACAAGTTCAAACATAAAAATAAGAGTTTCGATGTTAAATCACTACCAGAGCTGCCAAGCTAAACCGGCAAATTGTTAGTACCGCCCATCTTTCTACACCACTTATTTTTTAGAGTGCTTGTTTTCTTAATTCATCGTAAATATATTTGAAGAGAATTACTCTAAAAATAAAGTGGTGTAGAAAAATGGGCGATACTAACAATCTGCCGGATTAGGTTGGCAGCTCTGCACTACACTGTAAAAAAAATTTGTAACCATTGTAACAAATTTTATCTGATGGGTAAAAATCTCTTTTGTTTCATATTCTAAACACTTCACCGAACTTTAGAATGTAGAAAAAGAAGTGGGGGAAAGCTAAAAACCCCATAAAAATAGCATGGGACGAAAACCAAAAAAACTTACAATGTCAAGTGTGTTTAAAAAAAAAAAAAGCTCACACCGCAAGTAATAAAAAGACAAAATTGACTAGAAAAAGACATCGAAGAGCGGCAACGGATGGGTTGGGGCGTTAAATAGATCGTCCAGGGTTAATACGACTCGCCTATTATAGAAAAGCGGGATATGTGAGTTCGTGACTTCGAGGTAAAGCCTTTGCCTACTACACGAAGGCCTCTGGCTCGATCCTGTTTGGTCAAATGGGGTACGTTTCTTTAATGTGAGGAGTTTTTTTTTTTTTTTTTTCAATGTGCTCTATGGAAAAAATATGTTTCTCCAAATATTTTCTGTAATGTTCGGTTAGAGAAAATTTGTGTCTACAATTACAATTTTTTTCTCGTAGCATACGGATATTTTCTGGTACCTTTTGCTGCCAGGAATTTTCTGTAATATAACAGGATTTTTTTTTACAGTGAAATATCATCAGTGAAAAAAAATTTATATGGAAATATATTGCATTTCAAATCGACACTTAATTGTTATTAGAAAAGTTTTTTTCAACAAGAATCGCATTTTAACAAAATTTACACTGGATCTTTGCAAAAATAAGTTTCAATAGAAAAAATAGTACTAATCTTCTTAATGAAGCCTAAGTTTCTCGGAGATAACGCTAAAAGTTTATATCATAGCTATAACAATGTAGCGGAATAAAGAAAGTAAAATTTTATCCTTCAAAAATATAAATAATGAAAAAAAGGCTAATTTAACGGAAAAACTTGCATCATATTTGCAACAATGTATTGAAATATAAAGCAAAAATTTTTTCATGGTTTCGGAAGATTTGTCCATTAATTCAAATAATAAATTAAACATACAAAATTCATTGGTTCATTTACAGACATGTCATATTGTTAAAATAAATTATTTCAGTATAGTGTTATATGTATATAACCGTATAAAACATGTATAAATATAATTGTTACCATCGTAAAAAACAAAACTTGAATAACCTGATGATTTTCTAGAATTTATTCATGCATAAAACAAAAGTTTCATTAAAATAAAATAATTTCTATTTTTATAATAAACTTTTTTCATTGGTATGTGAAATTTGTTTTTATAAGTGAAGGGAAAATAATAATAATAAATTAAACATGTAGAATTTATTTAGATCATGAGAAATTAATTATATAAATAAAGAAATAGACACATGATTTAATAAATATTTAATAAAAGAATTAGACGTGAATTTTCATTTGTTGGAAATGCTTAGACTCTTAAAACATGTCAAATATTATGATGTTAAATAATGTCTAACTTTTATTTATTTATTTGTAATATCATGTAAGTGATATTTTTTTCCAATATTTACTTATTTAAATCAAACTTTAGTAATTTGAAATGAAAACGGGAAATAAACTTGGAAAGATACATGTTACAACCCAAACCGAACGCTAGATGGGTTAGTAATAATAATAATAATAATAAACATCAGTGTTCAAAAATTCAAGAACTAAAGCGCAAACTCTTAAAATAAAATTAAATAAATAAATAAATAAATAAATTTTAACTGTCTGTACAATATATTAAAAAATCTGGAGTGAATTTTATTCGACTTTCCGAACATTAAGTAATTAACGGTAACAAAAAGGGAAAATTATAATAGGGTGTATGCGTACTTTTCCGCATATCGTATGTTGTTTAATTTAACGGTATTTTCCTTCAAATAATTCGAGCTCATGGATCATAATGATAAGTTTTCGTTGTGTCCCTGTAAAAACCTATAAGTGCTTGATTCACCAAAATCAGAAGTTCGTGCGACGGTTACCTGTTACATGTACATAAATTTTCAGATCAATCAGGTGAGGCATTCAGACGCTATTGCATTTTAAATGATTTGAGCCCATAAGCCACAATGATAAAGTATTTTTCTTTGTGTACCTAAAAAAAAACTATAAGAGTTCGATTTACCAAAATGTGTCCGTTTTGTGGACCTGTGACCCGTAACTTGACCTGTGTATGAATTTTCAGTTCATTCAAATAAGGAGTTTAGACGCAATCACACTTTAAATAATTTGAGCCCATAAGGCATAATTATAAAGTTTTTTTTGTGTGTGTGTCTGTGTGTGCGTGTCCCTGTAAAAAACCCATAAGTTCATGCGACGGTGACCAACAGTACGTATATAAATTTTCAGTTCAATTGTATATTTAGACCCTAATTAATTTCAGCCAATAGGTCATAATAATAAAACATTTTCTGATGTGTCCCTGAAAAAAGTATAAGTATTGG
The DNA here is from genome assembly GCA_963930645.1 of Salticus scenicus. Lineage (NCBI taxonomy): Eukaryota > Metazoa > Arthropoda > Arachnida > Araneae > Salticidae > Salticus > Salticus scenicus. Next base: position 101,893,872 of record OZ005659.1, read on the forward strand.
ATTCACCAAGAGCTATACAGTTCGAGCAACGCTGACTTGTAACACGTTTATGAATTTTCAGCTCAATCTGATAAGGCATTTAGGCGCTATCGCACTTCGAATAATTTCAACCCGTAGAGCATAATGATAAAGAATTTTTCGTTGTGTCCGTGACAAAAAAAAAAAAAAAAAATAACTGTACCTGCTAGATTCACAAAATTTATGTACTTCGTGCAACGGGGACCTATAGCATGCGTATAAATTTTCAGCTCAATTGAATAAAGCGTTTAGTTTAAAGGATTTTCGCCCATATAGACTATAACGATAAAGAATTTTTCTTTGTGTTTATATTAGTTTTGAATTCAAAAGATAACAACTTTTCTAATATAATGTTTATAACTTTTCTTAAAGGATAAATCTACAATTGAATATAAATTGTCAGAAAAGACCTATTAGAAAAAGGCAGGTACTATTTTTTGAGAAAAGTTCCCACACCCCTTCAAACATTTTGCGGGAAATCTTCCAAGTTGTTAGTGCCAGCATCGAAAAATATATTTGTTATTCACCAGTTAAGTTCCACCATTTTGTAAAACATAACATTCCTTAAATGATTATGTTGTCTTACCATTATGTTCTCTTCTATCTACTGAAGAAGTCATTTAAGAAAATGAGAATCTCTAAGTATAATAATGTCATATTTTACCATAACTTGTACTGAGGTTAACCTCTGCCTAGGTAAAGAAACATTTATAAAAAGAAAAAAAAAAAAAAACTTATTTTAAAAGTTGTTTTTTAGCACGATGTCAATATTTTACCGTAATTTTCTCTACAAAACTATCTTGATGACTTATTCATAATGGTCTTTATTTTCAGAATGATTGGGTTTGCGAGAATGCCTGGAAGGTGTATGTGGTCCATACATTCTATTGGGTTGGTTCAATTCTCGGCCAGCTTCTCTTTGGTTGCCTTACAGACAAGTAAGTATCATCCAATTATTACTATTATTATTTATTTCCTTTATTTTGTTACTGAAATTCCACAGAACCTGTATTCTTTAACTTTGTATGATGACAGTTCTTTTCTTAATTGTAAAAAATCACTTTGGATGATTTTCTCTATTATTATTGGAATGATTGCCTGGAGAAAATGAATCAATGGTCGGCAAATAAAATAAAGAAAGAGTAAAGGTCAATTGACTTGAAGTAAAGTTAGACAATGATTTAAATCTATATAAAAAAGTAAAAGGAAATGAAAAATTAACGGAAGTATTTCTTCGTGAGATTATGTAAAAAAAATAAAATACCAGTAATCAAAATATAATTGTTTGTTTAACATACCAGATAATCAAAGACTTCCAAAAAAAAAAGAAAATGAAATGAAGGGCAATAGCCTTTATGTAATAGAAATTCATTTTAAACCGTGCATGCATGAAATTAATTAAGAAATAACTATTAATATTAAGAAGGTCAATATCATTACCCTCTTTGAAGAATGGAATATTTACGCCTCATTTTCGCGAAATCAGAAAGAAGAAACAAAATGTATATTTGAAAAGTAACAGAAGAGTCTTTGAGGAACTGTCTTAATTTGCAGAGTACAGCTTTTATTTATTGTTTAAAAAGGTACCTAATTACCATTTGCATTTACAATGGAAGGAATGCGTTTCACTAATTGTTCTATATTCAAAAAATACGACTTTAATAATGTTGCCAGAGTCAGCAATTCTTTTCAATTGGAAATCTATTTCCATTTTCAAGTAATACTATTCCCTTTTCTCTATGACAGATTCTTTTAATCAATATTACCGCTAAAAAAAGAAAATATTTATTTTCAACAAAGACTCCACCCAATCTGTTAATCTTGTAAATCTTTCCTTTGTATGTCTTGGCAGATCTAGTTTAGATTGAAATCAAAAACACCTACTACACAATAGTTATTCTATTTTCTCCCATAAATTTGTTTCTCAGTATGACGGGTACATTATCAAATGTATATATATATATATATATATTCAAAATACAAATCAACTACGGGAAAATAGTAGTAACAATAAAAACATTAATTTTATGCAGATACAACAAACATTTGCGATAAATGAGTAAGCCAAAATTCAAAATTATTTCAATTTGTTAAAGATGATGACAAAGCTTAATTTGCTATACACATATATATATATATGAGCATACTTTTTAGGATGTCAAAGTAATTTAAATTCAATTAATGATCTAATAATAAAGATGTCATCCAAAATTTATGTTCATATATTCATTATTTAAGAGTTTTTCCTCGTGAAAAAAGAATTAAATAATTTGTCGCTTAACTTCTGGAAACTAATGTATTTGCTGATTAATATTTAATTTTTTTAAGCTATTTAAAAATGATAATAGAAAGATTTAAGAAAAAATAAATAAATAAATACTTTATAGCTAAATTTTAATTCCATATTGAAATGGCTGAAATAAATTGTATTTTCCTTTTGAATTAAGTAATTCGTCAATAAATTTATCTATCAACCTGTTCATGCACATATAAATGCATAAGCATTTAGGCAGACATACACATACATATTATTATTATACAGTCGGGGACAAAAAAATACAACACTCCATGCAACTTCGTTGCTAATCAATGCACAAAAAAGTAATAGGTATCATTCGACGGGGAATTGTGAGTACTTTTAGAAAATGAAGTGAAATTTTAATTTTGGGGTCATCTACATATTAAAACGCTCACCAACTTTGTTTTTTTTTCAATGGTAATACCCTATTTTTATTTTATATTTGAATTCCTGGGGTCTCGGCAATGCAAAAAAATATATTGGTTGTATATTTGGATTATTTTTGTATAGAGTTATAAGCGTTTAAAGTTTGAAGGTGCTAATGTTAAATTCAAATCTCAAACTTTTATTAATATCTTCACAAAAAATAACTTGATATATATATATATATATTTCGAGATACAGTGAAGAAACCCAAACATAATCCATGATACAAATTTTGATTCTGAAAAATATTTTTAATTCTGAAAAATATTAATAAATTCATATTAAAAAAAATATGGATTATGGCCTATATTAATTTTTACATAAAGTGAATCCTAATGCTGAAAAATACAGGTTTGCAAATTTGCATCTCATTCCAGATATTAGTTTCCGAGATATAAATAAATCTTTCTTTTGGAATGGCTTAGGGGGCTGTCTCTTATGAAGTTGTGCTTGGGATAACGAATAAAATATTAAAAACTAATAGAGAAAATTAAACAAAATATTTTTAATTTTTATTTACGGGTCAAACTATGTGCAGCAACAACGTCAAACACAAAGAAATGAAGCAAAAATCATAATTTTTAGACATTAGTGATAGAAAACAAAAATTCCATTTTCTATAGAAAACAAGCCCCGCCTATAATCGTTCTTCTAAAACAAACAATATAAAAAAAAGAAAAGAAAAATTGACTTTGCATATTCGTGTTAAACTCCTCAATTTCCATTGGCAAAATTTCGATCATTTCATTCGTTAATTTCATTGCGATTATTTCATTCGTTAAGCGTGCGCGAATAATATCTCGATTATTTTATTTCCAGTGATATTATATCTTCTATGCGCGTGCCGAGTGATTGTCTCGATTATTTTATTTCCAGTGATATTATATCCTTTATGCGCGTGTCGAGTGATTGTCTCGATTATTTTATTTCCAGTGATATTATATCCTTTATGCGCGTGCCGAGTGATTGTCTCGATTATTTTATTTCGAATGATTTTAACGGCAAATTTCTACTTGGTCATTCTATATTCCCATTATTTGCAGCGATTTATTTCTTGTTTATAACGAATAAATAATTCGTTTGGGGGTTTGGCTGCAATTCAGAGTGGCCATTCTTTGAATGCTTGCTTTTCACACGTTATATGCAGTTTGTGAACTATTGTTTTTCAAAATACGCTACGCATTTAGATTTAGTAATGTTTCTATTTACAAAAATACTTTAAAAAATACTAAAAATTTTGTTCTATTAAGGGAAAAAAAGGGAGTACTCGTGATTGTTACATTATATTAAGGTCTTTTTTATGTTTATTTTATTTTATTTTTTATTTTTTTACTTTTTTATATACGTATATGAATTATGGCTATACATGCATGAATTTTTCAAGTTTATATGAACAATTTCAGGGTTCAAATGCTTTCAAATAATAAATGTAGTTTTATTAGAATACATAAATAAGAATATTTTACATTAATTCCAATTTATTGTGATATAAGACACACACACACATATACTCACAAATAAACAAAAAATAAACAAAACTGGGAATTTACTACATAAAATAATAAAATAAATTTAGCTTTATACTAATGATATTAATGCTCAATTTTTAAACTTTCTCGTACCTATATATAGTAGAGAATGTATTATTTTGCGGTCAAATTTACGAAAGTGAGTTTTTGTTATATTTACGCGTTTTAAGGCGCAATGAATCCAAAAATAAGTTTTTTCGCAGTTGGTCTGTGTATTTATTAGCAGTATACCTCAAGAAAAAAAAGTAGTTGGAAGTCATTTTTATTTTCTTTTCTAAATCTGTATTATATAGGGATGCTATCTATACTAAACATTTTGTTGTGGTCGAACAAATGGTTCGTGTACAGGGACAACCAAAATAATTTAAATTTCAAATACATTTTGCTTATATGGGTAAAATTTCTAGTAGTTGCAATTTAACATCTATATTTTGCGATTAACGAAATCACACGAGCATACTTTCTTTTTTTTTTATATATAAATAAAATCACATTTTTTGCAGAATATGGTATGAAAATCATTGACCATTCGTTTAGAGAGCTACCTACTCAAAAGCATTTGGATACATTGGGGCTATAATTTGAAATTCTAGAAATTAATACATATATTTTTCATATGGGACTACATTACACAATGGATTATGTATATCACATGAATGGACTATGTATTTCACATAATGGATTATGTATATCACTAAATTACACAATGGATTATGTATATTACCAAAATAATTCAAATTTCAAATATATTTTGCTTATATGGGTAAAATTTCTAGTAGTTGCAATTTAACATCTATATTTTGCGATTAACAAAATCACACGAGCATACTTTCTTTTTTTTATATATATATAAATAAAATCACATTTTTTGCAGAATATGGTATGAAAATCATCGACCATTCGTTTAGAGAGCTACCTACTCAAAAGCATTTGGATACATTGGGGCTATAATTTGAAATTCTAGAAATTAATACATATATTTTTCATATGGGACTAAATTACACAATGGATTATGTATATAACTTTACGACAGTATAAAAGGCTACTCAAAATTAAGCGAAATTGTTTATTCTGTTGAATGTAATCCATGTAGATGTTTTACTACATTTTGCAATGACGACGAAAACTGCTCAGGAATAAAAATTAATTGATCGTACTAATACGATAGGCAAATTATATTTTTAATTCAATTTTCAGCTCTGTTTTTTGTATAATGTCGCGTTTTGTGGCCTCATGTATATGAAAGTCAATTTTTTTAAATGTTTAATCTGTATACATGTGTGCTAAAAGCATAATTTAAAAAAATAGGTAATTGCAAAAAGAATGAAATTTGTATCTTGAATTTCATGTAAGGTTGCCATTTAAACAGTTTTAAATGAAAAAAAAAACTGGCAATAACTGTGTTAGTCGAAAAATAATAATAATAAATAATAAAAACAACGACCCTTTGTTAGCCGAACAAAGTAGGCACGAGTTCTGCAAACAAGTAGTAAAACGTTTTCTGCTAGTACAAATACTGTACTAATACCACTACTTTTATACTTTTCTTTGATAGCAGCCCAGCAAAATTAAACAGTGCGAATAAATGTTTACAATTCAATCTGAGTTCTTTGTTCTTTTGAAATAGCTGCCATTAAAAAGAAAAAAATTTACATCGAGCTTATCAATAAACTTGGATTATGTACATAATGACTTTCAAACAAATTGATTCATAAATAAATTTTTCAACTGAATTTGAAACGTTGAAGTAATTGCAATTTTGAAACAAGTTGAGGGATCCAGTTGACTAAAAAAAAATTGGTTGAGTTCAGATCTTCATGTGAGTTAAGAAAATATATCAAGATTCAGGCAAATCTGTTCATAAATACGTTTTTTTATATGAGTTTGAAAATTTTAAGTAGCCGTTATTTTGAAACACGAACACCCGTTCGAGTTGATTAATAATCTTGGTTGAGATCTTGATATGAACTATGTACATACCGAATTTTAAGAAAAAGTATTGAAAAATGCGTTTCTTATCCGAACTTGAAATTTTCAAATGGCCACCATTTTTTAACTTTATGGTAGATCAAGTAACTGACAAAATCACTTCAGCTATTACTATGGTAAATCCACTGTCAAATTTGTATTTCAATTGATTCAGTTATACATGCATACTACATACGCATACACTATGTGTATACACACAGAGAAAGAGGGGGAGAAAACAAAGTAATTATTACAAGTAATAACTTTGATTTTTGGAAAAAGTCTACGTAAAAAGTTAAATAAATCTCAATTAAGGTAAAGACACCAGTGCTCGTCACCCCTAAAATCTGCACCAGTAGTCGTGAACCTCTTAAAAGAAGTGTTAAAATAACCGTTTTATAACCTGTATGAATTTGAATCTACCCGCATAAGATTCTCCAAAGCCTTCTGCTTCTTATGACATAAAAAGTTCGATTTCAACTATTGGGGAAGAGTAGGAAGAAACAAAATAAGGGAAGTATACGTTAAATTACAATTGAATTGAGTCAACGTAAAGCAAATAATTAAGGGAATAGATATGCATTTCTTGATATATTTTGTTGTTCGGTGCTTTTGTCATTGCTCATAAAACATTGTATGTAATGCTTATGAAATGCAGAATACGATTTATGTGCAACTTTTTAAAATTTGACATAATATAAAGGTTTTTAAGGTATGACGACTACTGGTGCATATTTTGCACGTTTTACCAGTGCTCGTCACCCCTGACGAACACTGGTGTTTTTAGCATTTTTAATAACTGGGTAAGATTTTTGATGAAAAATACTATATTTTCGTTTAGAATTATGATGGTATAATTTTTACTTTAATTTGACTATCGGCACCAGTAGTCGTCAGGGGTATTCGTAAATGTAAACAAATGTATTTTAACCTCAAGAACGTGAACTTTATTGCACTTGAAACTCTTGTATAGCTTGTTTAAATAAAGTCAGTCATGGTACCTTTAATTCACTATGACTGACTTTAAACCACCCAAAATTTTCCATATTATTTTGCAAGAAAAATTAAACAATGGCACATAAACATATTTAGTTATAAAGCGCTTTTTCTAGTTTTCTGTTATATATTTTAGAAAAACAGACATGATTACTCCATACATCTGTCTAATGTATTTTAAATTTTTATAATGTCATGGTTTTGCGAAGATGTATTTAAGTGATGTTTAAGTTTTTCATTGACCGTGATAATTTCATTTTAATTCATATATATTTCGAAAATGATAAAATACAAAGGCTTAATTTCATAGTTAGCATGACTGTGAGTCGGTTCAAAATTATGTTAAGGCTTTTTTGTTATGTTATATGCAGGTGAATAAAAACTTCTATAGAAAATAATAAACATTAAAAACATTTCTTAAGCAAGTTTTCTGTTTATACATTATATTAATTATGTAAGATAAACAAATAGTTAAAATGTTGAAAAAAATTACCCTGTTGACTGTTGTTCTTAAATAATTAAAATTGTAAGATAATATTTGATAACATTAATTAACATTAACATTTGATAACATTAATATCCATAATATTTGATAACATTAGCTTGATGTGTAGAATAATACTAGCAAACTTTGCCACCTTCGCTGGTCCCTATATTTAAATAAAATAGGAAAAATGCCTATCATTATCAAAAAAAAAAAAAAACTTTGAAATCAGTCGAAACCGCAGTTATTGTTCCCGCTGGCTTCTGTAATAGCTTTCCGTCCCGCAATATGATGATTGGCTTCTACTGCCTTCGGCATAGACTTAACCGCTTTTTATCCCCCCCCCCCTCTCCCACGGGTAAATTTAGAATTTTAACGAAATATTATCAAATTACTTATTCCGTACTTTTATCCAATACCCAGACATCAAAACTTGCCTTTCTAAGTTAATTTGGAGTAGAGCTAAGGTTAAAAACCTGTTTTTTGTCCGCCCGGCCGAGGGAAGAGGGGAAGGGTAATTTTGCAAAATCGCCTTATAATGCGTGTAAGGTACACACACACAACCAACCAACGCATAAAAAAAATCCCCTCCCGAAAATAATTTGCAGCAGAGTTGAGCTTGAAAACATATATATATATATATATATATATATATATATATTTTTTTTTTTTTTTTTTTTTTGCCACCCTCACATAGACGAAAGATCTTCACAAAATCTCTTTATACTACGCGTTGGATGCATATGACCAACTCACATATCAGAAATCGCCTTGGTTAGATTATTTAGAGCAGAGTTATGCGTAGAAATACGTTTTTGCTACCCTTTCTCAAAATTTAGTCGGAAAGAATTACGCAAAATACCTTTAGAGTATTTCTGGGTACGCATAACCAATCAACGCATCAAAAAATTGCTTTCCTGATATGATTTGTCCTGATATAATTTGGAGAATAATTACTCTTGAAAACGTGTTTTTGCATCCACCCACCCCACACTTAATGAGGAAGGAGAGGCGAAGGATTTCTCAAAATTCCTTTATAGTATAGTATGTGTTAGGTACGCATAATAAACCCATACGTTTAAAAAAAAATAATTGCAATACAAAAAGAATTTTTTATATACCGTGTTTGTTTAATCTTTCTTTTGAATCATATAAATGTTGTTGAAGGCAGCGAGAACCTGAAACAATTGGCTAAAAGTAATTTAAAAATGCATCGTCACTGTGTTCTGAGCTATTCTGAAAATTGCAAAAGTCTAGGTAGTCGGAAAGATTGATGATCGGGACGAGTATATGATTGATGAATCATATAAACGCTACTGAAGGCAGCGAGGACCCGAAACAATTGGCTAAAAGTATTAAAAAATGCATTGTTATCGTGTTTTCAGCTATTCTAAAAGTTTCAAATGTCTAGCTAGTCGAGAAGTTAGTTAAATAAATTTTCTGTTGAATCATGTGAACGCTACCGAAGGCAGCGGGGACCCGAAACAGTTTGCTAAAAATATTTAAAAAATGCATTGTCACCGTGTTTTGAACTATTCTGAAAGTTTCAAATGTCTAGCTAGTCGGGAAAAAAGTTAAATAAATTTTCTGTTGAACCATATAAACGCTGCCGAAGGCAGCAGTGACTCGAAACAATTGACTAAAAATATTTTAAAAATCCATTGTTACCGTCTTCTGAGTTTTTCTGAAAGTTTCAAATGTCAAGCTAGTCGAGAAGTCAGTTAAAAATCGATTGCAAGATTTGTACTGATAACGCTGCCGAAGGCTGCAGGGACCCGGAGCAGTTGGCTAAAAGTATTTAAAAAATGCATTTTCATCGTGTTCTGAACTATTCTGAAAGTTTCAAATGTCTAGGTAGTCGGGAAGTTAGTTAAAAATCAATTGTAAGATTTGTACTGGACAAACAAACAAGAATACGCGTTAATAAAAAGCATGGTAAAATCAATCTTACTGCGATAATTTGGAACAAAGTCACTCTTAAAAACGAGTTTATTACCCCCTCTCCTGCGACTTACTCTCTGCTTTAAGTAAAGATATTTTTGAGAACGAATAAAATTTTGAAAACTTTTCTTAAAAGCAAAGAATTTTCAAATTATTTCACATATGAATTTGTTTTATTCGCAATATTTTGAATTTTACCATTTAATGTTTTGTGTTTTAAACCCTAAGAATGGATTTGGATTCTAAATATGTTCCAAAGATATTCTGTTTCATTTAATTTTGCAAAAACGCAGTTAAAATCAAACTATTGAGCAAATTGTTGCGTTTTATTTACATGACGACCATTGGTGCAATCACCTGACGACTACTGGTGAAACGCAGTTTTCAAGTGACGAGCACTGGTGCATTTTTATAGGTTTAATTTTTATTTATTTATTTTTTTTTTTAATTGGCTTAACGTGTTGAAAAAATGAAAGTGTCTACCAACAACTAGAAGAATCAGTGTATAAAATAGACCAAAGTATAATATTGATACACAAATTCCACATGAATGCCACGCGAAAAAAACAAACATTTTAAAAATAAGTCCTTAAGAGTGACGAACACTGGTGTCGTTACCTTACTAAAGATTAGACCTTAAAATTCCATAGCAATGAGTGAAAAATCAAAGTATAAACAGAAAGCAATCTGGTAGCTACGAAGAAACTGAAACTAATTACAAAACGCTTATTCTACGCTTACGTCATCAATAATCGATTGTAAAATCATTCGATTATTAAAATCATTCGAAAGCAAATTACTCGATTATCAAAATCATTCGGTTACTCCCATCTCTACAGCCAAGACAAGGTTTTGCCAAGTTCTGACATCATTTATTTTTTAAATTCTTTTTTCTTAAGAAATTTCCGGTATAAAACAATAAAATTTTGTCTAATTCCTGTAAAGTCTTAATTTTATTTTTCTAGATTTACAGATAACTCCCTAATACATTTTTGGTTATAACTCTATGAATACTAAAGATAAAGTATACAAACTGTATACTTTTCCGCCCTACCAGACTCTCAGAAATTCAAATATGAAGTCAAAATTGGGTGCTACTACTGAAAAAATCAAAGTTGGTGCTCTTTCAATATGCAGATGACACCTAATTAAAAATTTCCCATCATGTTCAAAAAGTGCACTTAATTTCCTGTTGAAGTCTATTAGATTTTTCTGCGTCAATTAATAACGAAATTACAGCGGGTGTTGCGTTTTTTTCCCCGACTGTACATACAAACATGAATCTTATGACAGATATATATCTTACATTAATAATATGATGTGCAACAAAATAAAGTACCTATTACATGCATAGTTACATTGCCTACTCATATATACATATAATGCATTCATGCAATACAAACACGTTTTGAACATTATCTGTGTGATTTAGTACTCGGCCTCATTCCAGCCTCACCAGTGGCTTAGGAGTGGCTTAGGAGTGGCTTTACTTGGTTCTTGAAGCTGGTAGACAAGAGATACCGGGTTTATTTCCAAGGCGCAATCTTTGGCTTTCCCGTTGGAAGTTTTCTGCGATTTTCTCCCAAACTTGTATGAATTGGCTTAGAATTTCTTAGAAAGATTTCCAACGGAAATCTTCCTACCTGAGCTTAGGTCCGTAGCATAGAAAATTGGCCTAATCTCTGCACCAATATCATTCAAATAAAAAATGATAGAGGACCAATTAGCCAATCATATCCGCAGATCAGAAAGTTCATTCAAAATAATCACGAATTTTCATATCTAGGAGGTTCCATAAACAGCATTTGTTATTTTTTTTTTTAACTCCTTGCCAGCTTTACCCGAGCTGAACTAGAACAGGCGAAACATAACGTCCTGGCTCATTCCAAGTATAACTCGGGCAATGGAAGTGTTATATATATTTAAAAAAAAAAAATTAATATCTAGTGATTTCCGCTATTCCGAAAGTCAACCTATACGGTAATTTTTACTTGTACTTAAATATGTTTTTTTGCATTGTTTTTAAGAAATGTTATATACGAATGGTATTATTATGTTTTATATATACAGGGTGTTCAAAAAGTCCTCCCCCCCCCCACCTAACTCGAAAATGAGTCGGAATCGTAAAAAATGGCGAAACGCATGTTTAATGAATTCGAGAGGGACCTCTTTTGGGGAAAAAAGTTTAGGCCTAGGGGAACTAGGGGGGCTGGTAGGGAGGGCAATTTTAAAGTTTCAAATGGGAAGGTATATCTTGTGATACATCCCTGGAAACGTCTTTTCAAAACAATGAATTTGATATAAATAATTTCTCCCTACGATGATTATTAAAGGAGATCCATTAGTTTTTAGACTTTTGAAATGTGGGTTTTATACTTATGTATACCCTTTAATAATCATTGCAGGACAAAACTATTTAAATCAAATTCATTGTCTTGAAGAGACGTTTCTTGGGATGTAACACAAGACAATTGTCGAGAATTTTTCGAATTACAGTACGAATTACAGTACTACGAATTACAGTACGTAGTACGAATCTCGCAGTAATATTCATAATGTTGTTTCGCATCTAGAAATTTATAGACCAGAAATTCTCGTTCTTTTGTCTATTTAGTTTATTGGCTTACCTTATACGCATAGCTTGGAAATCTATATTTCTAGTTTAGGGATTCAGAAAAAAACTACTTATTCATTCTAGATGAAGGCGGTATATTTTTTTCTCAGTGAAGACCATAGACAAAATCAATATAGTTATTTAAAATTAAGTGTATCATCTCCGTAATAGTTTAGTAATCTTTGTTACCAAGTGTTTTTTACCTATCCCTGCTGATCTTATATGACATCCTGTTAAATAGTTTCCTTAAAAATATAGAGATTACTTTCCATTTAACTGGAAAACGGTCGTCCATAATTTTAGTTACTACCTTTGAATATTTAATCGCTATAATGATTTGGTAACCGGAATTTTCAAATCGTGGATAGAGAGTCATTTACTATAAAGTATATTTACTTCAGTTTCCTATCCACAGTACACCAGTTTTAAAATACATAAATTCAAAGTAATATTGCTCTGCTTATTTTCTTTCTTTCTTTCTTTCTTTCTTTTTTTTTTTTTTTTTTTTTTTTTTTTTAATCTGCAAATAACTATGACAACCTCATCAATATAATTCTTACGATAATATTTTTATTTTAATTTTTTAACAAAAACCAGGATTATTCAACTAAATATAAAATATCTTCTACAGACATTTTATGCTAACTGCGTTGCTATTAGATATGTTTATGTTTGATGCTAATAAACTACCCAATATTTAACTTTTTGACAATTTTCTGAAAGAAGAAAAAAAATATTTTTTAAGATAATATATATATTGTTTATTCAAAAAATAAAAACAAATTTCGGAACATCTAATCGATTTTGCGAAAACTGGATCCCAAACAGAAAAAAAAAAAGCGGCAGCTACACTGTTAAAAACTTCAACAGAAAACTCTGTGTAATCTATTATCTTAAGTCTTACGTAAAATTACAGAGAAAAATAAACGGAGATGTTAAAAATCTTACTTTACACATTCATTTTAATAACTAATATTAATTTAATTAATTATTGGTGAGAATATATTTCGGACTTGGAATGCTTTTTTTTTTTTTTTTTTTTTCATGTAGAAACAGTCATTTTTAATTTTAATTAAAAAATTTAACAATAAAATTACGTAAAAATACAGAATAAAGATTGAGAATCTCGATTATTCACTCTTAACTAAGAATTACTGTAAATTTACAGAGACTCTGGATAAATATTTACATTAAAGTTACAGAAATTTTTAACAGTGAGATTGAGAAACATCCCATTTTTAGATCCAAATGAATTATTTCTATCTGCACTACATTAAACAAGTCTTAAAAAAAAAAAAAAAAAAAAAGAAAAGAAAATGAAAATTCAGAAGAATAAAAAATATTTTCAAAATCTGAAAATATGTTTAAAACATGTGCTATGGCACAAAAATACATAAAGAAAGGCGTAAAAAAACTAGCTGATTAAACGTCTTGTTTGAAGCTGTTTAAGAAACATATAAATTCAAATCATGAATACTTAACTATTTATTTCTTTCGTCGGAAGCTTTGAACTTTCATTTTTACATATTTATCAACTCAGCCTTTTACAACAGTATTTGCATTTCAATCTGAAATCTGGAACTTAAAATCAGGCAGATGTAAAGTTTTTGTTCTGCTTTAAAAATACCGTGAATCTTCTCTAAGATGGCCACCCACATTGCCATCGAAAGTTGACCCTTTACAGAAATATATGGTTGTTCAGAAAGTCTTAATTCAGGAAACAAATTTTACAAACTAAATGATATATATTTATTTTTAGAATTCACGATACTTTATCTGTCTATGTAGCATTTTAAAATCATTAATAAGTTTAAACGTTTTGTCAATAATTCTGCATACTTGCCAACCATCTCATTATGAACCGTACAATTTTTAGTACCCGCCTTTTTTTTTCACACCAATAACTTTTTTGAGTAATTTTAGTCTTATTTAATTGTAACAACATTTGAAGAGAATAACTCTAAAAATATAGTGGTGTAAGAAAAGGGGCGTTTTTTCAGGGGGCGTTAACAATTGTACGGTTATTAATGAGATGGTTGGCAAGTATGATTCTGTTTACCGAAGAATTATTTTGTATGCCGGAATAAAATTTTCGGTTTTGTATTATTTCTGAATGAAAAAGAAGTTTCGATGTATACATTTCCACTAAAGTTTCTCAGAAGGAATTTTAGTAGCTAATTTAAATATTTAATTTTTAATTTAAGTTTAATACTTTTGTTTTGCCATTAAAAGTGACCATTTTTTATTTAGAAGTCATTGCAATTAAATTTAATGGCATGACACATAATTCCTTTTTTTAAGCTTGAACGACTGCTCTAAATATACGCATTCTGAATTATAAAGTCTTAGTACTTACCTTTTTTTTTTTTTTTTTTCTACAGGAAAAAAATTAGCCTCATTTATATAGAGGACAAAACCAATTTAAGTAAAGAAAAAGAAAAAAAAATGGTCATCTTCTCTTGAAAAATCTGATCCCTAAGAGAAATATATATTTGTACTTGAAACTTCAAAGACGATAAATAAGTATTAAATCATAAGAAATAATTTTGCGATCGCAAAAAGGCAATGAGCCCCTGAATAGAAGTGAGTTTTTAAAGAGATTTCACTGTTTTCTAATTGCAAATGTAAATATCTCACTTTGGAGAGTTCTAATATGAAATACCTATACTCCGACGTGCAGTTAATAATGATAAACCATGCAGAAAAAACCACATAGCATCTTTTACTCCTTGACGTCATTGATAACATTCTGTTGACGTGTTTCACATTTTTTTTTTTTTTTTTTTTTTTAACCTGCGCCATTCCTAAACTTAAAAAAACACATAAGTTAGAATTAGGAAAACAACTCATAATTCTGGATGCTTAGTGCTAATTTTTGTATATTTATCAACATAATAAAAGCTTCGAGCAGGTATGGAACACGGGCGCAGAACTCATACCACTGTCAATGTAAGAAAATTTTCTCCTTCTTAAATCAACGATATTATAAGTATAGAAATTTCTTAAACAAATACCGGTATGAATTCTGCGCCCGTGTTTCATCCCTGACGTAGTCCTAGTAATTAATGCTTGCATTTTAATTTTCTTGTATTTGCATTTTTACTTTCTAACCGAAGATTGAGGTTAAGGTTAAGGTTGAGTGGGTTTTAGTCCCACTAGAGATACTCAATGGGCAACTGGCGATGGTCTGGGATTCATCACTAGAGATAATCCGAAAACATGCTCACAATTTTGTTCCTTTGTGAATGGAATGGCGCATCCGCTTCGAAAACCCCTAAAGTAATTATTTTACGGAATTTTTTGACAGGAGTTTTACGTTTCTTTTAGATGTTAAACTTCTATTCAACATCTGTAACGTACCAATCTCAAAGTTCTGTTATCTTATTTTTGTAAGTGAAAGCACCTATAAATTATGTTTTATATTAAGACATGCACGTAATTATAAATTTTATATAAATTAACTTTACCGGAAATATTTCGTTGGTGTATTCCATTTCTTTTTAACACGCTTTTATTAGCTTCACCTGTAAGTATGTATGTTTGTATGTATGCTTGTATGTTTGTAACCGCTCTGGGAGCAAACAAAAAATTTATATTGTAAAAAAAGACGTTCCCTACGTGAACGGCGTGGCGTTGAGGTATAGCTCCGCGCTACGACCCTAAAGGTCTACCGTTCGATCCCAGTCAGGGGAGATTTTTTAAAAATGGTTTTTGTTTAATTCTAAATTATTTTAATTAAAAATTTAAATGTACACTGTTAAAAAAATGCAGAAAAAATACAGAAATTCTCTGTAATTTCAGAAAAAAAAGTCGTAAATTACGGAAAAATTACGTAGACAAAACGTATTTTACGACTTTTTTTCTGAAATTACAGAGAATTTCTGTATTTTTTCTGCATTTTTTTAACAGTGTATGTAAATATTATGGTGTGTCACTCCAACGATTTTTTCTTACCCTGCATTTTAATACTAAGATAGATATTTTGTGCTTTTTAGTTCATATTTCTATAAAAACGTGTACTTTAATTTTTTAAAACTATAACATTTTTTATCTGTGGTACACTAAAATCCCCCAAAACCCACAAAATCAAACGAAAAAAATATCAGTATTAGCTTTTATTTCAGAAGACTTCACATCATAACGAAATACTCTTCCTTTTATCAATATAGCTTTGGAATAATATTTTTGTTTTGGTTCGAGAACAGGAACTTGAAATCATCCAAATGCCGAACACATACTTCGAACCCGTAATCTTTTGATAGTAAAAGCCAAAAGTGCTCGTAAAGATTGTTTACATTAAAAGAATTGATGTACAAAAAGCCATAAATTACAAATGAAATAACAGAACACCTTTATTTATTTCTTGACCTTATTGAGTATATGTTCTTAAAGCGTCTTACTTCTGTCTTTTACCTTCGCTATATATCAAACCCGAAAAATCTCATAAATTGGAATTAGAAATTCTGCAGTATTAGCTACATTTTCTGACTGCTTCTATAGTGAAACATTTTAGTATATTTATCAACAACCCTTGAGGCATTTTGTTTGGCTTTTAGCTCTGTATTTCAAACTTTCAAAAACACATAAAAACGAAAGAGGAATACGTATAATTTGTTTTATTTTATTTTTATTGCTTTTTTAAAGACTTCTTCAAAGTACCTGAAAATTCTTTTTATTTGCCCCAATACAGACTTAAAAAAATGTTTTTTATTTTGATTCGAGAACCGAAAATTGAAATCATCTATGATGCCTAACGCATGTTCTGAATCCACAATATTTTTTTTGGTAAAGGGCTCTCCAAAAGTGCTCATGTTTAGGTTGAGAATTTAGCCATATTAAAGATCATAACTTACAATTGAAGCAATATAGCATCTTTATTTCTTGACCTTATTGGTGGTGTGGTGTGGTGTTTAAGGCTGATCAACGGCGCGTGGTTCCTAGGCTGTATGGAACTTTCCACGCGAGTTTCGGAAATAATCATGGAAAATTCCGAAAGACCAGGCCGACAATCACAGCCTGGGATCAAACCTGGCACTTAACATCGACCAGCTTCGAGTGCAGAACCACTCGGCCACTGGTGCGAGTGCTTCATCTTATATTATTAGTTTCTTATTTCTACCTTTTATTTTGGCTCTATCAAACCCAAAAAATTTCATAAATTAGAATCAGAAAAGCTTCAATACAAGTTAATACTTTTCTGAATGCCTCTATGATGAAACATTTTTGTATATTTATCAACAACCCTTGAGGCAACGGCAAAGAACGTGATGTCTCTAAAGAGAAAGCAGGTTGGCTAACTTATCCATCTTTGAAAAAAAAAAAACCGGCCACGCTATAATAAGGCGGCCGCTAAGGTAAAAGAACTATAGTTATCTCCTGCGGTCGAAAGATGCTTTAGAAGCATCTTTGGCAGTTTTGAAGTGAGTGGGGGAGGGGGGGGGGTAGCTTATTCAATGATAACAAAAATATTGCTAAGAAAGAGAGTAAACATGTCTTGAAGTTTTGATACTTTGGTTAAATGGCAGTTTTGAAATCTGAGAAGATTGTAAAAGATAACATTATGATGATGTTGAAAATTATACGTATTACTTTGTACATGTATCAATAGAAGGTTTTCAAAGTGGATAGATACTGATTATCAATATTGCCTTTTTTTTTTCCTACTAGTAAAGTAAATAATTACGTTTCGGTGATTTCAATAACGTATTATTTAAGAGAAATTGTTACTTAAGAATTTGAGGATGACATATATTTCTAAAGACCTTTAAAACAAAATATAATCTGATGTTCTATGCCAATTTTAAGAAAATTTTTAATTCTGAGAAATTTACAGACAAAAGTCGAATTTTATTAATATGGATTTCTTTTTCCCTCAAAAAAAAAAAAAAAAAAAAAAAAAAAAAAAAGGAGAGATAGAGAGAAATATGAGAACTTGAATGTAGCCGTGGAAAACAGCATGTAGTAATTTAATTAATTTTTGTTTAGTGCCATTTTTGCATTAATCAATGCTTTTCAGGACAGTGTGTATCACATGCAGGTAAACATTTTCTAAAAAAAATTATTTTGGTGATATTTCAAAGTTCGAAAATCTAGCAAAAAACCGTAATTCAGCAATTTTTTTAGAAGTGCAGATTTTTTTTTTTTTTTTTTTTTTTTTTTTTTGTAAAAAAAAAAAAAAAAAAAAAAAATTATCAGTTTAAATTTTTTAACGAGTATTTGATTCGAAATTTAATATTATAAAGGAAAAAAAAATATTTTAAATAATCAGGTGTGTCACTCACACGACTTTCTCTTACCCTGAAATTTAATACTATAAATACAGGTTGGAGATTAAGAGGTAAGATAACGATGTTATGTAAACCTATGTTAAACAATTCAAATTAGGCTTCGGAAGAGTTTTATATGATAATTAATTCTGTGTGACGGGGCTACCGCCCCCTCAACCCCCCGTTTCATTAATGCACCTAGATTTATATAAAATTTAATTCGATTATTAAAAAATAATTCTGTTAAAAAAAAATATATTAAAATTATTATTTTAAAAAATTATCTTTTATGATAATGCAGACGATTTTCATATTAGAGAAGTAGTATAACACTAAATATCCAAAAAAAGTCAATTTTATTCTCAATATTTAAAAAAAAAAAAAAAAAAATCGATAACTTTGTTTTAAATTATCGCAGATCGATGGTTGGTTCAACCATTCGTTTTAAAGGTATTGGCGAGCTCTTTTGAAAGATACCCATCATGAAAATTTACTCCCCTGGAGGGAGGACTTCCCCCCCCCAGGGGGGGAGGCGAGGCTCCTACATACACAAAAAAAAAATTCCCAGTTGACTGTCTCTATTACAAAAAATATATATTCGTTTCATTTGGTTTAGTGCAGTCTATAGACGTTAAACTCTACTTACCTGCAATTTCCCCCATAGACGAATATGAATTAGAATTCTCTTGATTGTCCCTGTACACGAACCATTTGCTTGATCTTAACGAAAAGCTTACTGTAGCATCCCTATATGATACACATTTAGAATACCAAGTTTGGAATGTCTGCTACTATTTGTTCTTGAGATATGCTGATAACAGACAGACACACACACAGACATACACACAGACCATTTGCTAAAAACATTATTTTCGTATTCAGGGGACCTCAAAACTTGTAAATATAACAAAATCTCACTTTCGAAAATTTGACCCAAAAACAATACTTTCTCTACCTTATGGGTAAGAGAAAGTAAAAATTAGCACATTAATAACTCCATATATATTAAAAATCTGATATGAAAGCATAAATAGATTCTTATTTTTACCCTTGTATATACGTATATATTTTTTATTTTCATAATTCAGGATTTATATATATATATATATATATATATATATATATTGTAACAAAGTAGCAGAATGCATGAAAACAGTTGATTAAATGCCACCATAATCTGCAACAAACAAACAGTAAATAAATAAATAAAATATAAATAGTGAGTAATAATTTTAATATATGAAAATAACCACAATATATTCACTAGAATAATATCCCCCAAAAACACGGTTAATATATATAACGGAATATTAAAAAATAAATTAGAAAAATTGCATGAAAAGGTTTTTTCTAAGCACCAACATGGGAAGAAACTCCTTATACCTAAGTTTGCATCACACACAAAGATGATAGATATTTATTTAGAAATATTTAAATAATTTTCTGTATATCCCAAAACTTCTAAATCCATCAAAAACAGTGAATCAAAAATTTTCACGAATTTAAACTTTCTTCTTGCATTTATAAGAAGACTTTCTTATCTCTGCTTATGAATATGAAAAAATAAAATAAAATAAAATAAAAATACAAGTATGCTGTGGCCATAACAAAACTTTATTCAATTTGATTCTATACACCAGCGCCACCTACCGATTAACATGCACAAAAGTTTAATTCCTATAGCTTTTCAAAAATTTTACATATGCCATTTGATACGATTTACGCAATACGGTAGGCCACTATCTGGAAATTTGCAGAAGGAGAGCAAAAGCAACACTACCTACCACCCGATATGCACCAAATTAAATCAGTATACATTTTCACAATGACCACCCCACAATATCAAATTTGATGTGATTTATACGCAACATAACGCGATATATAGAGGAAAGTAGTTGAATACGGAATACCATTTCTTTTTGAACTCGCCATAATAAACTAAAGTATTTTGAATTATTGTAGATTTGACTATTGCAAACTTTCAAGTATTGTTAATGTGTTTTGGTGGCTTTATATTAAAAAAGAAAAAAAATAGAATTTACATGCAAATTTTTTAATTAAGAAAAAAGTAAAAAAGGTATTTTTGGGGATATTGACCAAGCGTGTAATACAGAATAGTTATGACGGGAAATATGAAATACCTATTTCCTTAAAGGGTATGGAATAGAGCAGTACTTTTACAGAAAATCAGAAATGATTGCTGTATAAACATTTTCTTTTGGAATTATTATTGAAAATAAATAATATGGAAAAATTTATCACCATTTAAATGTCACAAAAATCGTAAGTAATATGGAATAATTTGTACTCTATATTACCCGAATCGCAATCTTGGCGAAAAAATCAACCTCAACCACCTGTTGGTAGAAATAAATTCATTAGAAACAGACTACTAATTGACTCAACTGCCCTACCTAAAAGACATTAGGTTTTCACCCATTTTACTGATTCGTAATTAACTTACAGAATTCGTAATAGCCAAAAAATGTCTGAATATTGATAAACCAAAGAAGTTGTATGGCACAAAAACTGCTCTTCCCACTGACACAGGGTAAACTATAGTTCAGGTTTGAGATCTAGTGAAGAAGTTCGACGTACTTCTGATAAGTTGCTTCACTGCACGGCTAAGATATAACGTTGTTCAATTTTACCCAACTATTCCATATTCAACAAAATTTTTCTAACCTTTTCCATAAACGAGAGAAACTGCGGAATAGAAGAGCTACTTGTCGGCTGATGTGCACCTAAATCAAATCATTATAATTTTTAACAATGCCCTTTACATATCAAGTTTTGTGCTCTTTTTTACTCTCTAAAAGCTGAGAACCTTTTCTATATTTGAAGGAAATTGCGGACTCACAACGCCAACTCTTAGGATTGCATGTCAAATGTAAATTTTCAACAATATATCATTTTTCAACAAAATAAAAATAAAAAAAAATTCTCAAATTCCGTCAATTATTTTTAAGATTTACACAATAATTTTAATAAAACACACAAACAGAGAAATGTTTTCTAAAAATTATTAAATCGTTTTCATGATATCTCAAAACATGTAAATCCATTGAAAATCGTAAGTCGAAATTTTCAACGATTCAAATATTTTATATATGTGAAGAAGAAACTAAAAACTAAATTCAATCAGTTTCAATTTCTGAAGAAGCATCCTTTTAAATTTTAATAATCTAAATAAGAAACGTTTTTAAATAGTAACTAATTACCTTTTATCTCTATAATTTTACTTTCACTTAGTTAACATTTTCAAATACCCACTGATATTAAATATTATTTAATAACTGATGAGAAATATACAAATAAATTCTTGCTCATCTATTTCAATATACGTATAATTATCTATCTTCGACTCACCACTCTCGAAAAAGGTTTCTCTTTTTCAGAACTGAATGCTTAAAAAAGCTTAAAATAGCATACAATGACATTTTTTTTTTTTTTTTCTCAGCACTATTTTGGCATAAATGAACACCTTTCAACCAAGATGAGCAGGAAAACCATATGTAGGATCAAATTTGTCGAAAATGGCGACATATGTTGATTTGTGTTTGAAAGACTCGTATAATTATGTTGTCTTCTAAATATTTTAGGCTTTTTTATTATCCTGAAAATGAAAATACCCACCACTGTAACAAAACGCGGGCTGCATACCAATTACTTGCTGATTTTCTAGGTTCCTTTTTCTTTTCTCCTCTGTGATATAAAGTAGCGCGCTTTCTGAAACAGAAAAGAAAATATTCAACCACACTTATTATAAGGACTGTTTTTTTTTCTGTTGAAAGGTGACAATTTCCCAAATTATCAAATTTCTAGATTGTATACCCGGATTTCTGCACAAGCACGCGTGAAACTCTTTCTCCAGGCATATATTCTAGCTGAAATAAAGGTGAGGGAACCCACGTTTAAATAATACATTGTACTACACATATTAGAATCTCTTATCCCTTATTTTGAAAGAGCTTTCCACATATCATGGGTAGCAGTCAATTACCGTAGTATAACTATAAGAAAAAAAAATTAAAATTACTCATTACTTACTTTTTTTAATTTATTTTTTATTACGTTTTCAGTATAGTTATGTAGGGTTTAGCTGCTGGCTACGAAATAATTGTAAAGCGTAGTGAAGAGCCTTATACACAGGGGGTTTCAAAAAAGTCTCACCATTTTTGAAATAACATAACTGAAAAACAAGGTGAAACAGAAAGAGGGAAAAAGTGGTATGTTGGATGGACAAGTTTGGAATTTGTTATACACTGGTTTGCAGAAATAGTTTCAAGATTGGCTAATAGAGGGCGTCACAAGCACAGAGCTTTAAATATTACTCAGAAGTACAGAAAGTTCATTCATCAGCAGTGTTGCCAGATTGAGTGATATTTTGATGTGATCTATTATCTAAGGTATTAGAGAAAAAAGAAAATTTCTTCCGAAAAAGAGAAATTTTACATTGTTAGTTTTTAAAACATTATTCGTTAGAATTTTTTCTCCAACTTAAACAATCCGAACCAATTTCTCTATAAGCTAAAAGCTTAAAAGCGAATCAGTGCAGTTACTTTCACCTTTTGTAAAAAAAAAAAAAAAAAAAAAAAAATACACTAAAGAAATCTAGTGATTTAGTTTTATTCAGCCTAGCCATTCAGAGTATTTCCTGATTTTCTCAGAAATACGTGAGAATATTGGATAAGACATTTTAGATACCTATGGAGGACATTTCACCCAGGCCTAGGTTCATCGCGCAGGGCTCTTCTCTTTTACTTGAATACCATATTTTTTTACTTGTGAACTTCAATAATCATCCGCAGTGTTTTTTTTTTTTTTTTTTTTTTTCTTCGATTGAATAATAAGAAGTTTACTATTTAAAAAAATAAGCGATATTCAATTAAAGGACCGTTAGAAGCCCCGAACGCGTGAACAATTGCACCATAATGAACACGATATTCAATGCAAATTGAATTACACTTAATGACTTCAAAGCCTTGTCTGTCGCGCAATCAAGGGAAATTTTAAGGTTTCCATCTGGCAGCACTGTTCATCAGTCTGTTTTGTTGCTGAAACGTGTAAAGGAGTTGTATCGAATTAATCATGATAGGAAATTGAAGAACTTTATGCCGGAATCCTTGAATCAACGTGTTTTTACCGTATTGAAATACCACCGATTACGTGAAAGTCTTACGATAACAAGGCGAAGCTTTTAACGAAATTTAATGTTGGAAAAGGTGCGGACCGGAAAACAATTCGTAATTCATTCATATAGAAAATTCCTGGCTTGTCTGCTCAACATACAATGTGTTTCACCTTACCTCTCTGTCTCTCACTGTTTCGCAGTTACGTCATTTTACAGTTGGAGAGTCCTTTCTGAAACACCCTGTAGATTTAGTTAGAATACAGTAGTAATCCCTTAACATTCGTGAAGATTGCACTCCATGAAAGCCGCGCTTGTGCCAAATACGTGAGTGTTAAGATTCTTCCTGTGGAAAAAAGGGTGTTACGCTACATGAATTTTTAATTAGAAAGACAAAATATTTAGCAAACAAACAATTATGTTTATCACCAAGAAATATATAAGTAACCCGCGTTTACAAATTAACAAAATAAATTTTATAAGTTAAATTCTACAAGCAAATATTTGCTAAATTCAGAAAATAAGGAACTATATGCAGAAAATAATGCACATTCGATTTGTCCTCTGAAATCGTAGAGCAGTGCCAGTGGTTTAGCGTGCTTACAATACTAATTAATCTCTAATATAAAGCAACATGACACCCTTATAACACCCAAGAGTATTTGTTACTTTAAAATGAATAGAATAAAGGGA
The DNA here is from genome assembly GCA_963930645.1 of Salticus scenicus. Lineage (NCBI taxonomy): Eukaryota > Metazoa > Arthropoda > Arachnida > Araneae > Salticidae > Salticus > Salticus scenicus. Next base: position 101,918,237 of record OZ005659.1, read on the forward strand.
TTATCGTGTCACTTCTTTGGAATAATTAAGGTTACAAAGATTAATTTATTGTAACAGATTTTGCATCAGATTGACAATCCTGTCCTGTTAGCATTTTTGTATGTTGGCACCTTAAAATTAGTAAATAAATACTAATAAACACAACGATATATAAAAAAAAAAAAAAAAAAAAAAAAAAAAAAAAACCTCTTCGTTCATAATTCATTTTGGAAAAGAGACTGGGGGAAAATATATATATATATATAAACTGACTAATATTAAGTTTTGCAGCATTTATGTGTTCGCATATGTCAAGGAATTACTGTACCACGTTCCGACTTTACGTTAATATATATATATACAAGGTCTGTCCCGAAAGCAATACGCCCATTTTTATTTTAAGAAATTTATTGAACCGATTTGTACAATTACTCAATATTCTTCGAAATACATCCCTATTGCTTCAACACACTTGTTCCAACGCGATTTCCATGCTTTATATGCGTCCTGAAAGTCTGTCACAGGGATGTCCTTTAGTAACCTAGTCGTAGCCGCCTTGGTGTTCTCCAGGTCCCCAAATGCTGTCCTTTGAAGTCGGGCGGGGACAAATCAGGACTGTAAGGCGGCTGGGGGAGCGTTGAGATGCCGGCCTTGGTCAGGTAGCCGGTCGTCATAAAGGCGGTGTGGCTGGGAGCATTGTCATGGTGCAGCTTGCAGGAATTTTTTATCTCGCGCCTGATGCGGTTGACCCTTTGCTTTAGCCTTTTCAGTACTTCGACGTAGAATTTGGCGTTGACTGGTTGGCCAGGTGGAAAAAATTCAAAATGGATCACTCCCTTGGAATCGAAAAAAACAATGAACATCGCTTTGACCTGCGATTTCCTCAGTCTTGCCCTTTTTGGGCGTGGGGACGATGTCGTGTGCCACTCTGCGTTCTGTCTTTTTGTTTCTGGGTCGTACAAGAAGATCCAAGATTCGTCACCACTTACCACATTGTCCAAAAAAGTAGGATCGTCCTCACAACACTACAACAATTCTGCTCGAGAGTTTTTTCCCTCTTGATTTCGACTGAGCATTCACACAAGGGTTCACTGAAACAGGCACTGTGACTCTGCAGGAGCTCGGAGCCGAATGGCACTGGTGGCGCTGTGTTTCCAAGACTCCGCCCACCCTTCTGTGCAAGCGGCAATCCTGTGCGACGAATAATCACGGCAGAAGAAAATGGGGCGCATTACATTCGGGACACACCTTGTATATATATAGAGAGAGCGAGAGATAGAGAGAGATAGATATTTACACATAGACGCACGTACAGGCAGACACAGAGGCGCACACATACCAATCGCTAAGAATCAGTTTTTTGGTTTCAAGGGACCTCAAAACGTGGAAAAATTGTAAAATCGCTTTTTTTTTATCCCCCCCCCCCCTTTAAAAAGAAAGAAAAAAAGAAAGAAAAAATACTTTTTCTACCATATATCGCTAATAAAGTAAAAAAAAAATTAAAGTTGCTCTTTTTTATTGTTTCGAAATTTGTTAATGGTGATTTTCAATTCCAATTCCGGTTTGATGTCCTAGACTTTCAATCTTAATTTTATATTGAAAAATTATCATTTTGACACTATAAAAGCATGAAGCGGTGTGTGATTTTCTATTTGATTCAATATATTCTTTACATTTTTTCTAAGTTTTAAAGTAATAATCGTTTTCTATTGTTTTAATTAGCAGGTAATGGAAATTTACTTGTCCTGTATAACAAACCCGCATTATCTGCATTTTTTTTAAATTTTTGAAACCATTTTATTATTATTATTATATGATAGGAAATATAAAGTAATATGTGTCAATTAAACAAAAATGCAAGCGATTTCACTAAATTACTAAATATAATATTTTAAAACTTAAATACATCTTGTGTCTTTATATGCAGCTCACGAGTGTTACCTCTAGGAAGTTATTATTATTTAATTGCAAAGTATTTGTATATTGTAGTAAGGAACAATAATGAGAAAGCCGTGTTGTTCCTTCTTACAGTATGCAGGTCTAAAATTGGATAACTTTATTCGTTAATTTTATGCAGATGAATCTGTATTTCATTACAATGAATATTTTTATCAACTCTCAAGGGTGTTACTCATTTATTTTACACTTTTTTTTTTTTTTTTTTTTTTTTTTTTTATAAAAAATAATGGAATTAGAAAATAGCATAACTTTTGTTTATTAATTAAGAAACATTCCAAAATTTTCAAGAAAATTGTTAGAATTTTTTCAAGTGAAGAATTCTTTAATAAATCTCACGAGTCTTACTTAGAAAAGGTTGTCCTCTTGAAAAGCGAGTAATACTCGTGATTTGAAGCAACCAATTGATATACAATTCTATAGTTATAGATATTGTGTTAGATTTTACTCATGATTACATTTAGTTTTGATTCAGGGATACATTTTGTTATATATACAGATAGATATATGTGTATAAAACGAACACTTAGCACAACATTTTTACATTAGATTAAATCCATTTTGAGCATGTGACAAATGCTCTACGAAATATATTGACAACCAGTGTCTACAATGCAAAAATAAGATATTTTCTGTGTAATATTGGAGTATGAAGTATCCACTAATCACCAATAATAAAAGAGGAGATACAATCTAGCACAACCAATTTCCTGCTTCTATATACAAAATGATTGGAGAGAAAGAAATTTGTGTCAATGTCATTTTAGATGTAAAGGGGTAAAATTTCTTGCACAAAATTATAATAGCAGACCAATGAAAGAAAAGATAGTTTACAAAATTTACAAAGTGAAATAGATGAAGAATCAATTTTGTGGAAATAAAGAAATAATCCTTTCTACAACTGAAATCAAAACTGGCACATTTGTACTATTTGAGTTTGAAAGCGGGGCCCGAAAGAAAACTAAATTCATATACATTGTAGTGCACAATTTGTCATTTTATGAAGATTGAGAAATAAAAGTGATGTTTCTAAATGTTCCTAGAGAAGATAACAGTTCATTCAAATTGAATGAAAATTATATTACTTATATAGGCTTCAGAAAGTGAAGGATGATATTCTATTTACATTTTTTAAAATTGCCTAACCACTACTGTTGAAATAAATTTCTAACTTATTTCTCTCTTTTTAAGCTACGATTTTTTTTTCTTTTTACATTATTACAACAGGATTTGTTAGCCTGTCTTAACCCCTTAACCTACGATTTAGATTCGAAGATGTTGGGCCGAAATCGTATACAAGCTCGACCATCGTACGCGGGCTATGCCCGTAATATTCACTTTTGGCCCGATCACCGTACGCGCAGAGCCTGATTAAGGGGAAAGCACACATTATCTCCGCTCTCACCGGAATATTTTTACAATTATTTTTTACTTCATGTCATAGAAATTCCACGCTTTGACGAGGAAATATTTTTTATAAAAAATGAACGGTGTAAAACAATCCAATTTACTCACAGTTATTAGACACCAGAATTCTTTTAAAGTAATTTTTAATGAGAATTTTCTGTTTATTATAGGAGGAAAGTATTTGTTAAAAAATAACGGTGTAAGTATAAATAATGTGTGCTTCCCCCTTAATCAGGCTCTGCGTACGCGGGCTATGCCCGTAATATTCACTTCTGGCCCGACCATCGTACGCGGGCTATGCCCGTCATTGTAGGTTAAGGGGTTAAGTGTATTACTATCGCTCTAAAATTAATTATTTGTATAAAGGAATTTACAGAATGTTTTTTAAAGATAACACTCATGAGGAAAACAATGACTTGTAAAGACTCTTTTTGAATTTTCAAAAATAAAAAAAAAACTCACAAATGATCACCTGCTTATAAAACTGTAAATTATAAAGAATTCATACGTGAGTATGTTTTTGTATTTCATGTAAATCGATTTTTTAAATTATGTAAAGCTGAAAACGGCAATTCATTTTAAAATCACCCTAATATTAAGACATTAACTGATAACCTAAAGAAAGCCTAATAGTAATTTAAAAAACAAATGGCTCATAAAACAGGTATTTTTTTTTCTTAAATGCTTTATCTAAAAAAATTTTACGCCATAGATCGGTACATTGTTATTTATAGCTAAATCTGACAAAGAAACAGAATGATCTGAATGTTAACGGTATCCGCTAATACAATTTTGGGTGTGCGACAGTTAATTATCTATTTTTGCTAAAAATTACTAATGGCTTCCTCCAACTTTATGCACCACATACCATTAATGTTTCTGATCTTACATATTTTCGTATTTTTCTAAAGGGCAGGGGTAAGGCTATTAGCTAACATATAATTATTCAAAACTCACTTTTCTTTTTTTAAGAAGCTTTACTCACTTCGTAAGCTATCTAAAATTCGCATCTTCCAATAACATTCTACAAATTATTTATTCATTTCTCGTTATTATAATCCATTAGGATAAATTTTCAGTTTGATTCAACAGACAAATAATAACCTCCACCCAGGCACACCTTGATTACGAAAAATATATTTTGAATTTGGGCAGACGACAATGTTCTTTTTATAGCCAGATAAATTTTTACTGTAAATACTTCTCAGCATTGTTATTATTGTTATTATAATTATTTGGTTATCTATGTGAATAATAATGTAACATAATTAGGTACTTTTGTTCATTATTTATGAGGATCAGAAATTTTTGTAATTATGAAAGTGCATTTCTATTTAATTCATTATTCCATTAAGAAAGATAAATGCGGTGATAAAAATTTCCATATTTTAAATGAATTATAATTATACATACTTTCCTTCTCATTATGTTAAATAAAAATAACTATCCTTTTAAAAATATTCTAAGTTTATGGACAGGTGGGGTCAAAACTTCAGTTTTGGTAATTTTTTTGTTTATTGCTAAATGTCTTTAAAATTGTGCACCATAAAATTACATTTTCATTTAATTTAATATTCAACTAACAAACATAAATGTCGTGAGAGACAGTGCATTTGTTATATTCAGGTCTGCTTTTTATTATATATGTTAGTATAAATCAACATTTAATATTTGTTTCGTAAATTGAGACACTTTACACTGTTAAAAATTTTAGTTCAAACTTCAACCACTATATGGAATTAAAGGCATAAGCAATACCGTAATATGGTTCAACCTCACTTTTAAGTCTTCTACTTTCTGTGGTTGAATTTAAGTGTCGCCGAAACTTTTAACTACCATATATTCATTCACAAGAGAAGTGTTTCAGCATACATGAAACTGTAATTCCCTTTGTATTCAAGAGATGGTGCCACTAGCGCACTGAAAAGAGAGTGTATGTTTTCCCCGACTGTAAGCAGGAGAGTGAAAATAAGATCTGTGAAGTGAGATTGCGTGTGATTATGTCACTCAAAACCAACATTCATTACAATGAAGAAAAAGAGTTCTTTATTCAATTGATCGCTATCCAGATGTTACTATAAGAAAGTTTATTGAAGTATATCCTTTTAAGAAGTGGGGCCGCGGTAGCTCGGTAGAGCGCAGGCCTCGTAATTGGAAGATTGCAGGTTCGGTATTCGAGACGGCCAAAGACCGTCGTGTACACTAATGGTGGCTGGTGCGCGTAAAATCTGTCGTGGCCGCAATGTCCTCCATGTTCCCATAAAAAATTATACCTCTGGGAGTTACCGAAACGGGGGAGCCATCCCTTCCGTGGATGATCAAAATTGTGATGGCATGTCTCCAGACCACCTCTAGGGGTGTGTCCCAGACCGTTGACAATTGCCCATCTGCGCAGCACTAGTGCGACATAAAATCCAACCAACCAACCTTTTAAGAAGTGAGAAAAATCTATTATACAGTTCAGGAAGTATGAATCAGTAAAATTCTTATTGAAACTAAACCAAGCTTAAATTAAAGAGCGTAGTCAAAAACATAGGGTAAAGTGCTAAGAAGTAAAACCCTAAATAATTTAGCTCCTTTTATCAAGATTAACGAAACAGAATTATCAGGTAAGAAATCGTGGTACAGCCCCAGAATGTTTGACTTGAGACAAGGAAGTCTTCAGTTCGATTCCCGCCTAGGTTGGATTTTGAACTTTTCTTTTTCTTTCTTTCTTTTTTTTTTTAACATAATACCACTCTTTGGGTCAACATAAAATTACCAAATCATGGTAAAAGCTTCAACCATCGGGTGGTTGCAGCTAATTCAGTACCAAGTTTTGGTTCAAACCACGGACTTAGATAGTGTATACGTCCATGGTTCAAACTAACGCTAAATTTTTAACAATGTACTTGATTGTCATTTTGAATATTTCAATCTAGCTCATCAATTCATTCCTTCCCCACAAAAAATAAAAATAATCTGGTGTGGCAGTCGCCTAATTTCTCTTACCTTACATTGCTATAGACTTATTAGAGAGGGTGTTTGTTCACACATATTTCGTAACAATATTCTAAGATATATTTATATATGATCAAATATAAGAACTTTATTTTCTAATATACTCAATCTGATAGCCTTTTTGTTGAACTACCATATTACATTTTGATTTCCAATAAAACAGAACATTTCTTAAAACATCAATGTTGATTTTGTCCCCCCCCCCTCCTTTAAAATCCTTCAGAGTCCATACAATATTTTGAGATGCCACTTATGAAAAGCTTGTTTTAAAAGTCTAAATGCACAGTATCCCATAGGAGACACGTCAAGAGACTTGGGCGGGATGCATTTAAAGGGAATAGCTACAATTTCGGTTTCATTTCTCATTTTTGCAAAAAAAGAGAGCAGTAGATGTATAGATTATGGCTTATAGTCTTATCCTGATATAACCTAAGGCAGTAAAAATTGTTTGGGTAAAGGAATGGAACCCTATGGCAGAATTCAGGCGACAGCCACATTGTCGCATAAAAGAAATTATCACTTGCAGTAAAATTTGCTCATAAAAATTAAAGATATTCCTAAATTTCAGTAGAAAATAGAAACTTATGTCTTATATTAAAGAATTCTTCAATGGTCTCTTTATAATATTAATACCTTTATAATTATATATAAATTAGAAAATATGTCAATATTGTCTTGTAGAAAAATTTTGTACAAACAACCAGTGGCGGATCCAGAACTTGACTTTTTGGGGGGGGGGGGGGGGGGGGGGGGCTAAGATTTTTCAAAGTGTTATTCTGCTATTCAATTATGAATGTCAGTGGTTTTTTTTTTTTTTTTTTTTTTTTTTTTTTTTTGGGGGGGGGGGGCTTTACAATTGCAATATTCAATTATGAATGTCAGTGTTTTTTTTTGGGGGGGGGGGTCTTCAGCCCCCTAGCCCCCCCCCCCCCCTTAAATCCGCTACTGCAAACAACGCTTGTCGCAGAAAGCATAAAAATATTCTGTCACAGGGGATGGAATATCTTCTTCGAAAAATAGGATTTACAACTTATTTCTAATAGTAATCCGAGTTAATTTTAACATTTTTACTACTTTCTTTATTTTAAGATTTCTGTTATAAGAGAATCGAGTAACAACCATAAAACCTTTAGCAAAACTTTCCTTATTTACTCGGAATCAACATTTTAGATCTTTTCCTTCGCTTTTTCAATTGTAAATTGATCTTTTTCTTTTGCAAATCAAATAAGTATATCCAAGCATCCTCAATTGAAACGATATAGTTCCATTTTTCACCTGCCAAATGATTTCATACCTGCCAACCATCTCATTGATAAGCATAAATTGTTAACGCTTCTTGAAAAAACATCCCTTTTTACACACCACTTCTTTTTTAGAGTAATTTTCTCCAAGTGTTGCTACGATTAAATAAGAATAAAATTACTCTTAAATATGATGGTGTGAAAAAAAAAGGCGTATACTAAAAATTTTACGCTTCATAATGAGGTGGTTGACAGGTATGTGAATTTCATGCAACAATCTACCCATAGTCTTACGCTGAGAAACATGTTTCAGCGTTAGGGGATAAGCAAAGTTTTTTTTTTTTTTTTTTAATTAGCTTTAAATCAGATTTTATAATATTGTTCACAGTTCCTACAGAAATGTTTTTTTATTTTTATTTTTTTTTTTCTTTCTAAACATCAGATGTGACTTTAGACTTAATACTTACTTTTGTTCGGTATGCATATTTTACCTTTTAAACAAACAAATGTAAACTTTAACGTTTCTTTCTCTTTTTTACTTTCTCTTACCCATATGTATGGTAAAGAAAGTATTGTTTTGGGGCCAAATTTTCGAAAGTGAGTTTTTCTTATATATACACGTTTTGAGGTCCCCTGAATCCGAAAATCATGTTTTTAGTAGTTGGTCTGTGAGTGTGTGCATCTGTCTGTTATCAGCATATCTCAAGAACAAATAGCAGCAGAAACTCCAAACTCGGTTCTCTGTGCTAAAAAATTATTTAAATAAGTATTTCTTATAAAACTCCAAAATTGAAATAAGTTGTCACTTGGTAGATTTAGTTCCTATTCCTACTGTAGCGTTCGAGAATCCCAATTATGCAATAATGCCAGCGAATACCTGCAAAAAATATCAAAATAATAGTCAGTCCCTTGATATAAGAAATTGGTAAGCAAGCTAAACCGATGTCAACTTTCCCCTCAATCATAGTTAATTTCAATATGACGCATATGCATTAACTTTCATGCGCTATTAAAACCTTCAAAATTCTATACATTGAAAAGCAGCGTAAGCTTAAATTGTTTTAACGATATAGATATAAAATGTCACCTAGAATCGAAGTTAGCTTAAATCGACTCAATGACTTATGGGAGCTAATTCGATATTTCTCAATATATTGATACGTTGTCCAGACCTATCAGACACACACGCCTGATTTTAGGATCCAAGAGATCTCAGAACAAGTAAATATATCAAAAACTCAGTACAAAACACTTGACTTTCTCTACCATTCAGGGCAAAGAGAAAATAAAAATACATACTGTAGGGGGGAAAAACTAATTTTTAATAGAAAAATACCATAAATTTTTATTATTGTCAACCCATAGCCTCCTAAACTAGATGCCTTCCGCGTGGCTCGGAAACTTGGCAGCAGTTCAAGCGGTAGACAGCGCCACCTGGTATAGATTGCGCGGCTTTTATATTACACTGTAACCAATAATTTTAAGAAGTGATATATGATATACACTGATGGAAAAAAAAAATCCCACCACCAGGAAGGAGCTGTGCTAGATAAACGAAATTTGGTAGGCGTGTTTATACATCTGAAAGATGACGTCGATTCAAATTTCGAGCTACGCGCATAAGTGTGGCGCTAGTAGCGACACTATGAACATGCAAATGAGGTTTGCTTTAAATAAGCGCTGTAAGGTTCGTGATCGTTATTTACAGTTGAGATTTGACATAGTGTGTTAATGTTAGTCAAGGATGCCTCTAAGAAGACGAAGAAGCCATTATCAACAGCTCACTGAGTTTGAACGATGTCGTGTAGTAGGGCTACGAGAAGGTGGGTTTTCTTTCCGCGATATTGCAGAAAGACTCGGCAGGAATGTATCCACTGTGCATGAGTGTTAGCAGCAGTGGCCAAGGGAAGGTACTGACTCAAGAAGACCGGGTTCCGGACTGCCACGTGTCACTACTGAGAGGGAAGACCGCCGTGTTCGGCGTATGGCTGTGGCTAATCGTACTGCTTCTGCAGCTGAAATTCGAGCTGCAGTTGGCACCACAGTGACACAACGAACTGTTACAAATCAGTTACTTCAAGGACAGCTCCGAGCCAGACGCCTTGTAGCATGCATTCCACTGACTCCAAACCACTGTCGTTTGCGACATGAGTGGTGTCAAGCTAGAGCTCATTGGAGGACGGAGTGGAGATCTGTTGTGTTTTCTGATGAAAGCCGGTTCTGCCTTGGTCGCAGTGATAGCCGTGTGTTGGTTAGAAGGAGGTCAGGTGAACGCCTGCTAGCGACCTGTCTGCGGCCTAGACACACAGGGCCTACTCCTGGAGTTATGGTTTGGGGAGCAATTTCATATGACAGCAGGAGCACTCTCGTGGTTATCCCACGCACCCTGACTGCATATTTGTACGTCAGTCTAGTGATACAACCTGTTGTGCTGTCATTCATGAACAGCATTCAAGGGGGTGTTTTCCAACAGAATAACGCTCGCCCTCATACCGCTGTTGTAACCCAACATGCTCTACAGAGTGTCGACATGTTGCCTTGGCCTGCTAGATCACCAGATCTTTCTCCAATCGAGCACGTATGGGACATCATTGGACGACAACTCCAGCGTCATCTACAACCAGCATTAACCGTCCCTGCATTGACCACCCAAGTGCAAACGGCATGGAACTCCATCCCACAAACTGATATCCGACACCTGTACGACACAATGCATGCACGTTTGCATGCTTGCATTCAAAATTCTGGCGGTTACACAGGTTACTAATGTACCAACATTTCACATTTGAAATGGCTCTTCTCGCCAATGGCTCTACCTGTGATCTTGAAACTTTAATCAATTAAATATGTTACCTAGACAAATGTATTGCTGAAATTTCATTACTGTACAATATTTTTTTCTTGGTGTTGGGATTTTTTTTTTCCATCAGTGTATATAATTGACGTTTCTTCTATTCTATTCGCCTTTTATATATATCAAATCCCACTTTTAAAAATTTTTGGTGGCTGTTGAATAAAAAAGTCGCGCAATCTGTACTAGGTGGCACTGTCTACTGCCAAATTTCCGAGCCATGCGGAAGGCATCTAGTTTAGGAGGCTATGGTCAACTTTTTCAGGAGGGTTGGATACATTCCATACCGTCTAATTTTAATTCCCAAATGCAAAAACTCGACCCAGAAATTTTTTTTATAAAATTTTATTTTTATAACTTTGATGAAAAACATCATTTATTTCATTGCTTCCCAAATTGTCCTTAAATTCTATTGGCAGTTGATTTTAAATGACCAAAATTACCTTTCACCTTAAAGGGTAAAGAAACAATCTATTAATTTCTATCTAAAATTAATTCAGTAAGTTGACAACTCAGTTTGCAATATTATGACACAAGTTAAAGTTTTATCTCAATTTCACGTTAAAAAAAAAAAAAAAAAAAACTTTAGTTCAAAAAGATAATTTGTTCGATGCCGCTATTGAGCATGAAAATTAAATGTTGCGTGCACGCAACCACTTACCTTGACAGGAACATCCAAAATTGCAGTCAAAACGTGAAGTTTCCGATGTTTATCTTAAATAGATTGGAAAGCAAACTTTCTCTGAAGAAATTCACCGCCTAAAGCATTGCTTATACATCCGGACTTATGTTTATCGCATTTCAGAACACTGTTAATTTAATCTTAGGTATTTTAAGGTTTTTTTTTTCAAAATTACAATCTTGAGCTTTTTGATATATCTCAAGTAATTTCTCTGTCATTTTTGTACTAAAATAATAAAATTGTGCTTGGTTTGGTAAGAATGCGCAGAAGGTTGAATATAGCATGCCTCAAACTGAAACGTAGATAATTATACCAAAACTGTAACTTAAATAAAAAAAGAAAAGGAACTCAAATAAATTATTTTTCATTTAATGAAAAACGTAAAATATTAGCATTTATTCAATTGAAAAAAATGCGGTTTTATCATTGATTCAAAGAGAACATTTATGCATTTGCTACAGCTGCAGGATAATAAAAATTTTTAAATCCATATTCTAAACTCATATTTTTGAATATTAAAAAAAAAAAAAAAAATTCTAACATTTGATGATCCGATATTCAATCATTATAGTTTATCTCGGAGTTATATGTTAAATATCATCTGATAAAGAAAAAGTAATAATAATAATAATAATCTGGTGTTTCACTCACACGACTTTCTCTTACACTCAATTTCAATACTATAAAGATAGGTTGCATATTAAGTCTAAAGATAAATAAGATAAGATAATAAAGTTCAATGCACTTTAAAAATAATCTAAAATATGTTTAGGAACAGTTTTATTTATATATAATTCAGTTTACTATAAAGATAGATAGCATTTTAAGTCTAAGGAATGATAAGGTAAGATAATAAAGTTCAATTTACTTTAAAAATAATCTAAAATATTTAGAAATATTATTCATAAAATCATCAACTATAAAAATTCGTTGAAGATAGGTTGGAGTAAAAGGTTGATTTTTATACCAACTATGTGAAAAATGCCAGAGCTGAGAATCGAACCCGGTTTCTCTGCTTTACGTGCGAATGCTCTTCCACTGAGCCACCCTCGACTAATAACTAGCTGGACATTTTTCACATAATAACCGTTGGCAAGGTCACCATGTCTGGAAACGCAGTTATAACAGGTGAGAATATTAAACATGGTACAACTCCATAGACCACGAAATTTCAATTTAAAATATAATTCATCAACCATGAAAATTCATTTTAAACAGGTAAGGTTGAGTTTTTCGGAATTTCGAACGAATTGCGTTACGCAACTGGAAGAATCAGGGGGAAAAGGCTGATCCGTCCGTAGTCATCTTATATATAATACAATACAGTATAACATCTATGTATATAGCATTTGGTAAAGACTATCATTTATAAAATATATTTCAAAGCTTCTTAAAATTCAGATCTTTAAAACCACGAAGTTTCCAAGAAAATATTCAATGTCTCGAAAAAATAAAGTAAAATTAAATAAAAAAGTTATAAGACTTCAAGCTTTTATTTATTTATATATTATTTATTCTTATGATTGAGTATTATTATCGGTATTACTATACCATTTATAACCCCCCCCCCCCCAATCCTCATGTAAAAGATTTATTCAGATTTTTTTTTATTTTTTTTTTATGTAAAGTTACATAAGTTATAAAACATTGGCAGTCAGAAAATTCTACAAATATTTTTTTTTTTTAGTCATTATTTCATACTTAAAAAAAAAAAAAAAAGAAAAAATCGAAAGTAAACTGTATGCATAAAAGGTTAAATCTTTTTTAAAACTTAATCTGTTGAAATATTTAAAACAAGAACTTTCTTTCCTAGGAAAAAAGAATATACCGTAAATAAAATGATTTCATGTTTTGTATTATAATTCACCCATGACCTGTTAAGTCAAAAAGTCATAAAAAAAGATCTTCTTTCACATAATACTATTAGTTTTTCCAACAAATTATACAATAAATTCTATAAATAGCAACATTTGTTTAAGATTTAAATGATTTGAAAGTTTTTCTGCTGTCTGATTTTATTATTAAATTGAGCGTACAAATTCGAAAGAAAAAATGTTCAAGTTATTATATAATACAGTATCAAAAGCTTAACATTATGTCATGCTTACTTAAGAAAATTATGTTTTTAACCGTTATCCAAAGAAGCTTCAATTTTGAACTTCAAGAAAAGCTGTTTTCTTAAAGAAATTGCAGACTTTCTGTTTTTTTTTTTTTTTTTTTTATACATTTCTGTTAAATATTGTTGCAGCATCTTTATTCTGAAACTTTACAATCGTTATCCAAAAAAGCATTAATTTTGAACTTTAAAACGCTTAATTAAAATAAATAGTAGGTTTTATTTTTCTATTTTAATACATTTCTAGTAATTTATGGTGTATAACTTTACCTTTTTGTATTCTATATATTTTGTGTTCCATAAAATTTAAAAATAAATAAATATATATAAAAAAAAAGTTTAAAGTTGCCGCAAAAAGTATTTATTATTTTAACAATAAAATTTTTGCATCATTGCACATATTACAATTTTCTTTTTCATTATGACGAATATTTGAAATAAAAAGGAAATATTTTGAATAAAATTTTGAAATATTTTATTGTTAACCCGTTAACGCCCGAATTAATTTCGCAAAATATTATTAGCTGATAATTTCACTTCTAAATTAATATAGACAACTGACAGTAAAATATATTAACTTAAACAATTCTTCTGATAGTTTAAAATTTAAAGCCTATCCCCATTTATTGTCGTTTAGACGAGAAAACTTCTAGATAGAAAAACTTTGAGATAACAGATTAATTTCTTTTTATATGTTGACAAAGATCTCGAAAGTAAAGTATTATTATAATCTATATTATTACTCAACTTGATTTAAGTTACCTGCGCAAAAAGCAAATATATGGGCGACGAATTAAAAATCATAAAATGACTATCCAAATTACGGAATAATAATTAATAGTAGGCACATAAAACTTTCAGGTACCATTTAGAATGACGCTATAAACTGTCACTAAAAAGCAGAAATCATTCCAAGAAACCACAAAAAATATACGTGCCATTTTATTAGCTGTCCTCAAATGAGGACACTGGGTGCTAACGGGTTAAGGTTCTTCAAAATTTGTTACCGGGTGTTTTAATCTAAAAAAAGAAACTTACAAATGTGGTTACTTTAATAACATGTTACAGCAAATATTTTAATATTATTTATGTATTTGAAAATAAGCTATTACACTATGTAGCATTAACAATGGCAATAATTCTATACAACTGAAAGTATTGTTTATATTCCAATACCGTATAGAAAATATTTTCACACATTTCTTTTTTTTTACTATATTATTATTTTCTCTCAAACAACAGAAAGGCAACTTGATAAAGCATGTCAAGATTATTTTATTTTTTAAATTCAACCTCTGCAACCTACTCTTTATCATAAATTAAACTTTCTACATTATATTTTACGTTACCCCTTTCGATGAGATTTATGCATTCAAATTTAATCGAATCACGCAGCTTGGATGTAATAAAAATGTATCTTTAGACAATGGATTACTATTCGTCGTAAGCACTTATAGCGTTCATTGATCCAGATATGTCACGATTGATGAATAAAAATGCATTACATTTCGAACATGATGAACTTTATTCATCTTTTTTTAAATACTGTTGGAATCCGGTTCAATCTTGATAAGATTAATGGAAGTATTTCCCATTTATAATTTGATAAATATTATAACGGGAAGATGAAACTGTATTGTTTATACGGAATTTACATGCTCTTTGCATGTTGATTCGATAACAGAATTGATGTGGAGAGGGTCGAGTTGATTTTTCATTGTGAAATACCGAATATTATACATTTTAGTCTTTGATGTATTGAATTATTTATAAACTGACAGGCAAATAAAAAAACGTACATGCGGTGATAATAACTTTTTTTTTTTTTTTTTTTCAATTAAAAACTTTTTTTTTTTTTTTTTTTTAATTGTAAGAAATAAAAATATGGTAAATTCTTTTTTAAAAAAACTATAGCGGGTTCTGAAAAACGGCAAGCCTTTTCGGTCTTATCCCTGGAAATTATTGCTATTTGTTTAACAAATTGTGAAAATAAATAAAAAATAATAATAGCATTAATCTTAAATATATGCAACTTAATTATCCATAGCTTCTGCACTTATTTATATATTTATTTTCTTTAAATAAATATTTTATTTTTATTTTCTTCTTAAAATAGTTCAATTATTATTATTATTAGCAAACCCGTGCGAAATTTTCGCACTTTATTTATTTATTTTCTTCTTATTTACTCATAAATCTTATGCTAATTTCCCCACCCGATTTGAATTGTAATTCTCCAGAAGCTAAATTACAGGGTGTTTATAAAGTCCCGGACCCATTTTGATGTTTAATAACTCATAAAATAATAAAGATATATTAAAATTAATAACATAAATGATTAGATAGACTCAAAAAGTTTCATGACCCTTGTCAATGAACTTCCACGTGTGCTCCCTTCGTCGCACGGAAAATATCAAGTCGATAGTCAATTTCACGCCAGGTAGCGGCAAGCATGTCAGCATCCGCAGAGGCTATTGCGGTTGTAATTCTGACTTTTAGGTCATCAATGTTCGACACTCTCCTCCTGTAAACATTGTCCTTTACAAATCCCCAAAGGAAAAAGCCCAGCGGCGTTATATCAGGTGATCTGGGTGGCCAAAGAATTGGACCTCCTCGCCCAATCCATCTTCCTGGAAAATGGTCATTCAAAGAACTACGAACGATGGTACCCCAATGAGGTGGTGCACCATCTTGTTGCAAAAAGACATGTGGCTGAAGCTCTTCTAGTTGTGGAAATACGAAGTTTTCCAACATGTCTAAGTATACGACTGATGAGACCGTCTTTTCTGTAAAAAAGAAAGGCCCAATGACTCGGTGGTGTATGCATTCTCCTTAATATCCGCTCGAATAAAACATCGCATACAAAAGTACTACATAGAACAAACACATCAAAAGTAAACATAACATTGCAATAGTTGCCAACAACAAAAGAGAGAAAAATGCAATTAATAAGCAGGCGATATTTAGAAAAGTACAAATATTTAGATTGGAAAATGAAATTATCTGAAATTAACCACACGCGCAGACGATATTTAGAAAAGTAAAGATATTCAAACCTGAAAAGAAAATATATGAGTTATTCCATCAATAAATGCCATAAGTTTGTTTATATCTTCATTATTTTATGAGTTATTAAACATCAAAATGGGTCCGGGACTTTATAAACACCCTGTATTTTTACTGAAGAAATAGTATCATCAGTTCTTTTAAATAGGTCTTAGCATGAATAAATTAAGTTTTGTCTGTGTATATTTAATTTTTATTTAATCATAATAGTAATAATAATAGTAATTTAACGTCTTAAGATCTATAATAATTTCAAACCAAAAAAGTTATGGTATTTTTCTATTATCGTGATCAACTCAGGTATCGCCAAATCGTCTGCACAATATTATTTTATTTATTTATTTATTTATTGCAAAGGCACTTGATTTTACATCATTGGAACAATTTGCCATCATTGCCAAAATTATTAAAAGCAAATATGGCTTTCCGGGATAATATGCAAGTACCTAATTTGGAAATATCGACCACTAAGCGTGCGAATATTGGCAAGTCTCGTATACTAATAATAACAATAACAAAGTTTCGATATTGTGTCTTAAGTGCTTATGTAACGTATACTAAAATGTAATACAATTTCAGCAATTCGATTTTTAAATTATTTTAATTTTGAAGACTAATTAACAAAAGCTATTTTCAACTGTAAATATCATTAAAGTATAAATTACAAAATTTCATAAGCTCATTACTTTTTCTTTATTCCTGGATTGTAATTCAATAACTTCATTTATAAGTGTCGTGACTTAAGATCAGTGCGCATGTTTAGATTCAGAGTTTTTATTACTTTCTTCTATCTTCAATAGAAGAAAGTATTGGATTCGTAAAAATTTTCGATTTCGGGTTTTTGATGGATTTACACGTTTTGAGAGCTGTAGAACACGATTTTAACATTTTTATAAAATGTCTGTCTGTCTGTCTGTCTGTGTGTGTGTGACAAAATTTTGTGGCAACTGTATCTCTGGAACTACTGCACAGAATTTCATACAAATTGGTATGTAGTTGCACCTTGACATAAATTAGTGCCTATCAACTTTTGGTAAAAATCGTCTTACAGGTTGCGTTGCCATCCCGCTTTTTCTAAATTTTTAACAGGGTGATATAGGGCAAAAATTTTCAAGATGGGTATCTTTCGAAAGGTCTCGTCAGTACCTTTAAAACGAATGGTTGAACTATAAATCTGTGATAATTTAAAACAAAGTTATCGATTTTTTTTACTTTTTACGAAAAAAAAACTTAGAAAAAAAATCTTTTTTTTTTTTTATTTTTTTTTATTTTTTTTTTTTTTTTCTCCCCTCAATTTTATCAAACTCCCACGGTTTCCGTGTTCTGACAAACTTAAACTAATTTTTGCTTTTTTCCCCTAATTTTGTCAAAGTCCTACGGTTTCCGTGTCTTGACAAACTTTAACATATTTTTGCATTTTCCCCCTAATTTTGTCAAAGTCCCACGGTTTCCGTGTTTTGACAAACTTTGACAAAATTTCGGGTAAAATGTGAAAATTATTCTAAGTTTGTCAAAACACGGAAACCATGGGACTTTGAAAAAATTGGAGGAAAAATGCAAAAAATTGTTTAAGTTCGTGAGAACACGGAAACCGTGGGAGTTTGATAGAATTAAGGAGAGAGGAAAAAAACAGTGGGACTTTGACAAAATTTTGGGTAAAATGTGAAAATTTGTTAAAGTCCCACTTTTTTTTTTTTTTTTCCCTTTCCCCTTAATTCTATCAAACTCCCACGGTTTCCGTGTTTTGACAAACTTAGAATAATTTTCACATTTTACCCAAAATTTTGTCAAAGTCCCACTTTTTTTTTTTATTATTATTATTGTTACTGAGTGAATTTGTATAGGAAAAGATAGAAGAAAGTCTCGTGGTGGCCACAACATACTAGTTGAAAATATGGCAACGCATTTATAATATTAGTTTAGAGGAATTTTAAATGAGCGATCAAGAAGAAACAGCCAATCAAATTGTAATGCCTGCAAGCCGTTAGTATGATATTTTAGAATATTCTAGGTTGAGTTTGAGCTACGTCAGCATTTAGAAAAACGATTTTCGTGAAAAGAGTTTACCTTTAATTTTTTTTTAACTGTTAATTAAATTTATGAAGCAATAATTCAAAACTCATGAAAAGAAACTTATGTATAAAGTTTTTGTTTTCATTATAAAAATCCCCATAAAACTCTTCAGAAATTGATAGGTCTTTTTTCATTATGAGAATTAATGACGTTTACAAAAGTGTACAAAAAAGTGTCTTATTGTCCTATTTTAACATTAATATGTTATAAAGTATATTAAAATGTATACTTTAGTATACTTTGTATTCTTTGCCATTTTAAATTTATTAGCGAAACTTTTTTTTTTCAACTTCAATTTTATTACATGGAGTAATTTTCTACAATATATAATTACAATTAAATTACAAAGAAAGAAAAAATTTCTTTTAAAAAGTTGTGTAAAAAGAATAATTTGGTGTTTCACTCACACGACCTTCTCTTATCCTGAAATTTAATACTATAAATACAGGTTGGAGATTAGGAGGTAAGATAACGAGTACTGTTATGTAAACCTATGTTAAACAATTCAAATTTGGCTTCGGAAGGGTTTTATATGATAATTAGTTCTGTGTGAGGGGGGGCGGTAGCCCCTCTCAATCCCCGTTTCATTAATGCACCTACATTTATATAGAATTTAATTCGGTTATTAAAAAATAATTCTGTTTTTTTTTTTTTTTTTTTTTTTAAATAATTTATTAAAATTATTATTTAAACAAATTATCTTTTATGATAATGCAGACGATTTCCATATTAGAGAAGTAGTATAACACTAAATATCCAAAAAAAAGTTAAATTTATTCTCAATATTACATTAATTTTTTTCTTTTTTTTTTTTTTTTTTAATGAAACAAATTGATAGCTTTATTTTAAATTATCGCAGATCGAAGGTTCAACCATTCGTTTTAAAGGTATTGGCGAGCTCTTTTGAAACATACCCATCATGAAAATTTACTCCCGGACTTCTCCCCCCCAGGGGGGGGGGGAGGCGATGCTCCTACATACACAATTTTTTTTTCCCAGTTGACTATCTCTATTACAAAAAATATATATTTGTTTCATTTGGTTTAGTGCAGTCTATAGATGTTAAACTCTACTTACCTGCAATTTCCCCCATAGACGATAGACGTAATGTATTTGAATACTTTTGAGTGTCCCTGTACACGAACCATTATTTGCTTCATCTCAACGAAAAGCTTACTGTAGCATCCCTATATGATACACATTTAGAATACCGATTTTGGAATTTCTGCTACTATTTGTTCGTGAGATATGCTGATAACAGACAGACACACAGACCATTTGCTAAAAACATGATTTTCGTATTCAGGGGACCTCAGAACATGTAAATATAATAAAAACTCACGTTCCAAAATTTGACCCTAAAACAATACTTTCTCGACCCTATGGGTAAGAGAAAGTAAAAAAGTAACTATTAGCATTACTCTGGAAAAATTGGAAATGTTGACAGATATGCTTTTGTATGTTCGGGTATATAAAAATAATTAATAGGTTTAATTACTAAAATGTGAAGAAATATTATTGTGTTAGTAAAATTTAGTGGGGGATGCATACCAATAACAAGATATCCACTTAGTAGTATTTTTAATAACATAAATATTATGTGATAATTAAATGTTACAATAAATCTTTAATTCCTCCTTGTTCATTACATTCGTTCAATACTCTCCGCTTCGCGAATTATCATAAGGACATATTAAGAGGATTTTTCCTTAAGACTTCCATTGATAATTATCATTATTGTTTATAATTACATATTCGATGCTATATACTTCCTTATTACATATGATTTGTCATTTTAATTTATCATATTCTGTTGTAAAAACGTATTATTGCGTATATTTAACATACGTACTCCACCCATATTATTTTTGATCCAAATTTTCTTCATTGTAATTATAAAAAGAATTTAATTATGATGATTGCATGTAAACTAATTAAACATTCATTTATCACATAAAAGTATGATATGCATTTTCTTACATCGTAATTATACTGGAAACATCAAAGTCAAAATGCCTCTAATACACAATGGGCGGAGCATTACTTTTAGTTCTTCAAAAATTCCAGTATGCAATGCGTTAAACTGTATAAGAAGACTAACATTTCGCTGGAACGTATATCATTTGTGCCACACAAGTGCATCATAATATAATTATACCTCGAATGTCATATCAGAAACTAAAATTAATAAGCTATAATAATAAATTACCTACAAATTAAAGGCATTAAAATTTCTGATATGGAATCGGTATCACCGAAAAAGGTTCAAGATTGGAATAAAAGTATCCTATTTGGAAGCCATTGGATTCACAATCCACGAATTATGTTCATAACGTGAAGACAAGGCCATAATATTTCCAAATTTAGAAGTGCTATAATTTTTAGAGGCAAATTCCTCACTCACATACCCTCCAACATACTAATTAATATTCCGTAGTATTGTTAGCCCCGCCTTCTTTTACACATCACTCAGTATATTTTTAGAGTATTTTTCTTCTTATTCAATCGCAATTGCATTTGGAGAATATTACTCTAACAATTTATTGGTGAGAGAAAAAGGGCGGGACTAACAATACTACGGAATACATACTTGCCAACCATCTCATTAATAACCGTACAATTGTTAACGCCCCCTAAAAAAACACCCCTTTTCTCACACCACTATATTTTTAGAGTTATTCTCTCCAAATGTTGTTACGATTAAATAAGATTAAAATTACTCTAAAACATTATTGGTGTGAAAAAAAAGGCGGGTACTAAAAATTGTACGGTTCATAATGAGATGGTTGGCAAGTATGGGAATATTAATTAGGATGTTGGAGGGTATGCACTCATAGTATAGTATACGACGTTACAGAACTTTTCCCACATTACTGCATTGAATATCGTGTTATCTGAGAATATGGGAAAATGATTTATGAAATTCAAAAAATAATAATAATATTAATGATTTCAAAAGGAAACAATAGGGAGCCTCGTAAGCTTTACTAATAAAGATAATTTCTATAAAGACGCAGAAATGTGACACCTTTTGAGCTTTAAAATAAATTATGAAATTAAAGCGCACTGTTTAGAAAATGCAGTGCAACTTACGCTACTGAAAGATTACAGTTCTTATTACAGTTATTTCACAAAACTTAAAACTCTTAGCAGGTACAGAATACAAAAAGCACTGTGAACATTTACTGCAAATTTGCAGTTTGAATTAATTGGTTCTTTGGCTGGTAAAAACAGAAAGATTTTTCAGCACAGGAAAAAATAACCATGCTTCAAATAACAAAAAATTTTGCTATTTTTTATATAACAGCCCATAGAAAATCCAACACGGAGCGTGCTATGCAAATGCCATAGCGAAAAATTTGAAACAGACATGCTTAACGGTATATTATTGTTTTGAAGGAGCTTACCTAAGCACATTTTTTATAGGAGTTGAAATCCAATGATAGAGAAATATTCACTTTGATATTTTTATCCTACATGCAAGCTCTCCAGATTAATCTGTGAAGCACCTTATGAAAAAAGTAGTCACTCTTTCGAATATACGAAAATTTACGCACAAAATATTGCTTTTCTAGGCAACAAAACCACACCAAGTTCAAAAGATGCCCTTGAATTGATCAAAATGGACTGTGTGTTCACGCTAATGTTTCTAGTTGAATCATTTTACAATGATAATTAATTATCCTGGTCAAAAGATCTGTTCTGGAATTGCAGCTTGTAATTGATATATATTTTTGGCCTTCTTCACTCTACAATTTTAGCTATAATTTCAGAGGCAGATTTCTCACACATAGTGTAGTATACGACGTTGCAGAATTTTTCCCACATTATTGTACTGAATATCGTATTATCAGATGTAGCCATGAAGGGTGTTGGTGTTGACGTTAGGATTAAGGCTAATTGACTGCCGTATAGTCCTACACTGCAAAAAATAAACCCGTAAAAATACAGGAAAAATCTGGTAGCTGGGGTGCCAGTATTTTTCCGTCAAATATACAGTTTAAAACCGTAAAATTGTATCACTAACATATATTTTACACAGGAATCCTGTAAATCAAACAGGTTTTTTGTTAAAAGTACAGTTTTGTCCTGTATATTTGACGGAGAAATACTGGCACCCCAGCTGCCAGATTTTTTCTGTACTTTTAAGGTTTCTTAGTGGGTCTAAAGGAAATGTTCTGCGTTGGGTTATTTTTAATGTGTTTTGCCCCGTATTTACGCAAGTTTCAAGTAAAAAAAAAAGGGGGGGGGGATTTTGAATAGCTAGATCGACGAGCGCGACCTGGGATTGAACCCGGCATCTCACATCTACCCGTTTTTAAGAACAGAATCTTTCGGCCACTGGTGGGACAAACATGAATGGACAGTAGTTTCACTAGATGAATACCAATATAGTGAATCCTAGTGAATCTGCTGGAGATGAATACAATCCTCCAACAGTAGTTATCATATATTTTAGCTTTCGTTATATTTCAAATAGGAAGTTTAGCTAGAGAATCTTGGAGACCAGAAAGATTTGAAAAGCTGAATAAGGTTGCATGTTATACAATAACTCTATTTAACATCTTTACTGTTCATTCAGATATTACTGTGAATCTGTGACTTAATATCAATTGTTATCCTTGAAGGACAGTAAATGTATTGAACACTGCTTGTGCAACTATTTTAAAGTAACTTATAGAAAACTTTTTTTTATTTATATCAACTGTATATGTTTTATCTTGGTTAATATTCACATATCTACGTGACTAAGTATCTGTTGGTGTAAAATGCGAAAAATGAAATTTGCATGATAATATTTCGTAGTGTATACATCATAAATAGTGACATGTTTTATATTTATCACCTGACAATGATCACAAATCTACTTTTCTTTCAGGATTACATTATGCAAATTTCGTTATATGATAATGTTTACAGTGTCATCTACTGGCCAAGCTTTACTTTTCTTGTTGTAATGATAATCTATTACATGAAACATGCACTTCAAATTTGCAGGAGTCACGTCTGTTATTTTTTAAAGAAGCGTCTGAGAAAGAAAGACGTTATTTTGATTAAAATAGAAAAACCTCATAAGATGCTAAGTTATAGAGACTGCATACCTACATTTAAAAGAAAAAAAGAGGGGGGGCGGGGAGCGCGTTGCGGCTGTGTTATCACATGAACTCAATATTATCATTTCTGTCGTTATCAGAGTATGTACGAATAATATTTTTTTCTTGAGCCTGATAAAAAGCGATTTTCGTTATATAATAAAGCTATTCCTTTGAGAAGAATTTTCTGTTTCAGAATACTGGTGGTAGACTGAGAGGGAAAAAGCGGGTATATGCGAAACCTGTATATTCAGTATAACCATTACTTTCTAATTCATCTAGCATCAACCTTTTTGTTAACATTTAGTAAAGAGTAACTATTATAGAATATTGCGAGTAAAAATTATAGAATATTTTGCAGAATATTCTCAGGTCTTTCTGCTCTGTGCATTAAAGAAAATAAAAAACTAAATCAAATGATTTTAAATCAAAAGTGATAGAATGGAATAGAATATAGTACACACAATATGACATAAGAAACGATATAAATTTAAAATATGATATAAATAAAATATAATTTATTTTATATAAAATATGATATAAATTTAAATTAATAAAACATACAATATGATATAAAAGACTAGTATCATGGTAACTAGTATCAGTAACAACATGGTAAAAACTAGTATCAGTAGTAAAATAAATTTAAATTAATGAATAATAAATAGTTAGTAAAAACATTAAAAACCAAAGAATAAATTAACCATTTCTTTCTTTCTTTCTTTTTTTTTTTTTTTTAACAGCACTTTTGCTAGCCACATCAAAATAATGTTTTCAAAAAACCACCGATTTCCAAATGCAATTCAACTGCTAGAAATCTGAGTTTCTAATCTTTATATCTCAGGAATGAAAACTACATTGAGACAAACATAATAAAAACTTTTAGATTCATGAATAAAAAATACATTTTCTGCTAAAGAATGGAGTGATTTTTTACGGCAAACACTTTTTAGACAATTCACATTTTTGAATCAGTACGAATGAAGAGTTCCATGGATGAAATTGGAGTTTTGGCATGCCGCAACAATTTTCCAATTTATTTGTTGCATTTAGATGAGATTGATATTTAGATGCTTGTTTCTTTAGATTATTATTCATTTATTTTGTGAGGAAAAAATAATCCTACTAAAATTTGCATTCTAGTGTGTTATTAATTTGATAAATATTTTTATATAGTGAAAGGTAATATATAAAACATTAAGTACAATAAGCTAATTATTTTATGCTTTCCAGTCCAAGTGAATATTTATTTCAAGAAGCATTTTTCTCGCTTTCAGAGAAAATTAAGGGTAAACTGTATCTTTTTCATACGTTATTCCTTAATGCACTTTAATTCGAGGTTTCAGAGAAAATTTTAATTCATAACATTAACATTATATTTAACAGAAAACCATCATTTTTCCCTTACATCAATAAACAGATTAATCACTTCAAGTATGACATACTGGTATGCTTTGCTTTTGCAAAAGTTCTTTCTATATTTTTGCATACAAAAATGAACGCAATATAAATCATTTATTAAAATTATTGATTAATAAAATTATTTACCATGATGAATGTAGAGGATTTTCAACTCAAAAAATATAGCACTAAATGTCGAAAGAAAGTCAATTTTGTTCCGATATTTTAAGATTGTTTTTTTTTTTTTTATGAAAACAAATCATTAAATTTACTTTAAATTATCCCAGATCTATGTTTCGACCATTTGTTTTAAAAGTATTAACGAGATCTTTTGAAAGATGTCCATATTGAAATTTAACCCCACCCCCTCCCCCCACCAAGGAGGGAAAAGATGCCCTACATATTCAAAAATTTTCACCTGATTGACTGTCTTTCTACTCTGTATTTTAAGGAAGGTGAGAATTTAAGCGGTTTTTAATCAAAATAAATATACAGAATAAAGAATAGAATATTTAGAAAAATTATAAATATTTATAATTTTTTTTTAATTATTATTATTTCACATTTTAAAGTTAAAAATAATTCTGATTATGTACATTTATACGAAGTTTTTTTCTGTACTGATATATTAAAAATTATGAAAAATGAGATTGCAGAGACACCTGTTGAATGATTGTTCCCTAAATGTTATCAGCACTAATTTGAGTCAAGATACAACTAAATATCCCATTTGGTAGAATTCCGTCCATTGTTTTGGGAAACACAGCAATTCACAAAAAAATAAATACACACATTCATACACACAAGCACACATTTTCTAAAAATGGTAATATCGTATACAGGACGTCTCAAAACGTGTAAATCTATCGAAAAGCGAGGGTCGTAAAAAGTCACGAATCCAGTGTTTTCCTCTCATATTTATAGAAGGAAAAAAAAATCAGTTTTAGAATCTTATATGTAGATTTACATTTCAAGAAAATAAAAGGTAAGAAATTGTTTGCCAAAAATTGTAAAATACCGAGTAATTTAAGTTGTTTATATATATATATATATATATATATATATATCACGTTTAAGCCAATCAGTTATAGATTATTATAACGTTAAAACACACAAGCATTCAAATTTAGACATAGAGGCGCCAATTTTTAAGATTTTCAAGATTACTTTAATGCTATATTGAATTAAATATTAATATCACATAAGACATTTACATCACTTTGCTTAATTAAAGTAAAAAACACCAACAAAAAACTAACCAAAAATTCTATTCATTGTCATAATTTTAATGAACATTGCCTAATCCTTAATAATTAATGTTAAAAAATTCATTTCTGAATCCGTTTTAAAAATGCTAATCAAAAGGTAAAGCTTAATTAAGTTTTGATTCCATAAATTAATAAATTATCTTTTCCCATTTCCTATGCGAAAAAAATTTCAGCATAAATTAATTATAAAAACCATCTTTTATCATCTCGGTTGTTATTTTTATCTCAACGTGTGCTGGTGGTCTGCAATTATTCGTTATTAAAGGTCTTCAAGGGTTAACAAAATCAGAATTACTCCTTTTAGTAATTTTTTGTTCCGCATGCACCGCAATTAGCTTCTGTTACTCAAAACAGTATGTGAAAGTTATTCTAAAAATTCACATGCATGGTGTAGGCAGAGATAATCGGGATGAATTTATAATTCACCTTACTCCACCCAGAAATATATAATCTTTTAAGCTACTTATAGAATCGTAAGTTAATTACTTAATTATAAAAAATGTTAATGATTCTTTTTCTTTTATATCCAAAGCGTGTAACAATTAATAAATTTTAAATAAATCATTGTGAATTAGCTTTTTGATAAACATGTTGCCTCTGTGGCTTTTTATGCAAAAAAAAAAAAAAAAAAAAACTATTTAAAAACTATTCTAAACTCTCATATGCGGTTCAGGTAAGGTTCGTATAGTTGTACCAGTCCATATATAAAATTACAAATAATTTTAAATGCTTTATAATGAAAATTTATGTCACAAGTTATTATTTTGTTTCTTTCGCCTAACTGAATAACAAATGAATGGCAGTCTAATAGAAGTCTCTGTTCATATTAATATGATATTTTATTAAAGGATTTCTAATCAAAATATGATACTTAATAACTTAAAGAAAAAAATGCATTTCTAAATCATTTATTAAATCTCCTAAATATTATCTTTGTTTCTGTAGTTATTTAATGCTTTATTAGTTTAAAATTTAACCTCTCAAAAGTAACTTCTTTGAAGATTAAAACTGTTGTTAGAACATTTTGTTATTTTTGGCAGTTAGCTAAACGTTATATAGAGAAGGAAAATACAAAGGAAAGTGTTGTAATGTGCATGTTTTTCAAAAAGTTTGATTTTTGATATTCTGTGATTCTGGATTCGTTGTATCCGAGATTCTGTGTATTCCTGTTTACATAATGCATTCTTTTTCTATTTTTTCTGGTGTAATTTGCAATTAGCATTTTTGTATAACCTTTTAATTTCTAAAATGGAGTAGCTGAAATTTTATATTTGTAATTAGATAACTATATATTTACTTATTTATTTTTATTTTATTTTATTTATTTATTTATTTTTTTTTTTTTTTAGGTTCGGCCGAAAGAAAATATTCTGGTGGGTCGTCCTTCTTTCCGTATCGTCAAACATGTCAACCATCATCGCACCTGACCATGTGACATTTACTGCAGCTCGTTTCCTAACAGCATTTGGCATATCCACAATTTCAATTACCTCATTTATGATTGGTAAGAAAGTTTCTGGTTTCTTCTTGAAAACAAAAATCACCTTGTCTGAATAAATATTAATCTACTTGGATATTTTTTTTTTTTTTTTTGTTTCTTGACTCAGTCACATCTAAGAAATACAATACCATTACCGTGATTATTTTAATTCCAAGATTTCGTAGATCTTCTGAAACTGGAAATTAGGTTCCAGATTTCTTTCTTAAATGTGACTAAAATCACAGAGTATCACAGATATAGTAATAAAGCATAGACTGATCATCCATTTTACCGTCTAATGGTCGTCTTTCATCGAGTGAATACACACGGGAATACATGCGAATAATTTGGCAAATAAAATTTGTGAATAATTTATGTACTAAAAGTGAATAAAAATATAGTTTCAAATTCATTTTTATTTTTTTCTTTCTTTCTTATTTATTTTTTATTATATCTATTAACTTAGTTAATATTTAAAGTTTTTTTTTTTTTTATATTTAAAACTAGCGGGCTTTGTCCTCGTCGTTGCTAACTATATTTATAGTAAAAAAAAAAAAAAAAAAAATGAAAATTGAAAATTGAAAATTGCGCTTCATTTACTAATATAACATATATATATATATATATATATATAGGAAAAAAAATCCATTAAATATGAAAACGGTAATTATTCCATAATAATAACAAAGCAATGATTATAAAAATTATATTTTTCATAAATTAGTCAAATATAAGTTACACTGAGAAAAAATTCTGTAACTGACATCTAGAATCTAAACTGTGGCTCTAGAAAAAATAGTTCCATGCCATCCTTATAAATCCAATCCCCTTTGAAAGCGAGTTCTAAAAACCCTTATTAAAATTCTAGAGCGTTTGCCATTATTCTCGAGGGCAAAGTTATTTAAAAATCTCTACAAATAAATGCGAATACAAGAGGCTTATTTAAATAAACTATAAACTGTAAAGAAATTTAGAAAGTTATTTTATTATTATCATCTAAATTCTGTTTAGTTCAACGTACCTAACATGGGATAAATATTAAATAACATCTCTTATCTGACATGATCTGCTGAAATGAATGTTAAACTATTAAGTATTTCTCAATTAAACAATCCATTTAAAACACTCAATATAATTAGATTAAATATTATACTTTTGCTCAATGAAATTCGGCGCTGCACCATTTAGAGTTACGTTATTAAATTTATTTGTTTACCATTATCTGAAAATTAATTTGGAATAATTTGGCAATACTACCCAGCGATACTAGCCTAATTAACCAATGCTAAACAAGCATTTTGAAAATATCTTTAACAATATTTCTACTCTCAAAATTTGCTAGATCATATCTTAAACAAAATCATGCAAAGTTCAAATCTGTGAATAACGTTGTCCGATGCCAATGATAACACAGTATTTCAATTTAATTAACTTATTTAATCTGGTTGCCAATCAACAATTTATCATTGGATGGGAGGGAATTCTCTTCTTAATTAGACTTCAAACCCCTCTACCTTCGATAACATTATCTTAGAATCTGTATAAAAGGCTAATTTATTGAAACCTATTTCTCTTGCTCACGACCACATACCATTTGAACAAAATATCAAGAAAATAATATAAGCACAAATGTAAATGGCTGAAATGGTTCTTAAAATATTCCACCTCTTTCGAGCGGGAATCCCCAATTACTTTTGCTGAAATGTTTTAGAGTCAAAAATTGAAAACAATAGTATTATAAAATAGAAGATACTGTTTGCTGGAGATTAGAAATTGTTAAGCAAATTACAGAATTTTCATATAAATTAAGTGAGGATGCTGTTTGTGTATGCAACAGATGTTTTTTCTATGCGAAAATTACCTAGTCAGGAACATTTTAGAAGCAATATGTCAGTTACCGAAACAAACGTTTTTCATGCAAGTATAACCCTGAGGTTCTACAGTCGGTAACAAAAGTGTACGAACAATAGCAAAAGTTCCTATGTAAAAAAAGTACACTTCATACTGTTTTGTTAAATAAATCCTTATCGAATCATGTTCTTACACTGACTAAGGACAGGATTTGACAAGGATTTATTTAACAAAATAGTATGAAGTGTCCTTTATTTACATAGGAATTTTTGCTAGTGTTCGGACACTTTTGTTACCGACTGTACAAAAAACTTGTTATATAAAATAACGAGGAATTTACTAAACAAATTATATATCACGAGTTTTCAACTCAACCTCACGCATGTACGTCAGTGTATAAATATCGATGTCTCAATAAACCGAAATTTTGAGAAACAGTTTGTTGGTTTAAAACAAGGTTCTCATCTGAGGAAAAAATTGGTTGAGAATTTCTCAACCTTCGTCAAAAACAAAGTGAGACTTTTAAAAACTATGTGAGATTTCTGAAAAATAAGTGAGACCCCAAATACTCTTTGAATAATAATAAAAATAGGTCTTTTACATGAACACAGGCCTTTTAAATGGATGGGGAGGAGGGGGGAAGACCAGGATGTCGCATATACTTGAGCAAATTATGGGCCAATTTGCATCGCATGTTTTTCTATTTTTTTTTTTTTTTTTTTTTTAATCGATTCTTGAAAAATGAAAAAATGCGAGAATTTCTCACAATATTAAAATTTTTAAGTGAGAAAATGAAAAATATTTGAGAGATTCTCGCAGTCTCGTGCTCTGATGGAAACTTTAGTTTAAAATGAACTACTTATTCCCTCTCAAATGCCCTCTTTAATTTCGTTTGATTTTCTTTTTGGGGTCCTCTATAAACATTTCTACTGCACTGTTAAAAAGGGTTTCTTAAAAATGAGCTAAATTGTCTCAAAATAGCTCCGAAACAATATATACTTAAATTTGACAAACCATGTACTCGTTTTTGAGTATATTGACATGCTCAAAAATGGGGTTGACCAATAAGAATCCAAATATCCCCATGTTTCACATGCCAATATACTCAAAAATGAGTACATGGGTTTTCAAATTTAAGTATATATTGTTTCGGAGCTATTTTGAGACAATTTAGCTCATTTTTAAGAAACCATTTTTAACAGCGTGGTTTCCCAAAGATGGTAGTTGATGCTTTCAACAATATAAGAGGCGATTAACTTAAGCAAAATATGTACAGACATATCATTGAAAGAGGTTACTTATGCATTGGAGTTAAGGTAAAACACTTTTTAAAGGTATTGAGAAAATGAATATTTTTTTTTAATTGTGTTGTTAGGTTTTGAAAATAATTTATAGATCAAAAATTCTTATTTTCTGATACATGTTTTAAAACACCTTTGTATCAAAAATGTAATAAACCTTCTGGCATTTGAATTCCGATATTAGGGAATTGAATATTTTTCCATTTTCGTCCCCATAAAGCTAAATAGAATTTTTCAAAATTAGGATATTTATAACTTATTATTACTATTATTTTTGGTAACTGTTTTAGAGAGAAATTTCACCTACTAAATTGTAAATGGAATTTTTGCAAATTTTCAATCTTTTAACAATTTATCCAAAGTTGAAGGATCGTTAGGTCAGCCCAATTAAAACTTTATCTCATAAAAGTATGGAAAACATACGATTTCCCTGCAACCTTATATAAAATTCAGATGAACTAAAATTACATACGGATCTAATAAAAAATAAAGTTTGTAATAATGGGCAATGTTTTTTTGAAAGGGGAGTAGAAGTATTAATTTTAATACAAAAAAATACTGAAGTTATATGTGCAATTAGCTTTTCTATATTATGAATTATGTTATCTTACGGAGATATATTTTTTAAAAGATATTTACGTGAAGTATTTAAAGTAGGGTAATTGCATCAGTAGTGGACCCTGTAATAGTACTGGAAACTTTTATATTTAAAATTTGAAAGCAAGTTTACAAATTCTTGCATAGTACAGAGCAATGCTCAGAATTGATGTGAAAATCCTTTCCTATCAATATCTTTAACGACAAATATCTCCAACTATCAATTTTATAATAACACTAACTGACTAGTTTAACTGAAAAAATTTGCATCTTGCCATTTTTTCTGGTAGTTTTTAATAAGTATAAATAAAATTTGTTTGCTTTGTTTCTACTTATTACTTTCTTCTATAGTCAATAGAAGAATGTATTGGGTTCATAAAAATTTTCGACCTCGAGATTTTGTTGGTTTTACATGCTTTGAGAAATCGAATACAAAATTTGACTATTTTTAGACAATGTCTGTCTGTGTGTGTGAAAAATTTTGTTGCAACTGTACCCCAGGAACTATTGTACAGAATTTCACACAAATTGATATGTGGTTGCACCTTGACATATATGTATGCCTGTCAAGTTCTGGTGAAAATCGTTCAACAGGTGGGGTTGCTATCCCTGTTTTTTCTAAATTTCTAACATGGTGGTATTGGACAAAATTTCTTATGAAGGTGCATGTAGATAATTATTTTTTAAGAACCATTAGGAATTTAAAAATAAATATTTCTTATAGTGATAGGGAACAGACAAAAAATTTTTGTACATGTAAGAACATCTTTTCCACCACCTGGGGGATGGGGGATAGCTGCCCCTCTGTGAGGACAAATATTCATTATGGGTATCTTTCAAAGAAGCTCGTCAATATTAAAAAAAAAAATGGTTAAACCATCGATCTGTAATAATTTAAAATAAAATTACCAATTTTTTTCCGTTTTTAACGGAGGGAAAAAAAATGAATTTTTTTATTGTGTTATAATGAGAATAGAATTGATTTTCTAAGTATTATACTTCTCTAAAATGAAAATCATCTGCTTTCATGAGGGAAGATATTTATAATAAATAATAATTTTAATAACTTTTTTTTTTTTTTTTTTTTTACTGAGCGAATTTGTATAGAAAAATATAAAAGAAAATCATGTCGTGGCCACAATACACTATATTTTAACTTATTTCGTGTACCTTTTGCTTTCATATCACTAAAATAAGTATCCAGATGTCATTTATTGTTCTAAATTTTTTAATTTAGAAACATATAATATTTTCATGGGTATTACAAAATATTATCACATCCAGTAAAGCACCCCTCTGTAAACGACCGGTTTATTTGGTATTTTAGGCTGGATCCCAGTGAAGGAATATGAATTTATTTAACTTAAAATATTATATATATATAGAACGAAATACTTTAATATATTTATAAGAGTGCCTTTAATATATATATATTATGTTTGTAAATGATACGCAAAATGCAAGTAAATATCTGAAAGGAAGACTTACTAGCATTGGTATTCATTCATAAGAGTATCACTTAACTGGGCGAATAAAATGTTATTCACAAATTAAGATTCATTTTAATAAACCAAAGTGTTATTGAAGCTGTAAGTTTTTCTGCAATAATTTGTTTTCAATTTGGGATACAAATCTATAAAGTTTTGCGCTTTTTAATGCATTATTGAAACAGAAAATATCTCTTGTTTATTATTAAATATACATTTTCAATAAGTTCGCATTTTGTTTCGCTTTTAAAAAAATCAAATATGTCTTATACTGGTTCAGAACTTCTGATGTGTTTTAAGCTCTCCGGAATAGTAATTTTTTTTTAATATAAAAATAATTGATTAACATTTTTCACAGTACAGCCCTGTACAGAAAGAATAAATCTTGGAAGAATAATATAAGAGGAATTAGCATACATATCAGCATGCAGGGCAAATGAAATTAACTGTTGTCTATTCAACATGGCTGCCGCAATAGCAGTCAAGGATACCGTAGGAGCTATATTGAGTCTACCAAAACTTTGGCTAGTACTGTGTTATTTTATTTATTACATATTTATTTGACAGCTTTGAGACCTATAGTTACAGTGACTTTCGTCTCGAATGAACTATATTACATAACTTCACAATAACAATGCAGATATTTTTTTATATAACTGTGCTACTTAATAGCTCCTGCGGTTACGATTTTGGCTTAATGTTTTTTTGGACATGTCATCTCCTCTTATAACATTCCTCCGAGGAATAAATTGAAATATCGAATACTAGGCATAGTTATAGCCACTAAAATTAAAAACATAACAAAAATAAATAAATAAAAATTGCCAGAAATTGTCTTTAAAGAGTCTTTTACTAACGCATTTAATACAAATATATTTTTTCCGCATTTAAGGGGGCGTCCATTGATTACGTGAGGTGTTCAGGGGAATGGGGGGGGGGGGAGGGGAGTCTCGGCAAATATCACGTAATTTTTTTCCCACAAAAAACAGCGTAAAATTGCGAGAAAATAGAGTTAAATTCAAATAAAACATTTTTCTTGACTTAGATATGGCAAAATTTGACACGATAATATTTATCGTGGCTATCCGAACGCCGCGAAGCAGCACAGTAGTTTTTCAATTGTTTTAGGCGTCACCGGCCAACCACATGCAATCTATGCACATCTATGCAGTCTTAAAAACTAGTCTTAACTAGTCTTCAATAAAAATAATAAAGAAAATTGTGTTTTTTGGAATAAATTCTATGCATTTACAGTAAAATTACGAATTTTGAAAAATCTTACGTGAGATTAGGGGAGGGGAGAGGGGGTCGAGCCAAATCTCACGAAATCTCACCAGGGGGTAAGAGGGATCAAAAAATTGTCAAAACTGCCTCACGTAATTAATGGAAGCCCCCTAAAAGATTTTGAAGTTTAAAATAATATAGTCTGCTCCTTAGCCGTGATTACTATTGACATAAGATATTGCAACGGCACGTTCATTCTTCCTCGTATAATGTGCTGAGAATAATCCATATTGTTTTTTTTTTGTTCTCATCTCTAGAAATATTAACAGATTTGAAGAAATTTCAAGCCAGAGTATTTAAATAAAATTATGTTATTCTAATTAAATTTATAAACATGCGATTTGAATTGAAATATCGAACACTAGCTATAGTTATAGCTACTAAAAATAAGAACATAACAACAATAAATAAATAAATAAAAATTGCCAGAAATTGTCTTTAAAGGGTCTTTTCCTCACGCAGTTTATACAAATATATATATATTCCCGCATTTAAAGGATTTTGAAGTTTAAAATAATATAGTCTGCTTCTTTAATCGTGATTACTATTGACATAAGATATTGCAACGACGCGTTCATTCTTCCTCCTATAATGTGTTGAGAATAATCTTTTTTTTTTTTTTTTCCTCATCTCTAGAAATATTAACTGATTTCAAGAAATTTCAAGCCAGAGTATTTAAATAAAATTATGTTATTTTAATTAAAATTTCTAAAAATGCAATTTGAATTGAGATATCGAACACTAGCTATAGTTATAGCCACTAAAATCAAGAACATAACAAAAATTAATTAATTAATAAAAATTGCCAGAAATTGTCTTTAAAGGGTCTTTTACTAACGCAGTTAATACAAATATATATATATATATATTCCGCATTTAAAGGATTTTGAAGTTTAAAATAATATAGTCTGCTTCTTTAATCGTGATTACTATTGACATAAGATATTGCAACGACGCGTTCATTCTTCCTCCTATAATGTGTTGAGAATAATCTTTTTTTTTTTTTTTCCTCATCTCTAGAAATATTAACTGATTTGAAGAAATTTCAAGCCAGAGTATTTAAATAAAATTATGTTATTTTAATTAAAATTTCTAAAAATGCGATTTGAATTGAGATATCGAACACTAGCTATAGTTATAGCCACTAAAATTAAGAACATTACAAAAATAAATATATAAATAAATAAATAATGCCAGAAATTGTGTTTAAAGGGTATTTTACTTACGCAGTTAATACAAATATATTTTTTCCGAATTTAAAGGATTCTGAAGTTTAAAATAATATAGTCTGCTCCTAGACGTGATTACTATTGACATAAAATATTGCAACGACGCGTTCATTCTTCCTCCTATAATGTGTTGAGAATAATCCATATTGTTTTATTTTTGTTGTTGTTGTTTTGTTTTGTTTTGTTTTTTCTCATCTCTAGAAATATTAACTGATTTGAAGAAATTTCAAGCCAGAGTATTTGAATAAAATTATGTTATTTTAATTAAATTTCTAAAAGTGCGATTTGTAGAATGATACAGCTTACAATAATTATCTTCATTAATATTATACCATCAATGATGAAGGTGTTCTATCATAGATAAAGAGTTATTTGGAAAATATTAAATTTTATTAATTTAAAAACAAATTATATTTTTTTTTCTTCTTTTTAGTGATAGAATATACAGGACCATCCAATAGAAAGATCGTACTTTGCACATGGGCGGCATCGTGGACAACGTGCGCTGCTATTGTTCCATGGATTGCTTACTGGCTGAGAAACTGGAGGTTGCTACTTTGTGTGCCTTTCTTTCCAGCATCTGTGCTACTTTTAGTATCATGGTAATTATTATTTCGTATAACGTAGTGTCCTTATCATATATTTTTATTGAGTCATTACATAAAAGCCTTAAAACTAATCATACCGATAATCCAAAATGTGCCATCGATAGAAATTTAGATCATTCAATTTAGATCATTCACGAATCCATAAAGAAAAAGGATGTCACGGAAATACATTTTTCTGATAAACATAATTTATTTTTGTCTGTTTTATTTGCATTAAAATTCAACGAAAACTACAGTATTAAAATTAGGTAGTGTACAGTGTAATAATATGTTCATTAACCCAGAGAAACAGAAAAATCTAAACTATAGTCATGCCAGTGAATATTAAACAATCAAAATATTCAGCCCTTTATTACTGACTGCAAAAAAATATCAACTCTTAAGCTTTTACGCTTTCTTTTTTCAGGTAGATTCCTTATAGGAAATCTACCTTTGCAATGGTCCTCAAGACACGACTTCTAGAAAATTTCTTCATATCTTCACCGATCATGACCCCTAGAACCCAAAACTACCCTCCGTTCAACAGTTTATATATACATAGGTATATATATATAATATATATATATATATATATATATATATATATATGTATAACGTCTTTTCCCATTTTAAGTTGCGAACACGATAACTGGAGTAATTTTTATTTAAATTTAACCAGCTCAGGATACGTTGTCAGGACAGTAAAAATATCGGTTGAGTTCGTAGATGGGGTATCCAGCTCAAAGGGGGTGGAAATTTTCATTTGCCCATAATTTCTTTAATATTGAAAATAGGAAAAAACTTTAAATCAGGCGAATTATCGCCTTACCCTAAAGAAAAATTTTTGTATTTAAACTTTTTCGATAGCTTCAATTGCTTAAAAGTTACAAGTTAAAAAGTGATTTTTCGTCAATTGTGATGAAGCTAACTTTTCTATAGCTGTAATAATTACTTAAATTTATAACCTGATGCTTACAACACGTGCAAACGATAATAAAAAAGAATCACTGTAAGGGAAAAAAAAACATAGTAACCGCATTAATTAATCATTTAAAAATATAAAATTAAAATAATACGTTAGTCTTAATAAAAATATCGTTTGTGTGTGTGTTTGTGGTAATAGTTTAGAACGCCGTTGTAGGCAACAATTTAAAATTTACGATTGAAATTGAGAGTAATGCGTTACATACAGCTTTCTTTGGCTTTTTATTTTGTGGAAACAAGATATTGGTCTGTGAAGAGATGAGGTTTTCGTGTGGGAAGAAAATATAATGACGCCAAAGCTGCCATTCTCCATCGCCAAGCTTGCCAAATTTTGTCGTCAAATAAAGAATTTCGTCATCAAGTCAAAAATTTCGTAATTAGCTATCAAATTTTACCGCCAAATCACAAATTTCATTGCTAAGTCGCAAATTTTGTCACCAAAATCTCGCCAAATCATACAATTTACTAAATTTGTAACAATGAACACTGAAATTTAGTGGTGCCCAAATGGTCCAATGTTAAGTAATGTTAATGTTAATGTTGTAATTACAAGTTCAAATTGTAATTCCATACAACGTAAAGGAATCTACCTTTGCTTTTAAAGCTTGCCGAAAAGGGATTTTTTTTTTTTTTTTTTTTTACTGAGTAATTGTATAAAAGCCTTAAAATTAATTATTTTTATAATCCAGAATGCGTCATTCTTTTCCTCTGAAGTATTAGCTCATTGGATCATAAGCTCATAGAGACGTAGATCATTTACTAGAATGGTCCAATCTCACGCTTGCAGCTCCATCGACAAGGTGAAAATTACAGGTTTTCAAATGTCTTGTAAATTAATGACTCAAGTGTGATATAGCTCTCATTTTTATCAATAATTTTTATCAGAAAATACGTATAAAACAATATTACAATCAGTTATTAACGCTATGTATAAATTAACAAATAAATTTTACTGATGAACGTAGTTTATTCATATATAATTGGCTTATATTAAAATTTACAGAAAAAATACAGGTTACAATTAAGTAGCGTACAATAATAATACGATCTCTAATTAACTCAGAACGGAAAGAAAAAAAAGAAAAAAGTCAGCTTTAGTAAATATTAAACAATCAAAATATTCAGCTCCTTCATTACTGACTACAAAAAGGATCAACTCTTAACGGCCCTCTTCACTCACCGTCGCCGGAAGCCCGAGCCAATGTTATTCAATGGGGAAATTTCCTCTACAAATAACTTATTAACTAATACATATTTTTAAATTCTGTTTTCACATTCAGAAAAATCCCAACTGTTAAATTGACGGACCTTTTTTAAAAATGTAATTTTTCAATTTTTAATATTTTATTTCGAAATTGCAAAATGAAAAAATTTCACATATTGAAAATTCGTATTTTGCAGCTTCAAAATAAAATATAAAAAATTAAAAAAATAATATTTTAGAAAAGGTGCGTCAATTTAACAGCTGGGAACTTTCAGAATGTGAAAACAGAATTTTAAAATATGTATTAGTTAATAAGTTATTTGTAAAGAAAAATGTCCCATTGAATAACATTAGTTTCGGCTTCCGGCGGCGGTGAGTGAAGAGGGCCCTTAAGCTTTTTTCTTTTCCTTTTTTTACTGCGTCTTTACGTAAAAGCCTTAAAAGTAGCCATTCCTGTAGTCGAGAATGTGTCATTCTTTTCCTCTGGAGTATTAACTCATTGATAGAGACATAGATGATCCACTGCAATCGTCTAACCTCACGCTTGTAAATCCATCAACAAAGCGACAATTACAGGATGAGCGTATTTGTGTTAGATGAATGACCGAAAGAGATATAAATATTAGAATTTCATTCTAATTAATACTTTTTACCATATAATACGTAACATTAAATTCAGTTACTATTATTATACATAAATAAGCAAATAAATTTTACTTATATTTTATTGATATATATTTGATTTCTATTAAAATTCAGAGAAAAATGTACAGGATTAAAATTAGATGACGTAGAGTAATAATAAGAACATTAACCCAGAGAAAAAGAAAAGAAAAACTAAACAATGGCCATATCTTAACTAGAATATTCAGTTCCTTCATTACTGATTGCGACAGTGGTCTTAGGCTTTTATCCTTTCCTTTTTTTATTGTGTCATTACGTAAAAGACTTAAATCTAATCATTCCTATAATCCAGAATGTGTTATTCTTTTCCTATGAAGTATTAACTCATTGATAGAGACGTAGATGATCCATTGGAATGGTCCAACCTCACGCTTGTAAATTCATCAACAAGGCGACAATTACAAGATGGGCATATTTGTGTTAGATGAATGACCGAAAGTGAAATAATTTCAAGTTCATCATTGTAAGGAAAGGGTTTTCTTTTCTTTCTTTCTTCTTTTTCTTTTCTTTTTTTTAACAACAAATATAGATTCAGTGACACGCAATTCGTTCTTTAGTTGAGACACTT
This sequence comes from Salticus scenicus, assembly GCA_963930645.1. Classification (NCBI taxonomy): domain Eukaryota; kingdom Metazoa; phylum Arthropoda; class Arachnida; order Araneae; family Salticidae; genus Salticus; species Salticus scenicus. Next base: position 101,957,626 of record OZ005659.1, read on the forward strand.
AATTTGTCTGACAAATTACTGTAATCATTCATGCCGTTTGCATTTGAAAAGAAAAAACAGTGCTTGACGACATAATTCAAATTTATGCTTACCAGGAGGCAAAAGTTTGTGCCTAATAAACATTTAATTTATTTTGTGGCGGTAATAGAAGTCTTTGATACTTGATGAAGTCTTCATGAGGTATAACTTAATAAAGCCGATGAAAAGTCACAATCCGAGGTTGATTTATAAATATGTGCGCAGATAATTAACCCGTCCAGTTAAAATAAATTAGTTTCATATTAAAGATTTATATATGAATATGAAATATATTTAGAAAGAGACTTTCTTACCCCGCTATTTTCGTACCAATTTCTACGTGAAAATAAAAAATGTTTAAAACGTTTACATGGCTATAAAGTATTCAAAATTTTACGCTTACGCCATTAAAAATAAGAAATAAAAAGTTTTTTTACGCAACAATAGCATTGCTCTGCATGAAAATTGGCCCCAACAACCATTTTTGCAAATTCTTAGGGTAAAATGACCTCCTGAATCCGAATATGAATCCGTTTTGCCCTATCACCCACCGTTTTTTAGGGACCCTCCTCCTATTTTTATCACTTTTCGGTAATTTTATTGCTATAAATTTCATTTGTAGGGCAGGAAAGGAATATTTTAGCAGTTAAATATCTTCTGAGGGGCTACAGAAGCGAAAAATTCTAAAATATGAACATTTGCAGCAAGTGAGAAATTTAGGGAGGGTGGGGTTTGCCACTAAAATTAGGAATTACATTTATTATATTTTATTAATCAATTGTTACTATTATTTATTATACATTATATATATTTTGTTTATAAGTGTTAAAATAATTCTTTTCCATTCTCCAAATCAAATTCCTGGTCATAAAATTACTAAACAGTTATAAAAATTGGGGAAGCAGGTGGCGCGGGTGATTGAGGTAAATAGGGGTCATATTTGGATTCAGGGGGTCATTTTACATAGGAAACAGCAAAAAAGGTATCAAAGCTCGATTTTTTTTTTTTTTTTTTACTGCAGTATAGTTGACTAAAAGAAAACTTTTCTGAAACATTACTGCACTGCCTGCCAATAAGTATTTGGACACTTTAGAATTTATACGTTTAGTCAAATATATAGAAAAATTCTGCAGGAATTATTTTGAAACTTTGGGAGTATAAAGATCATGATATACCTCATATAGTTCAACAAAAGTTTTATCCTGAAAATTGAAAAAGGACCAGCAAAAAACTAAATAAAAGTCAAAACGTTTTGCATCACCCTGTAGAAATTAAAGCTTGAAATACGTTTTGAGTGTAGTATATGATTATGAGGATTCTTCTAATTATTTGTATAAATTTTTATGAGGCTACCACATATATTCATGAGGATATAACGGTTTCATTAAAAAATTGAATAAAATTTGTCACTTTTTTAATTGTAATACGCAGGGTATTATACCCAGTGCAAAGCCAATTTTAGGAAACTTGGCATACAACATTAGACATAGCATAGTGCAAACAGAATGCAAAATATTTTACAAAATATGAGCATTTTTACTAAATAATTTTTAACTACGCATGCGCAAAATTTAAAAAAAATTCATTCGCATAATTTAATAGCCTGTATTGAGGTACCAGTGTTGCCAGATCTGGCGGATTTTTTATTCAATAACCACCAATAATTTTGAGAAATGATATTTGATATACATAATTGTCTATCAATCTTCGAAGTGATTAGGCAAACGTTACAATTTAAAATTATTGGTGATTACTGAACAAAAAATTCGCCAAATTGTATGAAAGCCCCAAATAAATATCGAGTAAATTCAAAGAGTTATGCAAGATAGAATAAACAGAATTTAAGCTCCTCTCAAAATATCAAAATAAAAACTAAACTATAAGGTTTTTACTCACATTTTTATTTTGATTCAATCAATGTCCAATGGTAACACAGTGTGCGCTGATTGTCAATAAATATTTATAAAAACCCCTATCATCCCCCCCCCTTTTTTTACTTCCATTACCCTACTACCGTAGGTAATGGAAGTATTGTATTCGGTCTGAAAATTCGATATCGGGTTTTCACCTGATTTACACGTTTTGAGGTCCCCTAAGTCCAAAAAAGTGGTTTTTGGCAATTGGTCAGTGTGTATGTATGTGTGTATGTGTGTGTGTTTGTATGTGGAGAATCTTCTGGCTATTATAGCTCAGAAACTAATAAAGATAGAGCTACGAAACTTTAGAATTCAAATACGTCTGGCTTACAGATGAAATTTCCAAATTTTGGTGAAAATTGAAAAACCGGAAGTGGGACATCGGAAACCGGAAGTTGGACCGTAAGTCCGTATCTCAAAAACGGCTCTAATGATTTTCTTCAAACTTGCTATATAAACACTCTATTAGATGTCCCTTCGAATAATATAGTTGGTTAGTTCAGGAAAATTGATAGGCGTCCTGTATAAATAGCTCAATTTCAGGCCTCCCAAGGGCGTTCCTTTAAAAACGGTTGTACGGATTTTTTTCAAACTCGCCATTTTAACTCAATTTTAAATATGCTTTTGTATGTAATTATTGTTTTCCTGTCAATAATTGAGTTTAACCGGAAATGGGACATCGGAAACCGGAAGTGGGACCGTAAGTCCGTATCTCAAAAACGGCTCAAACGATTTTCTTCAAATTTGCTATATAAACACTCTATCAGATATCCTTTCGAATGATATAGTTGGCTAGTTCATGAAAATTGATAGGCGTCCTGTATAAATAGCTCAATTTCAGGCCTCGTAAAGGCGTTCCTTTAAAAACGGTTGTACGGATTTTTTTCAAACTCGCCATTTTAACTCACTTTTAAATATGCTTTTGTATGTAATTATTGTTTTCCGGTCAATAATTGATTTTTTGTGAAAGTTGGTATCTCAAAAACGGCTCTAACGATTTTCTTTTTTGGTCACTTTTATGTTTTCTGATCACATTATCTCTCAAAAATGCATATAATACATGTAATAGTGGGTAATGGAAGTCGTGTGGTTGTTTCACACCAGATTTTTTTTTTCTGAGAGGAACTGAAATTCTTCTGTTCATTCTATATCTAACAACTTTCCGAATTTACACGCTATTTGTTTGGAGTTTTCATATAAGTAACTCAATATTTTTGGCTATTAAATTACGCAAATGAAATTTTTTTTAAGCTTGTGCATGCGTAGTTAAAATTTATTTGATAGAAATGCTCATATTTCGTAAAATATTTAACATTTTTCCATTCTGAATGCAGTGCGCTATATTAAATGTAATGTGCTAAGTTTCCAAAAAACGGCTTTGCACTGAGTCTAATGCCCTATGTGTTATAATTTAAAAAGTAGCATTTTTTTCTGCAATTTTTTGAAGAAACCATTATATGTCCATGAATATATGTGGTAGCCTCAAAAAAATTTATACAGATAATTAGAAGAATTCTGATAGTCATAAGCTAAAGCCAAAATGCATTTCAATAATTACTTTTTACAGGGTGATCCGAAATATTTTGATTTTTGTTTAATTTTTTCTGGTCCCCTTTCCTTTCCAGGACAAAACTTTTGCTGAAATATGTGAGGTATAGCATGTACTTTATACTCCTAAAGTTTAAAGATAATTCTTAAAGAATTTTCCTAGATACTTGGAAAAATGGCTAAATTCGAAAGTGTCCAAATACTTGGTAGATATTGTATACATTTTCTGCTGGATATATGCGTAGAAAATTTTGTCTCGCTATGGAATAATAATAACTATATAATTATGCATAATATGTAGCATAAATAGTTATGCTACATATTATGCATAATTATATAGTTATTATTATTATTATTATTATTATTAACTGAAAATAGATATAATTTACAACTACAGAAATAATCCCAAGCAACTATTAAAGACACATTTCATATAAATAATAATAATAAAAGGTACCAGGACCCAGCTAGACGAAATAATTACACCTGGCTCGATACAAAAATTTAATAACAATTCACTATACTACATACAGATATACGAGTACTTATTTAAATATATACAGCAAACAGAACAATTGAATGTAGGTTACCTAAGACGACTATAACTCCATACAGGACACTGCCTGTGGCCCATGGTCACCGGCAATTAATACGAAAACAGTTACATCTTTTAGCAAGAACCGATTAACTTCTGACTGACTTCTGAAATTAAAATGTTTTCACTTCACTTTATGGATTGGCAAAATATCATTAGATATTTTGCAAAGAATGGCGACAGCGCCATCTATATTATTTTAAAAGATATGGGAGATGGCTCAATATCGATAGGCTATTTAATATATTCGTAAGGGTTTGAACTTAGCGCGTTACAATAATGATAATAATAAAGAAGAAGAAGAACTTCGTAATACAAATAAATTATAGATGAGAAACTATAAAATGACACTTACAGACAGATAGCTAAAAATCTAATTACTTTATTAAGAAGATCTCAAAATGTATAAATATATCAAAAAATCAGTTTCGAAAATTCGACTTACAAACAGTACTTTCTCTACCACACATGGATAAGAAAAAGTAAAAAAAAAAAAAAAAAAAAAAAAATGGAATGAATAAGCGGATGAGTATCCGCGTTTGTAATGATCGATAGACGGCGCTTTGTGAACACTGCAGTTGTTAGTAAACATAGCCACGTGTGTTCCATTAGTGTTCCTTTGTTATTCTACTTAATATTCGTACTATAATTTCTCCGCCATTACATTATGGAAAATTGATTGCTTTTGGAAAAAATACTTCAGTTTATTCAAAGTTCGATCGGAAGTAGATTTTTAACTGAAGTTGAACAAATATTAATTTCAAATCATCTGATTAATTCTTTACTTCCATTAGCCGAAGCAACTGAAATTTTAAATTTGTCATTTGGAAATAAATGGAAGCTTAATTCTGGATTTCTTGATCCTTTGGAGTTACACTGTGGCACACAAAAGTATGTGTTATCTTTTTTACCGTATTTATTCATTTTTATTCAATAAATATATGTGAAACTAAATATCGGCCAGCAATGGCGGCTGTATGGAATTCGAATTAAACCATGTTTATTGTAATTTCACCTTAGCCCACCAGAGGGCGAGCATTTCATTACAATCGCGAATAGCGACAGAGCCAATAATTTTTAAAGTTTGAAAAACAACAGCACACCTTTACGTCCGTCGTTAGATGTTTTAGCAGATTGTTTTACACAGGCTAAGAATACGTTTTGCTTAGTCTATAAATAAAGGTACTAAAAATGTTAACGCTCGAACGTAGTAAACCTTACGTTATATTTTTTAGAATCTATATAATATTTCTCTAACGTGGACCAGTTTCAATTATTTTTTGTCGAAACGATACGATACGCGAGGATAAAAAATAATATTTATACATGAACGGTATTTAAGCACGCGGACTAAGCTCAATGGACTAATAAGAAAAAATGACGGCATTTGTCTGATGAGATTATTTTACGAAAAAAAAATGTATTTTTAACAGTTGTTTCTTCAGAATCTTTGCAAGCGTCATTTTAAACCTAGCAATATTTTAAAGTGAAATATGTACGAAAAATACAAGTGTGTGTACAAAAGTGTGAAAAGTACATACAGAATATGTACTTTTGTGTCATAAGTGACTAAAAAACACAATCATAAGAAATATAATCAAAATAGGAATTATTTTATTTTATTTTATTTTATTTTATCTATTTATTTATTTAATATATATATATATATATATATACCAAAAATAATAAAAAGTCATCGCCAACATGACGACAAAAAATTAAAAGGCATCGTGGGAGTCCTATATTAAAATTGTACTGCCTGCGGAAGTATGAGAATTGGGTCGTAAGCCATGAATTTTATTTGGAAACCTTTCTTTAAATGATTTTGGTTTCACTATTGTACAATATTAATTTGGTTTTATTAATAATTTGGCTTCTGGTAAATTAAAATTTTAATTAGGTGGTGAAATTTGTATAACATTTATGAGTTTCAAATTTTAAATGTAAATAAGAAAAGAAATAAAATGCGAATATTTCGCACGAATTTGCTAGTTTAAAAATATTTTTTTTAACATTCATTTGTACAGAATTTTGGCATTGCCATTTAAAAAATTTGATTTTATTTTTCTTGGATTAAAATTTATTAAGTTAATGCTTGTCTATTTATAAGTTTAGTAATCAGAAAATTAACAATACTTTTTTATAGATCGTAAAACATCAACCACACAACAATTTACATTAATGAGAAATCGGTTATACTTTTAATTTCATGAGAATTCGAAAATGAATATTAACTTTTTAGTATGAACTTGTAATATATTAAATCTAAATATGAGCTTTTAAGGGGATTTTCTACCTTTCGTCGTCGAGTTAAATCCAGTGTTATTTTGTGGAAAAATTTGTTAGCAGAATTATTCATTATCTAATGTATTATTTTAAATTCCGTTTTCACATTCAGAAAGTATGTAGCAATTATATTTGCCCTTGTTTTCTGAAAACTGATTATTTAACTTTTTTAATATTTTATTTTGGGGATAAAAAATGCGAAAAATGTACTACATGTATTTTTTATACTTTATAGCTTCAAAATGAAATATTTAAAAATCATAAAAATCAATTTGTAAAAGACAAATTAAATGGTTGTGAACATTCTGACTATGAATACGGAATTTTAAGAAATACATTATAAGTAATGTGTAATTTTTTCAACAAATTTCTCATTAGAATTACTCAATAACTAATGTATTATTTTAAAATTCCGTTTTCACAATCGGAAAATACGTAGCCATTACATTTACCCTTGTTTTCTAAAAACTGATTGTTCAATGTTTAATATTTTATTTTGGGGTTAAAAAATACGAAAAATTAACTATATGTATTTTTCCTAATCTTATAACTTCAAAAGGAAATTATTAAAAATTTTAAAAATCAATTTTTGGACGACAAATTTAACGGTTGTGAACATTCTAAATATGAATACGGAATTTTAAGAAATACATTAGGTAATAAATCCCCTTACACGCGCTTTAACTGTCGCAGATCGAAAAATTTTACGCGGTAAAGAGCAGGAGTAAAGGAATTTCGTCTTTTGAAAACTCTTCTACCAGTATTTTTTAACAATAATCTCTATGATATTTAATCACAAAATATAAGAGTAAAAATATGCTGATCTTTCCTTAATAAAAATAATAGTGGCGAAGACGCTGAAAATTTTCATCCCTGGTTGAGAGGATTCTATTGCATTTATACTGAAAGAAAAAAAAAATGGTCAACTAGATCTACTTAAAGTAAATAATATATTTCTTTCTTGAATCATATATTTTATTTTGGGGTTAAAAAATACGAAAAACTAACTATATTATATGTATTTTTCACAATCTTATAACTTCAAAATGTAATACAGTAAAGCACCGTTTATACGTCTTTTACATTTATACGTCCTTTTAGTGAAGTTCAATTCCATTCCTATTCATTTTAATGCAAAAATTATTGGTTTATACGTCGCTAATATCTGTTATACGTCTTTTCCACTTTACTAAAATTCGCAAAATTTCACGACTTGTCATTATTTTTCATTCTAAATAACACGGATTTTTCCTAGAAAGCCTCTTAAATGGAGGAGTACAGGAAAGATCGAAGAGTTCTTATCAAAGCATCAATTGAATTCACACACAGTAGAATTTTTAATACTCATAGACAAGCAGCAAATCAGAAGAATTAAAGATACGCAATATGTACAATTAATATTTAAAATGTGTTCACATAGTTCTTAAGATATGCAATATAATACTCAATATATGATATTTGTAATTAGCACCCAGTCATGCATTAATAGCATGATTTTTCTCATTAATATTTATAATAAATCTTTTTTATATTATTATTATTATTAACTGTTGTCTTTAAAAAAGTATAATATACATTTACTAACTTAAGAAACTTTATTAATTAGTATTTTCATATAAATTTTGTTTAAGTGTCCTTAAATTTATAGTAATCAAAGTGTTATTATTAAAATTTCGATTATACGTCTTTTCATTTATACGTCCTTTTACGTCACTCCCTTGAAAGAGTATAAACGGTGCTTTACTCTGTTAAAAATTTTAAAAATCGATTTTTGGAAGACAAATTTAACGGTTGTGAGCATTCTGAATATGAGTGCGGAATTTTAAGAAATACATTAGGTAATGAATCCCATAGAATAACACGCGCTTTAATAGTCGCAGATCGAAAAATTTTACGCGGTAGAGAGCAGGAGTAAAAGAATTTCGTCTTTTGAAAACTCTTCTACCGGTATTTTTTAACAATAATCTCTATGATATTTAATCACAAAATATAAGAGTAAAAATACACTAATCTTTCCTTAATAAAAATAGAAGTGGCGAAGACGCTGAAAACTTTCATTCCTGTTTGAGAGGGTTCTTATAAAAGTATGCTATTGCACACTGAGAAAAAAAAATGTACCGCCTTTCTCTAGAATGAATAAGTAACCATTTTCTAAATCCCTTAACTAGAAATATAAATTTCCGAGCTATGCGCATAAGGCACGCCAATAAACTGAATAGACGAAATGATCGAGAATTTCTAGTGTGCACATTTCTAGATGGTGAAACAATATTATGAATACTCTAAATATTCTGAATCATTTATATTGCGAGAAATTCTCGCTTGATTTTCTAAAATTGGGTCATAAACCAAGATTATAGTTGCAGAAACCCGCCTCTTGCAGTCTGATTTTTTTGCAGAGATTTTTTAATAACTTTGCCCTCGAGAATATAGGCAAACGCTCTAGAATTCTAATAGGGGTTTCTAGAACTCGCTTTACAAGGGGACTAGAATTTATAAGGATGACATGGAACTATTTTTTCTAGAGCCACAATTTAGATTCTAGATGTCAGTTACAGAATTTTTTTTCTCAGTGCATTTACACTCAAAGAAAAAAAAATGGTCATGGTCAACTAGATCTACTTAAAGTAAAAAATATATTTCTTTCTTGAATTATAACAACGTAAAACATAAATACTACTAAGAAATGTTGATTAGTAAGATAAAAAAAACAAAAAAACAAAAAAGGCAGTGAGAAAGAGAGAAAAGAAAAGAAAAAGAAAAGTTCGAAGCAGGTGGAGTGGTGAGGCGCCGAGGAGAAACTTTTAAATTCTCGATTCAAAAAGAGAAAAAAATGGATTTATAGCATATAAGAAAATTTAATTGTTATGCTTTCTTAGTGTAAATACAGGGTAAAATTTAAATAAAACGACAAACATCGGTTCTCATAAAAGAGTAAAAAGCTCATAAGCAAGCCTATCATATGAATAGTGTCAAATTTGTACTTGGGGGTAATAACATGATGTAGAATATATTATGCATCTTTGTAATTTGTATTCAGTAAGAATTTACAGAGGATTTACAGATGGATGAAGCCCCTTAGCATATATATATATATATTAAATCAAATTATTCGCTACCAAAATTTATTTAATTGCTTACGACAAATTTATAATAGTGCCAAAATTTATTTATTTACAGATTTCATTATTTTTAGCAAAATTATAATAATAGGGATTATTATTTTCTTTTTTTCTTTTTTTAACCTTTTTTGCATATTTGTTTATATATATTTCACTGCTTTCAGAACCTAAAAAAGTATATATTTTTTTTAGTCAAATTTCGAAATTTGCGTGCCACAGAATCGCTTAAAGTAACACTTCATGTGCACAATTTTCCTTCATCTCGATTTAAAAAATAATTATAATAGCAATCCCCATCTGGTACATTGCACTACCTTCTAGCAAACTATAGATACTTTACCATAATTTATAAATATTTTTTCATAATTTGGTACTTCATGTAAAGTATGGCATCAAATAAAAGCAAAATATACTTTAATCACGTTTCTTACGACCATGGGAGCTACTGCGCAAATGCTAACTCAACGAGTCCAGTGTTAAAATAGGGATGATAACCCTTGTGATTGAGAGAAAATAGCGATAAGGGAACGCCGGATGACTGGATGTTTAGCAAATTTCAACCTGTCGGTCAATTTGGCATCCATCCAAGCCTTTAGAATCGTCCTGAAAGCTAGGCCCGAGAAAAGTAGTTGAACTATAATTAGTTCCATATACTGTGCCGGGATGTTTGGTTCAATCTAGTACACAGATAAGTTTGAGAATATAAATTTTATTTAAAAAAAAAAAAATGCTGTGCACGATTAAGTATGTAATGAGATATTATTAAACCAAGATTTTTATTCAGTTTCCGTGATGTAAATTATTAAAAATCAACAGAAATCAATATGTAAAATTTTACTAGACTTTATTAACGTAGATAGCTACATTACATAAAATTTACTTGACATTTTAGAATATGCCAAATATAGCACTTTATGATCAAAGTCAATATAAGTGTGATTACGTTATATTTAATATTACTAATGTAATAAAGAAATATCTTGCAATATTTCAAAGCTGATATATTTTATTTAAACTTAAAAATTCTTTCACACAACATAAAATTAATTTAAGCACTACTGGTTTCGAAAGGATATGGCCTCTCTTCTTCAAGTGCAAAAAATACTTGTTACTACCTTGTAGGCAAAAGCATGACTGCCCCTTCACTCCTCTACCTTGAAAACACGCTTTTGCCTCCAAGGTAAAAGTACGTGTTTTGTCGTACCTGAAAAAGAAAAGCCATGTCCTTTCGAAACCCGTAGTGTTTATATTAATTTTATGGTGTGAGAAGAAATTTTTTAAGTTTAAAGTTTTATTGTACACCAGTTCTTTAATTTATTACTCTGACATATTATATTTAAATTTTGAAACACATCAGTACGTTGTCCTAATTCATAACGGCACAAATTCAGATAACACGGCTTTTCCTTAGAAAGTTAGTGGAGGATCAAAATTGTGATGGCATGTCTCCGGATCACCTCAAGGGGTCGCCAGACCGTCGCCAATTACCCAATGCGCAGAACTAGTGTGACGTAAAACCCAACCAACCAACTTTAGAAAGTTAATTAATCATGCTGAACTCATTGATTTAGGGGATTTAACAGACACAATAACTTTATGTTACATAAATATGGCACATTGTAATATAACATTGTAGAATATAACAAATACAATACTGCGTAAAAAATATGTAATAAAATATTACGTAAGGGCAATAACATTACATTTAATATCGTCAATGTATTAAAATAATCGCCTGCATTTTTCTTCTTCTTATTATTATTATTATTATTACCGACATAATTTATTTAAATTTTGAGCCACATGAATTTATTGTTCTACTCGAGTCTCTACAAATTCATATAACACGACTTTGCCTTGGAAAGTTAATGAATCGATACACTTTTAAAATTTTGCATTATATTCAACCAAATTTCCTTTTTTCACGGTATAGCCACATCATTAAACTAGTGATATATTTAATCATGGTTTAAGTCATGGAATTCTATATTCCAAAATTAATCGATCTGTATTCCATTTTTTAAATTATATATAATTTCAGTCTTAATTACTAGGGGCCTGCAAAAGTAGAAGAAATTCGGAAAGCGTGCCAAGACAATTGAGTAATTCTGGTATGAAATATTGATTTATGTATCATTCAGTTAATGGAAAAACCCGGAAACAATATACCTTAAAAAAAAAAATTTCTTTCTCACTTCCGCTGCTAAATTTTGCAAGAAACCGATAAAAATCGTTTTCCTTTTTCTTGCAGGTGGGTACCCGAATCAGCTAGCTGGTTGATGACCAAAGGCCAGGTAGCTAGAGCAGCAGAGTTACTTCAAAAAGTCGCTCATGTAAATGGAAAGAACCTAAGCTCTCAATATTTCTATGATCGACTGGTGAGTATAATTTAATAAATAATTATGTTACTGCTTTGATATTGCACTGGTGCTTACTATTTTCTGGACTGATTACGGGTCATACTTGAGTATTTCGAGCGAAAAAAATATTTGGAAATTTTTACAATTTACAGTATAGCTTTTTTTTTTTTTTTTTTTTTTTCATTTTTATTCAACAACAGTATTTAAATGAATTTTTGAACAAAATATTTTTTTGCATTATCAAGTTTATTATTAGAATTTTCTTCATCCACAAAGTTTTTAAAATGCATTTTTTCTACATGCATATAGTATGGTACTATGGACAGGTTTTTCAAACTCTAAAGAAATTGAGGGCCGTATTGCAAATGTACTTTATTCGAGTGGGCTGCATTATGTGTGTATATGTGTATATATAAACTCATACAAGTTCCCATGGACCTTGATTTCGCTTACGACTACTTTTTTAAAATATAAGGGTATCAATATTTACATGATTGTATTTAAACGCAAGTTATGAATCATGCTGCTTTAAATTACTTTAGAAAAAGAAAATTACGTCCGATTTCTGCATCCAAAAGGTTAGATTCATAAATAACAGAAAAAAAATTCTTAGAAAAAAAATTTGCAGATAGATAAACGCGGGTCAAAAATTAATTCAAATCTGACCCGCACTAAGAACCGCAAAGCGAGTTACCCGCGGGGGCAATTTTTTAAACCTTTTTAAAAGTTTAAACTCAATTTTTTATTTTTTTTTTTAAGTGTAATTAAGAATAAAAGTTGAAAAATAAAGTAATTATCATTTTTTTTTTTTTCGAAGTACACTGTTATTTGAACATTATAATGTGTAAAGTTAACGATTTTTATCTTTATTTTATTTTATTTTACTTTTTTAATTAAAAAGAAAAGAAAAGAAAAAAAGAAATGTTTAAAAGATAAATTGCCCCGTTAATTCAATAAAACTGGTTTTTCAGTATTTGAAACTAGAGACTGCATATAACAGTAGTAAACTTATGAAAACAAGTGTCGTAATATATATATATATATTGCGTAATAGTTCATTCTATCCAAGTGAAATCATCCATTATAAAGAAAGTGACAGTTTTGACGGGACTTTGAATTAAAATCTATAGAATTTCGCATCTTTCAAATATTGCAGATAAAAGACAAAACTTAAATGGAGTAATTGTTCTTGTGATCAAATTTTCATCGCAATATCAATTGCTTTAGCTTTTTGTGATGAAAAGTATTTTTTGTTTTTGAGATCTTGAATTTGAATAGACGTAGACAAATCGCTACAACGAATAATAAATTTAAAATGATTATTCATTATAGATATAAAAACATTACTGTAGACAGATTAAAGAGTTTATTCGAAAAACATTAAAAAATAAAATTGTTATGGAATCCGTCTATTGAATATATGACATCGCATCAAAATTTTGTTCTATCTTTTGAAAAAATAATTAAAGGCAATAAAAAGATATAAAACTAAATTGTCGTAATGGCATATGTTTTAGTGCACAAAAAATCTAAGGTTGAATAGTTTTTATGCTTTTTCCTATCAGTCAGTCTGTTGATTGTTGGTGTTGATTCATTTATAACTGATGACTTGAGGAATCTATTTATAAATCAATCCATTTTTCAATCCTTTCATCAGTGCGTCAATTGAGGCAACCATTAGTACTCCAGCCTTCAGTTGCTAGATGCTATGTTTAAATTCCGTTTCATACATGGATGTTTATAGTGGTTCTTAATACATTTTAAGGCGCAGGTTCCCAGTCTAACAAGCCTTAATGCGTTAAAAAAAAAAAAAAAAAAAAAAAAAAAACTACCGTAGAGTTACAACGGAAATACAAACCTATACACACGTAATCTTTAACCACATTTCTTGAAACAATGGAAGACAGCGCCAATGCTGACTCAACGAGTCCATTTTTAAAATAGGGGTGATAGTCATCTGATTCAGAGAAAATTAGCGATAAAAGAGCGTCGAATGACAGGATGTTTTCCAAATCACAATCTGTTGGTCAATTTGGAACCAATCCCACCCTTTCGACTCGCCGTCACTGCTAGTTTCAGAAAACGTGGTTATACTTATACTATATCTTACAACACACGCTGCCTTACATACATCTCACAGCCTACATGACAATTTACTATGCATCAACAGGTAATCAATCCGTCAGTTATTCAATACATTAGTCAAGCTTTTCATTTATCGTTCGCTTGATTTACTCATACATAGACTTGCATGCCAAATTATCTTACAGCCATCCAATACTGAATTCACATAACATTTATTTATTTATTTATTTATTTATTTTGGATAAAAAACTAGTTTTGAAATTGTTGGATGCAGAGTTGTTGTTGTAAGTAAATATGCACGTGTACTCTGTGTGTATTGATCGTCTATGATTTATTAATTGATTTATGATCTGGTTGATAAATATATTGGAAAACGATTTCATTTACGGATCCCTTGATTCACTCATACATAGGCATGTATACCAAACCATCCTACAGCCATCTAATACTGAATTCACACAATATTTATTTATTTATTTTGCATAAAGGACTAGTTTTGAAATTGTTGGACGTAGGATTGTTGCTGCGAGTAAATATTCACGTGTATTCGTGTATATGCTGACCATCTACGCTACGGTTTATTAATTGATTTATGATTTGATTGATAAATATATTGGAAGCGAATTTGTTAATAATTTGACTGATAAATTTGTTGATATAAAAATTTCACTACTTCCCATGTAGAACACTTACACCCCAAGATTTCTCTTTGGACGTCTTGGACTGGATGGGACATTCTCTGGATTTTCCAGACAGAAGATGTACTAACCGCTATTAATTTATTAATAAAATAATATTCTTTTTCCACACAGAATTTTTAATACTGTTGGCAGTTTAATCATAAAGATTTAAAAGACTTAAAATATCCAGTTACAATATCCTTTTAATAATATGAAAAAATTTCTTAGGGTATCTAAGAATTAATGAACTTATTGACATCTAAATTTAAAAAAAGTGAAACTGAATTGAGCTCAGCGGGGAAAAAAAAAAAACAGTAAAATCTCTTTTTATCTACAAGGACAAAACGAATAATTCTTTTTCACGCTAGCAAAACAGCACGACATCTTAGTTAAACTGACATTTGAGATTTGACCTACTGTTTATTCACCTAGGCATTTTTTGTCATAGAAAAATACATCCGAAGCATTTTGTCTTTTAAGTTTTAAAACACTTGTCTTAATTGATTCAGGTACTGCTTTTTAATGGCATGGAAACGAAAGCTTCTATTATTTTTCTTAGTAAATATAGGTTCCAATTTATTACAGATCGTCCACAATCCTTATACCACCATTTTTTTAATAGTCTTCTTTTATAATATTTATCTTCAGTTAAATAAAACGAAGATTACTATTTGTAAATGGTGGTATGAAAATTATTTACGATCGGTAATAAACTGGCAGCTACAAGTAAATATCCACTTCTTTGCGTATACTACCGAAAATAATAGTGAATACACATTTTAATTAATCTGTGACAGTTACCCATCTGGCATTTAAAAAATGTAATAATAGCAATCTGCTTATAAATGAATCCACAATTTTCAAAATTTCTGTTCCTGACGAATAAAAAAATAATTTTTTTGAGCTTCCAACAAAAGAATATAAAAGACAGGTACGAGGGAAATGAAATAGTCCCCTTTATTCATAAGGCAAATGCAAATAATTCTTTTTTAATGCTAGCGAAATACACCATCATTTCTAATTTAAGCTGGCATTTGATATCTGATTTGTTGTTCACAAAGACATTCTGCCATTCAAGAGTTGCTTTCATTAGAAACATGAAATTGAATCATTCCATTTTTTTTTTTTTCCCCTTTGGAAACTGATTTTAGAGATAAATTTGTTTAAGAGGAATTAACTCAACACTTATGAATGTATTTAAATTGCTGTTTTACAATTATTCATTAGTTCTGGAAAGACAAACTGTTTTACTATCAAATCATTAACTAACTCTTTCAGGGTTTCTACGTCACCTGGAAAACTCAGGGAATTTGAAAATTAATTACAAAACAGGGAAAACTCAGGAAATTTTCAAAATTTATTGCAAAAACAGGGAAAATTCAGGGAATTTTGAAATTTTTTGGAAAAACGTTGGAAAATTTTTTCATAATCAAATATTTTTAAAATTTTTGATTTTTTATAATGAATCAATTATGTTTTTTTCCCAACTATAGTAAGTTAATAAAATTAATATACCCTAAATATGTTCAATTGACTTGTAAACATGTTAAATTCTAATGCTGCATGATTACGTGTCAAGTGTCATCTATTTTACTTCTAAAAGGGACAAGGAAAACTCAGGGAATATTTTTCTGATTTGTGTAGCAACCCTGTCTTTATAATACGCTTAGAGCTTGGTAAGAAATACCTATTTGATAATTTAAGAAAGTTTAGTAAAGAGTTTGAAAAACGCTATTATTGAAAATCAATTTTTTTACAAACTAAAATTTCATCGCCATATGCTATTGTGTATGAATAAGCATTTCCATACTCTTACGAATATAATAACATATAGAGATACCAAATTTTGTCGAAAAATCGTTTGCACTATTTTTTAAAACCACGTTTCGTAAATTCTTGAGATAGGTTAAGGTTTTGTTTTAGAATCCCAAAGAAAAATTAAATTTAACTTTTTTCTGAACATACAAAAACAAAGCGATACAATACTAATCAATGAATATAATTTTCTCCAAACAATTAATGTCAGAGACGCTTATTTCCTGAACTGTATACGCTGTAAATATCCAAACAGATTTTTTTTTTTCCTCAGAGAATTTTTCGTTCAATAAATACTTTTTCTTGCATTTTTCAGTTATTTTTACACTATAGAGAATCAAAGAGATCATATGATCAATCAGTTAAAATAAATACCATCAAAAGGCCAATTATTTAACAAATTTCATACTGTCCTCAGTCAGGTATTAGCACAATGTAACACATTCTGATAACACTGCTCTGCAAAAAAAAACATTTTTTTTTCGAGATCTGATACCATTCTTGCTGATTCTTATGTAAAATGACCCCTGAATATATGAACTCCTGAAATATGACTCTCATTTTGCCCAGTCACCCACCGTTTCCTAGATACACCAGCCCCTCCCTCAATTTATTTCCCTGTTCGATAATTTTATGACCATGGATTTGATTTGAAAAATGAAAAATAATTAATTTAACACCTAAAAACAAAAATATATAAAGTTTAAAAAATAACATTAATAACAGATTAAAAAAAATATAAGATATGTAATGCATAATTTCAGTGGCAAATCTCCCCTACCCCACGCCCCCCCCCCCCCACCCCCCCAAAAAAGAAAAAAAAATCCCTTGTCGCAAATGTCCATGTTTTAGAATTTTCCAGCTCTGTAGCCCATCAGAAGATATTTATCGGTTAATAATATAATCCTCCCCCTCCTAAAAATCAAATTTATAGCTATAAAATCACCGAAAAGTGATAAAAACAGGGGGCCATTCCTAAAAAACGGTGGGTGGTAGGGCAAATGGGCGTCCTATTCGGATTCAGGAGGTCATTTTACACTAGAATATGCTAAATGGTGTCAGAGGCCATTTTCATGACGTGCAGTGTAATTTTTAAGACATAAAAAAAATGTTTTTCTATTTTTTTCTTTTCTAATTTATTTATTCATTTATTTTAATTCGATTCCTTTTTTTTTTTTTTTTTTTTTTTTTTTTTTTTGCCTAAAAGCCTCACAAGGAATAACATATTTCTAGAGCAATTCTTTATTGATAACTTTTATCATACGGAGCAAAAACACGTTCTTACTCATGAGTGAATTTGCTAAATTGTCAAATGTATATCCAGAAATTTCGACATTGACGCATGCGACTTATTAAAAACAACATCTGAAAAAAATAAATGTCATAATTTATTTTAATTTATTTTTTTTTAATGTTTTATAGTGCCTCAGGTAAAACACAATTCCTGATATTTAAAAAAGAAAAAAAAAAAAAAAAAAACTAAAAATAATGTTAAATGTATTTTTTTGTTCAAGATCTCTAGTGATGAGTTATAATTTGAGATGAATTAGCTCAATTTAGAACAACTTTCTCAATAAACAATGATGCATAAACTATGTAGCAGTATATAGTTATTATTAAATATCAGATTCATGTAAAACTCCTTATAAATCCCCTATTTTACTGGAGAAAAAAATACTAAGAATCAATGAACAAAGAATAAATATACGAGAGATTTTCTAATAACTGCTTTACGCCATTAGAAGTTTTAATTCAACCCTTATTCGTTTCTGAGAGAGAGAGAGAGAAAAACTACTCTATTTCCTTTAATTTCTTTCTATTTTATTCATTTAAGAAATAAATAAAAATAACATGTATTACTCTTCTAAAAGGATTTATAAAAATATTTAAATATCTTGATGCTTAAAAAAGACATTTTATATATTGTCAAGTTAACATTTGTTTACATAATAAAGAAAGTTTTAACTTAAAACTTTTAAGTTAAAAATATTTTTAAAAACGTCAAACGGCTTGATTTCTTTTTTAACACGCTTTTATTAGCTTCACCTTTATGTATGTTTGTAACTGCTCTGAGAGCAAACAAAAAATCTATATTGTAAAAAAAGACTTTCCCTACGTGAACGCTGTGGCTGTGGAGTAAAGCTCCGGGCTGCGAACCTAAAGGTCTAACGTTCGAGCCCAGTCAGGGGAGATTTTTTAAAAATGGTATTTGTTTAATTCTAAATTATTTTATTAAATATTTAAAAGTATGTAAATATTATGGTATGCGTCACACACACGATTTTCTCTTACCCTGCATTTCAATACTATAAAGATAGATATTTTGTACTTTTTAGTTCACATTTCAGTAAAAGCGTGTTCTTTAATTTTTTAAAAGTATAATTTTTTTTAAAGAAAATAATCACATTTACAATGTTTATATAACTCTCTCTCTCTGATATTAATTCTTTTTTACATTAACTAGATTAGAGATAACTTTTTTATGTAACGAACTTTTAGTTTGGCACCGCAGACTAGAAATCTGCACGGGCCGGAATTTCGAGGCCCGGGCCCGGCCCGGCCCGTATGAAAGCTTTGCTTACCCGGCCCGGTATGAAATAGAAAAATTCGGTCCGGGCCGGGCCGGGCCGGCCCGGCCCGTTTATTTTTTGCCAGTGTACGGACCGGCCCGGACAAAAAACGATAAAATCGGGCCCGATCCGGCCCGATTAAAAAATATGTAAAATTAAAAAATATATGCATGTCTTTCTATGAAAAGTTTTTAGTATGTGTTTTGCAGAAGTTTTATAAAGCGAAGCAATAGAATCTTCTTTAACAAAACTGCTGAACTCTTACAAGATATTTATATATAAACAAAAGTTCATTATTACAGACGTTAGAAGGCACAAAGACAGACAGAAAGTCGAATCGAAAATATTAGAACTCATCAAACGATATAGGACGGTACTTAAAATGGTTATTACTACTGAAATTGCACGTTCTACCTTTTTTCTCTTGTATACCGTAATATATACGAATCTTTCACGCGATCCGGTAAGCAAAATTGTAATAGTAATCCAACCATATTCAATAGAAAAGAGGCTTTTGAACATGATAAAAATGATGCTACTTTCATTCAGTACACTGGAGAAAGGAAAAAAGGAGTGTTAGAGAAAAAGTTGCAGCGGCAGGATTTTTATAGCCTTCATACCACCTAAACTCTAAAGACCATACGACACAAAACCTGCTTATACACAGTAATGTATCTAATTTCTTTTGTTTGAACATGTGCGCAAACTAGTAGTGACATGTGTACTATTTTGAATAGGAAACCATTTAATATTACTTGAAATAAAATATATTAATTTTGAGACATGCTAAAAATATTTGCGGAAAATCAGATCGCGAACAGACAGATTGATAAGCAATTAAATTGAAGTTACAGACATTTTTTAACAAAATAAAATTTTATGTAATATATCAGCCTGTAAAATTATGTAAAATAAATGACTGAAGAAATATTTTATCATTTTCCTTTTTCGTTGATTAACGAAGAAACCAGAAAAAGATTCGGGCCGACACGGAACGGAAAAAATTTCATTCAGGCCCGGCCCGGCCCGAGTATACACAAAAAAATTTGAGGCCCGAGAACAAATTGGAAAATTCGGCCCGAACCCGGCCCGAGGGTAAGGCCGGGCTCGGGCTCGGGCCGTAAGCCCGGCCCGTGCAGACCTCTACCGCAGACTACACACACTGCCGTTGCATTTAGCTGTCGACACCACTTAACGGCCCTCTTCACTCACCGTCGCCGGAAGCCCGAGCCAATATTATTCTATGGGGAAATTTTCTTTACAAATAAGTTATTAACTAATACATATTTTTAAATTCTGTTGTCACATTCAGAAAATTCCCAACTGTTAAATTGACGGACCTTTTTTAAAAAAGTATTTTTTTAATTTTTAATATTCTATTTTGAAATTGAAAAATGAAAAAATTTCACATATTGAAAAATCGTATTTTGCAGCTTCAAAATAAAATATTAAAAAAAAATAATTTTTTTAAAAAAGTCCGTCAATTTAACAGCTGGTAATTTTCAGAATGTGAAAGCAGAATTTAAAAATATGTATTAGTTAATAAGTTATTTGTAAAGAAAAATTTCCCATAGAATAACATTAGCTTCGACTTCCAGCGGCGGTGAGTGAAGAGGGCCCTTAACACTGTGTGAAAGACTTACGCTGAGAAGAATTAATCTTTATTCTTCAGCCATTGTAGAAAATAGTTGTCACTTGAAACGTTTAGAAAATGTAAAAGTGTACCTCAAAAAGTTCATCGCACAGTTATTCTACTAATTAATTTTTCTAAAAACAATTTCCGGTTTCAATAGAAATTGCTAAAAGTATTTTGCTTTTGAAAATACGTATTTTCAATAATGATAGGGATGAAAAAGTTAAACTTTTTCTGCCACCAGTATTTTTATAAAGGAATTTTTATAAACAACACAGAGCTATTTTTTACTTTCTCTATCATATTTAATTATGCTACCCTTACTGCAAATTTGCTTTTGTTTAATCTGATGAAGGAATATCAATATTCAGAGAGGCTTGAAATTTAATTGCAACCTTTGATGATTTTTTTCAACACAAATGGGAAAAATCTAGAAGTACAAGTTTGCATTCACCAGTTTTGAAGCCTTTTAGCTATTTAAAGCATTCTTTTTATTTTAGAACATCAAACGCAAAGGCTATTTAGAACAAATTTTTCTAATTAACCCTTGCAGCTTTTTTTTTTTTTTTTATCATTTGATTTTCCTAGGCAATAAATATACGTATTAACCTTTCATAACTGTCAAACTGATGCGTTTAGTATTCCTTAAGCAGGTATCATAAATTAATGCAGATTTTCAAATCCGTTAGATAGACTTATCCTCAATTTATGTTAAAGTTCCTAAAAATAAGGATTTGAGGGGGAAAAAAAATCGAAGCTTTCTCTACATTATTATTTATTTACACTTTTGTTCGATAAATTCGCTTGCTGGAAGTATGAATAAATTTAAAGCTGCAGTTGAAAGGAAAATCGTTTCTGAAAGAAAAACTACTCTATTCCCTTTAATTTCTTTTATTTTATTCATTTAAGAAATAAATAAAAATAACGTGTATTACTCTACGAAAAGGATTTATGAAAATATTTATATATCTTCATTTTATATATTGTCAAATTAACATTAGTTTACATAATAAAGAAAGTTAAAAAAAAAAAAAAGAAAAAAAAAATTAAACGTCAAACAGCTTGATTTCTTATTTATAAACAACATAAGGCTATTTTTTACTTTCTCTATCCGCGATTGTAATGAAATGCTCGCCCTCTGGTGGGCTAAGGTGAAATTACAATTAACATGAATAGCTTTCGGCTTTCGTCGAGACGCCATTGCTTGCCGATGTTTACTTTCACATATATTTATTGAATAAAAATGAATAAATCCGGTAAAAAAGATAACACTTACTGTGGTATGCCACAGTGTAACTCCAAAAAAATCAAGAAACCCAGAATTAAGCTTCCATTTATTTCCAAAAGACAAATTTAAAATTTCCGTTGCTTCGGCTAATGGAAGTAAAGAATTAATCAGATGATTTGAAACTAATATTTGTTCAGCTTCAGTTAAATATCTACCTCCGATCGAACTTTGAATAAACTGAAATATTTTTTCCAAAAGCAATCAATTTTCCATGATGTAATGGCGGAGAAACTATAGCACGAATATTAAGCAGTAACATAAATAGAACAATAATAAATACACGTGGCTATTATATTTACTAACAACAAAAGCTGAAAAAGCGCCACCTATCGATCATTACAAACGCGGATCATAGTTAATAATGCTACAGCAGTCCAGTTTAGAAAATGGTTTTATTTGTAAACATTTAAAAAATCAAACAGTTAAGAAAATACTTTCTAACTGTCAAAACTTCTCATTTTTCATCTTATTTTATCGTTATCGTTACTATCAGCTACATTCATAACTTTTCAATTACCTTTAAGCAATAAAAGGAATAAAACCACACATTCATTTATATCAACCGCTAGCATCATTTATTTTCCTTAAAATGCATAAAAATTCCAAAAAGTGTTTACTTCGTGTAAACAAATCACGCTAACTCTGCAATATATCACGATCTCTCTATTATTATACACCTTTGATAGCCTTTAACAGATTTGGCTCTCACCAATATACCTAAGACCTCCAGGAGTCTCTAAAAACGCCTTATTTTAACGCCTTTAGAATGTCTGTTGTAGATTTGCTAATAGAAGGAGAAACATCTCAGAATAACAGGTACTTTGAATTCATCAGTATGCAGTGACACGCACAAAGCAATCACGCGTGAGGTTTTATACGATCCTTTGACCTTTAGTGTTGTCAGACCACTAGGATACGACCAAAGGTAGAGTGGGATGATATTAAGCTTTTGAAAACTTCTTGTCTTCTACTTGATCTTCAACCTAGTGTGAGGGTCTGAATATTTAAAATGCTATCGGCTACCGCTGTTGATGGCAATCCAAGGCGAAACATGATCTCTCAACCTATCGATAATCATCACAAGTTCTGGAGATAAACATGGCCACGGTCGACAAAGCTCAGTGTTAAAGACATAAATCGGACTTAAAAATTTAAGTTAGACCCATTTGTTATTCCTGATCTACATATGACAGCTTATCAGTTCGGAAATAGAGATAGTTATTTCGGAATACTGCAATGTCTTATTACTTTTCGAGTGAGAAATAAAATAAGAAGACGGGATTTTATTTTTAAGTTTTACGTTACACCCGACTGAAAAATATCACATTTGCTTAAATGTCATTTTAGTTCCCCATCATAGTATAGGTATGGGGAACTTAAGTAATAGGCCTTGGAAATAGTAGCATGAAAACTAAACTACGAAACTGACCCTAATAAAATAAATTAATAAATTAGAATAAGATAAATATATCGAAGTGAACGGTGGATAGCCTATTAGGCGGGGATTTCATTCTGCCACTGTGTCAAGCGTATTTTCAAATTAATTTCTCTTAATATGATAACTATGTAAAGAGAATGTCCTGTTCTAGAAATTTATGAATATATATATATATATATATATATATATATATATATATATATATATATATGATGAGGAACTGAGCAGAGTCCACCTATGCCAACTAGTTTTCTAAAAAAAATGAGAGCAAATTTATAGAAAAATAATTCAGTGCATTAAAAAAGCAAAAGTAATAATAAAGAATGAATGAAAAAGACATTCTAGAAACAATACAAAGAATTCGAAGTATGGTATATAGATCTTATTATTACTTCTTGTCTTCTACTTAATCTTCAACCTGGTGTTGGAGTCTAAATATTTACATGTTATCGTCTACCGCAACCATTGATGCAATCCAAGGTGAAAAGGGATTTCAACCTATCGATAATCTTTACAAGTACAGAAGATAAACGCGGTCACAATCGACTAAACTTGGTGTCAAAAACATAAATTGGATTAAAAATTTTAAGTTAGATGCATTTGTTATTCTTGATTCACATTTAACAGACTATTAATCCTGACTAGAAATAATTGTTTTTGAATGCTGCTATGCCGTAATACTTTTTACTTTCTTCTATATTCAATAAAAGAAAATATTGGATTCGTAAAAATTTTCGACCTCGGGTTTTTGATGGATTTACACGTTTTGAGAGCTGTAGAACACGATTTGACCATTTTTAGAAAATGTATGTCTGTCTGTACGTCTGTCTGTCTGTCAGTCTGTATGTGTGTGACAAAATTTTGTGGCAACTGTATCTCAGGAACTACTGCACAGAATTTCATACAAATTAGTATGTAGTTGCACCTTGACATAAATTAGTGCCTATCAACTTTTGGTAAAAATTGTCTTACAGGTTGCGTTGCCATCCCGCTTTTTCTAAATCTTTAACATGGTGATATAGGACAAAATTTTGTATAAATGTGCATAAAGAGAATTATTTTTTAGTAATCTTATGAAGTTTACAAGAATTATTTATAATAGAGATAGTCAACTGGGAAAATTTTTTTGTATGTGTAAGAGCCTCGCCACCCCCACCCCCCTGGGGGGGATTTCCTCCCTTGAGGGGAGTAAATTTTCATGATGAGTATCTTTCAAAAAAGCTCGCCAATACCTTTAAAACGAATGGTTGGTCCATCGATCTGCGATAATTTAAAATAAAGTTATCGATTTTTTTTCATATTATTTTTTTTTTTAATGTAATATTGACAATTGATGTTTTTTTGGATATTTAGTGTTATACTGCTTCTCTAATATGGAAATCGTCTGCATTATCATGGAAGATATTTTTTTTTAAATAATATTTTTAATAAATTATTTTTACAGAGTTAATTTGTATAAGAAAATATAAAAGAAAGTCATGTGGTGGCCACAACATACTAGTTGATGGATGGATTTGTTTTAAAATTTACACTCGAATAAAACATTACATCTGCTTAATAAACGTTCGTTCTAAAAACGAGGAGATGGGGGGGGGGAGCAAATTTATAGGAAAAAAACAGTAAACTTAAAAGAAAAAAAAACGGAAGTAAAGAAGATTGATTTGAGTTAAGTAAGATGTTACGTCGCACCAATGCTACACTATGAGCAATTGGCGACAGTTTGAGAATCATTTATAAGGGTGTTCCAGGGCTATGCCATCACAATTGTGATTCTCCAAGGAGGGGATGGAAGAAAAAAAGAAGGATGAAAGAATGACGCATTTTAAAAATAATGCAATGAACTCGAAATACGGGATATAGATACTAATATACTCCACGTCCACTATTTGATTGTCAACCTAATGTTGGCGTCAGAATATTTTAAATACTAATGACTACTGCTGTTAAGAGAAATCCAAGGCGAAACATTATCTGAATCTGAGCCTATGAATAATCGTCTCAAGTGGAGGAAGTAAAAGTGATCACCGTCGACACAGCTCACAAGGGAAATATGAATCAGTAAAATTGCTATTGAAACCAAACCAAGCTTAAATTAAAGAGCATGGTAGAAAACATAAGGTAGAGTACAAATTTTCTGCAACAACCTCCATGGGGGAGAGACAGGACCCCCTAATAGTTTTAGGAGGTCCCATCTTAACCCCTTAACGCGCGCTGTCCTCGCTGCGAGGACGCAAAATTTAAGATCCAGCTGCAAAAATTCATCCCAGAAATGTTTTAACAAAAATTTATGTTTATAACATATCAGAAAAGGCCGTTTTTTTTAACCTTAAAATTTAAAAGTTCTTTTAGTTTAATTTAGTTCATGAATCCCGGTGGCAGTATAATTTAAATGATCCGAATTGTCTTGCGCCGCAAAGGGTTTTAAGGGGTTATATTTTACCATAACAACACGGCCACAAACGACAAAGTTCAGTGTTGGAAAAATAAATTGGACTAAAATATATGAGTTACACCTATTTGTTGTCACTAATCTACACTTTACCGATTACACATAATTTTGGCTGATCTTTATGTTTTTTTGGTGCACTGCAACCGAAACTTAATCTAGTTTTTCTCTATCACATGTAAATTTTTGCCAATACAGGATGTCTACCGACACAGTTTCTTCCGTCACTCTTCCACCTGTATAATTATACTGTAAATTTGATAGTATGTTTCCATGATTAATTATAATAATCGTGAAAACATACTAGATACTACTGAAAATGAAGAAACTGTGTCGGTAGAAAACATGTATTGACAAAACTCTATACGGTATAGCGAAAAAAGGGCTTTAACTTCGGCTTCAGCGCACCAAAAAACGTATGTATCAACTAAAATTATCAAATCAAATTTTTAAACATTAGTTTTATAGACCTGTGTTATTAATTCTAAATAGAAAAAAAATGGAATATATCTGTATCTTAATGCTTTTTGAGAGAGAAAAAAAAGTAAGAAGACGATATTTTGGTTTAAATTATACACCCGACTAAAAACATTACATTAGCTTAATTTGTATTTGTGGTAAAAAAGAGGAGAGAGAAAGTTGTATGAACAGAATTTAAAACTAGTATGTTGTGGCCACCACAAGACTTTCTTCTATATTTTCCTATACATATTCAATCAGTAACAATAATAATAAAAAAAAAAAAAAAAAAAAAAAAAAAAATACAATTTTTTTTCTAAGTTTTTTTTTTTTTGTTGTTGTTGTTAAAAGTAATACATATTCAATCAGTAACAATATTTAAAAAAAAAAAATTACGAAATTTTTTTTTTTTTTTTTTTTTTGTTAAAAGTAAAGAAAATCGATAACTTTGTTTTAAATTATCACAGGTTCAACTATTCGTTTTAAAGGTATTGACGAGATCTTTCGAATGATACCCATCTTCAAAATTTACCCCCCCCCCCCGGGGGGGGGGAAGCGGTGCCCCCCTATGCACAAAATTTTTTTCCTAGTTACATACTACTATTATCAATAACCCCCCAGGGGGGGACGCGGTGCCTCCCCATGCACAAAATTTTTTTCCTAGTTTCTTTAAAATTTTTTTCCTATTATCAATAATTCATATTAATTTTACAATCACAAGTTTAAAATAACTCTTATTATGCACATTTATACGAAATTTTGCCCTATGCTGCCATGTTAAAAATTTAGATAAAATGCTATCACAGCGCCACCTGTTGAGCTATTGATCCCCAAATGTAATCAGCACCAGTTTATGTCGGGGACCAACTGAATACCAAGTTTGGTCAAATTTCGTTAAAAAAAAAAAAAAAATACGATTTTTTTTTCTAAGTTTTTTTTCGTTAAAAGTAAAAAAAATCGATAACTTCGTTTTAAATTATCACAGATTTTTGGTTCATCCATTCGTTTTAAAGGTATTGACGAGACCTTTCGAAAGATACCCATCTTGAAAATTTACTTCTCCGGGGGGGTACTTCCCCCCAATGGGGGAGAACCGATGCCCCCACATGCACTAAAAATTTTTCCTAGTTACCTACTACTATTATCAATAATTCATATTAATTTTACAATCACAAGTTTAAAATAACTCTCATTATGCCCATTTATACGGAATTTTGTCCTATGCTGCCATGTTAAAAATTTGCATAAAATGCGATCACAGCGCCACCTGTTGAGCTATTGATCTCCAAATCTTATCAGCACTAGTTCATGTCAGGGTGCAACTAAATACCAAGTTTGGTGAAATTTCATTCATTGGTTCGTGAGATACAGCGTCCACAAGAAAATGATACAGACAGACATTTTCTAAAAACTATTAATTCGTAATCTAGACATCCCAAAACATGTAAATCCATCAAAAAACGGAGGTCGAAAATTTTCGCGAATCCATTACTTTCTCTATATTACATATAGAAGAAAGTAAAAAAGGAAAAAGAAAGAGAGGGAGAGGTCGAATTTAACAAATAATTCAGCAAATTGGAAATACGATGCACGCAAGTACATACACACTCACACATTCATCTATATATATTAGGGTAGACTGTAAATAGAGATTTTTATTTTTATTTTCAATATATAATAGCGAGAAAAAGTTCTCTTTAAAATTTAGCAATACTCCATTAAAATAGCCCATTTATATATTTTGCTCCTACTACCCCGTAAATGGCGTGTTATAAAATAAATAAATAAAATTTAGTAAAAAAAATTAGTTTTTTTTTTTTTTTTTTTTTTTTTCCTTTTCTTTCTTTTTTTTAGTCTTAATATGTAACACCGAAAAAAAATATCTTTAATATTAAGAAACACTCGATACAAAATTATTTTTTCAATCGATTAATGTCTTTTCGCCCCCTAACACTTGTTCTTAAAATAAAGACTTCATAAATGCTCTATGTATTTTTTATTTCAACTACCAATTAAACTAAAATATATTTTTTTCTTAAATATTAAATGTTTACACTGTTAAAATAAATAGAAGAAAAAAGCAAATGATCAAATAAGAAAATTATGTATATTTTAGTTAATAGTAAAGCAGCACTCAAAATTTGTCCTCGATATTTTTAAGACTCACATTTCAAATTCTTTTAAGCATAAAGTATAGTCTGCGTCACAAACTTTTAACCAATTAAGGGTTTTTGTATTGATATATATATACATAAAAGGTCCTTAAAATATTTTTCATGTCAGTCTGCACTGATATCACTTATTTAATTGTGAACTTGAGGAAGGGAGAGGCGACATGAAAAAAAAGAAAATGGGAGAGAATTTGGACTTTAAGCAGAATTTGCACACTAAAATTTTTATTTTTACAAAAACATTAAGGGCATCTAAATTTTCTTCTACATGAGCACTTTTAATGAGAAATGAAGGAGTACATCCAATACTTTAAGCGAAAGAAAAAAATTATCCTTTCTTAAGAAATCGTTAAACTTCATGTAACATAGAACATAATGCAGAAATAAAAACTGCCATCAATATCATGCTTTGTTCATTACAATGTGTTTCTAAAATGTGAAGAACCAAAGCACATCAAAACTTCAACATCTCAATCATCATTTCAAAATACACTACAAAAAACTAGAAACATGCGGCTGCTGTCAAATATTGCTAAGCACTAACGGGAAAAAAAAAAAAAAAAAACTAAAATTTTGAAGAAATTTATTTACTTAAAATAAATATTGAATTTACTCGATTCTCTACATGCGTGCGCATCTTTGGCGAATCTAAATCTCTTTCTTACACGATCCCAACATTAACTGCATATTCTGTAGGTATCCGTGCAATGAAGGTAATGGCCGCCTATCGTGACGCATAAGCGATTTATATTTAAGTCACGGAGATACCTCGGGATGAAATAGGTCCAGGGTCGTTTAGTGATGATAGGGTTTTTTTTCGGCAAAAGAGCATTTGATGAGATCCCTTGCTCTCAACTTACCAATCATCATGCTCATTTTTGTAACGTAACAAGCGATCGAATTTTTCTAAATTGGTATAATGATGGGAAACAAGTACATTTTGCTATTTGAGAAATGGCTCAGGGTACGCGTTAAACTTCAACGAATAGAACTGGGTTCTTAACTAGCAATACTTAGAGTTCTTTTCCACACTTAATTTATTCTTTATTCAGAACTATATGTTATGTATAGTAAATTTTTTTTCTATAAAATGAAAAATACATTACAATAAAAAAAAAAATCTGGTGTGTCACTCACCCGACTTTCTCTTACCCTGTATTTCAATACTATAAAGACATATTGCAGATTATAACGTAAGATCAATGAGGCAAGATAATAAAGTTGAATCTATTTTAAAAATAATTTAAAATAGGTTTAGGAACAGTTTTATTTGACAGACGAATCTGTGTGAGAGGAACTCCCCCCCCCCCCCATCAACCTCCTGTTCAATTATATTACACACATTTATAATTAAAAAAATAATGATAATTATATGCTGTCATTAGTAAAATATAAAAAAGCACCTCCATGAATTATGTTCAATTAAAAAGAACGTTTAGCTTAATTTTGAGTAGCCACGTATGTGTTATAAACTGTATAGACACCACATTGTGTACTTAAATATAATCTTATATTAAAAACACACAGCATAACATGAAATGCACTTCCAGCAATTTCTATCTATAATACCACTACATTCCAATTCTTTTGGGTAGACCTGTAAATGAAAGGTGCATGATTTCCATACCATACTTTACACGAAACATGCTTTTATGATTATAAAGACTATAAGTTCATTCCATTTTGATAAGCTCAGCCTATAGATGTTGCACTGAACTTACCAGAAATTTTACCCATAGACGTAATGTATTTGAATTCTCTTGGGTGGTCCTGTATACGAACCATTTGCTTGATCTCAATGAGTTGCTTTGTGTAGCATCACTATATGATACAGATTTAGAATAATGAGCTTAGACTTCCTGCTACTATTTGTTCTTGAGATATGCTGGTAACAGGCTCACACACACAGAGAGAGACACAGCCCAGGTAGCACATAACGTTGTTATAGCGTTGCAAATAAGTCTGAACAGTGAAAAATTGGTTACGTTATTTTATGTCCGTTGAAAAATAGTTTTTATTTCGCAATATTCTCACTGAACAATTTCGAATATTTATTCAGTAATAAAGAAAACCTATAACAAACGTTGTTTTAAGGTTGTACTTTTTCTGTTATTTTTTCGACGTTTTAAAATAGCTGTTTTATTAGTTTTTGTTTTCCTTTTTGATTCTAATAAAAAATATGTTTTTTCAACGAATTAATAGGTACTTTTTATAAGTCATTATTTCCGTCAAATGACGTTGAATCTCTTCAACTTGATATCGATACACGATTGTGAATTGGCAGGATGTGCGTGTTTTAATTTTCTTTAGAGTTTTAGAAGAAGGTGTGCTGCGAAAGAACTTGTAACATGATAAAGCTTTCAGCAAATTATATTAACAAATATAGTAGATGTTCTTCGGCTTTCGGAAACCGTAACTAACGAAGGAGTTTATATTGTACGCTTTCTCCCGTTCTACACGTGAAATCGCCAAGTATATTGTAGCAAACCTTAAAAGCGTCTTACGATACGACGCGTGCCATTTTGAAAGTGAATGTGATGTGAATGAAGATGAAGTTATCGCTTTCCTGTTAAAATGGTACGAAAGTTTTCTGTAAAACAATAATTAATTAAACGCAACTTAAAACTTTTTCATCGAAAGTGTAGTGAAAGGTAAATGACATTTTACGTAATTTCCAAAAAACTTGCTAGCTGGTAATTTCCTTAAAAGCTCAAAGTTATAATATCCTTTGGTTTTGGGTTTGTTTACCAGCTAGCATAATATTAAAAATAAATGAGTTCTCGTCTAATTGTGGATGCTGTATATTTATTTAAACAAGATTTTTCAAGGAATGAAGTGAGTGTTTCTTTTTCCCTTCTTTAAAAGAATGTTCCAAAACTTTTTTAACATATGAATTTTTTCTTTTTTAAATTATTAGCAATATTTTAGAAACGAAAATTCAATGGATATATAGAGCTAGCAATTTTTCTTGGATTTCAACGTTTATAAGACATAAGAAAAACCGTTGAAAACTGATATAAAAATCACGACAGTATTGCGATTCTGAACAACCATTTTACAACTGTTTTTTTTTTTTAAGTTATAAAAAAAACGACAGTATTGCGATTTCGTACAACCCTTTTACAACGGTTTTTTTTACGTTGTAAAATGTATTAAAACAACCGTTGAAAGATGAGGAAATCAACGAGACATATTTTCAGATTATTAACGTTACGGAAAAACGATCATTCAACGGAATGCATTGCCGTTTGTTCAACGTTGAAAATACCATACTGTGCTACCTGGGAGACCAACTGCTAAAAAACGTGTTTTTGGATACAGGGGACCTTAAAACGTGTAATTATAAAATAAACCCTTTTTCGAAAATTTGACCCAAAAACATTACTTTTTCTACCATTTACTTAGGTAACAGAAAGCAAAAAATATCAGAATTCCCAAAATTGTTCATTTAATAAATAATGTTGAAAATTTTAATGTTATTGAACTTATTGCCTTATATAATAACTTTATTTTCTATTCAGGTGCTTAAAATGGTACTTTTGATATTTTGCTGCTTTAGAAACTATTTGGTATACCCATTAAATTTCAACGGAATGGAACAGGGACTTTTAACGGGCTGTCCTCATAGTTCGTGTTTACAATTAATTTATTCTATAATAAACTTTTTTTTTCTATAAAATTAGAAGTTTGTTATAGTAAATGGAAAAATTATCTTAATTTCGAAAGACGTTCATCAAAAGAAAATAAATAAATAAATAAATAAATAAAGGTTCTAATGTTTCATAAGGCCTTCATTTTCTATTCGAGTTTTTAAAATTGTTGTAATGGTGAAACACAAACACTTTTTTCTATTTAAGAAACTGCTTCATATACTCGTTGAACTTTAATGGTATAAAATGTATTTTTTTTTTTTTTTTTTTTTTTTTTTAACTAGCAGTCAGATTTTTTAAAAACAATTTTTGTACTCTAAACACTTTATTTTATATATATTACATATTAAAAAATATATTATAGTAATTCCGATAGTAAGAACCAATGATTAAATAATACCATTGGTTCTGACACTTTACAGCATCTTTTCTTTCTATTCAAGTTTTTAAATTTGTTGAATGCTAAAACATAAACACATTTGCTGTTTCAGAAAATGTTCGATGCATCCGTTAAACTTTAATCGGAATGGGACAAGAGCAGTTTCAGAGCACTTTCTGTAGTTAATTTATTATATAGTATACTGTTATAAATAAAATCGTACATTTCACCGGACAAATGGCTCCAGTTACTTACAACCAATAATTTGATGCAATTTTTCACAATTTTAGTGGTGTTCTTACAGTAATAATCATCTCTGAAATGGTGAAACAACACCAAAATATTGATTGCGGCTAAAAATGCCTATTTAGTACCATTCTTTTGATGAAACGTTAAACTGTTACTTTTTAACAGTGTAACTGGCAGATTCTATTGTAAACTTTTTTCCCCCCCTGTGAAATGAAAAACATGTAATATAAAGATGAAAACTATCGTAATTTTGCATGATGTTCATTTAATAACACCGTAAGTTCTATTGCTTTTAATGCTTTCCCTTTCTATTACAGTTTTAAAAATTGTTGTAATAATACATTACAAACTTCTTTTTTTTTTTTTTTTTTTTTTTTGTGTGTGTGTGTGTTTAAGAAACAATCTGGTGTACTCGTTAAAGTCCAAATAAACATAACAGGACTTTTTAACTGGCAGTTCTCAGAGCTCTTTGCCACAATTAATTTATTCTGTACTATACTTTTTCTTTAACATAAAAAATGTGTTAAAGTAGACGGAAGTATAAGGAAGACTATCATAATTCGGAATGATGTTCATTGAATAATGCTATAGGCTCTAATGCCTTAATAATACCTTCCTTTCTATTCGAATTTTAAAAGTTTTTATGATGAAATACAAAAACGTTTTGCTGTTTAACAAAGAAAGGAGCGTGTTATAGATTTCTTTAGAAGGCAAGGGATGTAGAAATTTGCATTTCTAATACATTTATAAACAGAAAATACAAAATTTCCTTTGCATAGCAATTTAGAATTCTGGTGAAAATGTGCTCTAAATTCACCATTATTTATCACACCATGCTCTAATCAAAGCTATATCGAAAATTACTTTTATTAATATTTAATTTACACGGCTGTAGAGTAGTAGCGTGTTGTGCAAAGGACCCATGTTTAATTTCTGACTTAGTCCTTTTTCGTTCTTGTAAAAATGTACTGTCAAAATATATAGTTACTTGTAATTTAAAAGTTTTTCGGATTATTAAATATAAGAGAAAAATAATCTATATTTTGTATACAATGTATGGCAATGGGAATTTTTAAGATTGATTAAATAAAATTTACATATTTTATAAATTTTATAGATGTATAAAAAGAAAAGAAACAGAAATTACAACTTAACAAATTGAAGAAAAAATAATTTACGACTTGCGAAGTAAATGATATGCTTTGCAATTGCATGCTTCAAACATAGACCTATTATTACAGTGGATGGGACAATGGCAATCTTTTTATGTGGCAAAATCCATTCATAAAAGAATCACGTGGCAATAGGCACAGTAAGCCAAACTGACCGACGTTGACTATTTCTCGCCAAATTGTAAACTCTGCGTTCTCTTCCGCAGACTTTACTGCCTCTTCCATATTTTTGAAATTTCTTTTTAAAATTTATATTTTCCTTTAAAAGTTAGATTGTTTTGAATACAAAACATATTTTATCACAAGCAATGGTGGTTACACGTTCTGTAAAAATATTTTTAAATGATTAATTAAAGCTATTACCATGGTTTTTATATTTTCAGCTTTTTATTATTATTATTATTATTATCATTTGCACGTGACGTAAGCATCAGATTATAAATTTAAGCTATTAAAGCTAAAGAAAAAGTCGGCTTCATTACAAGTGACGAAAAATCACTTTTTAACTTGTAACTTTTAAGCAATTGAAGTTATCGAAAAAGTTTAAATACAAAAATTGTTCATTAGGGTAAGACGGTTATTCGTCTAAAGTTTTTTCCTATTTTCAATATTAAAGAAATTATGGGCAAATGAAAAATTCCACACACACACCCCACCCCCCACCCACCATTTCCACCCCCTTTGAGCTGGATACCCCATCTACGAACTCGACCGAGATCTTTACTGTCCTGACAACATATCCCCAGCTGATTAAATTTAAATAAAAATTACTCAAGTTATCGTGTTCACAACTTAACACGGGAAAAAGTGTTATTCATATATATATATATATATATATATATATTATGAAGAAATTTTCCAGAAGTCGTGTCATGAGAACCATTGCAATAGGTAGATCTCGTATAAGGAATCTACCTAAAACAACAATCGCATGTATTATCTAAAAAAAAAAAAAAGCAATATTGTTTTTATAATAATAATAATGATTGTGAATTACACTTATCCCTGGATGATTGTATTAAATAATAATAATAATAATAATAATAATAATAATAAAACTAGAACTGAAAAGCTGAAAATTAAGTATAGAGATCTTATCACTTGCTTCATCTTTAAATTAAAAAAAAACAATAATAATAATAAAAATAAATAATTACCAGAAAAAGTTAACCATTTGCCTACTATCAGCTAATTAATTTTTGCCATTCTTTTTTATACTCTCGTAATAAAGCAATACTCCATCCGCTGTAATAATAGGTTTATGACTTCAAATACTTTATTTCTGTACAGCTCTTCTGTGCGACGTTGATTCAACAAACTAACCAACCATGTACTTTATTTAAATTAAAAGAATAAAGAATAAAAGGGAAACACATGACTAAAACCTGGACTAGAAATCAAATTTGTAACGAATAGGAATCATTAAAAACTATACAGTGAAAGCAGAGACTGGTCATTAAAAGTAGTCTTCTGAAATAACAAACTGGTGGTAATTTGATTAAAAATAACAGGATTCAGTTTTCAGCTGTCTGGACATCTACAATGGTCATTACTCCATGTTCTGAAATAAAAGAAATTGATCTCATATTCTCAAAGAAATGAAAATTATACCAGAGGTTGTCAAACTGATCACTGCAAGCATTACTGTATAATTTTTTTTTAAGTCAATCGACATTTTAATTAAAACTACTTAAGATAAAATAAATTATTTAACCACATAAAAATCGAGAAACTCTAACTTCCTATTAGATTATTAATATTAATATTAATAATAATAATAAATTGCATATTACTTTAAAATCCAATGGTTTCTTACATGGCATTTAAAGTTTAATATTTTTGCTTTATCTTTAGAAATACTGCGCATAATAACATGTTGAATGATAATTATGTTTTTCAGATGTTAAACCCCTTGATACCCTTGGCCTCATTTGTCGATAATTTATAATTATAAATATAAATACTTTATAATTATAATTATAAATATAATTTTTATAATTATAAATACTATAATTATAAAACAACAAAAATTTGATAATACGTTATTCTGTACAGAATCGTTCAACAAGAAATATAAAGGCCTTATAGTTATGTTCTGATCTTTGAGTGCCTAATCCACATAAAATGAAGAATTCGCTCAAAAATAAAACTTAACGGCCCTCTTCACTTACCGTCGCCGGAAGCCCGAACCAATGTTATTCTATGGGGAAATTTTCTTTACAAATAACTTATTAACTAATACATATTTTTAAATTCTGTTTTCACATTCAGAAAATTCCCAACTGTTAAATTGACGGACTTTTTTAAAAATGTATTTTTTTTTATTTTTTTTTTATGTTTTATTTTGAAATTGCAAAATGAAAAAATTTCACGTATTGAAAATTCGTATTTTCCAGCTTCAAAATAAAATTTTAAAAATTTAAAAAATATATTTTTAAAAAAAAGGTCCGTCAATTTAACAGCTGGGAATTTTAAGAATGTGGAAACAGAATTTAAGAATATGTATTAGTAAATAAGTTATTTGTAAAGAAAAATTTCCCGTAGAATAACATTAGCTTCGGCTTCCGTCGGCGGTGAGTGAAGCGGGTCCTTAATTAATTTTTTTTCTCACTATAAAAAATTGTTTCTGAAGAAGTTAATGAAATTATTTTAATATTTTATCCCAATACCTTAAACAATCATGATTTGTAAATTTTGATAGTGATTTCTGTAGATAATTAGATATTTAAATATTAGATAATTAGATATTTACATCTTTGGATAACACGATGTTTCATAAATTTGGCCTACATACAATATCAAATGTTATAACACGAAGAATGCAGGTCTGAATGTAATATATTTCTCAGATGCATATTTCTTCACTATTTTTAATTCATGGCTCCGAATAATTTTTCTTTCTTTTCTTTTTTTTTTTTTTTTTTAAATGTAAATGAATGATATCAAATAAAACTGGTTTTACATAACGCATCAACAGATTTTGAAGGATAACAGACAGTTACAGAAAGATGCAGACGATAAGAATTGTGGATTAATATCTTCTTACTGTCTACCTTTCAAAAGTTTGTAGATTCGAACATGATTCGATGAGATCATCTGTTAATTCGCCCAAAAACTAATACATTTTAGCGTTGAACGACATTATGTAAAACTCGTGTGACAGAAAGAAAATGGAGAATGTAAATAAAAATAAATTACACGCTACTTTCTCTTATAGAAATTAAAACACTTTTGAAATTTTGGTGTTAGTTTGAACTAAAACTTGGCACTGAATTAGCTGTAACCACCCGATGGTTTAACCTAATACCACGATTTGGTAATTTTATGCTGAACAAATATTGAAATTATGATATAAATAAAAAAAAATTCGAAATTTGACCGAGACGGAGATTGAACTGAAGACTTTCTTGTCTCAAGACAAGCACTCTGGCACTGTGCTACCCTGTTAAAAAAAATGCAATTTTGCTGCCAGAAATTCTCTGTAATTTGAGAAAAAAGTCTTAAATTACGGAAAAATTACGTTGACAAAACGTATTTTTCTGTAATTACAGAGAATTTCTGACAGCAAAGTTGCATTTTTTTAACTATGTACGCTTTCTTGCTTGCTAATTCTGTGTGTGTATCGTTGATTTTGATAAAAGGGTCTAAATTTTCTAGTTCCTTATCCTGGCCCATAGGTGAGTTTCTGCACAAAATTTGCACTTTACCTATGTCTTCGACCACCCTCTTTAATTTAAGCTTGGTATGGTTTCAATAGTAATTTTACTGATTCATACATCCCCTATGAGTGGATACATGGTAGCTCAAAGTTTTAGTGCAACTTAAATTCAATCACAAGAAGTAGAAAACTTAAAAGGGGAGGTTAAACCATATTATGGTATTGCTTATAACTTTACTCCATATAATGGTTCAAGTTTTAACTGAAATTTTTCATAGTGTATAATAAGAATTAACACACACATCTTTGCTCTTTTTCATGCAATATTCTATTAATTTACATAAAAGTTGTAGTTCCTTTTATGTGAATAAACACGGTTGATTTTTAAAAATGTATCACGATAACAAATTTAAAAGGAATTAATCAGACTTGATTTTCTGCTGATTCCTTTTCATTTTAAAGTTCAAGCTCAATTTTCAAACAAAATACTGATCGTTATTTCAATAAAATAAATAAATAGAAAGAAAGTTTGTGAAGTTTAACATTCTGCGAATTTTGTAAGACTGACTTTCGAAATAATACAAAACGATGAAAAAAGCGAAATTATATTTGACAGAATTCTCTATTTCACAATCTTTTTCGATCTTTTAAAGTCAGCATTTGATTATTTATATGAAAATAATTCATATAAATAAGCAAATTAGACATAATAGGTTTTCCAAAACCTATCTTTAAAACAAATTTGAAATGAGGATAAGCAGACGAGATTTATTACTAGCATTATCGCATTTTTAAATTCTAAATAGCTATACAATTTTTATTTCTGATTCCTGATACTTATCATAATTACTGTGCTAATAAATAGCTTAGCAAATAACTGAGTTCTTTTAAAGTCAAATAGTGGATTATTTACATAAAAGTACTTCTTTTCATGTAAATAAACCGTATCAAACATTCTTTCTTTTGTATAGCACTTAAGCGCATGCTCAAGGATAACAATACGGATGTGTAGATAACTTGGTTTATTCACCTTTTTATGATTAATGTGAGTAACTGAACGTTCACCTGCAATTACTCCGTACAAATGGTCCCTCAAAGTATACTTCGGCTATTTAACTATTCAAATTCTGCAGTCTTTGATCCTGATTTCTATGGATCACTATCAAATTCGTTCGAAACTGGTTTATAATTTATATCAAAAGACCTTTTTTGTACAAATAGAAAGTTAAAATTTTTACGAAGACGAAAACAAAACTAAATAATATGTTACTTTCCCTTGCCGGAAACAAGACGGAAAATATCTCATTTCTTTTCTCTTTCTAATTCATAGTCTATCGTAAAGGTCAAGATGTATAACCGAATATTTATAACTCTTGTGTGGGTTTGATGGAAGTGAAATCATGCATTCTTCACCTTTCAGAGATGAATAATGATTTATTCTATTGGAAAACAGGTATAAATATTCCTGAAGCATCTAATGATATGAACAGAGGAGGTGGTTTCTTTTCTGGTGTGTTTTTATCTAAGAAGACGGGAAAAGTGTCGGAAATAAATAATAAATATCCATAATTTAGTAATTAATTTGTTCCTAATGTTGTTAAGTAACGTATTTTCTTCTCTGTATCTCCTTTAGATCTGTATCAGTATTACTTGATTTGAGTGAAGTAAAAGTTCTAGAATTATCTTCCTTTTCGAATATTTATTAGAATAAAATGTAACACATTCTGTTTATATAAACGTATAACTTCTTTTATAACAATTATATGTTTCTCGTTCCTTTTAACTTGGGTTATAGACAATGTTGCCAAATTTAGGAACTTTTTTATTCAATATCCACCACTAAATTTTAGCTGTAATGGTTGCCTAATCTAATCACTTCGATGGTTATTCGCCCATTATGTATATCCAATATCATTCCTCAAAATTATTGGTGATAATTAAATAAAAGAGCCCCTAAATTTGGCAACACCGATGATAGACCATCTCATGCACTTAATAAGTGCATGAGATGGTCTATAAGTATGGATAATAAGTAAGGATAGGATAATAAGTAAGGAAACTACTGAATAATAAATAACAAGATGGATAATGAGTAAGGAAAGGACTACAAGATGAATAAGTAAGGAAACTACTGATATGTCACGTTCTCTTACACATATATGGTACAGTAAATAACGTTTCAAGGTCAAATTTTCAGTACTGAATTTTTGCTATAATTGTATATTTCAAAGTCCACTAATTCGAAAATCAGGTTTGCAGCGATTAGTCTGTGACTTTCGGTTTCTATGTGCATATCTGAGTCTACTATCAAGCAGAAAGTTCAATTTTTTGATGTGTTTAGAAATTTCGGGAAGAGTGTTTCATATTGTATTAAGCAATTTTTTTTTTTTTTTTTACTGTGATATCTCTTGGGGTCACAGAAGCGGGAGAGCCATCCCCTTCGTAGAGGATCAAAATTGTGACAGCATGCCTCCGAACCAAACCTTAGAGGTGAGTTCTAGACCGTTGCTGATTACAGATACAGCAGCACTGGTTCTACGTAAAAACCCAACCAACCAACTTTACTGTGGTAATTCTAAGTACTGTCATGTGGTAAATTAAACACACATTTCATAGACAATATACTAAAAATTAGAATTACGAGTTACTTTCTCTTGCCGGAAACGAATGGTAAAAATCTCAACTATATCATTTCTTTTCTTTTCTTAATTCATAGTTTCATGTAAAGGTCAAGACGTATAATGCAATTTCTATAACGCTTGTGTGGGCTTGGAGAAATGAATGTTTGGATGTCGTTAAACTTTCCCAGTTATCATGCGTTCTTCTAGTTTCAGCAATGAATAATGACTTATTCTAATGGAAAACAGATATAAATCTTTCTGAAGCATTTAGGGATAGCAACAGTGGAGGTGGTTGCTTTTCTAATGTGTTTTTATTTAAGTAGACGGGGAAAGTTTCGGAAATGGATATTTAATATCTTTAACTAGCAATTAATTTGTTCTTGATGTTTTCATGTATTACATTTTCTTCTTTGTATTTCTCCCTTTAGATCTTTATCGATATTTCGTGATTTGTATGAAATAAAAGACGTAGAATAATGTTCTTTTCTCGTAATAATTATTAGGACAAAATATAAAACATTCTGCTAATGTATGCGTATAACTTTTTATAATAATAATTATATGTTTCTCGTTCTTATTAACTTATGTGATAGACCATCACATGCATTTAATATGCAAGACAGAACTAATAAGTACAAATTTCTTTTTACAATGGATTGAATATTTTATTAATAGAAATAACTTTTCTATAAATAAAACAAATTTATTTGAGTGGTTTAAAATAATTTGTAACGTGCATTTATGCATTTAAATTCAAAATTCAGTATTTCAGTATTATTAAATAAGATATTAAAAATATAATATTGCTAGTAAATCGATATCATCCAATCGATGCATGCAAATACTTTTTAACTTCATGAATAACTGATTTTTAAAATGTCTAAAGAACAGATTTATTATGTCACTGTATATTTCCTATCGTATTTTTAAGTAACCACTAACTGTCAGTTAAAAGCAAAAAATTTTAATATAATGTAATGAAGTTTTAGTTTAATTTAATACAATTAACTAATAGAATTTATAAGTTACATTTTATATTAACAGTGGTGTAAAATTCTAGTTAGTAAGAATTAATTGAACTTTAAACAGACATGTACTACAAACTGATTTTGTCAAATGTATCCGAAATTTTGAGATACTTCACTGCAAAAAATAAACCTGTAAAAGTACAGGAAAAATCTGGCAGCTGGGATGCCAGTATTTCTCCGTAAAATATACAGTTTAAAACCGCAAAATTGTATCACTGACATATATTTTACGTAGAAATCCTGTAAATTAAACAGGTTTTTTGTTAAAAGTACAGTTTTGTTCTGTATATTTGACGGAGAAATACTGACACCCCAGCTGCCAGATTTTTCCTGTAGTTTTAACAGATATTTTTTACAGTGTTGCCAGCTCTCCGTCAAATATACAGTTTAAAATCGCAAAATTGTATCACTGACATATATTTTACGTAGAAATCCTGTAAATCAAACAGGTTTTTTGTTAAAAGTACAGTTTTGTTCTGTATATTTGACGGAGAAATACTGGCACTCCAGCTGCCAGATTTTTCCTATACTTTTAACAAATATTTTTTACAGTGCTGTCAGCTGAAAATTGTTTATTTATTTATTCTTAAGTGAGAATCGCACTCCTTAAAAAAGTGGCCATCATTTTGATACCAATAAAAGTGATAAAACACTATTCTTATTCTCGAAAATGTGATATTTCTCACTTTTTGTGGAAAAGTAATGCTTAGTCAGTTTATCACAAAGAGTGAAGCGTCCTTTACCGCATATAAGTAACATTTGCGGCAGCAACTCGAACCCTTCTGTGGATAAAAACTCTAGATAATGACGTCATCGATTTACCATATTTCGATGTAATATGCATAGATATAGTAATAAGGCATAGATTGATCATCGAGGGGGAAAATATGATGTCTTTTCATTCGGAGAAAGATGGCCATTTTACCATGTAATAGCCGTCTTTCTCCGGGTGAATACACATGGACAATTTAGCATAGTTGCCAACATTTTAATTTATTCTGGAGCATTTTTAGCTCTGCCTTTATTTCGCACCATTTTATTTTTATGATATTTTTCTCCAATATATAACTACGATAAACTATGAAATATTACTCTTGAAAAAAAAAAAAGAAAGAAAGAAAAACGTGGTATGGAATAAAGGCGGAGCTAAAAATGCTCCAGAATAAATTCAAATGTTGACAACTCTGATTTAGAAATTAAAATTTATGAATAAT
Organism: Salticus scenicus; assembly: GCA_963930645.1. Taxonomy (NCBI): domain Eukaryota; kingdom Metazoa; phylum Arthropoda; class Arachnida; order Araneae; family Salticidae; genus Salticus; species Salticus scenicus. The sequence goes on from OZ005659.1 coordinate 102,000,027, forward strand.
TTATGTACTAAAGGTGAATTAAAAACTCCAGATACTCATTTTTCTTTCTTACTCTTTTTTTTTTTTTTTTTTTTTTAACTATATCTATTAACTTAACTGTTGATATTCAAAGTTAAACCTTTTTTGTATATAAATTGACGGGTTTTTGTATATAAATTGTAATTCCCAGCTGTTAAATTGACGGACCTTTTTTAAAAAATTATTTTTTTAAATTTTTTATATTTTATTTTAAAGCTGCAAAATACGAATTTTCAATATGTGAATTTTTTTTTACTTTCCGAACACTACAGTGAGGAAAGTATTGTAATCATGTCAAAAATCCGAATTGGAGATTTTGATGTTTCTATACGTTTCGAGGTCCCCTGAGTCCGTTTCCACTATTTTTGAGATGATGTATGTATGTGTGTGTGTATGTGTGTGTGTATGTTTGTGAGTGAACACGCTAGCGTCTAAATGCTTTGTTCGAACAAGCTGAAAGTTGGTACGTATATTGTAAGTCACCATAATACGAACCCTATAGATTTTGGTGAATCTTGCACTTATAGTTTTTTTACAGGAGCACAAAGAAAAATTCTTTATCATTACGGCCTATGGGACCAAAATCTTAAAAGTGCGATAGCATCTAAACGCCTTATTCAATTGAGCAAAAACTTTATACACATATTATAGGTCACAAATACTCAATCTGTATAGATTTTGGAGAATCTAGCGCTTATAGTTTTTTTTACAGAGACACAAAGAAAAATTCTTTATCATTATGGCCTATGGGGCCAAATTTTTAAAAGTGTGATAGCGTCTAAACGCCTTATTAATCTGAGCAAAACATTTGTACACATGTTATAGGTCACATTTGCACCAACTGTATAGATTTTGGTGAATCTAGCACTTACAGTTTTTTTACAGGGACACAAAGAAAAATTCTTTATCATTATGGCCTGTGAGACAAAATTTTTAAAAGTGCGACAGACTCTAAACGCCTTATTCAATTGAGCTGAAAATTTGTATGAATATTATAAATGACTGTTGCACTAACTATAAGCATTTTGGTGAATCTAGCATTTATAGATTTTTACAGGGACACAACGAAAAATTCTTTATCATTATGATCTAAAGGCTCAAAGTTCAGTAGCGTTAAATAAAATCTCGTGTGATATATGGAGAAAAATACTCAAACACTCTATTATGGTTTTCTCTCTTTTGTTTGTTTAGCAATTACTCTTTCTTTATTTTATCTACAAAACTGTTAGTTACTCAATGTTCGGAAAGTCGAGTGGAGTCACTCCAGATTTTTTTATTTTGCAATTTCAAAATAAAATATTAAAAATTAAAAAAAAAAAAATACATTTTAAAAAAAGGTCCGTCAGTTTAACAGTTGGAAATTTTCTGAATGTGAAAACAGAATTAAATATATGTATTAGTTAATAATTTATTTGTAAAGAAAATTTTCCCATAGAATAACATTGGCTCGGGCTTCCGGCGACGGTGAGTGAAGAGGACCGTTAAATAAGAAAACAGTATTTATTTCCCAATAATAGTAATGCAACTGATTAAAAATTATTTTTTTCATAAATTAGTCAACAATAACTTAGGGTAGGTGCACCAGTAACTCACACTTTAAGAGCAATATCTAAATTAACTAGCAATTGCTACTTACTAAAATTATCCTGGAAGAAGAAATTTCTTGTTTTAAAACTAGTATATTGTGGTCACCACAAGACTTTCTTTTATATTTTCCTATACAAATTCACTCAGTAACATAAAAAAAAGAAAAGAAAAAAAAATATTTTTTTTTTTTTTTTTTCGTTTTTTTTTTTTTTTTTTTTTTGTTAAAAGTAAAACAACATCGATAACTTTGTTTAAATTATCGCATATTTATAGTTTAACCATTAGTTTTAAAGCGAGACCTTTCGAAAGATACCCATCTTGAAATTTTACCCCCCCCCCCGGAGGGTAATTCCCCCGGGGGGGGGGGAAGAGATGCCCCAACATGCACAATTTTTTTCCCTAATTAACTACTACTATTATCAATAATTCATATTAATTTTACATTCACAGGTTAAGAATAATAACCTAAATACCAAATTTGGTTAAATTAAAAAAAAAAAAAAAAAAAAAAAGAAAAGAAAAGAAAAGAAAAAAGAAAAGAATTTTTTTTTTTTTTTTTTTTTTTTTTTTTTTTTTTGTTAAAAGTAAAAAAAACTCGATTACTTTGTTTTAAATTATCACAGATTTATAGTTCAACCAATCGTTTTAAAGGTACTGACGAGATCTTTCGATAGATACCCATCTTGAAAATTTACTCCCCTCGAGGCCAGGTGGGGTGGCGAGGCTCCTACACATACAACATTTTTTTCCCAGTTGACTATCTCTCTTATAAATAAATAATTCTTGTAAATTTCATAATGATTACTAAAAAATAATTCTCTTTATGCACATTTATACAAAATTTTGTCCTATATCACCATGTTACGAATTTAGAAAAGCGGGATGGCAACGCAACCTCTAAGAAAATTTTTACCAAAAGTTGATAGGCACAAATTTATGTCAAGGTGCAACTACATACCAATTTGTATGAAATTCTGTGCAGTAGTTCCTGAGATACAGTTGCCACAAAATTTTGTCACACACACACACACAGACAGACAGACAGACATTTTCTTAAAATGGTCAAATAGTGTTCTACAGCTTTCAAAACGTGTAAATCCATCAAAAACCCGAGGTCGAAAATTTTTACGAATCCAATACTTTCTTCTATTGAATATAGAAGAAAGTAAAAAAAAAAAAAAAAAAAAAAAACTAGTATGTTGTGGCCACCACAAGACGTTCTTCTACATTTTCCTATACAAATTTACTTAGTAACAATAAAAAAAAAAAAAAAAAAAAATTTTTTTTTTTTCGTTAAAAGTAAACAAAAATTGATAACTTTGTTTTAAATTATCACATATTTATAGTTCAGGCATTTGTTTTAAAGGTATTGACGACACCTTTCGAAAGATACCCATCTTGAAAATTTACCTCCCCCACCCTCCGGCGGGTACTTCCCCCCAGGTGGGGAAGCGATGCTCCCATATGCACAAATTTTTTTTTCCTAATTAACTACTACTATTATTAATAATTCATATTAATTTTACAATCACATGTTAAGAATAACTCTTATTATGTACATTTATACGAAATTTTGTCCTATACTGCCATGTTAAAACTTTAGAAAAAATACGATCACCACGCCACCTGTTAAGCGATTGATCCCGAAATCTAATCAGCCCCAGTTTATGTCAGGGGCCAACTAAATACCAAGTTTGGTTAAATTTAAAAAAATCCGTTTTTTTTTTCGTTAAAAGTAAAAAAGAAATTGATAACTTTGTTCAACCATTCGTTTTAAAGGTATTGATGAGACCTTTCGAAAGATACCCATCTTGAAAATTTACTCCCCTCGAGGGGGGACTTCCCCCCCCCCGGGGGTGGGGGGTGGCGAGGCTCCTACACATACAAAAAAATTTTCCCAGTTGACTATCTCTATTATAAATAATTATTGTAAATTTCATAATGATTACTAAAAAATAATTCTCTTTATGCACATTTATACAAAATTTTGTCCTATATCACCATGTTAAGTATTTAGAAAAAGCGGGATGGCAACGCAACCTGTAAAACATTTTTTACCAAAAAATGATAGGCACAAATTTATGTCAAGGGACAACTACATATCAATTTGTATGAAATTCTGTGCAGTAGTTTCTGAGATGCAGTTGACACAAAATTTTGTCACACACACACACACAGACTGATAGACAGACAGACAGACGGACGGACAGACAGACATTTTCTAAAAATGGTGAAATCGTGTTCTACAGCTCTCAAAACGTGTAAATCCATCTGTTGATTCATGGGAAGCGGTAAAGGCGCCAGCCGATGAGAAGTAGACAGTCATGTGACCAGAAAGAGAAAAAACTCATTCTTTTTCTTTTTTTTATTATTGATTCTGTTTCTCTCTCCGAACTATTCAAAAAACTGAAGTAACTTTATTCTTGAATTGACATTCTAATATTCAGGCTGCATTCGGACAGCCAAGTAATCCATTAATTGTTATATTATTAAAACATTAAGTATTCTTCTGTTTATTCTGTATAATTCATTCAAGGCATAAAAAAAATGCCTTTATACGTATTCTGAATGTTTAAACCTGTGCTAAAGTTTGTGAAAGATTCTGTTTTCATTCATAAAATTCTTAAAGAAAATCTTTGATTAAAATCAAGTATAGAAAGTAATCGGATTTCATCTTTATTGACTTGTATCTCCTAAATGTTTTTTCAACCGACCAGAGGAAATGCAGGAGAGAGGTGAGTTAGCTTTTCTTAATATTATGCATGCTGAAACTTATTTCGTTTTAGTAAAATGTTTTTTGATGCAGGTCAATTCTTTATGCATGAGTCTAGTTAGAATTTAATCAACATGTTTTTGGTCCGTACTAGAGCCGTAAGTTATCGATGGTAAAAAAAAAAATATATATATATATTTAATATGTATTTGATATTCTTATTCTTATTCGTAATCATTTATTCTTAAAATGATTTATTTTTGTTCTTGAATGTTTGTTCTGTAATTCGAAGGCCTATAGTTATGTGTATTTAAACTTATATATTCTAAAATGCCGAAATTATCTAAGCAAGTTTTATTATTTGAAAATTTATGTAAGGAAATCGATAGTTTTAGAGATAGAGTAAAGGGGTGTAGTAAAGATGAACAATCTAAGGTTAAATTATTAAAAACCAAAGTTCAATCGTACGATCATGAAATCGCGGAAATATTTAAAAATTTATCCGCTAAAGAGAATGAGGATTATATGGATATGTATTTGAGATATAAAGGAGTGGTTTTTGATTTACTGGTGGAGTTAGAGGACAAAACAGAAGTAAATGCGTGCGATTCAGATACTCACGCGGAAAATAAAGATGAGAAAAATGGTAAATCGTCGCTTATTAAATTACCTAAATTTGATCTTCCAAAATTTTTTGGTGAAACCGAAAATTGGATTTCTTTTAAAGAAATTTTTAATTCGACAATTCTACAAAATAATCAATTATCCAAAATTGAAAAATTGCAATATTTACATTCTTCAGTGCGCGGAAACGCAGCTAAATTAATTCGAGGATTCGCTCTAAAAGAGGAAAATTTAGATCAATGTTGGGAAATATTAAATGAAAGATATGAAAATAAGAGACAATTAGCATTGAGTCAAATTAACAAAATATTTTCTATGAAAATTGTAAAAGCAAACAATGCTAAAACTTTACTTGAGTTATTAGATACTTGCAATGAAGCCGTCAGAAATTTAAAAACTTTGGGTTTAGATTCTAATGCGTTAAGCGACTTAATTATAATAAAATTCATGATGGGGAAATTGGATGAATCGTTAAAACAGAGATGGGAATTAATGTTGGACAGTGATAAATTGCCTGATCTTGATCTTTTTAGGAAATTCGTTGAGCGCGAAGCGCGCGGTGTTGAAGAGATAAAATGTAAACAAGACGTAAAATTCACTAATTCGAAGAAATCAAACAACGTATTGAGTACAATTGTGAAAAAGGAAAATACGTGCATTCTTTGTAATGAGCGTCATGCGCTGTTTAAATGTCCGACATTTAATTCAAAACCGATTAAAGAAAGATGGAAATTTGTTGAGTTAAATAAGTTATGTCAAAATTGCTTACGCCAAAATCATAGGCTGGAGAATTGTAGAATAAACATCAATTGTAAAAATTGCGCTGAAAATCATCATACACTATTACATGTGTATGGTAGAAATTCAAATTCTGAAAGGGCGAATCATGTATCGCCAGATTTATCTGTTTCAAATAGTGCTCAGTTTTATTCTAGTAATGTTTTGTTATCTACAGCACTAATTAAGGTTAAATCAAATAACGGCAAATTTATGCATTGTAAAGCTTTGATAGATAATGCTAGTCAAAATTCATTAATTACTAAGGAATGTGCTAAGCGACTAAATTTGCCCTTACGGAGCACGTCGCATAGTATAATAGGGATTAATTGCGTTTTAGCAGAGACTGCTCTCAACGAAACAAAATTTAACTTCACTCCGCATTTTTCGTCGGAGTCATTTTCAGTCAGCGCTTTTATAGTTGATAGGGTTACCTCACCTCTCCCTAATTTCCAACTGCCGCAACATGATTGGCCACACATAAAAGGATTGCAACTAGCGGATCCAAATTATTATATCAGTGGTCCAATCGATATTCTTCTTGGGGCAGAAATAGTCGCCTCAATCTGCAATGGCAGTCCCATTCAAGGGCCAGCTGGAACTCCTACAGCATGTCCAACAAAATTGGGTTACCTCCTTTCAGGTCGTGTTGATAGCTTTCAATGTACAAATATCAGTCTAATATGTCATACCACTGTGGAGGATGATATCAATAACACATTAAAACAATTTTTTGATACAGAATCAATTCCAAATGTAGAATCAAAAAAGATAGAAAATGATCCTGTGGAAAATATTTATTTAACCACAACTAAAAGAAATAGTCAGGGAAGATATGTCGTTCATCTACCGTTTAAGCCAGATAAGGCACTAGGTGACAGTAAGTCAGGTGCTATTTCAAGATTTCTTTCCATTGAAAATAAAATTAAAAAGAACCCACAATTAAAGAGGGAGTATTCGAATTTCATGAACGAATATATAAATTTAGGTCATATGACAAAATTAAATCCAGCTGAAATTAATGAAACGCCACATTATTATTTACCGCATCATGCGGTGGTAAATGAAAACTCTGAAACAACAAAATTACGTGTAGTATTTGACGCCTCGTTTAAAACAACAAATAACAAATCTTTAAATGACATTTTATATATTGGTCCTAAACTACAGTCAAATATTTTTGACAATTTAATAAAATTTCGAGCCAACCCTGTAGCGTTCAGTGCAGACATAGCTAAAATGTATCGGCAAATCTTAATTGAAAGGAAACATAGAATCTACCAAAGAATTGTTTGGAGAGAATCTCCCAATGACCAATTATCCTTTTACGAATTGAATACTGTCACCTACGGAACAGCTTGTGCACCCTATTTAGCGTTACGCACCCTTAAGCAATTATGTGAGGATGAGGGACAAAATTTTCCATTGGCAGCAGAAATTGCCAAGGAGAATTTTTACATCGACGACTTATTGTCAGGGGCACAATCCCTTCAATTAGCAAAAGATAGAATAATGGAGCTGCAGGCTCTAATGCAAGCTGGAGGGTTTAAACTTAGGAAATGGGCTTGTAGCCATCCAGAAGCGCTCTCTGATATTCCAGAGGAAGATAAGGCTAATTCGGTCATTCATTTTTTTGAGGATAAAGAAAAAATAAATCAAAGAGTACTAGGAATGTTCTGGGATTTAAGTGAAGATACTCTTCAAGTTAGAACCTTAGCTGATCAACAAATTAATACGAAAAGACAGTTGCTATCCGTAATTGCGCAAATTTATGATCCCCTCGGAATTATTTCGCCATCTACTATTATCTTAAAAATCATTCTACAAAAATTGTGGAAGTTGCAATCAACGTGGGATGAGCCTATACCTCCAGATATTTTGCAAGAATGGAAAACTTTTTATAATGAAATTAATGAGTTTAAATCTATGTCTATTCCACGCTATGTAGGTTCAAATACTAAAGATTGTACAGTTGAACTGCATGGCTTTTGTGATGCCTCTCCGAGGGCATATGCGGCAGTCGCATATTTAAAGATCATAACAAACACGATTCAGGTATATCTAATTGCTGCTAAAACTAGAGTCGCACCCATAAAAGTACTCACTTTACCGAAATTAGAATTGTGTGGGGCTGTACTCGTAGCTGAGTTAATTTGCAATATTCAAAATCCCTTAAATTTACTCATTCGACATACTGGTATACTGACTCTTCTATTGTATTGAACTGGATAAATAACCCTTCAAACAAAGGAAATAGTTTCGTGGCCCATAGAGCTACCAAAATCAGAGCTCTTACTCAATTAGAATTTTGGAGACATATCCCAGGAAAAGAAAACCCGGCCGATTGTGCCACACGAGGATTGTCCCCGGCTAAGTTGAAAGCTAGAACTGAGTGGTGGGAAGGGCCAAAATGGCTCCATAGTTTTGAGCTACCACCAATGTGCACATTACATTCAGTTTCCGTTCAGAAACAAACTCATCAACATTCGACAGATTCAAGTTCTAAGCCTACACTTTCTAAGAACACTTTCATATCACATATCACAAAATACTCTGACTATCTAAAACTTTTAAGAATTCTAGCTTATGCTTTGAGATTTATCAATAAAATTAAAACCAAATCAAAGGAAAGTGGTCCTTTAAAGGCCATAGAGCTAAATCAAGCGGAAATGTGGCTTGTAAAAATTATTCAAAATGCAGAATTTAGTGATGAAATTGCCTTACTAAGGAAAGGCAAACTTTTAAAACCTTCACACCATCTATTCTGTCTTGATCCTTTTCTGGATGAAGCAGGCATTCTTCGTGTTGGAGGACGCCTGCGGAACCACCCATCCTTACGATTTCAAGAAAAACACCCCATATTACTTCCCAAAGCAAATCACGTTACTTCCTTGATAATAACATATTATCATAACTTAAGCTCCCATGCTGGTCCCAATTTAGTACTTTCACTCCTTAGAAACAAATTTTGGATTCCCCACGGACGCTCCACCGTAAAATCAGTATTAAGACAGTGTATACTCTGTTTTCGACTGTCAGCTAAGCCAATAATTCCAAAGATGGGGGATCTACCCTCAGAAAGAATCACACCCATTCGGCCATTTTCGAAGGTTGGTGTCGATTTCGCGGGACCAGTAATGACAAAATGTCAACATAAACGAAAAGCGACAACCTTTAAATCATATATTGCCCTTTTCATCTGTATGGCGACAAAGGCAGTGCATCTTGAATGTGTTTCAAATCTTTCTACAGAAGCCTTTCTCGCAGCCTTGAAACGCTTCATAGGTAGGCGTGGATACCCCTCTGACATATTTTCGGACAATGGCAGAAATTTTGTCGGAGCCCATTCTTACCTAAAACAGCTATTTTCTTTATTCAAAGAAGAAAAATTACAAAATTTTGCTTCCCAACACCAAATAACCTGGCACTTTATTCCCCCGTATGCTCCAAATTTTGGGGGACTCTGGGAAGCGTCGATAAAATTAGCCAAACATCATTTGGTAAAAATCACACAAGGAGCAATATTAACATTTGAGGAGCTTTCCACCCTTCTATGTCAAATAGAGGCTGTTATAAATTCACGGCCTCTAACACCATTGTCCAATGCTCCTAATGATATCGCAGCTTTAACACCAGGACATTTCTTGATTGGAACTGCATTATTAGAATTGCCAGAATTGCCATTAACAAACAATTCTCTTAGTCTTTCTTCTAGGTATAAGCTCTTGTTGCAGATGAAGGAAACGTTTTGGAAGAGGTGGAAAGCACAATACCTGCCAACATTGCTGCATAGATCCAAAAGAACCAACAACTACCGTCACAACTTTTCTCCAGGGGAACTCGTCATCCTGAAAAATAAAGTATCACCTCCACTCCATTGGGAGCTAGCACGAATCATCAAGTTGATTCACGGACCTGATGGAATCGCCAGGGTCCTCCAACTCAAGACCTCTTCTGCTGGAACTCTTATTCGACCGGTATCGCAGGTGATCCCTTTTCCAAGTATTTCGACTCCTGCTCCGGTGCCTTCCCGCCCCGCCCAGCCTGTTGATTCATGGGAAGCGGTAAAGGCGCCAGCCGATGAGAAGTAGACAGTCATGTGACCAGAAAGAGAAAAAACTCATTCTTTTTCTTTTTTTTATTATTGATTCTGTTTCTCTCTCCGAACTATTCAAAAAACTGAAGTAACTTTATTCTTGAATTGACATTCTAATATTCAGGCTGCATTCGGACAGCCAAGTAATCCATTAATTGTTATATTATTAAAACATTAAGTATTCTTCTGTTTATTCTGTATAATTCATTCAAGGCATAAAAAAAATGCCTTTATACGTATTCTGAATGTTTAAACCTGTGCTAAAGTTTGTGAAAGATTCTGTTTTCATTCATAAAATTCTTAAAGAAAATCTTTGATTAAAATCAAGTATAGAAAGTAATCGGATTTCATCTTTATTGACTTGTATCTCCTAAATGTTTTTTCAACCGACCAGAGGAAATGCAGGAGAGAGGTGAGTTAGCTTTTCTTAATATTATGCATGCTGAAACTTATTTCGTTTTAGTAAAATGTTTTTTGATGCAGGTCAATTCTTTATGCATGAGTCTAGTTAGAATTTAATCAACACCATCAAAAACCCGAGGTCAAAAATTTTTACGAATCCAATACTTTCTTCTATTGAATATAAAAGAAAGTAAAAAACTAAGCAATTAAATTTTCTATGTTTCGTTTTAATAATTAGTTAAAATATGTTTGCTACGAGACAACAAAAAGAAAAAAAAAAAAAAAAAACTCGTAACAGTATGCAAAGATTTTTCTTTTTCTTTTTCTTTCTTTTCTTTTTTTTTTTTTTTAATCTCTTTACTTGAATAATTTTTTTCTAAGCTACTTTAGAATTAACTGTGGTTATTTTTTTTTTTTCTTTTATTTTTTTTTTTGTGTGTGTGTTAGTGCGAATTTGTTCTCAAATGCAATTTCTGTTTTTAAAATAATAGCATTAGCAACTAGTCTAACTTCGCCCGCCTAATGGTCGATATTTCCAAATGAATGTGTTTTTACTTACTTATACAAAGTATAAGAAAGTATAGTAACACCGATTTGTGAAATGGATTTTATATCTCGCATGGCTCAAAAACAAATAATCGTAGAATGTTGCAAATTTATATTCATGTCTGTCTTGATGTCTAGTTGTACACCTGCAACTTTGGTCTTAATACGAGAGCCGGTTTTAGATATATCTACGATTTTTCGTGGCGTCTGTATGCAAGTATAAGTGTAATGTGTGTATCTGGCATAACTCCAAAACGATTGAACGTAGTACGTTGTAAATCGGTATATAGGTTTGTTATGACATCTAGTTGCGCACCTCTTTTTTTTTTTTTTTTTGGTATTACTGCTACTTTCCATTGTAGAGATATTTACGAAAATCATATTTATAATGCAAAGGGTTTGGTTATACAAAGGGTTTGGCCCATTATATATGACATACCATCACAGAGATTTCAAAACAAGTTAATGATAGAGCCTGTAATGATATTGGTATGAAGGTTGTCGACGTTTCTGCGTGGAGTTAAGTTATTTTTGAAGATATAAGCAGGTTCTAATTGTCAAATGCATTTTATTTAATTTATTATATCTTTCCTGCTTAACACTCGGGTGTTAAACAGGATACCCATCTTGAAAATTTACCTCCCCCACCCTCCGGCGGGTACTTCCCCCCAGGTGGGGAAGCGATGCTCCCATATGCACAAATTTTTTTTTCCTAATTAACTACTACTATTATTAATAATTCATATTAATTTTACAATCACAGGTTAAGAATAACTCTTATTATGTACATTTATACGAAATTTTGTCCTATATTGCCATGTTAAAACTTTAGAAAAAATACGATCACCACGCCACCTGTTAAGCGATTGATCCCGAAATCTAATCAGCCCCAGTTTATGTCAGGGGCCAACTAAATACCAAGTTTGGTTAAATTTAAAAAAATCCGTTTTTTTTTTCGTTAAAAGTAAAAAAGAAATTGATAACTTTGTTCAACTATTCGTTTTAAAGGTATTGACGAGACCTTTCGAAAGATACCCATCTTGAAAATTTACTCCCCTCGAGGGGGGACTTCCCCCCCCCCGGGGGTGGGGGGTGGCGAGGCTCCTACACATACAAAAAAATTTTCCCAGTTGACTATCTCTATTATAAATAATTATTGTAAATTTCATAATGATTACTAAAAAATAATTCTCTTTATGCACATTTATACAAAATTTTGTCCTATATCACCATGTTAAATATTTAGAAAAAGCGGGATGGCAACGCAACCTGTAAAACATTTTTTACCAAAAAATGATAGGCACAAATTTATGTCAAGGGGCAACTACATATCAATTTGTATGAAATTCTGTGCAGTAGTTTCTGAGATGCAGTTGACACAAAATTTTGTCACACACACACACACAGACTGATAGACAGACAGACAGACGGACGGACAGACAGACATTTTCTAAAAATGGTGAAATCGTGTTCTACAGCTCTCAAAACGTGTAAATCCATCAAAAGCCCGAGGTCAAAAATTTTTACGAATCCAATACTTTCTTCTATTGAATATAGAAGAAAGTAAAAAACTAAGCAATTAAATTTTCTATGTTTCGTTTTAATAATTAGTTAAAATATGTTTGCTACGAGACAACAAAAAGAAAAAAAAAAAAAAAAAAAAACTCGTAACGGTATGCAAAGATTTTTCTTTTTCTTTTTCTTTCTTTTCTTTTTTTTTTTTTTTTTAATCTCTTTACTTGAATAATTTTTTTCTAAGCTACTTTAGAATTAACTGTGGTTATTTTTTTTTTTTCTTTTTTTTTTTTTTTTGTGTGTGTTAGTGCGAATTTGTTCTCAAATGCAATTTCTGTTTTTAAAATAATAGCATTAGCAACTAGTCTAACTTCGCCCGCCTAATGGTCGATATTTCCAAATGAATGTGTTTTTACTTACTTATACAAAGTATAAGAAAGTATAGTAACACCGATTTGTGAAATGGATTTTATATCTCGCATGGCTCAAAAACAAATAATCGTAGAATGTTGCAAATTTATATTCATGTCTGTCTTGATGTCTAGTTGTACACCTGCAACTTTGGTCTTAATACGAGAGCCGGTTTCAGATATATCTACGATTTTTCGTGGCGTCTGTATGCAAGTATAAGTGTAATGTGTGTATCTGGCATAACTCCAAAACGATTGAACGTAGTACGTTGTAAATCGGTATATAGGTTTGTTATGACATCTAGTTGCGCACCTCTTTTTTTTTTTTTTTTGGTATTACTGCTACTTTCCATTGTAGAGATATTTACGAAAATCATATTTATAATGCAAAGGGTTTGGTTATACAAAGGGTTTGGCCCATTATATATGACATACCATCACAGAGATTTCAAAACAAGTTAATGATAGAGCCTGTAATGATATTGGTATGAAGGTTGTCGACGTTTCTGCGTGGAGTTAAGTTATTTTTGAAGACATAAGCAGGTTCTAATTGTCAAATGCATTTTATTTAATTTATTATATCTTTCCTGTTTAACACTCGGGTGAATTTAAATTATTTAACGTCAGTTTACATGATATTTTTTAATTAATGCAGAGCTGCCAACCTAATCCGGCAAATTGTTAGTACCGCCCATTTTTCTACACCACTTAATTTTTAGAGTAATTCTCTTCAGATATATTTACGATGAATTAAGAAAACAAATACTCTAAAAATTAAGTGGTGTAGAAAAATGGGCGGTACTAACAATTTGCCGGATTAGGTTGGCAGCTCTGTTAATGGCATCTTTTACATCTTAACACCTGTAAAAAAAACGTTTTAAAGTTCAGAAAGCTCTAAGAAATTACTTTCTTTATATTATTTTTAATATTATTAAATTACTTATTATTTGTTTTAATCATTTTAACTATTGGTTGAAAAGTGTTAATAACTTCGGTTTGTCTATCTGTATATTCGCGCTCTAACTCTCTTAAATATTCATCGAAATTCTTCAAACTGATATATGTTATTCGAGTTTACTATGGGATATTCCCTATTGAAAATTGACTGAATGCCTCTACTGGTTTGTGTACAGAAACAACCGAAAGTATTCCAAAGCATTGTTTTCTATGGGAGGTATTTCTATAAACCTTATTTTGATAACTTTACTTTGCACAAATCTTAATGAGATTGAAATATGTTATTCTAGTTCACTATCGAATATTTTCTATAGAAAATGGTGTAAATATCACCACTAGTTTGTGTACAGGGCCACCCCAAAGTATTCCAAAGCATACTGCGTTCTACACTGTAAATAGAAGCGTCTTAAATTCAGACAGAAGTGTGTCTGAAATGTCAATTCAGACACATAAATGTCTGAAACACTTACGCATGCAAAATTTCAGACGCATGTGCTGTCTTAAATTAAGACACGTAAGTGTCTTTTTTATAAATGAGCTCAGATAAGTGTCTGAATAAGGTCGATATGTCTGAAATTAAGTCATATAACATTTTAAGACACATAAAATTTCAGACATTTTACAATTTATGCACTTAAAAATTCAGACATTGCAATTTTCAGACACTTAGAAATTCAGACATTTGTAGTATTACTTAACAAATTATCCATATGGAATCTACTTTAAGCAGCATGCATATCCTGTTTTAACATTTTTTTAAACAAATAAATTTGACATTATTTTATGTAATATAAGTAGTTAATTTATTTAAAATACTTAGACACGGATCTTATTCTGTTAAAAATTAAAAAACAAAGTTAACTTTTATTTAAAATTCTCACATGTAATAAATCAAAAAAAATATTAAGATAAACGAAGCATGTAACTTGTAGCTAAGAAAGCGAATTCGTAGCTAAACAATCTTAAACAATTTGTGCATAATTGATTTTTTTTTTTCGCGTTTTAAAAATTATTTTATATTTCCCTACACTTCAAAATGTAAAAGAGCATTTTTTTTTTTTTTGTTTCATGTATATAGTTTGTTTTCTTGCAAATACCAGTTAAAAAAAAATTAAAAAAAAAAATATCGTTTAAAATCCATAGGCTACTATTTTTTCATATTTATTGCGCATTTTACAAAACAAAAAAACTCTAAACCGCTACACATGAAATTTAAGATAATATGTATTAAACTTTACTTCTTATGAACAGTTTTATTGCAAAGACATAAAACTTCAATTTGTTTTACGGATACTAGAATATATTTCGTTATACAAGCAGAGTATAGCATGAGCACTGATGGCTTGATTGGGAAGACACTCGACTTTGGATCCATTCGTTGTCAGTTCAATTCCCAACGGGGACTATTATTGTAAAAATTATTGATATATATATATTCTATGTTCTAGGAGATTCTAAAATCTATTTCTCACAGGTAAACAGTATAAAACGCATCTTTTTATTTATGAAAAATATTCACTTCAGACAGGATCAAAGATGGCGGAATTTCAGAGGTTTCGAGTGTGAAACGATGTGCCTTTTAAGACACTTTTTAGCATCTTAAAATTAAACACCAGTTTCAGACACAATTTTGTCTGAATTTCAGACACTTGTATTTACAGTGATGAGATGTATTTCTATAAATCAAATTTTAATAACTTCACTTTGTACAAATCTTAGTGAAATTGAAATATGTTATTTATATGTATAGAAGAATGCTTCCTATAGAATATAGTATGATTAGCATTAGATTTATTTTAGATTTACCGGACCACACAAAAATATTCAATTACATTAAGAGCTGTTATTGGAAGTTTACTAGAATTGCATTTTCGTTTACTTTAAATGTTTTTGACACTTTCTAACAATTTTTAAGTGCGAATATAATTTTAATTTGCATATTTGTCTGACCGACTGTCCAACTATCCGCCCCATGCGTCCGTAAACATTTTCAGAATTTTTAAAAAAGGATGTGTTATTCAAGTTCATTATGGAATGTTCCCTATTTAAAATAGCATTAATAGGTCCTGTACAACTGGTTTGTGTACAGGGACACCCCAAAAATGCTATTGCATTGCGTTTAAAAAGAGACATTTTTATAAGTCACATATAAATAGCTTTCTCTCTAAAAATGATAAAGAAATTGACATTCATTTTAACATACTAAAATAATGTTTTGTATAGATAACGATATGGTTAATCTTCAGATTTACAGGGCTACACTAAAATATTCAGATACATTAAGGGCTGCAATTAGAATTTAAGAGCTGCATTTTCTTTTGCATTAAGCATTTTTTTAAGGCTTTCCAACAATGCTTAAGAATGATTATGAGTTCAATTAGTCTATTTGTATGCCTTTCAGTCCTTTTGTCTGTTCGTTGTATGATAACGAAGGCAATGAACATTGAAAGATATACGATACATTAAGTATATACAGTTGGAAAGAGTTAATAAACAATGCGTGCTGCATGATTTTTCGTTCTTCTTTAGGTTTTCTTCTAATTTAGCTAAATGTTTTGAACATAATTCGATGGTTTATCGTGGGGCAGAAAAATAAAACCACTAAATCGCCAAATGCCGGTTTTAATAGTATTATATCTTTTCTTTTAAATTATTTTTTCTTCAACATGTAGGGACGGAGTCTGTACTTTTTGGAGGTGCTCTTTATCCCCAGGACATTCTCTAAATATCCTGAGAATGAAAGTACGTCCTACGGACACTCTGAGCACTACAGTAGGAGCTTTAATTCTCAGTGTGGGGGCATTTTGAGCTCTCTGTAAAGACATGGCAAAATTAGAGTTGGTAGATACAGAGAACTTGGTATCATAGCAGAATTGGGATATGCTAAGTATAGAAGCATAATATGTGGTTCCATTATTGAGAGGTAATATCGCCGCTTGCTATGCGTTGGTCTCTGATTCGATCCTGGCTGGTCAAACTGGACAATTTTATCTGATGAGTATTTTTTTTTTTTTTCTTTTTTTAACAATGTTATTTACAGAAAACAATTGCATACGAATATTTTCTGTTCCCTTTCCGAAAACTTTTGATCAAAATTCAGCAAAATTTCAACGAATTTCTTCAATAATATACGGATATTTTCTGGCGGCATTGCTGCCAGAAACTTCTTGTGTAATATAACAGGATTGATTTCTTTTACAGTGTATGGATTAACGCTTGTTGTCCATTTGCCGAAATTCCACTCTATTCGTGGGTAGGTAATAAATTCCTTTATTTTATTATTAATGTTGGAAGTAAATTGCTTACAACGAAGTTTCACGCTACCTTTATTAAAAGTAATTTTCAAAGCATTTGTACTGCATTCATTATGGCAATAAATGATGTTATTGTATAGATTAATTAACAATTCTTCACCCTGTAAGTAAAGAGACAACTTTAAGTGGCTGGACAGCAAAGCGGAGGGAATTTTCATATTAGAATTTTATATTAATCTTATCAGTCCTAAATGAAAAGGTAATGATAACATAAAATGATCTAACTGCACTTAGTTATTCATTTATTCACGTGACTTTCTCATTTTCAGAGGAGTTCTCCCATGGAATCCAATGACATTAAACCAGTGAAGAAAGAATCTTTCATTAGAACGTCATTAGGCCTCATCAAATATCCAAATATGAGAAAGAAAACGCTTGTTCTGCTAATAACATGGTAAGAGGAATTTAAGAATTCATTATTAGACGTTTCAACTATAATTTGTTGCATATATATTATTATTATTATTATGATTATTATTATTATTATTCAGATAAAATCGGGAAATTTAATAAAATTATTTCAGTGCTTGTGATTTGATCTCATAATTTAATAAAGATGTTTTAGTTCCTCATCATATTTATAGGTATTCGTGAAATTTTTTACCTCGATTTTTTTAAAACTTTTTTACACGTTTTGAGTTGTGAGGAATCCGAAAATAACAAAATTGATACGGTGTCCGTCTGCAGTGTGTCTGTTAGTTTGATAGTCTATGTATACATCATATCTCAAGAACAAATGGTAGAAGAGAGGTCGAACCAGTTTTAAAATGTTACTTATGACACTGGCAAAACCCGTATTGATTTGCAACATTCTAGTTTAAAAACTACGTAAGTTATTCGAAATTTACGATATTTTTTAACATGGTAGAATAGTGCAAAGGATGGGGGTTCATAAGGGAATTTTTCGATCCTGAAATCGATAAAGATATCAGGTTGATGACACGTATGTAATTTTTGCATTTAATTATTTTATAGCACATGTATTTTAAGTTTATATCAATATTATTTATACTATTCGAGTAATTGTTTGTTCCTAGAGGTTCAAAAATTCATAATTTTGTATTTTTGGCAAAAATTACCCCATTTTTAGAGACTTGGCCCACTTTTTTTTATATCAGTGCAAAGGAGCAGCCCTTTCTAATTTAAATACAGTGTGAAGTACACTATGACACAAACTGCGCATAAATATAAAGTTTACACTCCCCCCCCCAAAAAAAAAAATAATAATAATTAATTAATTAAAAGAAGAACACAACATTGATTACAATGAATGCATTGCGTAAGCTACTACTTCCGGGGCCGCCGCAAAGAAGAGATTAGTAATTTTCTATAAAACTTTAAAAAGTTTTAATAGTTTTCTAAACTTTAAATCATTTTTCACTATAAATTCTAATCACACCAATTTTTTCAGAATTTTATCTTTACAATAAGAAATAATACACTACATAATAAGAGAGTTTACTGTGTTTTTGTAACATTAATGTCAGAAGACTTAGTCCTACGAAGTCATTATGCTCAAACATATCAGAAATAATTAGAAACAAATCGAGAATACCTATGAAAAAAGTTTTTTAATGTTTATTTTTAATGTTAAGGTTATTTTCAAGGAAATTCAGAACAGACACCATTGTTAGTGATAGAAGAGTCATTTTAATCTAAGAGTCAATTTTAATCCTTTGCACTCGAGACCTTTTACGCTCCGGCTGACCAGTAGCATGAGATGATTTTCCGCATATTTGCTGAATTACTTACCATTATCATAAAATGATTTTACGCACAATTCAATGTTTAAAACTTTTCATTTCATCATTTTATTTAACTTTATACTTCTAAGAAGGACATTTGTTAACCATATCAAACATTACCTTATCAAATTAAGCGGTGACCGAGAGTCACCTCTCGAGTGCAAAGAGTTAATCATTGCCCCGCAAACGAAATTTATATGGATGAACATTGAACCAAATGTTGGATTCAAAGGGCTCATAAAGTCATAACTAGCCAACGGTTATAAATGGCCGTTGGCCGGATCCGAGTGTTAACAAACTATTTCCATATGCAGTGTTTCGTATTGGCAATTACATATTTGGTATTTATTATTTGTTATTCTTATACTTTACGAAAAGATTAGAAATGGGTCATTGTATGCAAATTTAACACAACATTAACTCTGGAAAAAGTAACTTTTTTTTTATGGTGGGTAACCTGCAGTTACCCAACAAATAAAATACCAACGAAGGGAACAAATAAAGTGTCGTTGGGCCAACCGACACTATTTTAACTAACCAAGTGCCAACCACGCGAACCAAATATCATGTGATGGGCCCAAAACTAAGGCCTGATTACCGCCTAGGCACAGTAGTCCTATAGGGACCCAGGTTTTAGGGGCCCTTAAATGACCCTGTATTTTTATTCTAAATTTTTTCTTAAAACTTATTCACTTTTCGTATTTAAACATTCAAATATTTTATATTAGAAATCTGTATTTTGTAAGTTTTCTTCAGCAGATCATAGAAGTGTAAAATTTTCTAGGCTATGATTTACATATTCAGTAATCAAATTGCATACGTATCTCCAAGTTTACGAATTCAAAAAATGTTTATTGAATGAAGATGAAAAAAGAAATTCACATGAACTGAAGTGATTAGAAAAGTTATTTCACATTATATACACATGCAAGGAAAAAAAATAATATATATATATATTCCTTATTTCAAATTCAAAAAAATATAATGGCATTTAACAACACACATAATTCCCAGGAGAATTGAACATATTTTTAATATTTACATAATAAATTGTTTAAAAAAGTATAATTGGGAGAAAAGGGGGTCCAAAAATAATGCTTTGCCTAGAAATTAGTCATAATTGGGCCCTGCCAATGATTCATCTTTGTAGGGTGTTGTATCATCAAGGCCCTATAAAACACTATTCCAAGAAAAGTTTGTTTCTCAATTATTCATAGCCATCACCTTTCCAAAATTATCCAGAGCAGGATTTACACAAATATTTTTGTTCAATATTATTGACCCCTTCGCGACCAACGTCCCATATGCGTGACGCAGTGATTCAACTCCGCCCTGCCTTTAAGGCGTTCCTCGAAATCACTATATTATTTCAAAAATAGTATTCTGTGTATTCGCACTTAACGGGTTAAAAACCCTTTAAAGGGTGTAGGCGATTTACCGCATCGACTGCTTTAAAAAATTAAAATATGTTTAAATGATTTTAACATGAATGTGTAAAGATCTTTAGTTAAAAACAGTAAAGGTGTTAGATGGTTGGTTGGTCGTTGGGCTTAAAGTCTATTGACTACACTGGGGTTCTAGTCCTACAGGTGGAGTGCCCCCCCCCCCTCCCCCACCGTGGGAGTAATGTGTCAGAGGAACACCAAAAAGTGGGGCTTACTATTTAAAATCAGAACATTTGCGTCCGCGAAAGAGTAAATCTAAATAGTAAATTTAGAAAACATGTTCTATGTACACTAAGCGACAAAAAAAAAAAAAAAAAAAGCCCTACTTGGATATTTTCCTTTTCACCTTCTACAACCGCTAATTTTATTGTTTAAAAAGTAAATTTTTGAACAGATTTTATTATGTTGTCCTCCACATACACTTTAGCATTGAGTCCAGTGTTAAAAACAAAATGCAATTGTCAGGAAAATTGTAATTTTAGAAATTATTTCAAAAATGGTAAGAATAAGGCAATTAACGATGCCACAAAAAGTATTAATTTTTTAATGAAAATCAAAAAATATTTAAATACGTGAGATGGTAAAATAATTAAATGTTAACGAAATATTGATAAAATGGTTTTTAGCAAGATTTAAAATTTTTTGGCCGTTTAAACTGGAAATTCGGCTTTAGGCGGCCATGTTGCTCATCCAAGCGAGATGACGGTAAGTTAAAAATCCATTGCTTTAAAAATCGGTTTGTATTACATTTAGAACATAAAAGAGATTCAGAAAAAGTGGTTGGCAACATAATTTCTTTAACTACCGCACAGCAACTATTAAACAAAGCAGGTTTAAATGACAGAAAATTTGAAAAAAATCCATTCTTAGTAAAAATAATTAGGAAAGCAAGACATCAGATGGCTAAAAAAATTAGAAAATGATTAGTTAATTATTGGGCTGAACTGGTTCTCTCTGATGAGTCAAGTTTAACTTATTTTGAGCTAAAGAAAACAAGCAGATCTGACAACGAAAATAAGACCGACTTAATGAAAATCGCACTTTTAAAATGGTAACACATTCTCCGTACATTATGGTACGGAGGTGCATAACTTTTCTAACAGTCGGGCAAATTTTTATGCTCAAGGGATCAATTAACTCGAAATAAAACACAGCCTTTATAAAAGTGGTGCCTGACCGACTATTTTGGGGTTATCTTGGACATTTCTGCAAACAACATTTCAAGATTATAATGCACCTAATTAAGCGGCGTCTGTGGTAAGTTTATTCACTTCAAATTGAAAAAATTTCCTATCCATTCCCATGAGAACCTATAATTCTGTAAGTAATCATATCTTTTTTCACTTTAAGTTAAATCCCACAAAAGATATAGTAGAATTTCATCTTTACCAGACATGGAAATAATCCTAATCGCAATCCACTCGAAAATGTTTCGTCTATAAAAAGGCATGGAAGGGGGGAGAGGATTCGAAATTTGCAGCCTACAACTCTGCCAGAACTTGAAAAAATTATTTGTGATATTTGGTACATTGAAATTTCTGAGATTTATATTAAAACACTGTATGATACTATGCCATTGTGCATTAAAGCAGTAATTCCATATAAAGGTGGAATTAACCCAATACAGAATACATATTTTTAATAAAAAGTTGCTTAGATCTAACAAATAAATAGTTTTATTTCATATATTAAAATATAGCTTGTTTATTTCATATAATAAATCATAATAGAATACAGAGTGTACTGCTATTGCATTATGTTTAAAACGAAAGTTTTATGCAGATTCTTATAAAGTACTTCGTAGAGAGTAATAAAGCGAATTATTATATCGAAAATGTACATAGGTATCATTTCATCCCTTTGATATTATGCAAACAAAACAGTTTTATTTGTTTCAACCCTTAATTTTAAAGTTATTACAAATAAAAAAGGTATAAGTCATTTTTTTCTGCAGTGCGGCTTTTTTTTTTTTTTTTTTTTTTTTTTTTGTCGCTTAGTGTAGAGTTTGAGTAGTAGGTAAGTACTTTGACCTGCCATCTTCCAAACATAGCAGGGTGTAAAACATAATGGGGAAGTATATAATGACATAATATTGCGACAAATAGGGAAGGGGGGGAAAACAAATGCTTTAAAAATACAACAATCTGTATTAATAAAATCAGACTTCTGTCTGTAAATTTCTCAGAATCAAAAAACTTCGCGATATCTTCAAGTTTCACACATCGTGAAAGCCAAAAATGACTTTAAAAAAGTTTCTGTGTGCGTGTTCGTTGTGTCTGTATGTCTGTAACGCTATTTTTGTCCAGGTATCGCGTGAGAACGGCTGGGCGAAATTCAACTGCACTTGGCAAGAATTTAGGTCTTTACCTAACTTAAAATTATATCTAGTAACTTTTGCGAAATTCCTATCTGTTCTCCGCCTGAGGAGTGGGGATGGGGGGGGGGCAGAAGACATAAACACGTTTGGAAGCATAACTCGGCTCCAAATTACTTCAGGGTAAAGAAATTGCACATGGCGAGACCAGAATTGAGTACAAATAAAACACTATCTGAGATTTAGGAATTTTCGATTTTTAAGGGGAGATATGGGGAAAATCTATTTTTTGTGGGAAATTTCCTCAAATTCCAGATTTTTGAGTAGAACTCTATCAAAAACGGAGCAAAGATATTGAAAATAGCCATGCACCTTCTTTAGGATATTTCCAAAAACACATTTTCAGTTTGTCCTGGGAAATCTATGGGAGCTGCGGTCACGAGTTTTGGTGCTTGGATTGTTTATATGTATCCGACACCTAAAGTAACGGGATTAATCAAATTCCCCCCTTACCCCTGGTATGCAGGACGCAAAAAAAGTTTGTAAACATAATTCGGCCCCAAATTACTTAACGTTGAAAAAATTGCACGTGAGAAGACTAGACTTGACTATAAATAAAACATTATGTGCAATTTTGGAATTTTTGATTCTTAATGAAATGAGGGGGAAAATCGTTTTTCAGTGGGAAATTTCGTAATTTCCAAGTTTTTTAGTGGAGCTCTATTAAAAATGGCACAAAGATATCGAAACAGCCGTGTATCTTCTTTAGAATATTTCCAAAAACCCATTTTCACCAAATCACCCATTTGTGATTCTCGATTTTGGGGAGGGGGCGGGGACGTTACGATGGACAAATTCGAGACCACCCTTTTAACGCTAAATCTGTCTTGGGAAATTTGTGAGATCTCTGGTCACGAAATCTGGTGCGTAAGTTGTTTGATATGTATTCGACACTATTGTAGCGGAATTTTACGAAATTTTCCTCCTTACTCCCCTTGGGGTTAAGGGGCAATAAATGCGTTTCGAAGCGCAACCCTGCTCCAAATTATCTCATTAAAATTGATTTGTGTGTGTAGATTGGTTATGTGCACTCAACACACACTATAGACTGATTTTGTAAAATTTGACATTCCCTCATCTTTTTTTTTTTTTTTTTTTTTTTTTTTTTGCGGAGGGGGAGGGGGAACACACACGTTTTCGAGAGTAACTCTGCTTCAAATTATATCAGGAAAGATATTTTTTGGCATGAATTGACTATTCCTACCCAATACTCACATTATAAAGAAATTTTGAAATTACTTTCGACACCAAGGAAGGGTAGGGGGAGGGGGGCAAAAAACACTTTTTCAAGTTTAAATCTGCTCCAAATTATCTCAGAAAGGAGTTTTTTTTTTTTTTATGTGTGGGTCAATTATACGTATTCAACACGTAGTATAAAGAGATTTTACAAAATTAAACCTCCTTCCCACCCTTTAAGAGTGGGTGGGCCGAAAACACGTTTTCAAACATAACTCAGTTCCAAATTATCCCACGAAAGCGACTTTTTCATATGTCGATTGGTTACGTGTAGACAACACGCTCTCTAAAGGGATTTTGCGAAATTAGCCTCCCCTCTTGGGACGGACGAGGTAAAAAACACGTTTTCACGTTTGAATTTCCTTCAGATTATCTTAGAATGACGAATTTTTGTGTCTAGGTGAGGTGTTGATTAAATATACGCATTATGCACTTTGGTGGGATTTTGCGAAACTGAAAACATTCTCGCTGAGGAAGGGGAAGTAAAAAGCGGGTAAGTTGCTGCCGAAGGTAGTGGGGACCCAGATAACTCATGTTGCGAGTGGGAAAACCTCTATTGAACATAGTGGTAATTTTAGCTTAGATTTCAACTGAGTTCAGTGATTATTTATTTATTTATTTGAGAATTTATCACTAATGACATGAATTTTTGAGAACTCATTTAAATATACAGTCGCCAGAAAAAGTATCCGAGTACTAGCAAAAATCCCTATGTAAAAGAAGTACACTTAATACTGTTTTATTAAATAAATCCTTGTCGAATCATGTTCTTAGACTGACTAAGAACAGGATTCGACAAGGATTTATTTAACAAAACTGCATTAAGTATTCTTTTTTTACATAGGAGTTTTTGCTAGTGCTCGGATACTTTTGCTGCCAACTGTAATGTCCAGCGAAGCGGGCAAAATCTGCTAGTAATGATAAATGAAACAGCAGACATTTTTGAGCTCATAAAAAAAGAGGAAACATTTTTTAATAAAATGAAAGTTTGAATACAGCTTTATAAATCTGTTTTAAAGTTTAGGGAAAAACAGAATATTTTTGCATTCTCAGAAAAAAAAAAAAAAAATATTTTACATATTTCGTTTATTTGTTTATTTATTTGTTAACTAGCCTGTTTTCGCTCGCTTAGTGGTCGATATTTCTAAATGAACCTACTTTTAGATTTGCCCCGTTCGCCAAATCAAAATCAGTGGCCAATTCTTGTAATAATAATAATAAGATTATTTAAAATTTACTGTATTTTTTTATAAATCAGAATAATGGAATTCGAGTAATGGAATGTAATTTAAAATCAATTATTTATGAAAATTAACTTCAGGGCAAATTCGCATCAAAATCGTCGATAGTTTATTTGACGAAGGGATAATAAGTTAAATACCTCAAATTAATTATTATTTTTTATTTTACCTGAATTCGATCTTAATAACAGAAAAATACTATATATCTATATATATTTCTATTTCAATTTATTATCATTTACATTATTTTTAACATTATTAATATTAAATTATTTATTATTATCATTTTACTATTTATTTTTTTTTTGTACGTTTTCCTCATATTAAGCGAAATGTTTTGATCATAATTTAAAGTTTATAGCGGTGGCTGAGAAAGAAAACCGCCAATTATCGATCCTTACATAAAATTCGATATATTCTTTTAAAATATCCTTTATTCTTATTTTGTTTCAAATTACAGGTAAAATTTATTATTATTATTATTATTTTAATTTATACAATCTTTCTTTTATTCATTCATTCAAACCAAGGATAAAAATTTATTTTCTTTATTTCAATACATTTTTGTAGCTATAACATTACTATACATATTAACTTCTACGTATAAAAAAAAATTTCCCAGTTGACTAGCACTATTATAAATCATCCTGTTTAATTTCATAATGATTATTAATATATATATACATATATATATCTTTATGCACATTTGCACGAAATTTTGTCCTATACCGCCTTGTTAAAAATTTAGAAAATGCGGGATGGCAACGCTACTTCTCGGACAATTTTCACCAAAAGTTGATATGCACTAATTTATATCAGAATGCATCTTCCTATCAAATTTTACGAAATTCTGTGCAGTAGTTCCTGAGATACAGTTACCACAAAATTTTACCTCACACAGACAGACAGACGGACAGACAGACATTTTCTAAAAATGGCCAAATCGTGTTCCATAAATCACAAAACGTGTAAATCAACCGAAAACCCGCGGTCGAAAATGTTTACGAATCGAATATTTTCTTCTATTGAATATAGAAGAAAGTAATAAATAATATTAGGTTGAAACTTCGTGCTGAATAATGATAATTTAATAAACATTTTAATGATGAAAATGATTCATAGTACTCAGTTTAGTAATAAATAAAGCATGATGGTGGCAGAATAATAATCAGTTTCTGGAGTGAAATAACAGGAATAGGCATGTAGACAAACAGGTTGCTTTCTGAAATATCAGTACCCAAACTTAATTATGTATTCAAAAGCAGAATTAAAGAAATGCTTTTACATCAGGTTTATTGTTTCATTTTCTGTCAATTTGCAGTTCAAATATTAGGAAGAATTTTACTTCCATACGTGAATGACCAGCTAAAATGTTCATTGTAAAATAACGCTGATAAATATAAGCCGTAAAAGAAATATACATAGCAATTTAAAACTAGTTAGTCCTGGTGGGCTCTGCTCATCATATACTCGTTCTCAAAAATTTCGCGTATTGGCGAAGTATTTTAACCCTTGATTTACCACATTGTATAAAATAATAATAATAGTAAATAATATGCATATATATACAGTCGGTAACAAAAGTGTCCGAACACTAGCAAAAATTCCTATGTAAAAAAGGTACACTTCATACGGTTTTGTTAAATAAATCCTTATCGAATCATATTCTTAGACTGAATAAGAACAGGATTCGATAAGGATTTATTTAACAAAACCGCATGCAGTGTACCTTTTTTACATAGGAATTTTTGCTAGTGTTCGGACACTTTTGTTACCGACTGTATAGGTAACGACACCAGTGCTCGTCACTCTTAAGGCCTTATTTTTAAAATATTTGTTTTTTTCGCGTGGTATTCGTGTGGTATTCATGTATCAATATTATACTTTGGTCTATTTTTTTTCTCTGATTCTTCTAGTTGTTGTTAGACACTTTCAGTTTTTCAATACATTAAGCCAATTTAAAAAAATAAAATAAAAATTAAACCTATAAAAATGCACCAGTGCTCGTCACTTGAAAACTGCGTTTCACCAGTAGTCGTCAGGTGTTTGCACTAGTGGTCGTCATGTAAATAAAACGCAACAATTTGCTCAATAATTTGATTTTAACTGCGCTTTTAGAAAATTAAATGAAACAGAATATCTTGGGAACATATTTAGAACTCAAATCCATTCTTAGGGTTTAAAACATAAAACATTAAATGGTAAAATTCAAAATATTGTGAATAAAACAAATTCATATGTGAAATAATTTGAAAATTCTTTGCTTTTAAGAAAAGTTCTCAAAATTTTATTCGTTCTCAAAAATATCTTTACTTAAAGCAGAGGGTAAGTAGCAGGAGAGGGGGTAATGATCTCGTTTTTAAGAGTGATTTTGTTCCAAATTATTGCAGTAAGATTGATTTTACCATGCTTTTTATTAACTCGTATTCTTGTTTGTTTGTCCAGTACAAATCTTACAATTGATTTTTAACTAACTTCTCGACTACATAGACATTTGAAACTTTGAGAACAGTTCAGAACACGATGAAAATGCATTTTTTAAATACTTTTAGCCAACTGTTCGGAGTCTCTGCAGCCTTCGGCAGCGTTATCAGTACAAATCTTGCAATCGATTTTTAACTAACTTCCCGACTAGCTAGACATTTGAAACTTTCAGAAAAGCTCAGAAGACGGTAACAATGGATTTTTAAAAATTTTAACCAATTATTTCGGGTTACTGCTGCCTTCGGCAGCGTTTATATGGTTCAACAGAAAATTTATTTAACTTTTTTCCCGACTAGCTAAACATTTAAAACTTTCAGAATAGCTCAAAACTCGGTGACAATGCATTTTTTAAATACTTTTAGCAAACTGTTTCGGGTCCCCGCTGCCTTTGGTAGTGTTCATATGGTTCAACAGAAAATTTATTTAACTAACTTCTCGACTAGCTAGACATTTGAAACTTTTAGAATAGTTCAAAACATGATAACAATGCATTTTTTAATACTTTTAGCCAATTGTTTCAGGTCCTCGCTGCCATCAATAGCATTTATATGATTCAACAGAAAATTTTAAAACACGGAATATAAAAAAATCTTTTTATATTGAAATTATTTTTTTTAACCGTATGGGTTAATTATGCGTATCTAATACACACTATAAAGGAATTTTGAGGAATCCTTCACTTCTCCTTCCTCTTTAAGTGTGGGGTGGATGCAAAAGCACGTTTTCAAGAGTAATTATTCTCCGAATTACATCAGGAAAGCAATTTTTTGATGCGTTTATTGGTTATGCGTACCCAAATATACTGTAAAGGAATTTTGCGTAATTCTTTCCGACCAAGTTTTGAGAAAGGGGGGCAAAAACATATTTCTACGCATAACTCTGCTCTAAATAAACTTACAACGGTGATTTCTGATGTGTGAGTTGGTCATATGCATCCAACACCTAGTTTAAAGAGATTTTGAGGAGATCTTTCTTCTATGTGAGGGTGGCAAATGATATATATATATATATATGTTTTCAAGCTTAACTCGGCTGCAAATTATTTCCGGGAGGGGATTTTTTTTTATGCGTTGGTTGGTTGTTTGTACCCAACACGCATTATAAGGCAATTTTGAAAAATTACCCCTCCCCTCTTCCCTCGGGCGGACGGACAAAAAACACGTTTTTAACCTTAGCTCTACTCCAAATTAACTCAGAAAAGCAAGTTTTGATGTGTGAGTATTGGTTAAAAGTACGCAATATGTAATTTGATAATATTTTGTTAATTCTAAATTTACCCGTGGGAGAGAGAGGGGGGGGGATAAAAAGCGGTTAAGTCTAAGCCGAAGGCAGTAGAAGCCAATCATATTGCGGGACGGAAAGCTATTACAGATGCCAGCGGCAACATTAACTGTAGTTTCGACTGATTTCAAAGTGATTTTTTTTTTTTTTTTTTTTTTGATAATGATATGGATTTTTTTCCTATTTTATTTAAATATGGGGACCAGCGAAGGTGGCAAAACTTGCTAGTATTATTCTACACATCAAGCTAATGTTATCAAATATTATGGATCTGTATCTTACAATTTTAATTATTTAAGAACAACAGTCAACAGGGTAATTTTGATCAACATTTTAACTATTTGTTTATCTTACATAATTAATATAATGTATAAACAGAAAACTTGTTTAAGAAATGTTATTAATGTTTAATATTTTCTATATAAATTTTTATTCACCTGCATCTGACATAACAAAAAAGCCTTAAAATAATTTTGAACCGACTCACAGTCATGCTAACTATGAAATTAAGCCTTTGTATTTTATCATTTTCGAAATATATATGAATTAAAATTAAATTATCACGGTCAGTGAAAAACTTACATAAAATGCATAAAAAAGTGCTTAAATGGTACTTATAGTTTATAACTAATTAGTATGAAGCAACTTTAAAACATCACTTAAATACATCTTCGCAAAAGCATGACATCATAAAAATTTAAAATACATTAGACAGAAGTATGGAGTAATCATGTCTGTTTTTCTAAAATATATAACAGAAAACTAGAAAAGCTCTTTATAACTAAATATGTTTATGTGACATTGTTTAATTTTTCCAGCAAAATAATATGGAAAATTTTAGGTGGTTTAAAGTCAGTCATAGTGAATTAAAGGTACCATGACTGATTTTATTTAAACAAGCTATACAAAAGTTACAAGTGCAATAAAGTTCACGTTCTTGAGGTTAAAATGCATTTGTTTACATTTACGAATACCTCTGACGACTACTGGTGCCGATAGTCCAATTAAAGTAAAAATTATACCATCATAATTCTAAACGAAAATATAGTATTTTTCATCAAAAAAGTTACCGTTATTAAAAATGTTAAAATACCAATGTTTGTCAGGGGTGACGAGCACTGGTAAAACGTGCAAAATATGCACCAGTAGTCGTCATACCTTAAAAACCTTTATATTATGTCAAATTTTAAAAAGTTGCACATAAATCGTATTCTGCATTTCATAAACATTACATACAATGCTTTATGAACAATGTCAAATGCAGCAAACAACAACATATATCAAGAAATGCATATCTATTCCCTTAATCATTTGCTTTACGTTGACTCAATCCAATTGTGATTTAGCGTATACTTCCATTATTTTGCTTTTCCCTACTCTTAACCAATAGTTGAAATCAAACTTTTTGTGCTAAAAGAAGCAGAAGGCTTTGGATAATCTTGTGCGGTTAGATTCAAATTCGTACATGTTATAAAACTGTTATTTTAACACTTCTTTTAAGAGGGTGACGACTACTGGCGCAGATTTTAGGGGTGACGAGCACTGGTGTCTTTACCTTATATATATAAATTTCAAATATATTTTTACTTTCCGAACACTATAGTGAGGAAAGTATTGTGATCATGTCAAAAATCCCAATTTGAGATTTTGATCTTTCTATATGTTTTGAGGTTCCCTGAGTCCGTTTTCATTATTTTTATGATGATGTATGTATGTGTGTGTGTGTGTGTGAGTGATCACTCTAGCGTCTAAACGCTTTGCTCGAATGAGCTGAAAGTTGGTACTATGTTGTAAGTCACCATAGCACGAACCCTATTGATTTTGGTGAATCTAGCACTTATAGTTTCTTTACAGGGACACCAAGAAAAGTTCTTTATCATTATGGCCTATGGGGCCAAATTTTAAGTGTGATAGCGTCTAAACGCCTTATTCAATATAGCCGAAAATTTATATAAACTTTATAGGTCACAGTTGCACTAACTATAAGCATTTTAATGAATCTAGCATTTATAGGTTTTTACAGGGACACCACGAAAATTTATTTATCATTATAATCTATAGGCTCAAAGTTCAGTAGCGTTAAATTAAACATCGTGTACTATATGGAGAAAAATTCTCAAACACCCTATTATAATTTTCTCTCTTGTGTTTATTTAACAACTCCTCTTACTTTACTTTATCTACAAAATGTTAAATACTCAATGTTCGGAAAGTCGACTGGAGTCACTCCAGATTTTTTAGAATGCTGTTATTATAGATCGATTTGCCTGTCATCAATTTTCTTTAATATGAGTTTAGTGTGGAATCTCCATGGAACATTGCGGAAATATCTTAGAAATTTCGTTAAATCTTCTTAACTTCTTCCTTAATATCTTATGGAAATTTTTTGGAAAATTGTGGTCAGCTCGAAGAAAAAAAATCAAGATTTGAAACTTCGATGTATATAATTTAAACATATAAGACTCTCTCGACTCATCTACTAATCGATGGCTTTTTACTTTCGTCTATATGTATATGCAGAGAAAGTATTGGATTTGTGAAAATTTTCGATAGATTTACATGTTTTGGGATGTCCTGAACACGATCTGACTGTTTTTAGAAAATGTCTGTCTGTGTGTGTGTGTATCACAAATTTTGTGGACGCTGTATCTCACGAACCAATGAACGAAATTTAACCAAACTTGGTATTTAGTTGGACCCTAACATAAACTGGTGTTGATTAGATTTGTAGAACAATTTCTTAACAGGTGGCGCTGTGATCGCATTTTTTCTAAATTTTTTAACATGGCAGTATAGGACAAAATTTCATATAAATGTACATAATGAGAGTTATTTTATTCGTGTGATTGTAAAATTAATATGAATTATTCATAATAATAATAGTTAACTTGGAAAAAAAAAAATTGTGCATGTGGGGGCATCGCTTCTCTCCCTGGGGGGAGGGGGGGGGAAGTACCCCCCGTAGGGAGTAATTTTCAACATGGGTATCTTTCGAAAGATCTCGTCAATACCTTTAATACGAATGGTTGAACTATAGATCTGTGATAATTTAAAACAAAGTTATCGATTTTTTTTTATCTTTTAACGAAAAAAAAAAAAAAAAAAAAAAAAAATCGCATTTCTTCTAATAATTGCAAAAAAATGACTTTCTTTCGGCATTTAGTGATATAATTCTGTCAGATAAAAAACGTCTGCACTTATAATGAAAAATAATTTGATAATTCAATAAACAATTTGTATTGAATAAATTTTGTGTAAAATTATATAGAAGAAATTCATGTGGTGATCACATGTTAGTAATGTAGAAGTTCGTCATAAAGAAACTCTTGAAAAGTTAGAAATACTCACAATACAATGTTTCTAACAATTAATTATGTAATTTTGTGACATTAAAAAAAAAAAAAAAAAAAAAAAAAAATTATCAGGATGTGAAAGAAAATAAGTCATTTTGTAAATAAATCAAAAATCCACTAAAAAACAAAAATAACTTTTTTACATAACAAAAAAGAAAAGAAAAATAAAACTAGTATGTTGTGACCACCACATGACTTTCCCCTATGACTTTCCCAATACAAATTCACTTAGTTAAATAAAAGCAAAAAAAAAAAAAAAAAAATTAAAAAATTACGCAGATCTACTAAAATGAAGTTTACAAAATTTGATATTATGATTTTAGCTGATTTTTAAGTTTTTCGATGTGCTGAAGCTGAAAATGCAGCCCATTTCTCTCTATCATGTATAGATTTTTGTCAATACAGGATGTTTACCGACACAATTTCTTACATATAGCATCATAACATTAGGTTGGTATGGTTTTATGTCACACTAGTGCCTCGTAATTACAACAATAGGTGTCCATGATTAATTAATCATGAAAACATACTATAAAACTTACCGTATAATTATATTGCTGGAAGAGTAATGGAAGAAATTGTATAGGTAGGCACCCTGTATTGACAAAAAATCTGTACATGATAGAGAAAAGCTGGCTTCACTGGTTTCAGCACACCAAAAAAACATAAAGATCAGCCAAAATTATAAAATCAAAATTTTACATGTTGACCTGTGTTATCTTCAACGAAGTATGCACACGATTTCAATCCTAGAAAAATAATATAAAGACGAAATATCCAAAGGAAGTCAATTTTATTTTCATAACATCTTAAAACTAGGTTGGCATAGGTGGACTCTGCTCAGTTCCCCATCATATTTATGTTCTCATAAATTTCTAGTTTGAGACATATAATCATGTTAATAGAAATGAATTTGACAAAAGCTTGATACAGTGACAGAATGAAATTTCCACCTAATAGGCTAGCCACCGTTCACTTCGATATATTTATCTTATTCTAATCTATTAATTTATTTTATCAGGGTCAATTCCGTTGTTTAGTTTTCATGCTACTATTTCCAATGCAATAATTCTCAAAATTTATATTTATATGAAAAATGTACAATTTCGCTAGGTTGGTAAAATCGTAAATTACGAATAATTTACGAAATTTTCCTATTAGAATATTTGTATTCAATCATGCTCAAACAAATATCATAAATGTAATTTTGAAGTTGTCTAATGCATTTATGATCCTCAAAATGGAAGTTTATGCTCAAATTTGCCTTATTCTGACATGTCAAGTAAATCGTAAATTTCAAATAACTTGCGAATTTTTTAATTGGAAAAATCATAGTCTATGATATTTATGCCAGTATCCTAAATAATATTTCGAAAGTGGTTTGACATCTTTACGATGAAAATATCCCTCAAGATTGACGTTTATGTGAAATTTTGCTCTATTCTGCCATGTTAAGAAATTCGTAAATTTCCAATAACTTACGAAATTTTTATATTGGAAAATTCATAGTCATTAATATTCATACCAGTGTCCTAAATAATATTTCAAAAGTAGTCTGACATCTTTACGATGAAAATATCTCTGAAAATTGACGTTTATGTGAAATTTTGCCCTATACTGCCATGTTAAGAAATTCGTAAATTTCCAATAACTTGCGCAATTTTCAAAGTAGCATATTTATAGTTACTGATGTTCCTTCCGGCATCAAAACTGATATTTTAAAACTGGTCTGACATTTTTACAGTAAAAAGTTTCCATTTAATGCACGTTTAAGTGAATTTTTGTCCTATTCTCCCATGTTAAGAAAATCGTAAATTTCTAGTAACTTACAAAGTTTTTAAATTCGAATGTTGCAAATGAATAGGGTTCTTGCCAGTGTCGAAAGTAATATTTTAAAACTAAACTGACCTCTCTGCAACAATTTGTTCTTGAGATATCGTGTACACAGACTAACAAACTAACGGACTTACACACTAACACACTAACAGACTGACAGACACCCTACAGACAGACACCATAGAAATTTTGTCATTTTCGGATTCCTCACACCTGAAAACGTGTAAAAAAGTCCAAAAACCGAGGTCGAAAATTTTCACGATTACCTAAGTTCCCCATACCTATAGTATGATGGGGAACTAAAAAATGCGATTTATTTGTTTATTTTTATTTAAAAAAATTGATGATTTAATTTTAAACTAGCAGGCTTTGCCCGCTGCGCTGGTCATTATATCGAAATGAATTCTCAATATTTTATACCATTAATAATAAAAAAAATCTCAAAAAAAAAAAAAAAAAAAAAGAAAAGAAAAGAAAGAAAGAAATCAGTCAAAATGTAAGTTAAAGTTTGCGCTACCTTCGGTAGCGGTTTTCCTGCTCCCCACACTTTTCGAATCTCAAGCCCCAATGCTTTCGGCAGTACCTTACCTAATTTTTACTTCCCCTTCCATAAGGGTAATGTGGAAAATTTTCCGGGTAAAGCAATAAAAATCACATATTGGATTACAGGGGAAAAAACTAGTATATTGTGGTCAGCACAAGATTTTCTTCTATTTTCTTACATAAATTCACGTAGTACAAATTGTTTATTAAAATTATTTTCCATGATGAATGTAGACGATTTTTATCTGAGAGAATTATAGCACAAAACATGGAAAGACAGTCAGTTTTGTGCCGGCATCCTTTTTTATTTATTTATGTATTTTTTTTTTAAAACAAATTGGTAACTTTGCTTTAAATTATCAAAAATCTATGGATCAACCATTCGTTTTAAAGGTATTGACGAGTTCTTTTGAAAGATGCCACATTGATAATTTACATTCCCTGAGGGTTATTCCCCTCAAGATGGGTGGGGGGGGGGGAGAGAATTCAGACAATTTTTCTTCCTTGTTTACAACTACGATTATCAGTAATTTATATTAATTTCCTCATAATATACATTTCTACGAAATTTTTGTCCTACACTGTTATTTTAAAAATTCTTAAAAAAAAAAAAAAAAAAAAAAAAAAAAAAACGGATGACACCACTTTTTGAGCAATCGATCCCAAAATGTAATCAGCACCAGTTTAGGCCGAGGTTCCCGACTAAATACCAAGTTTGATTAAATTTCGTTCATTGTTTTGTGAGATACAGCGTTCACAAAATTTATTATGCACACACAAAAACAGACATTTTCTGAAAAGTAATCAAATCGCGTCTAGGACTTATCGAAATATGTAAATCCATTGAAAAAACCGGAGGTCAAAAATTTTCACGAATCTTTTTTCTTATAAAAACATACACTGTTGCTACACAAATCAGGAAAGAAAATTTCCTGTTTTTTTTTTTTTTTTTTTTTTTTTTTGCCTCTTTTAAAAGTAAAATAGATGGCACGCAGTCATGCAGCATTATAATCCAACATGTTAACAAGTCAATTGAACATATCTTGGGTACATTAATTTTATTAACTTACTACACAGTTGGTAAAATAAACAGCAATTGACTTTTTCTTCTTCATTATAAAGCACTAAAATTTAAAACAAGTAATATATATATAAATTAAGTCAATTCCTACTTACAAACACTAACGAAAAGTTTTTTTTTCTTTCTTTCTTTTTTTTTTCTTTCTTTCTTTCTTTCTTTATTTTTTTTATAATTTTGAATTAGGAAATAAAAGGCGCGCGTGAAAAATGAAAGAAAAATAACTATAAGATTAAAAAAAAAAAAAAAAAAAAAAAAACTTTTTATACACCGTGTTTTAAACTTTCTGATGAATCATAGAGCTCTTATCAATGTGCATAAAATTTTTAAAGTGATAATGACGTCAATTTTTGTGAGATGCATAATTTAACTTTTTATAATTTTTTAATGTTCACGTTTAATTAAAATTACTTATTTTTATGCCGAAAGAAAATTAACTCGTAAAATTTTTTTTGGCAACAAATAAATTATAGCTAATAACCTAATGGCTATTGTAACTCTATTAGGATATTATTATTTTCATATTTCAATTAATTATACGAAAACTAATCAAAAATTCGAAAATCGGACTTGTGTTGTCACCATGTTCTGAGCAATCATGAAAGTTTCAAATTACTAGCTAGTCGGGAAGTTGGTTAAAAATCGATTGCAAGATTTGTATAAGATATAAGGAGAGTGTGAACTAATAGTAGGAATTGAAAAAGATTTGATTATGAAAAAAAATTTCCAATGTTTTTCCGAAATTCTTTGCATTTTCCTTGTTTTTGTAATAAATTTTTAAATTCCCTGTTTTTACTTTCTTCTATATGTAATATAGAGAAAGTATTGGATTCGCGAAAATTTTCGAAGTCCACTTTTTGATGGATTTACATGTTTTGGGATATGGAGAACACGAATTAATAGTTTTTAGAAAATGTCTGTCTGTCTGTCTGTATCATTTTTTGTGGACGCTGTATCTCACGAACCAATGAATGAAATTTAACCAAACTTGGTATTTAGTTGCACCCTGACATAAACTGGTGCTGATTAGATTTTGGGATCAATCGCTCAATAGGTGGCGTTGTGATCGCATTTTATGCAAATTTTTAACATGGCAGCATAGGACAAAATTCCGTATAAATGGGCATAAAGAGAGTTATTTTACACTTGTGATTGTAAAATTAATATGAATTATTGATAATAGTAGTAGTTAGCTAGGAAATAAATTTTGTGCATGGGAGGCATCGGTTCCCCCCCTCCGGGGAAGTAAATTTTCAAGATGGGTATCTTTCGAAAGGTCTCGTTGATAATAGTAATAGTTAACTTGGAAAAAAATTTTGTGCATGTGGGGGCATCGGTTCCCACCCGGGGGGGCAAAGTTTCAAGATGGGTATCTTTCGAAAGATCTCGTCAATACCTTTAAAACGAATGGTTGAACGATAAATCTGTGATAATTTAAACCAAAGTTATCGATTTTTTTTACTTTTAACAAAAAAAAAAACTTAGAAAAATATCGCAATTTTTTTTTTTTTTTTTTTTTTTTTTTAACGAAATTTAACCAAACTTGGTATTTAGTTGGTCCCCGACATAAACTGGTGCTGATTATGTTTGGGGATCAATAGCTCAACAGGTGGCGCTGTGATAGCATTTTATCTAAATTTTTAACATGGCAGCATAGGACAAAAATTCGTATAAATGTGCATAATAAGAGTTGTTTTAAACTTGTGATTGTAAAATATGAATTATTGATAATAGTAGTAGTTAGCTAGGAAATAAATTTTGTGCATGGGGGGGCATCGGTTCCCCCCCTCCCCCCCGGGGAAGTAAATTTTCAAGATGGGTATCTTTCGAAAGGTCTCGTTGATAATAGTAATAGTTAACTTGGAAAAAAATTTTGTGCATGTGGGGGCATCGGTTCCCCCCCGCCGGGGGGGCAAAGTTTCAAGATGGGTATCTTTCGAAAGATCTCGTCAATACCTTTAAAACGAATGGTTGAACGATAAATCTGTGATAATTTAAACCAAAGTTATCGATTTTTTTTACTTTTAACAAAAAAAAACTTAGAAAAATATCGCAATTTTTTTTTTTTTTTTTAACGAAATTTAACCAAACTTGGTATTTAGTTGACCCCGACATAAACTGGTGCTGATTATGTTTGGGGATCAATAGCTCAACAGGTGGCGCTGTGATAGCATTTTATCTAAATTTTTAACATGGCAGCATAGGACAAAAATTCGTATAAATGTGCATAATAAGAGTTGTTTTAAACTTGTGATTGTAAAATTAATATGAATTATTGATAATAGTAGTATGTAACTAGGAAAAAAATTTTCTGCATGGGGGGCATCGCTTCCCCCCCTGGGGGGGATAAATTTTCAAGATGGGTATCTTTCGAAAGGTCTCGTCAATACCTTTAAAACGAATGGTTGAACTATAAATCTGTGATAATTTAAAACAAAGTTATCGATTTTTTTCACTTTTAACAAAAAAAAAAAAAAAAAAAAAAAAAATCGTACTTTTTTTTATTTTTTTTTTATTGTTACTGATTGAATATGTATAGGTAAATATAGAAGAAAGTCTTGTGGTGGCCACAACATACTAGTTTTAATAGTTTTTTTAAATTCCCTGAGTTTTCCAGGTTTTCCCTGAATTCCAGGTAATGTAGCAGCCCTGACATATAAGAAAATAAAAAGAGAGTAAAAATAGAGAGTGAATTTATTGCACGCACTGATTGACTGATTGAATTATAAACTGTATTGTTTCGTTCTCACATTCTTTTTTTATTTATGTTACAGGTTAATAATTCACTTGTGCTATAACGGGAACAGTTTGCAGACGAGTAATTTGCCATTCAACACATACATCTCTTTCTCCGTTGGAGCTTTCCTGGAGATACCTGTTAACATGTTCTGCATTTTATCACTTGATCGATTCGGAAGAAAGTGGCCAGATGTCATCTGCCTATATGTCGGTGGAATACTAGGAATCATAAGTGGTTGCCTGCCAAAGAGTAATAAACTCAGCTTATTAAATGAAATTTAGCATGTTAAATTACCAATGTTCATTGTAATGCTTATATACAGATTGATCTAAACAAATATCAAATAATACAAAACTTTGAATAAACACCATAAAATGCAAAAATCTCGCAACAATTGTTTCGGGTCGAAAGAGCACACGACCCTTCGTCAGGCAAACGAAGTAGGCACGAGTACAGCAGTAATAAAAAGTAGTATAAAATGGCACGTATATTTTTTGTGGTTTCTTGGAATGATTTCTGCTTTTTAGGGACAGTTTATAGTGTCACTCTAAATAATTCCTGAAAGTTTTATGTGCCTACTATTAATTATTATTTCATAATTTGGATAGTCATTTTATGATTTTTCATTCGTCGCACATATATTTGCTTTTTGCGCATGTATACTAGCTTAAATCAAGTTGAATAATAATATATATTATAATACTTTGCTTTCGAGATTTTTGTCAACATATAATAGGAAATTATTCTGTCATCTCAAAGTTTTTCTATTTCGAAGTTTTCTCGCTAGAACATTAAACGTCAGTAAATGAGGATAGGCTTTAAAACTATCAGAAGAATTGTTTAAGTTAATATATTTTACTGTCAGTTGTCTATATTAATTTAGAAGTGAAATAATCAGCTAATAATATTTTGCAAAATTAATTCGGGCTTTAACGGTGTTAAGTGCGATGCAAACTAACTTGTATAATTAAGATATAAATACATTTTTTTTTTTTAAAGAAGTTTCATAGAGTTTTTTTTTTTTTTTTTTTTTTTTTCTTAAATTTCCTTTTTATCTGTTTTACTTCAAAATTCTTCTTACACATGTTTAATTTTTTTTTTTTTAATTTTTCAGGTGCTGTGCACGAAATATTTGCGATGGCTATGCTTGTTCGTATAACGTTTGCTGCAAGTACCAATATAACGTTTCAGTACACAGCTGAGCTGTTTCCAACTGAAGTCAGAGGTAGAGGACTCTCTTTACAAAGAATGTTTGGAGGCATTGGAAGCTGTATAGCCCCAACAGTTGTCTTTCTAGTAAGTAATTAAAATATGTATAGGAAAAAAAAACCACTCAACTTTCCGAACGTTTAGTAATTACAGTAATTACCTGACATTTGAATAAATTAAAATCAGTAAATAAACAAAATTGAAAATTATAATAAATTGTATGAGTATTTCTTCCTCGGTTTGTATGTTCTAACCACGAATATCCAAAATTTTTGAGCGTTCTGTAAAATAATTATAAATAATGAGAATGCAACAGTGTTGCCAGACGTGGGTGACTTTTTTATTCAATACTCACCAATAATTTTGAGAAGTGATATTTGATAAATATATATATATACAGTCGGTAACAAAAGTGTCCGAACACTAGCGAAAATTCCTATGTTAAAAATGTACACTTCATACGGTTTTGTTAAATAAATCCTTGTCGTATCCTGTTCTTAATCAATCTAAGAACAGGATTCGATAAGGATTTATTTAACAAAACCGTATGAAGTGTACTTTTTTTATATAGGAATTTTTGCTAGTGTTCGGACACTTTTGTTACCGACTGTATATATATGAAAGCAGTCTTCGGGGACTGCCGATAGAAGTGAAAACTAAGTAACTTGTGAATGGTATCGTCGAGC
Organism: Salticus scenicus; assembly: GCA_963930645.1. Lineage (NCBI taxonomy): Eukaryota > Metazoa > Arthropoda > Arachnida > Araneae > Salticidae > Salticus > Salticus scenicus. The sequence goes on from OZ005659.1 coordinate 102,040,237, forward strand.
TATTAGATTATTATTTTCGAATTATTTTTGGTTTGTAAAGAAGTGTTTATGATCTGTATTATATGATTCGGCACAATATTTGTACAGGGATGAGATTGGCAAAAATAGAAAAAAGCTGAAACTGTACGCAAAGGCAAGACGTTGAAATTAAATATTAGAATTTTGATGACAAAATCTATTATATTAGAGTAATAAATATTTATTTTAACCTTAAATGTATAAAAAAAGATCAAATACACATAAGAAACATAAAAAAAAGCTGAAAAAAAAAATTAAAAATCTGAAAAGTTAAATGTACAAAAAATCTGAAATCAGTTGAAAAGCTGAAAAATCTCATCCCTGATTTGTAGCTACCCATATTAAATGAACTAAGCCTTATATTAGGTAAACATATTGATTACTTATGAAATTATTTTAATTAGTAGCTGAGATACAAAAGAAAACCAATTCAGGACGCCTCAAAATGTGTAAATCAGGTGCAATCTCGAATTCCACTTTCGATAATATAAAAGAACTTTAAAATATCTTTCGAATGATGTATTAAAAATAATTTAATCATAATTAGAAATTGAAATATTGAAATTATAAAATATTACAGCGCCATCTGGCGGTAGAAATTTCTGTAAGCTACTGTTCGATTCCAACTTAACAAAGCTTTCAAATGATGTATTACTTATGACATTATTTTAAACAGTAGCTGAGATACAAAAGAAAAACCCATTCAGGTCACCTCAAAACGTGTAAATCAGCTGAAATCTCGAATTCCACTTTCGATCATATAAATTGGTAAAACATATGTTTCTTCTCATGGAAAGCCTTCGCTGACGATGACTCAAGTTTCATAATTTTTGTTCACCCAAAAGTGCTCAACGTGCCTAAAAAAGTTTTCACTTAAAAAAAAAAAAAATGTACAATTAATCTTCGAAGTGATTTGCCAACCGTTACAGTTAAAATTTAACTGTGGATATTGAATAAAAAAAAAATTAAAAAAAAATCTCTAAATCTGGCAACACTGGCATATAATTTTCAGTAATGATCGTACTATAGTCAACATTTGAAACATATATCAATTTCATTTTCCAAAATGCCTACCAAATTTGAACTCAATTAAATGCAGCATTAATTATGTTGCATATCATATTATGTTTGTACATTATATGCATTTTATATTATGTGTATTGTAAAGTAAGTCACATGTTTCACATTATACATTATTATATATGCTACCAGCCTTAACTATCATCAGAGTTCAAACTTATTTTATTTATTTATTTAATATAGATTTTTACATATTATAGCATGCATGAGAGTGAGAGCTCATTAATATTGTACAGTCGGTAACAAAAGTGTCCGAACACTAGCAAAAATTTCTATGTAAACAATGTGCACTTAATACAGTTTTGTTAAATAAAACCTTGTCGAATCCTGTTCATAGTCATTCTGAAAACAGGATTCGACAAGGATTTATTTAACAAAACTGTATTAAGTGTACTTTTTTTATATAGGAATTTTTGCTAGTGTTCGGAGACTTTTGTTACCGACTGTACACTGGAGCACATTAGTACATAATTTCTAAAAAAGTCCATAAATCGCTTAAGTAGCGTACAATAATAATACGATCATTAACTCAGAAAGGAAAAAAAAAAACTCAGCTTTAGTAAGTCCGGACCACCTCTCGGGGTGAGTCCCAGACCATCGCCAATTGCCCATTACGCAGCACTAGTGCGAAGTAAAACCAACCAACCAGCTTGAGTATTAAATCGCTTTAATAGAAATTTTTGAATAAAAAAATGGGATATGATGTCTTGCTAATTTTGATAAGTGATAATTTACGACTTCGAAAACTGAGTCAATTCATCGATGGACTCGTAAATGAGAGACACGAAGAAATTTCTAAAAAATATTATGGGAGGCATACTATTGTAACAATCGCAGCTATCGCAGATCACAAGTTGGATCGTACACTCCACAACAAAAGTATCCGAGCACAGAACTAGCAATAATCCCTGTCTTAAAAAAGTACACTTAATACGTTAAATAAATCCTTATTGAGTCATGTTCTTAGTCTGTCTAAGAACATGATTCAACAAGGATTTATTTTAAAAAGCAGTATTAAGTGTACTTTTTTAAGACGGGGATTATTGCTAGTGCTCCGATACTTTTGCTGCGGAGTGTACGATCCGACATGTGATCTACGATAGCTGCGATTGTTACAATAGTGTGCCTCCCTAAGGCTTCAGAGATTTATTTTTTATTTATTTATGTTTTAAATTAGTTGCTGTGCATATCATATGTATTGCAAGTGGCATATAACTAGAAAGAATATGTGTGAGTTTATGGCAGTATAAATAAAAAAAATTACTTTAATAAAGAATGCATAATATTAGTCAGTTTAGTATGTAAAGATTTTTTATAAGAAATAATTTTTTATTTATATTATTATTATTATTTACATTTATTTATTATTATTACATTTTATTTATTTACTTATTTTTATTTTTTTCAGGCAGAAGTTGATAGGCTGCTGCCCATGCTAGTCCTAGGCAGCCTATCAGTGTTTGCTGGGTCATTAATTCTAATACTTCCTGAAACTACTGGTCACCAACTACCACACACACTCGAGGAAGGAGAAAAATTTGGAGCTCACCAAAATATATGTTCCATATTTTCGTCGAAAAACAGGTTGGTATCCCCCCCCCCCGTCTACTGAGATCATTTGAACTAGGGTGATTTTAAATGACAGTCATTAGCTGTTGTACCTGTTCTTCGTACAGAAAATTCCAATAGAAATTCAAGTTAGAAAGATAATTTTTTTTAATATTCTACATTTTTTGTTTCCTTGATGACTGAAACATATAATTACGGCAAGTATTTCCCAATCCAAAAGTCTTACTACGCACGCATAAAAGTTTGCCATTATCGCTAAATCTATTACGATTCTGGAAATGATAGAATTTATAATGATATAATTTTAAGTTGGGCACTTACCTAAATCCCTGCCAGGAGTCATCCTATTCCGTCCAGCCATTTTTATATGATATTCAAAATACAAGCCTACACACACAGAGTGAAAATATTTTAAAGGCATTTTTGGTTTCCTCCATCTCTGAAACCTAAAGGTATCATAAGACTTTTTCATTCTGTATGATTTACTGACAAAAGTCTTATTGTGCATATGCAAAATTCTTTTGCCAAATCTCTAAATCCAATTCAAATTTAGAAATGATCTATGTAATTTTAAATTGAGTACTACACACTAAAACCCTCCAGAGTAGCATTTTATTTCGACGGCCATCCATTTTTACATGATACTCGAACAAAAAAAGCATTACAGTTGTACATAAACAACCACACACGTACAGACACAGAATATTTAGAAGGATTTTTCTTTTTTTTAATTGTATGCCATTTACAGACAATAGTCATTTTAACTGTGATATTGCAAAGCGATAAGGCGTATTCGCAATGCTGCGTTACTCAACAATGTTTTTTGTAAAACCTCGACCTCAGATTTAATTACTTAAATATTGGTCTCAGACAGTCATTGTAATAGCAAAGTAGTTGGCATACGTGGACTTTCATCATATATTTGTTCTCAAATTTACACTCTTTACTGGGTATACTATATTCATGTTAAAAGAAACACATTTGACCAATCGCTTGACACAGTTGCAGACTGAAATGCCTCACTTAATAGGCTACCTACCATTTGCCTATTTCGTTAATTTTATTGGTGTTAAATTCATACAATTCCATATTATTTCCAATGTAATGATCTCCACAATGCAAGTTTATATCAATTTTTGCTCTAGTCTGCTATGTTAACCCTTTCGCTACCAGTGTCACATATATGTGACGATCCAATTTTCTTACCTGAGCCCAGTGTCACAAATATGTGACGGGTGTTCATTATCAGTTTATGATAATTGTTTGCACCAAATCATGTCGCACACAGACGGGTTATGTTATAAAACAATAAAATAGATACAGGATGTTATTGGTCTTAGTTAGAACGTTATAGATAATCCCACAAAAATAAATGACAATTGGGACCATATTTAAATAATAAGACGTCTGGGCTGTGGTGGCAGTTTTTCTCCTGAGGCTCTGGTAGCGAAAGGGTTAAGGAAATATTAAATTTTGAATAACTTACGAAATTCCCAAATTAGAATATTTGTAGTCAATTATGTTCAAGCCAGTATCATAGATGATATTTTAAAAGTGATCTGAGAAATCTTTACGATGAACATATCTCACAAAATGAACATTTATGCAAAATTTTGCCCTAATCTGTTAGGTTAAAAAAATCGTAAATTTAGAGTATCTTACAAAATTTTTAAATTAGAAAGCAGATTGTGTGCGTTATGCTTAATGATTTATTTTAACATGAAAGTATTAAAATAAAAAATAGACATATTTTTGTTTCCTTGAAATACCATGTATATGTTTAACTACTATTACTGCAATAAAAAATGTTGGTAAAAGTTTATAAAGGTGTTATCTGTATTTAATAAAAAAATAAAACTTTAGTCAAATCAAAGTTTCATTTATTTTATATTATAAATTTATGGGAGTTCAGTATTAGATATGCATGTTTGAGTTTTAAAGCAGTATTATTTTATTGTAAAAATTCCGCACAATTTGTTTATTATAATAAAAAGTAAAAACAAAAAATATGAAAATCTATTTAATTTTAGAAAGTCAAAGCTTTTAATAATTTTAATTACAAAATACTAAATTATTATTTGATTATAAAAATTAATCATAAAAATTTTTTTCTTCTAGTTTTGAATATATTTACATGTTTAGAAATATTTATTCATGAATTCATCAACCGTGAATATTCATTTTAAGTAAATTGGAGTGTAAAGGTTGATATATTTTTTTTTATTTACCAACAATGTGAAAAATACCAGAGCCGGGAATCGAACCTGGGCACCTCCGCTTAATGCACGGATGCTCTACCTCATGAATTCATCAACCGTGAATATTCATTTTAAGTAAATTGGAGTGTAAAGGTTGATATATATTTTTTTTTTATTTACCAACTATGTGAAAAATACCAGAGCCGGGAATCGAACCTGAGCACCTCCGCTTAACGCACGGATGCTCTACCTATATAAAAAAAATATATATATATATATATATATCAACCTTTACACTCCAATTTACTTAAAATGAATATTCACGGTTGATGAATTCATGAGGTAGAGCATCCGTGCGTTAAGCGGAGGTGCCCAGGTTCGATTCCCGGCTCTGGTATTTTTCACATAGTTGGTAAATAAAAAAAAATATATCAACCTTTACACTCCAATTTACTTAAAATGAATATTCATGGTTGATGAATTCATGAGGTAGAGCATCCGTGCATTAAGCGGAGGTGCCCAGGTTCGATTCCCGGCTCTGGTATTTTTCACATAGTTGGTAAATAAAAAATATATATCAACCTTTACACTCCAATTTACTTAAAATGAATATTCACGGTTGATGAATTCATGAAGGTAGAGCATCCGTGCGTTAAGCGGAGGTGCCCAGGTTCGATTCCCGGCTCTGGTATTTTTCACATAGTTGGTAAATAAAAAAAAATATATCAACCTTTACACTCCAATTTACTTAAAATGAATATTCACGGTTGATGAATTCATGAATAAATATTTCTAAATTGAAATTTCGTGGTCTATGGAGTTGTGCTGCGATTAATATTGTCACTTGATACAGCTGCGTTTGCAGACTCGGTGATTTGGCCAACGAATATTATGTGAGAAATGCCTAGCCGGTTGTCAGCCAGGGTAGCTCAGTGGTAGAGCATCCGTGCGTTAAGCGGAGGTGCCCAGGTTCGATTCCCGGCTCTGGTATTTTTCACATAGTTGGTAAATAAAAAAAAATATATCAACCTTTACACTCCAATTTACTTAAAATGTATATTTACATGTTTTGAGATGTTCTAAAGGCAATTTGATGACTTTTAGCAAATGTCTATCTGTCCATATGTGTGTGTGAAAAGAATTTTCTACCAACTCTAGGTCAAGAATTGATACACAGAATTTCATAAAACAAAAAACAAGTAATATAAAAGAAAAAATTTCAAGTCAATTCCTACTTACAAACACTATCGACTTTTTTTTTAAAAATAATTTTGAATTAGGAAATAAAAAGCGCATGTGAAAAATGAAATAAAAATAATTGTAAGATAAAAAAAAACTTTTAATATACCATGTTTTAAATTTTCTGATGAATCATAGAGCTCTTATCAATGTGCATACAATTTTTGAAGTGATAATGACTTCAATTTTTGTGAGATGCATAATTTTTTAATATTCACGTTTAATTAAATGTATTTGTTTTTATGTCAAAAGAAAATGAACTCGTAATTCTTTTTGGCAACAATTAAATTATAGCTAATATCTTAATGGATATTGTAACTATAGTAGTATGTTACTATTTTCATATTTTAATTAATTATAAGAAAACTAATCAAAAATTCAAAAATCGGACTTTGAAGTATTGTGTTGTCCCCGTGTACTGAGCTACTGTGAAAGTTTCAAATTTCGAGCTTGTCGGGAAGTTAGTTAAAAATCGATTGCAAGATTTATACAAGGTATAGGGAGAGTGTGAATTAATAGTAGGAATTGAGAAAAAAAAAAAAAAAAAAAAAAAAGGAAATCATATTTAGTTGAACATTGTCAGTAACAGTTCCTTATCAATTTTTGGTACATATCTCTCAACAGATGGTACCAAAGAATGAGAGAGATGGTACATATCTCTCTCATTCCATTTTATCAGTTTATAATATGGTAGCAAAGGATAACATTTCTTACAAATGTGTGCAATGAGGATTATTTTTAATCAACCATTATGAAAGAAAATATAAATAGTAATAGTGAACCAGATTAAATTCTTTTGTATAGGAGCACCCTTTCCCTCTGTATATTTTCATATAAATATTTTCCATTAGAACTCATGAATACTTTTTATATGTAGTTCAATATGTGGATGGCCCCAATGCACAATTCGAGAAAAATATTAAATAGGCGTACCAAGTTAGGGACAAAATCACGCCTACAAAAGAAAGCAAAATAATGTGAATGATGATTGTGTTTGATGCAAATAAAAAGATGCATTTTACAACATTTCATTTGAATGAGTTGGTAATTATTAGTAATGTTATATAAAATTTCATGACAACACATGCATATTTACCTTAGCCAGAACACTGACATTGTTATGGTTGGTTGATTAGTTTTTTGTGGCACAAGATCCAGAATAGGACACTCTGCACCAAACATTGCCTGACATTGTTACAAATTTTGCTTAAAAGACTTTAAAAGTTTATTAACTTTTGTCAAGATTAGTCATAATGAATTCATCGTGCTTATTAATTTTATAATTTTTAATTCAGGTTTGTGAAAAGTGTTCATCTTTGTTGACAGAGCAGTGATGTACAATATTTTTAAAATGAATTTTAAATGATAAGAAGTAAACAATAAAACAACTTAAAATTAAATACAGATAAAATAATAAAATTCCAGCATCAAGAAGGAATGGGAATACATATCAGAATGATATTTATTGGGGTCATACATTATAGCAGGAAGAACAATTCATTAAAATTTCAGGAAATTTGGAGTAATATGCTCTGAGAAAACAGTACATAAAGCAGAGACCTCTGTGAACAATGACAGCACTTATCTGCCTTGGCATTGAATCAAACAGCAATTGGATGACATGTACGGATAAAGCACTTCATGAAGCTTCAACACGATGCCACAATTCGTCAATCATAGTCACTGGTGAGTGGTGGGGGGGCCAGTCTCTTTTCAACAATTAAACAGTCATTTTCATTGGCGCGAGATCAAGAGAACGCGCTGGCCAGAGCAGCAGTCGAACACACTCTGCATCAAGGAAGGTCCGGACAATATGGACAACTTCAGGTTGTGCATTGTCCTGCGTAAGTATTGTGCTTCGGAGGCCTTGAATATAGGGCAGAGCGACGGGCCTTAACTCGTCAGAGATGTAATGGCCGGTATTCAGAGTGGCGGGAATGAAAACAAGAGGTGATCGAGACGTGTATCCAATGGTATCGCATATCATGACTCTAGGTGGTGACCCAGTATGTGTCTATCAAAATTTTGATTACTCTCAAAACTGCATTACTGATATAGGTGCCTTTAATGTGTGATCACCGACAAACCTGAACGCAGGAATGGCATAAAGTCGCCTTTCAGACAAATCACAATCCTGTTTACAACATCAGGATTGCATTTGTATTTAATGGCATTGTGAATAATGCACAAGTTGGGATTCGACATTGTCAGATTGTCCATCACCTGCAGTGATAGTATCAGCTCCCATTGGATACACGTCTCGATTACCTATTGTTCCCATTCCTGGTACTCTGAATAGCGGCAATTAAATTTCTGGTGAGTTAAGGCCTGCCCATCTGCTCTATATTCAAGGCCTCCGTAGCACAATATTTAATCAGGATAATGCATGACCGCAAGCTGTCTGTATTGTCTAGACTTTTGTTACAGAATGTGTTCAACTGTAGCTCTGGCCAGCATGTTCTCCTGATCTCGCACCAATGAAAATGACTGCTTAATCGCTGAAAAGCGAGTGGCTCGCCACCACTCACCAGCAACTACGGTCTATAAACTGTGGCATCCTGTTGAAGCTTCATGAAGTGCTCGACCCGAATATATCATCCAATTGCTGTTTGATTTAATGCCTAGGCAGATAAGTGTATTTATTACTCCTAGAGGTTGCTGCTTTATGTACTGTTTTCTCATGATATATTACTCAAAACTTCCTGAAAATTTAATCGATTGTTTTCCCTATTATAATGTATGTGCCCAATAAATATCATTCTTATATTCACATTCCTTCTTGGTGTTGCAATTTTCACAAATATGAATGTATTTATAAGGCCCTACGGCCCCCACCAGAGGTAACACGTGATTTTTTAATTTATTTTTATTATTATTATTTATTTATTTATTTATTTTTTTGGAGGGGGGATTGACAATGTGATATTTTGTCCTGCGATATTATAATTAATTAATTGTATACATATTTTCTCCACAGTAACCAGTCCTATAATAAGGGATTACATGAAGTTTCAAAAGCACTTTTTTCATTTTAATATAAATAAATAAATAATTTTTATTCAAAATTTTGCACATATAAAACAATATTTTATAAAATGTTCATTAAATTTTTTTTTTAAATTCAACTAGTGAGTCCTAGTTTCTGGAGACCCTTCAGGAAAATGGAGGATACGATTTCTGAAAAACTAATTCACCAGTCTTATTGAAATTTTGTAAACTTCTTCAAAACAGAATTGACTAGTGCTTGAACGAAGGATTTTTCAATTTTTTTTTCAATTAGAACTAATTTTATAAGGCTATGTAAAGTGTATTGAAAATTGTACTGTTTTTGCATATAAGTCCTTCATTCAAGTACTAGTCAATTCTACACTGAAGAAGTGTGCAAAATTTCAATATGATTGGCACATTGTTTTTTGAGAAATCGTGTCCACTGAAAGGTCTCCAGAATCAAAGTCCCACTAACTGAATTCTTTAAATATTTTTAATGAAAATTTTATAAAATAGTTTAAATGTTGCTTTTTTTATATGCTCAAAATTGTAAATAGAGCAGGCGCACGAGACGTCACTGCGACAGATGATTCCGCACGTACTTTACAATGTAGGCAAAAGGTGGGATAAAGCACGAATGGAAAGGCAGATATTTTGCCTACATGCGCAAAAAATGCAGAATAGTGTCGCTTGTTTATAAACATGCGCCTGCTCTATAAAATTTATTATATTGAAAAAAAAGGGGGAGTGGGGAATATACATTTCTTTTTTAACTTTTGAAGCCCATATAACCGCTTAATTTATTTTTTGACTTTGTATGCAAACAGAAGGATGAATCGATAGGTTTGTTGATAACAGTAATATTTATACTAAAATTTTATCAATAAGACAGATTTCTTTTTAATTTACTTGAATTATATATTAAATTTTATTTAAAGGAACGAAGAAAATGATAGTGATTGGCGAAAGAATGCAAAGTTTGGTAGAGACAACCTTGCAGCTGACGTACCTGAAGGCACCCAAGGTGTTTTTATATTAACTGCCAAAGAAACACCAGCAAAACTATGACATATTGTAAATATAAGCACAAATTTCCCACTTATTTATTTTGTACATTTCTCATACTGCCTATGTAGAATAAAGATATTGTTTTATTGTTTATATTTGTGGTTATTTCTATGAAAACTCCAAATATTATTTAGATATCCGTAATTTCCAGCATATAATCAACAAATCAGATAAATCATTTTTTAAACCAATTTATCTGATTCATCCAATTTATCAATTGACATTTTTTAATTGTAAATTAGAATTTATTTAATTGAAATTTACAGATCTTATACAAAATTAATAATTAATTAAATTAAAAATCGTATTTTATAAAGCTAGATTTATACTTGTTATTTGAAAAATTAAGAATTGCCACACAGCAACTGAGAACATTTTTCTGACACCATTTTTAAGATTGTCTTGTAAGAAATGTATCATTGAAGTTGAAACTATTTAATATGCAAAAACCCTTAAAACTGCTACTTGTATCAGAGATGCCAAATTTATAATTTGTTCCGGAATACTTTTAGCACACTTAATTTTCCAAAACTTTATTTATAGAATAATTTTTTTCCATCTCCATTATATAACTAGGATAAAATAAGAAAACATTATTCTAAAAAAAAAAAAAAGTATGGCAAAAAGGCAGGGCAAACAATACTCTGGAATAAACATAAATTATGAAATTTGACGACTCTACTTGTATGCAAAGTGTATGTCAAGAAGATTTATTAAGAATGTATCATATAATTACTATTAAAAGTATACCTAAAATAAGTGATATTTGGTGGGTCTCAATACATTATATGGAAAACTGAACCATTAAAATGATAAAATTCCTAAAAGCAAAGTAATTTAACATGAAATTCAAAGATAAAAACTTTTAAAAAACCCTGAAGTTATGTACAGATCCTGAAAAGTTTCACCCCTGAGCACAATACAGCAGAACTAGAAAATTTCCATTTACTGCCTTAAAAAATGCATAAAACTCAAAATAAGCATGAGAAAGCTTTAAAAATAATCTAGGAAACATTTTTCCATACAAAACTATTCTACATTTAAATACAGTGCTATAATGATGCCTTCTTTTAACAAACTTTAATGATATTATTGAATATTAACAGTAATGTTTTGAATGATTATTCTAAACAACAGGCCTCACAGTGTCCCTAAAATTTTACTTGCTTTTTTTTTTTTTTTTTTTTTTTTTTTATTGCCACCACTATCGCCAAAAAGAAATTTTTCTTGAATATTTTATAGCTAGAATATAATGTAAAAAATATATTGCTTTAAAATAGTGTTAACACTATAATAAAATCAGTGTAAAATTTTAGGAACAGTAAAACCTGTTAACAATGAACCATTTGTTATAGTTTAAAACCTCCAATATGCCGATGGTGTACAAATATTAATTTATGTACAAGATACAACCAGTAAAATATCAATCTTTATTAAGCAGTGTTTGATATTTCAACAATACCAATGGATAGTTTCTGGAGTATAAATCTCAGAAAGTTATCTCAAAATCATCCTTCAAAAAAGAAAAAGAAAAAAAAAAAGTTTCAGTTAACCTATTAAGTTACAAAGCTCCCATTGCGGGAACATTTGATTAAGAATTCTTTTTCTCTACAAGTAATTAAGATAAATATAATGGCTCGTGCACCGAAAATTGGTGAAGAGGCACACTGTATTCATTTATAGAATATAAATTTACATTTAAATAAGTATTTTTACCATGTTTTTATTAACTTCGATTCTTGTGTGTTTGTGTGTTTGTCAGGGACAAATCTTGCAATCGATTTTTAACTAACTTCCCGACTAGCTAGATATTTGAAATTTTCAGGACAGCTCACAACACGGTGACAATACATTTTTCTAATAATTTTAGTCAACTGCTTCAAGTTCCACTGCCTTCGGCAGCGTTTATATGATTCGGCAGAAAATTTATTTAACTAACTTCCCGACTAGCTAGACATTTGAAACTTTCAGAATAGTTCAGAATAAGGTTAAAATGCATATTTTTAATACCTTTAGCCAACTGTTTCGGGTTCCCGCTGCCTTCGGCAGCGTTATCAGTACAAAGATTGCAATCGATTTTTTCCTAACTTTCCGACTAGCTAGACATTTGAAACTTTCAGGATAGCTCAAAAACCGGTGACAATACATTTTTTTATTACTTTTAGTCAACTGTTTCAGGTCCCCACTGCCTTCGGCAGCGTTTATATGATTCAACAGAAAATTTATTTAACTAACTTCCCGACTAGCTAGACATGGGAAACTTTCAGAATAGTTCAGAACACGGTGAAAATGCATTTTTTAAATATTTTTAACCAACTACTCCGGATTCCTGCTGCCTTCGGCAGCGTTACCAGTACAAAGCTTGTAATTGATTTTTCACTAACTTCTCGACTAGCTAGACATTTGAAAACTTCAGGATAGCTCAGAATACAGTGATAATACATTTTTTTTATACTTTTAGTCAACTGATTCAGGTCCCTACTGCCTTCGGCAGCGTTTATATGATTCGAACGAAAATTTATTTAACAAACTTCCCGACTAGCTAGACATTTGAAACTTTCAGAATAGTTCAGAATACGGTTAAAATGCATTTTTTTAATACCTTTAGTCAAACGTTTCGGGTTCCTGCTGCCTTCGGCAGCGTTATCAGTACAAAGATTGCAATCGATTTTTCCGTAACTTCTCGACTAGCTAGACATTTGAAACTTTCAGGATAGCTCAGAATACAGTGACAATACATATTTTTTTTTATAGTTTTAGTCAACTGTTTCAGGTCCCTACTGCCTTCAGCAGCGTTTATATGATTCAACAGAAAATTTATTTAACTAACTTCCTGACTAGCTAGACATTTGAAACTTTCAGAATAGTTCAGAATACGGTTAAAATGCATTTTTTTAATACCTTTAGCCAAATGTTTCGGGTTCCTGCTGCCTTCGGCAGTGTTACCAGTACAAAGCTTGCAATCGATTTTTCACTAACTTCCCAACTAGCTAGACATTTGAAACTTTTATAATAGCTCAAAACACGAGAGCAATGAATTTTTTTAAAAATTTACCCAATTGCTCCGGGTTCCCGCTGCCTTTGGTAGTGTTTATATGATTGAACAGAAAATTTAAAAACATGGTATATAAAAAGATCTTTTTATCTTGTAATTATTTAGTTAATTTTAGTTAAGACCATGCTTAATAAAAATTATGATTAAAAATACTTCAACATTATTTTTGAGCTCTTCACCTATTTTCGGTTCACGAGCCGCCACTGATATATATATGTCATTAAATATTGAAGTGCCTAGCTTTGTTAGTAATTTTTTCAAAAAGTTTGTAATGTAAATTGTATTTATTTATTTATTTTTTAATTATTCAAAACAAAATTGCCTGTTTTTACTACATAAGGAAAAAAATAAAATAAATTACTTAAAATAACTCATTTGAGTGCAGAGGTTTAAAATATTGAATATGCATGTGAAAGAAAATAGTTCTTTTCATAAATTATAACAGGGATCAAGAAAACTAATTTAAAAGGGTTTTGCAGTTTATCTACATCCATGCTACCCCCATTAAATGTCAAACCTCCCATTTAGGAACCATATCTCCTATCAAAAAAAAAATAATAATTATTATTATTATTATTATTTACACTATATATGATTAGAGATGCATATTGAAGCTCAAAACATATGAAAATTCAAAAATTTTCAGTGATATTTATATAGTGGCATTTAATTGGATAAATGCTTAAAAACATGAAATTCCATAAGTGTGTCAAAACCTAGTTGACTTGCGCAGTAGTGGAAATACAACTCTTGAAGACTGAGGCGAAAGTCTCACTGGGGCTGTTATATTGTTTGTTGGTCTGTTCAGATATATTGTTTAAACGTAGATATAATTTTCGCTTCATAAATTCAGTTTGCTGATGAAGAGAGATACTAACAAAGTATAACGAGAAACATTCAATAACCATTCACGAAAGTGGCCACAGTTGCGTTGATAAAGCAATAACCAAGATTATCTTACAGACTTCACTTATTTTATTCACTTTAATTCTTGACAAAGATTTCAGTGTTATATAATTAAAACTTGACTAAGATATAATTTTAATAGAACATCATGATAAAAAGTTATTCTTTAAGAAAGAGGATGAGGACACGGGGAGTACAGAGCAAATACAACGAAGTTTTTACATGTTGAGAGTCAATGAAAAAGTGATCAAAGCTTGGTTCAGTTACTTCTCATCAACATTAAAAACTACAATATGATTGCCAAACCCAAAGTAACCAAGAGCAATACCCAATTTTTCAGTTAGCCTGCAAACAATATAAATTTTTTAAATATATTGGCGATCGAGATTTCAGCCAAAAATATCACTGAAAGATCCTGGGAAAATAAAAGATGTATGTTAGAAATCTAACCTCAGGAATTTTATTCAAAATAGATGTTTATACTTAGTCATGGTTCCATAAATCTTTTGAGACGACAGGAGCTTCAAAACTTTCTTTTTAAAGAGCAGATCTGTTCTTTACTACAAATGACAATGCCAGCAAAACTCATTCTATTTTATTTTATTAGGAGAGCTATCCCAGCTAAAGATTTGCATTTGATATTTATTGCAAAAACAGAAAGAGATTCAATTAGATATTTCGCCAGCTGAGAAGCCACAAGACTTGATTTTAAATGCTATAAATGTTTTTTAGAATCGCTCTTGATAAAGATGGGAATTGAATTAAATTTTGAGAGACAATATGTAATTTTGAATATGTGATTTTCGATAACACAGGGGCCCTCTAATTGGAGCCATCCATATATTGAGGTCCCCCTACACTTCTATTAAATTTGCTATAAAGGGGCACTGAAGTGTTTTTGGATTGATTTGGTAGCCCAACCCAAGGCCAGGAAACATTCGTCCTGCTTGCTCTGCCTTAGTCAAGCTTCGGATAAAGAGATAAATTTTAAACAGAATTTAGCTGGGTTAAATTAAATAGAAGTAAATAACGATTTAAACTCTTTTTGGCATAATCACTGGCAAACCCTAAATTAGTAACTAAGTAATATATCATAAAATAATCTAAAAACATTAATTTTTATTCATATTATTAATTTATATTTAATTTAGCTTAATTTAATTTATCCAAGAAGGACTAGCTAGATGCATTTCTGTTGATAGACAAACTTTCCATCATCTTCAATTAAACTGCTCCAGGATTTCTACTGGTATTAATATCATGGTGATAAATGTCAACAAATTATAGCAACAGCAAGAAATCTACTAGAACTTAAAACATGATGACAGAAATTAACTATAATCCATACAGCAATAGAACTAAAAAAAAACAAAAAAAAAAAACAAGGCGAACTAAAAATGTACAAAAGGCAATTTTTCCTCCAAATGCATCTGCTTTTATATCAATTGTAGATGACAAACATCCAATCATAGGCCGCCAAGCATGACAAGACGTCAGCACCGCCCATCGATACGAAAAACCAGAATAACCACGCCATCTATGCTCAAGTTACTTTCAGTCTGAAGAATTGGCTAACTAGCCAATGTTTACGTGAATAAACCGGTCAATTAGCTAAAAACTTTTTCAGCCGGTCACAGCCAGTGCAAAGCATACTATAGGAAGTGATGTATTGAAAGTGAAATCTTTTCATATTGATAACTTAAATTACAAAAACAGGTAAGATAAAGAATAAGCTAAGTAAATAACCATTTACAAAATATATAAAAAAAAAATATCTTAATGCTTTAAAAGGGAATTACTGTTTACATTTTATTTTAATACACCTATACTTTACTTTAATATTTTAAACGATACTATAAGTTACTTTAATGATTTAAATGAGTGAAACAACATGGAACAACAGAATGCATTTGCACTCATCTTCAGCACGCTAAGTGACTTTGTCTTTCTTCTGGTCAGTTTTCATCTGCCTTTTGTTCTGATGATCCTCTTCACTTTCCTTTGTTTTCTTCAATGGGTGTTGCCACTCTGCCAGTATAATGCTGTGCTCCCGATCATTAACGGAAAGGTTGTTAGTAATTATTTCAAAATTTCACATTTGAGTGCAAAGTGGTGTGTATTGTAGAGTGCGATTCTTTGAATGTTTAGTGTTTTTAGGTTAATAGGGTTAATTCTATGAGTTGCCGATAACAGGGCTGGAAAATTATATTGCCCGACATGCCCGGGGCATGTAAAAATTCAGATTGGGCATGTACTTTTTTCCCCTTACATACCCGGCTGGACATGCAAAATTTAATAAAAAAAAAAAAATTTCTAAAATGAATTTTAAAATATAGCATCTTGTCTAAGACTTTTACTTAAATTGAAATAAACAATGCCAATATAATATGTATAATGTTGATAAGTTCTTTTCACTGGATTTGCGAATGTTTTCATTGTTACACATTTGAGTAAGATATTTGGGCATGTATTTCTCAGACTAACACGCCCAATAAGGCTGTGGTTATTTTGTTAAACTTAAGGTTAGATAGATTTTTTTTTCGCAATCGTTAATGTATCTTTTAGTCATTCCTATGTAGCAATTTTTATTAATATTTTCATGTTCAAAATTTATTTTATAAATCCCAGAAGTGAACTTAAAATTGACAGGGTCTTTTTCATTATGGATTCTTTTTTAATTCGGTTTTATAGGAATATTAAGTTTTGTGGCTTCATTTTTAATTTTTAGGGTGGCCACATTACAGAAAGGTATAGCGGTGATAAAGGTGGGTTTTGTTTTTTGCGCGTTAATAATATTTAGATTTTTAAAATGTTTTTCATAAATTTTATTTAGAAGAGTGGTACCATAATTAGCTTTTTTTGCAATTTCTTTAATGAACCTAATTTCTTCTTTGAGGAGGGATTTGTTAGAGCAAACAAGAATGGCACGATTTATATAAGATCGGAGAGCAGCGTATTTATATGGGAGGGGTGTATTACATTTTTTATTTATGATTTCATTGTTGGTGGTCGGCTTCCTGTAAATGGTAATGTTGAAAGTGTTATTTTGATTTTTGATAATTTTGAAATCAAGGAAATTTAAGGTATTATTATTTTCTGATTCAATTGTAAATTTTAATTTATTATTGAGATTGTTTAGATCATTAAGGAGGTTGGTGGAGTTAATATGTTTAGGGATAATTGTGCAAATATCATCAACGTAATGCACCCATAGTTTACAATTGTTTATGATATTAGAGACAGAAATCTTGAAAAGACGCATTTTTACTTCGGCTACTATCACCGCAAGAGGAGATCCCATTGGGATGCCCTGCGTTTGCTTATGGATATTGTGACTGAACGCAAAATATAATTCATTAAGGAGAACGTTACTGGTGCAAATAAGAGTTTGCCCAATTTTATAGTCCCCATAGATGTCAGTAATTTTAGAATTAATGATTTGTGTTATTTCTGGGATGCCAATTGAGGGATAAAGATCTTTAATATCAAAACTATTAAGGGTAGCCTGAAAATCGATGTTGTCGCTGCGGAGTTTTTGGAGAAAGATTTCATTAGAATTTATAGAGTAATCGGAAGGAGTTAAATGGGAATGGTAGATGTTTTTCATGTAGGTTTCCAAACAGTAAGTTAGGACTTCGGATTTATTCACAATTGGTCTGAGTGTATTGCTTAACAAATTTGTTGAGAAAAGAACAGTTTTTTTTATTTTACAAGTTAACTTTAATTCTAAAAATCTTTTCCTATATTACATATTGGATTACACCTATATACGTCAAACCTTTCAAACTTTAAGTTTCTTTCAATAGATGACGCTATTATTTTTAGAACAATTTTAAATTACGTTTTGTTTTGTATCTCAGCTATTAAATTAATTTCATAAGTAATATATTATTTTAAAGATTATTTTGATATGGAATTGAAAAATACATAACAAAAATCTCTACTGCTTCATGGCACTTTAATACTTTATTTTTAGACATAGCTTTTTCATAAACAAGAAATACTACAGCACGACAGTGCTACAATTCGCTCGATATGCACAGAAATTTAAACATAAGTAAGAAAAACAGAGCGATGGATACCTTTTATTAAGGTTGTAATGTTTAACTGAAATTGAGATTATTTTTTTGTCTTAAAATAAAATGACACAATATTAAATTATTTCGGTGGAACATAATAGTGCCACTTACAGTCCGGCATACACACAAAGTTTAAGCTGTTGCTGATTAAATCTTTATCATTCTAAAATAAAATTACACAAATTTAATTTCTTTTTTTATTTTATTATCAAAGTGTAGAATTTTTAAGGATTAGATTAGGGCACTATAAGTAAGCATCACAGAGTTGGGGCTTTGTCACGGTCAGAATTTTCAAAGGTCATTTGAACAATCAGTAAACAGGCTGTTTTGTATCATGAAATGTGGGGAGGGCGCCACAGTCACCACCGAGTGGAAATTTGGTACAGCTAGAATTTTCAAATCTTTGCACTGTGAGTGAACAAGCTGTTGTACGTTCTGAAATGGGGAGAACATGTCACGGGTACCATCAAGTGGGAGTTTAATAGGGTGAGATTTTTCAATGATCAAAAAACTAGCTGGTTGTCGAAGGCGGCTAATACTTCATAATTTAATATTTCAAGGAAATCAGCTAGCCATTTGAGGCAGTACATAACTGTCAACTGTTACAATTTCTACCCATCTCTAATTCAATAAAATATTAATTAATCATCTTTATTTTTATCTAAAAGTAAAAAAAAGATTACTATTTGTAAATGTGTTGGCCACAATCAGAACAGTTTGCAGATAAGATATTGACAAACACATTAAAAAAAAAAAAAAAAAAAAAAAAAATTATACAGACACGACATTATTTCATTATTTAAAACATGAAAATGTGACATTGACAGATTTTAATTTAGTGCCAGAGGCCTACTGCTAAACTTGTTAATATCGACAAATTCTTCTTTAGTTAATTCGTGACGATCTAAATTCCATGATAAAGTTTTCATTAAATCAAACCAATGTGTTTCAGCTGCAGATACTGTAACAAATAACGTTGGAAGTCCAAACTGTCTTATAGCCGCAAAACAATGTTTTTTCTCTTTTTCCCAATGAGGGGGAGGTGTACCTTGGGGGGGACTCATGTCAAAGGTGTGCCTTGGGGGGGGGGGGGGGGGCTCATGTCAAAGTTGGGCCTTGGGGGGGACTCATGTCAAAATTGGGCCTGGGGGGGACTCATGTCAAAATTGGGCCTGGGGGGGGACTCATGTCAAAGTTGGGCCTTGGGGGGGGACTCATGTCAAAGTTGGGCCTTGGGGGGGGGACTCATGTCAAAATTGGGCCTTGGGGGGACTTCATTCAATAAACCGACTGAAATAGGCCCTTAGCACTATTAAGAGTGACGTATAAAAATTCGACAACTCTGTACCGACTGAAATAGGGGTACCTTGGGGGGGGGGGACTCATGTCAAAGTTGTGCCTTGGGGGGACTTCATTCAATAAATCCCCATTCAATAAACCGACTGAAATAGGCCCTTAGCACTATTAAGAGCGACGTATAAAAATTCGACAACTGTACCGACTGAAATAGGCCTCTAGCACTAATAAATCATTAAAAAAATTGTCTTTCACAGATTTAAAATTTAGAACCATAGGATTGGAAATTTCATATTATGATCAGTAATTTTGCTGATACTTAGAAGTAGAGTTTATAGTTTTTATAGAAATAGTGAAAATAAATTTGTTTCTGTAATGTGTTTTTAAAAAGTGGGTTACCAGTAAAATTTTCCTCTGAAATGAAAATTTGTCAGATTGATTTCTAATTCTTCAAAACCCCTTATACTTGATTTTGATTGCATGCAAGATCAAATTTTATAACATTTCATCATAACATTTTAAAATCCGAGAAAACAAAATTTCTCATACAGGAGGTAAGAAATTCTGCAAAATAAACTTTGTATTTAGAAATTATGAAACAAATGAAAACATACTTGGGTAGAGTAAACATATTTTTTATTTTAGTTTAATATGGTTTAGTTATAAGCTTCATTAATAATAAATACCAAACTTAGATTAATTTGAACCCATGATAAAAATATTTTTTAAACTGAAAATAATTTAAATTTTTGATCTTCAAATAATTTCAATTTGATCTTCTGTCAACGACATCTTATGTACTGGAGTCCTCCTACAGTGCATGTTTCACAGGCCTTTTATAGCTGACAGTTATCAATACCAAAATAATGTAAATGGAATTTATTAATACATTATAAAATACTTCTGTCCCTCTCTTTTTACACAAGTCCCTTTTTATGCAGTAAATTTTATAAATATTTATGCATACTTTTTATGTGTGGTACTTTTTGTACACTATCAATTCTTGAAGCTGATGTTTGTAAGGTAAACCCATTCTTCCATCTTGTGATATTTTTTTATGTGAGTCTTTTATGTGGCAAATTCATATTTTTTAATTGGGAACTTTAGATTTTCACACATATAAAACAGGATTGCAATATAAATCAGGAGAAAAAAATTCTGTGAGCTTTAAAAAGTAAAATAGAGGGCAAGTAATTACGCAGCATTAGAATTCTAACATGTTTATAAGTCAGCTAAGTATATCTTGGGTATATTAATTTTATTAACTTTATATAAAAAGTAACAAACCACTTTAAAAAACACGTAGATAAACTATTTTTATTAAAAATGACACAAAGCTTTTCGCTATTATAAACAATAGCATCATCAGGTGTAATTGCATTACATAGAACCAGCAAAAAAGAGAAGTTCAAACGGTTTAAAGTTATCATTTTCAGTATTTTTTTTTTTTTTTTTTTTTTAATATACTGAAAATGATATTGAAATAAAAAAATTTTTATTGTAACCGTAACTTAAAATTTTTTTTATTGTAACCGTAACTTTAAACCGTTTGAACTTCTCTTTTTTATATATTGCTGGTTCTATGTAACGCAATTACACCTGATGATGCTATTGTTATAATGGCGAAAAGCTTTGTGTCGTTTTTAATAAAAATAGTTTATCTATGTGTTTTTTAAAGTGGTTTGTTACTTTTTATAAATTATATATACACATGAAATGTTTTCTAATTTTAAACTTTTAATAGTTTTTAATCTTAATTAACTTAATATAGTTGAGAAAAACCATGTAATAGACTTTTTCTTCAAAAAAGTATTTCAAAATCCCCTGAATTTTCCCTGTTTTTAATATAAATAATTTTTGAAATTCCTCGAGTTTTTGCTGTATTTTTAATAGTGTTTCAAATTCCCCGAATTTTTCAGGTTTTTCTTATTTTCAGGTACTGTAGCAATTCTGATAAATTCATGTAAAATGAATACTCTGTGTAAATAGAGGGATAGAGATACTTTTTATTTATATAAATGCTATAAAAGAATAACGACTGATTTTTTGAACAATCTTTAAAACAGGGTTCTGGTTCTCACTTAATTTCAATAATAAAATTTCACGGCTTTTCTTCTAGCAGGGTTCCCACTCAATTTCAAAAATAAAATTCCCCGACTTTTCCAAGTCTATTTTTATAAATTCCAGTCACAAAATTTGGTTTGCAACATAAAAAATAGCTCACGGTATAAGACAGAACATAGCTTGTGACAGAAAAGACAATATAGTAACGTTACTTGCGATATAAATTGAATGCTCAAAAAGCATTTTCCAGGTTTATATAATCACTTTTCCAGGTTTTTGAGCAATATTTACAATTTTCCCTGACTCTTTTTGGTAATTTCAAATTCCCTGACTTTTCCAGGTTTTCCCTGTTCTCCCTGACCCGTGGGAACCCTGTTCTAGGTCTATTTTTAAAAAATTCTAGGTCACAAAATTTGGTTTGCGCCACATAAAATAGCTTGTAACATAAAAAAATAACTCACAATGTAAAAGATAACATAATAAATATTTTATCTAAAAGCTAACAGTACATTTTAAAAAACTGCATGTTCCAAAAGTTTTTTTCCAGGTTTCGGGGCAGTATTTGATATTTTCTCAAACATTTCTCCGACTTTTTTTTTAAATCTTCCGACTAATTTCAAACCTCCCAGGTTCTCGCTAACCCGTAAAACACTGTTTAAACCTTTCCAAATTGTCATTTCATTGTGAAATAAAGAATTTAGTTTTTTTTCCAATTAGCGTTTTGTACAGTTCTGCCAGATTTTGCTACTTTTTTATTCAATAGTCACCAGTAATTTTGAGAACTGTTATTTTATAAACATGACAGACCATTATTCCTTGAAATGATTAGGCAATCATTACATTGAAAATTAGTGGTGGATGTTTAATAAGGAAGTTGCAAAATCTGGCAATACTGGTTCTGTATATAAATATTTAGATAAGTATGTATAACTGATATTATTTGATATAATTTCCAGCTACATATCAACAAAAGTCATGTTAAAAAAAAAAAAAATAATAATAATAATAATACATGTTTAAGCTTAAATTCAGTAACATTAACACAAAATAATTTGAATGATAGAAAATCGAAATAATCCTCTGCTTCTTCCAATTACGTCGATTTATGAGCTATGGTTTATTGATTTGAAATATTTTTTAAACATTTGTTAATTTTCTATTGTTATTTTATAATTATATATTTTTGCTAACAACTAAAATTCTGAAATGTTAAAGTTACAAGCATAACATTAGCTTAAAATTAATTCTTGCATGTTTGTTGAAGGAGAGGAAAATAACTAAAATGTTCAGTTTTGAAAGATCTTTCTAATGATGAAACATTTATGCAAATTAATTTAAAAAAAAGAAAAAGGAAATTAAAGGGGACTAATGTGCAAGTTGTACCTGACGGGACTAAAGTGAAAGTTGTACCTCAAGGGACTAATGTGAAAGTTGTACCTCACGGGACTAATGTGCAAGTTGCACCGAATGAACAAACTATTTTTTTCAACGAAAATGCCTACTAACCCTGGACGATACGTCTAATATATTGTATCATATTATATATCGTATTTATCGTAATATAACTCAATACTTATTTCGCTTCCTTCTTCGACTCGTTTTAATACGCATTTTTTATATGCATGAGCAGCCCCTGAAAAACAAACATTAAATTCATTTTTTTACTTATTTTTATTTCATATTATTTCACGTGCACATTTTATTTCCTAATTCAAAATTATTTTAAAAAAACTTTTTTGATATCGCTTGTAACGATACTGATTATTATTAATTTTCTTTTCCTTTCAATAATAATAATAAAAAAAAAAAATTTTGATGAAATTCTGGCAAAAGCAGAATTTAGGACGGAGGACTATTAGTTTTTTTTTTTCTTCCCAAATATAACATCGCTTTCAATTTATTCAATTATATTTTCGCTAAATTTTAGATTTCGATAAATGTCTAACTATCGAAAAATGATTTCGACAAATGTCCAACTATCGAAAACAACAACGCAAAAATCCCAGATTGAGACTAATCCTCAGTCCTAAAAAGAAAGAAAAAGGAGATATGCTGTAGAACCAAGTTTGCCTTCTATGTAAATAAAACCTGATAAATTTAGTAAAAGTAGTAACGAATTTACTGTAAATTAATATTTGTTAAAAATATGGAAGATCAAGCTCTGCACTACAATCAATTACAAATGACTTATAAAAATGATAAATATACAAGTACAAAAATACAAACAAATCATGACTGATGATATGTTTATTTTATACAAATGAGAAAAATAAAAAAATATAAATGAAAATGCCACCACAACACATTTCTTCACTGTTTTGAGTTCTTGAAGGTTATAAAAATTGCTATTTGTATTTTACAAAAATTTACAGTCCTTTCAAGATGTGAGAAACATGGAATAACTAGGTGAACATATCTTTCTTGAATAATTTGCACAACCTCTTGTTAAAAGCCTATAAAGAAAAATAACATATTAATATAATCAAAGTGCTAAATACAATACACCCACCCCTTTTTCTTTAAACGATAAGTGCAGCCTGCAAAAGATAAAATAAAACTAAAAAACAAAATAGATTCTCAAAAAGTTAATTGTGAAATAATTATTTCTAGATAACTGATTAATCTGGGATCAAATTTGAAAATTTTACTGAGAAAATTTGGTTTGAAAAAAAAAAAAAAAAAGAGAATGAAAAATGAAAAATTATTATACTATTAGGGATAAGAAATTTAATTAATAGAAAAAGAAAAAAATATAGATAATGTAATATTAAAAAAAAAAAAAAAACCTCACTTAATCACTAATTTATCAATCATGAAAATTGAATTTAGAAAGACTGGAGTGTAAGGTTGATTTTTAAACCAACTATGTGAAAAATGCCAGATCCAGGAATCGAACCTGGGCTTTCCGCATAACGTGCAGATGCCACCAGGGTGACTCAATGGAAGAGCATCTGCACGTTAAGTGGAAGACCCAGGTTTAATTCCCGCTCTGGCATTTTTCACATAGTTGGTTTAAAAATTTACCAACTTACATTGGCCTTACACTCCAATCTTTCCAAATCACCTCACTGTTTTATAAGGAATAACATTGACAGAAATATGTTTTTGTTAACTGCCAAATCTTGGCCGATTATAACAATGCATCCTACGCTTCAAATCGCGATATTGAAATTTTATCCAACCCTTTTTTCTGTAATGACAACGACCCAGCACAAGATATTAACCGCAACTGGTGTAGATTTTGGAAGACCGGGAGTAAACAAGTCACCAGAAGCCACCACAGAACTGCCTCCGATGAAGGGAGGGGCCCCTCTCGCAAATACTTAGGCAAATTTAGAGATGTAATGTAAGGTTTTTCTTTACTTTTTAGTATTAATATTTGCACTTCTCGTAATTTGGTAAAATAAGCATATCACAAAAGTTCTTTTTTGTGAAAAACCCTTTATGAACTCACAAACCTTAGTAAATAAATAAAAATATGTTAAAGTTACAAGCCTATAAGGGGTTTTTCATAAAAAAGAACTTTTGTAATATGGTTGAAATAATTGGATCTTGAAATTAAATACAAAGGCGTGGGGAAAACCCCTTATGAAATTTCAACTTTGGCAAATATCTAAAAAATCCAGCTTTTTATTTTATTATTATTATTATTATTTTTTTTTTTTTTTTGGCCAACAGTTTGCTTGGATTTCTCTATCTAAATGTGCTTTTGAGAAAAGTTGCTCAATATATCTAGCTTTTAACCTATACAATAAAATATTTTCTATCTTTCGCGCATGGGCAGTAAAATAATACTTACTAAAAATGTTCATATCTAAACTAATATTATACGTGTGATTTTCACGTTTCAGAATAATGTTTCTCTAACGTAGTGTCAATTTTTCTGCAAGTTTTGTAAAATTTTATGGAAATCCATTCTAGCTATAAGCAAGAAACTTGTCAAAAAAATTATATCTGACTAAATAATTGTGTAATTCCTGCACCAAGACATACAAATATTGTACATAGTATGTGCAACAATGTATTAAAGTTACAAGCCATCTGTAGCTTTTTATTATAGAGGGTGATCCAAAGTATTTCTTACATTTGTGGTTGGTCCCTAATTGCACTCTGGACAAAATCGAGAAAAAAAAAATGAGTTTTTAAATGTTTTTTGCATTTACGAAGTTTCAGACCATTTTGTCTAGTATTTTTTTTTTTTTTTTTTTTTTTTTAGATAACCGAAAAAATGTCAAAATGAAAAAAATTTCTAATCATTTGATCACGCACTGTATTATAAAGGAATTGCTTGTTTAATCATGAGAAAAAAAATGTTTAGTTCTACAGAATAAAACAAATTTAAAAAAACTTCTATTATTTTGCAAAAAGAAACAAGTCCAACTCATTCGGAAGGGTAGGTTCATTTCTTTCTCCTTAACAAGTAGCCGTCATTTTGAAGCAAAATGGCAGCTACAAATTATTAATGGACTTGGTGCTATTTGGATAATAAATCCATTTTTCAAGTTTGGTTTGAATTGATTAAATATTTCAAAAGTCACCTTAACAAATTTTCAAGTAGCCACCACTTGGAAACAATACAATGAAGCAAGTTGCACAGTAAATTTGTCAAAGATATTTAAAGCATAAGTTCACTGTTAAACTTTGGTTTGAATCAGTACAGTGTTTCAAAAGTTATTGTTATGGCAAATTTTCAAGTGGCAGTCTAAGTGACTGCAACTTCGAAACAAAATGGCGAAGCAACTTATCCAGCGAAATCATACAAGATATTTGTATAAGTTCAATGCCCAAGTTTAATTCAAATTAAATCAGTATTTAAAAAATTATCGTGATAAGACATTTTCCAGTTGCACCGTGATTTCAAGTGGCCACCACTTGGGGAAAAAAAAGCAGAGTGAGATGCTCAGCAAACTTATCTGAGATATTTGAATGGTAAATCAACTACCCAAATTCGATGCAAATTGATTTAAAGTATTACTAAAGTTACCATAATGACAAATTTTCAAGTGGCTGTGCTGATAAAATTGCGGATCAGGTTACCAAGCGAAAGTATCCAAGACATTTGAACCATAAATTCACTATCCAACTTTTGTTTGAATCAATTTAAAATTTTAAAAGTTATCTTGATAATACATTTTCAAGTGGCAGCGTGATTTCAAGTGGACGCAACTTGGAAACAAGATGTTGGAACAAGTTGCCCAGTGAACAAACTCATGCAAGATAATTATATGACAAGATCATTGTCCAACTTTGGCTCAAATTGAAACAGAATTTAAAAAGTTATGTTTATAAATTTTCAAGTTGTCTCGCTTAGTTTATAAATGGCAGATAAATTTCATTAATAAAGTTGATTGAGACACTTTTTGGTCTATGTAAACATCAAAATTCAAATAAATTCAGAAAACGCTTTTTACAATTTGAATTTGAAATTTTCAAGTGGTCTCCATATGAAAACAAAATGGTGGAGCAGCTTGGTTAAGAAACTCATCTAAGATATTCATAAGATAAGTTAAGACACTGTCCAAATTTGGTTCGATTTTTTGGAGTATTATTTGAGAAGTTATGATTTTAAATTTTCAAGTGGTAGCCTGATTTTAAGTGGCCCCGCTTAACTTAAGATCGCCACTTTTAGTAAAGTATAGGATAAGTTTATTAATAAACTTCATTGAGACACTTATATAGTCTATGTATACATTCAAACAAATTTGGAATACACTTTTTACAATTTGAATTTGAAATTTTCAAGTGGTCTCAACCTGAAAAAAATGGTGGAGTAACTTGGTTAAGAAACTCATCTAAGATATTTATAACATAAGTTAAGACGCTGTTCCATTTGGAGTATTATTTAGGAAGTTATTGTGATTTTAAATTTTCAAGCGTTAGCCTGATTTCAAGTGGCCCCACTTAACTTATCTGCCACTTTATTAAAAGTGGCAGATAATGTTCACTAATAAAGTTCATTGAGACCTTTATGTAGCCTATATTTACATCAAAATTCAAGCAAATCTGGCTTTAAATACGCTTTTTACAATGTGGGTTAGAAATATTCAAGTAGCTGCTACTTGAAAACAAAAAGTCGGAGCAACTTTGTTAACAAACTCATCCAAGATATATATAAGATCAGTTCACTATCCAAATTTGGATCGATTTGAAGTATTATTTCGGGAATTATCGTGATGAAAAAATTTTCATTATAGATAGATAAACAAAGTGATTGCAATAGGTCGATTTCTAAAGAAATCAACCTAAAAGTATGTGTTGAGCAGAAATGAAGCCCGGCATCAAAAAATTTCTAAGGTTTTTTTTTTTTTTTTTTTTTTTTTTTTGGCAGACCAGTGTTATTTCAATCTGAAACAATTCTCACAAGTTTCACTATGTAATACAATGTATGGTTGCGACCTTTTTTTAATTTATTTAAACATCATTTTTCAAGACCAATATTTTGGTACATTTACTTCAATATTTAATACTAATGCATAACAAATTTAAATAAAAGTACCTGTTTATGAATCCACACTTTTAACACCACATTGCAATTTTTTTTCACGTTGAGGATACACTCCGAGTTTTAACAACTGTTTCATCAACTGGGGTCAATAAAACAGGAGGTTTAATTAATGGAAGTACATGAGGACTATCTGCACAAGTATCAACTGAGGGTTTCAATAACTTATGTTGTGGATATTGATTCCACAGCCCTTGCTTAGGACATATATATGGCTTTCTTGATGTTCTTTTCACTTTTAATAAACTAAAAAATAAATAGATAAATAAAAGTCTAAATTCATAAAATTAAGTGCAAGCATGGTAAAAAAGTATTTGAATTTTTAAAAATTATTAATTAGAAGTGAAGTTACTTTAATTCAAGAACCACCATATTCATATTAAAAAAAAAAAAAAAAAAAAAGAAAAAAAGACCACTTATATTATTTATTAAAGAAAGGCAGATGCACTGAAAAATAATCGAAGGAGAATATCCATTTTATAAATATCAAAGAAAACGATTTATTATTAAATATTAAGAACACCCCCCCCCCTTTTTTTTTAAACACAATTAATACAAATAAATGCTCATAATAAGAAAAATGTCTAAAGTCTAATTTTAATAAAATAACAATAACGAGCTTAATTATTACAAAATATCTTAAGTTTATTCAAATATAACATAGCACAGTGCGATGATTGTTTCTGCTTATTAATAATCACATCATCAATTTTTAACTCTACTGATGTCGTTGCACACAGACAGACAAAAGTCAAACACTTTTCGGCGTCATTAGAAAGTGTTAAAATTTGGCAATTTCAGGGTTTTAGAAATGATTATTTACCTATCGAAAATATATGCATTGAAAAAAAAAAAGTTTTCTTGGATGCTATAAAAATCATGTAATTTTTCTAATCCGTAATTCCATAATTACTTTCAATACATTCCCCTGCCAAATTATTTTGCAAAAACGTTGAATGTTAATCTGTACATCAGCCGGATTCAATCTTCCTTCTTCTCCATGTAATCATATGGAATTTTTGTTGTTTCTTATTATTATACCTCAATCAAAAATGAAGTTTTTCAAATTACACACTTCAAACATGTCACCTTTTATCTTACTGAGCAATTAAAAAAATAATAAATAAATACTTTATTTCATTTATCAAACGTAGGATTTACATTTTAAATCACGAATTATTTAAAAAAATAAATATATAAATAAAAAGTGTCCTTGGTAGTCATATACTCTCCATTCTCCTTCCCCATGTAATCCAAAATGATTTTTGTGGCTTTTATTGTCAGGATATCTCTCATTCAAAAGTAAAGTTTTTCAGATTTTTTTTAGTTCTCCATCATACTATAGGTATGGGGAACTTAGGTAATCGTGAAAAATTTCGCCCTCAGTTTTTTGACTTTTTTTATACATTTTCAGGTGTGAGGAATCCGAAAATGACAAAATTTGTATGGTGTCTGTCTGTAGGGTGTCAGTGTGTCAGTCTGTGTACACGATATCTCAAGAACAAATTGTCGCAGAGAGGTCAGATCAGTTTTAAAATATTACTTTCGATACTGACAAGAACCCTATTCATTTGCAACATTCAAATTAAAAAACTTCGAAAGTTATGAGAAATTTACAATTTTCTTAACATGGGAGAATAGGACAAAATTTCACTTAAACATGCATTAAATGGAAACTTTTTACTGTAAAAAGGAGTACTGTACTGGAGTACTTTCCTTTAGCCCCCCCCCCCCCCCCCTCATCCTCAGCACCAGTTACTCTGTGCTGTGTTGATTCTGTGAAAATTTCTTTCGGACTACTCGATCTTCTCTCCTCCAGGAGGTGACGCCAGGTTGGATCAATAGCTGCCGACTTGTGCTGAAGATGAGGGTGCTGGTGATCAAACTGGTGCTGAAGATGAGGGGGGCCCCTAAAGGAAAGTACTCCACAATCTAAAGTTACATCTATAAAGCTGAAGTAAGATTTCGTTTTTATCGTAATTGTAGCTTTATTATTATAGTTTTTTAAAGTTAAATAAAATTTTATATAGATTTTCAAAAGCTTTAAAATACTATATATAATTTAACAAATGAAAAAATATACTTACTCAACAACAGATTGTCTTAACACCGACTTATAATGAGCAATTTTCTTCATATGTTCATCTTTGGTTTGTAGTAGTATATTCATACCAATACGAATAGAATTAATCTACAATAAGAAAATAAAACTGCTCTATACAATACCATAGTAAAAACATTTTCAGGGTGTCTAGCATTTAAACTTTTTCAAATTCCCTGACTT
The DNA here is from genome assembly GCA_963930645.1 of Salticus scenicus. Taxonomy (NCBI): domain Eukaryota; kingdom Metazoa; phylum Arthropoda; class Arachnida; order Araneae; family Salticidae; genus Salticus; species Salticus scenicus. The sequence goes on from OZ005659.1 coordinate 102,070,583, forward strand.
TTCCATGACTATTTTTTGAGATTTTCCTCCATTTTTCCCACCACTCTCACATTTATTTTCGATGAAAATTTCACGACACTAACAAAAAATTTAGTGATTTAAAATATTGATAATTTAATGATTAATATAGCTTATTTTCCCAAAATTTGTTAAAATTCCCTGCCTTTAAAGGAAATTCCCTGACTATTCCCTGACTGCTAGCCACCCTGATTTTATTTTGAAAATCATCTATAAGAAAGTATAAACAGATGTCTGAATTATCAGTATGTTGATCAGAGAGAGAAAAAACACACCTATGTAGAAATTATCAGGAATTTCTTGACATACCTTATGAGTACTTACAGACAACATTCTGTAGGAATGTCAAACATTGTAAAGTTTTGAAAATGATTTAGTTTGAATGGTTTCATAGGTTAAAGATAGTTATCAAATGGAATTTCAGTTTTGCAAGTTCCAACTTTCGGTAAAGTTTTGGTGTATAATTGAATTGGAATTTTTTTTTATAGAAAGTTTGAGATAATAGCAGCGTTTAAACCTGGCAAAAAAGTTTGTTTATCATTCTAGTACAAAGCAAGTATTTCAGCTTTATCGAAAGTTAATTTAACTCTCTATATACTGTTGATTTCTTTTTCTTAACTTGGTTTTTCCCATATTTTGCTTTTTATTTCTTCTGTTCACTAACAATATTAACCAAGAACCTTAATTTTGATTTAAGGTTGCAGTGTACCTGCCATCTTCAATATTCAAGGTTCCATGTTAACCTATAGGGAAATTTTGTCTGATAATAATTAATACAAAAAAATTGTACATCTCAGTAGTTTTTTTTTTTTTAAAGATTTTTTTTCACTGAAATAAAGTTATTGAGGTTTAAAGCAAACATATGCAAATTCTTTCAGAAACAATTTAATTTAAATGTATTAAAAATAATTTCTTCAAAACAATAAAACTATAGAAAGATGTGAAAAGCTGTCCTCTAGAACACTGTCAAATATCTATTTAAAACATTTAAAATGTACAACCTTTTTAATTTCTTTATGTCACTTGCCGACTAGTTTCGCATGAGGTGCCCCAGCTTGGTCTCCAGCGACACTGTGCTTGAAGTTCATTGAAACTGACAGTTTACGCCTCCTTCTCTTTTAAAGACTCGGCGAAGAAAAAGGAGGCATAAACTGTCAGTTTGAACGAACTTCAAGCACCGTGTCACCGGAGACAAAGCTGGGGCGCCCCATGCAAAACTAGTCGGCAAGTGACATGAAGAAATAAAAAAAGTTGTATATTTTAAATGTTTTAAATAGATGTTTACTTCATGGTTTAGTTTTTATAAAGTACTGTCAAATATTTTGACAAACTATTGGTTTTTGTATTAATTATTAAAGGACAAAATTTCCCCATAGGTTAACATGGAAACTTGAATATTTAAGATGGCGGGTACACAGCAACCTTAAGAAACATTAATCAATGAAACTTTACTTCCATTTCAAAAACAGAAAAAGAGACAGCTATGTCATATGCGCAAAATGAAAAAGCAATTAAAAAGAGGAGTCATGAGTTGGAGTAGATCACTGAGTAATCCTAGTGCTGAGAATGCTTCTATGAAGCAAATTCTGAATTCTGACACATATTTAAATAATTTTCCATTTAAATTCAATTATTAAAAACTGAAATTAAATCCAAATATACAATACTATATAACAAATCCTGATATTTTTATTGGTTTCTTAATTTTCCCCGCAAATATTTGACTAATAATATTATAGTTTTAAAAAAATTAAAGAACACGCTTTTATAGAAATGTGAACTAAAAAGCACAAAATATCTATCTTAGTATTAAAATGCAGGGTAAGAGAAAATTGTGTGAGTGACACACCATAATATTTACATACATTTAAATCTTTGATTAAAATAATTGAGAATTAAACAAAAACCATTTTTAAAAAATCTCCCCTGACTGGGCTCAAATGCTAGACCTTTAGATTCGTAGCACGGAGCTTTACCTCACAGCCACAGCCTTCAAGTAGGGAAAGTCTTTTTTTACAATATAGATTTTTTGTTTGCTCCCAGAGCAGTTACAAACATACATACATACAGGTGAAGCTAATAAAAGCATGTTAAAAATTAGAGGTAGTTATATAGAAATATAATGAAATTATTTGGTTTTTGTTAGAAAAATGCGATATCTTTCAGCAAAATGCTAAAAAATGTAATTTCAGTTTTAACTCTGGATAGTAGATATTAAAAGTGATACTTCAGTATAATCAATTTAAGTAGCGAGTCTTTGAATGCATAAGAGGAGTCTAGTTCCAGAGAGTTTTATTAAGAGTCTTTTCTTCAGTGAGCTGCTGTAAAATTTCATGAGCAATGTCAAGTAGGAGTTAGATACATTTGGAATTACTTTAAACAAAAAGGTTTTACGTTATTAGTATTGGTCAAAGTTCATTGTCACTAATGATTTTGGCACACACACACACTCCTTCATTACGTGCAGTATTTTTCAACATTTTCTTGGGAAGTCATATCCCTTCCCCTCACTGAAATTAAAAAATAATCTTAAGTCTTATCTTTCATCATTCTTGTTTCACACTTTACAGCATTCAGCATGTTGAATCAGGAAGTTCAGGGGAACCCAACCTCAAAACTTTTACAGCGAAATTTCCTAAAGTGCCTTGGATAAAAATTTTAAGAAAATTATAAATTTTGAAATAATCAGCACTAAAATCAATAGGGTTCCTGCTATGGTGACTTATAACATATGTACCAACTTTCAGTTCATTCAAACAAAATGTTTAGGCGGTATCGTGTTCACTTACATATATATATACATACACATCGTAAAAATAGCAAAAATGAACTCAGGTTACCTCAAAATGTATAGAAACACCAAAATCTCTAAGTCAGATTTCTGACATGATTACAATACTTTCCTTACATACTAGTATGTTCAGAAAGTAAAAAGTGGAAATTTTTTTTTACAATTTTTTATAAAAAGCATATCTCCATGAATATATATGTGGTAGCTTCATAAAAATTTATACAGATAATGAAAAAAAAATCCTTATAATCACATGCTACTGCCAAAATGCATTTTTAAAGCATTACTTTTTACAAGGTGATCCAAAATATTTTGATTTTTGTTTAATTTTTTACTGGTCCCCTTTTCCTCTTCAGGACACAACTTTTGCTGAAATATATGAGGTATAATATGTTCTTTGCACTACCAAAGTTTCAAGATGATTCCTAAAGAAGTTTTTAAGATATTTGACAAAACATCTAAATAAGAAAGTATCCAAATACTTATTGGTAGATAGTGTATTATTCATCAAACAGCTCTGCATTTGCAGACATGGTATCTTTGCCGACATATATGTGAGGAATGCCAAGTTAATAATCCACCAGGGTTGTTCAGTGGTAAAGCATTCGTACAGTAAACTGAGTGCCGAAGTTCAACCCTTGGTTCTGGCATTTTGTACATAGTAGTTGGTATAAAAATTCAATCTTACACTCCAGTTTCTCTAAATATAAAAAAATTGGCATTCATTTATTAAAAATGCAACCTATCAATTTTCATTTTATTATTATTATTATTATTATTATTATTATACTATATCACAAATTTTTCTGTAAATCCGAATTTGATTTCATTCATTTAGTCAGTCATCTTCTGCAATTTGATTTTATTTGATTCTTGATCGAGTGTTATGTGACCTAGGGATGAATCACATACCATCACTAATTAGCTTTTGCAAAGCTCAGTGCAATATAAAAACCACTTAATTTCTGTTGACAATGTGTAGCTTTCAATTACATGACCATTATTAAGCCTAATAAGACGTTCATTTAAAATTTTCTGACAAATGCTGGTGTCATTTTCCATCCTACAAATAACACCAATTTCAGAACTGCATATTAGTGTAATAAATATACAGATGCTGCAACCATCACAAAACTTTCTTTTATATCATTTTATATGGCATCACCATCTACTGGTTAACACATACAAAAATTTAATCAACAGAGCTTCTAACATGAAGATTTTACATACACAATTGTTTTATGCAATATATGCTGAGATATAGCTATACTGAAAATTGTAAAAAATAAATAAAAGCAGTGCCACGTATCAGACAATTTACAGTTGTTTTTTCAAATGACCCTCTCACATATTAAGTTTTATGCACTTATACACTATTGAAGCTGAGATACAGTGTTCCCATAAATGGGAAAATTGCAGCATAACACCGACACCAGCTGAGCAATTACGTGCAAAAATCTTATCAGCACCAATTTATATCAAGATCCAACCAAATATAAAGATTTATGCAATTCCATTTATTGGTTTTTGAGATACAGCACCCACAAAATTCTGGTAACACAGACAGTTTCTAAGAAGTGGTCAAATTGTGTACAGAACATCCGAAGATGCATAAATCCATGAAAAACTTCCATGATATTAATATATATATATATATTTTTTGCTTGCATATAGAAGAAAGTGAAAAGATTATACTTACATCACATATATCTTTTAAAGTGATTTCAATATCAAATTGAATTTCTGTATCATGATCTTGATACATAGATTCGTTTGTCATAGGATCGAAACCTAAACCACACAGAGCTCCAGTATAAGAAGTTTTTTCTTTGTCAGTCCTAGACATTAAAAAAAAAAAAAAAAAAAATCCATTTTATTATATTTTCTTATTTTTATTGAGAAATTATTGAAATATTTAACTCAAAAACATTTACAATATATTTATAATGTAGCAAAATACACTGAAATAATAATATTAAATGATTTTTTGTTAACTGAATTTTTATTTCACACCACAAATTAATGCATATTAAAAAAAAAAAAATCTATAGTTTCTTCTGTAGTCTTTGACCCTCCACACCCTGCCTGCCCTTTAGAATTCAATGAGCATCTTAGATTCCCCTCAGTAAACCTTTTTTGACAAAAAGGCTTACTCCTTCCTTTTAGAATTTTAGATACTGTTACTTTATATAATTATTATCAACACAATATAGAACATAGTTTGTCATACTTTAAGTACAAATTTTCTAAAAAAAAATTTCCAGACGCTATCGCTCTTTATTTTTAATGAAATATTCATTGATTATCTACATGTCCTGATATTGCAACGGCAACTTGACACTTAACAAATGTTGGACAATTAACAGTTAATCCAAAAACCTGGGATTTGCACTGAGGATTTGCAACCAGGGAAAAATGACTATTGTGATTACAAAAGAGTGAAAATGGAGAATAAACAGTATCAAACGTTTTTGGGCTGGAATGAGATTCAGAGCTATCGGCACTTTTGGCTGTTGTGGGAACAAAAGATTTAAAATAGATTATCACTGATCACTATTCATTTGTAATTAGGGCTGTGCCGATTAATCGATCAATACTTAGTCCCGATCAATTTTTTAAATCGAGTTAATCAGATCGATTTATTCGATTAAAAATTTTCAAAATCCGATTAAAATTTTCAAACTACAATTAAAGTGAAAAGGCTGTTCTTCCTACAAAATATCTTTTCACATATTTTCCTAACAAACATTCTAAGAAACATCCATCAAATAATGAAAAAGCAAAAAAATAAATAAAAATAAAACCTCACAAAAGAAGATGTTGCACTTTTGTTGATAGAGAAAAGGGGGAGGACAGTTATTAAACAAAATGCCGCTTCATGTGCATGCTAGAGCAACACCACCTGTCTGTAGCCTTCTACAGAAAGAGTTGGCTAGGGCAATAGTATTCTCAGTAACAAGAAGCTTTCAAAAAATGGAAATGCTAAAGATAAAAAAGAAACGAAAAGAAAGGATTGAGATTTCCACTATCCCTCTGATGGGGAAATGTCAACAGAGTTTCACAATATCTTCAAGTGTTTATTGTCTGTTCAGAATTGCTGATAGTAACTATCAAATTAGAAACAGAAAATAACATTTGTACTCCGAAGTGATAAAAAAGAACTAACTTGTTAAATAAATCCTTGTCGAATCATGTTCTTAGACTGACTAAGAACACGATTCGACAAGGATTTATTTAACAAAACAGTATTAACTCTGCTTTTTCTATATAGGAATTTTTGCTAGTATTCGGATACATTTGTCACCGACTGTACACAATATGAGAGTTTTATTCATCATTGAAATAAAATTATATATATAAAAAAATGAAAACTGATTAAAAATCCAATTAATTGGTTAATGAACTACGATTAACCCAGTTAAAACTCTTAATCGATTCCCACCCTTATTTGTAATATATAAAGTTTCGCTTGTGCGTACATCGAAGTTACTTTTATGGCTTGTATTCCTAAATTTTTTCAAAGAAGATGCTTTTTTAAGCTTCAAAAAGATAAATAAGTATTAAATAAGAATAAGGAAAATTGGATGGACTGAGAGAGCAAAATATTGGGTGGGCTCGGACCCCACAGGCAAATATAAGTTGGCGCCACTGCATCTATAAATACATATTCATCCCCCACAGAACATAGAAATACAAAAATTGACATACGGATGCACAGAAGCTTGTTGAAAAAGATACTGAGGAAAAAAAAAAAAAATCAATGCATGTCAAATAAAAACTATTAGATGGCATAGGTGGACTCTGCTAATTTCCCCATCATATATTTCTAGTAAAGGACATATTATAATCATAAGAGAAATGAATTTGAACAAATGCTTGACACAGTGAAATCCCCGCCTAATAGGCTATCCCCCGTTCACTTCGATATATTTATCTTATTCTAATCTATTAATTTATCTTATTAGGGTCAATTTCGTAGTTTAGTTTTCATGCTACTATTTCCAATGCAACAATCCTCAAAATGCATATTTATATGGAATATCACTCAATTTTGCTATGTTGATAAAATCTTAAATTACGAATAACTTACGAAATTTTCCTATTAGAATATATGTATTCAATCATGTTCAAACAAATATCATAAATGTTATTTTGAAGTTGTCTGATATATTTATGATCCTCAAATTGGACGTTTATGCTCAATTTTGCCCTATTTCGCCATGTTAAGTAAATCGCAAATTCCAAATAACTTAAGAAATTTTTTAATTAAAAAATTCATAGTCAGAGATGTTCATGCCAGTATCCTGAATGATATTTTAAAAGTGTTCTGACATCGTACGATGAAACTACTCCTAAAAATGGATGTTTATGCGAAACTTTGCCCGATTCTGCCATATTAAGTCGTAAATTTCCAATGACTTATTTCATAGTCAAGGATGTTTATACCAGTATCTTATATAATATTTTAAAAGTAGCCTGATAAATTTACTATGAGAATATACCTCAAAAAGGATATTTACGCAAAATTTTGCTCTGTTTTGCCATGTTAAGGAATTCATAAATTTCCAATAACTTGCAAAATTTTCAAAGTAGCATGTTTATCTATATTAATAAAATCAGAGTTTTGTCTGTAAATTTGTCGGAATCAAAAAATTTTGCGATATCTTCACGTTTTACACCCCATGAAAGCCGAAAATGACTTCAGAATATTTTGCCTGTGTGTGTGTGTGTCATCGTGTCCGAATGTCGCTTTTTTTGTCTGGGCATCACTTGAGAACGGCTGGACGGAATTCAACGGCGCTTGGCAGGAATTTAGGTCTTCACCCAACTTAAAATTATATCTATCAACTTTTCAGAAATTCCCCCCCCCCCATTCCCCCCCGGGGGTAAAAGACTAAAACACGTTTGTCCGGGCATCACTCGAGAACGGCTGGACGGAATTCAACGGCGCTTGGCAGAAACTTAGGTCTTCACCCAACTTGAAATTATATCTATAGAAATTTTCAAAATTATGATTAGTGTTTAAATTGTGGGTAAAATACGCCTGCACATGCGCCATAAATATTTTTTCACTAAAATGCTTTGAATGGAAAAATAAAATATAAAAATAATTTTTTAAGTTAAAGACTTTTGTATTCGCATGATTTGCATTACAAATTATGAAAAGATTGATATGAAGTGTTGCCATCTAAGTTTCATACTTTAGTTAATTTTAAAAAATCTAATTGTCGTATCGAAAAACTGTTTACACCCCAGGATTCAGAAAAATCATCTCTTTCATTTGGTACTGAATTTGTAATGATAGGTCTGACATTTCTAATTTATTTTTCCCTTTATCCGTTTTTCCGTTGCCACTTAAATTTCATACTTTAGTTACTTTTTAAAAATCTAATTGTCGCATCGAAAAACTGTTTGAACCCCTGGATTCAGCAAAATCGCCCCTTTCATTCGGTATCAAATTTATAAATATAGGTCTGATATTTCTAATTTATTTTACCCTTTTTCCGTTTTCAACCCAGATTCGATATGGAACAGCTTTAGTATTGGATCCCTTTGACAAAATTTTAAATTCGGCTCCGAAGTAGCTTGGACGTTTCTCGCCAAGATCTTTAATTGCACAATTGAGATAGCCAATTCAGTTCATCGCAAAAATGGCTTAAAATATTTAAAGTCACCAAAGGGTTCAGATACTTAAGCTGTGCTTTTTGTATTTATTTATTTATAATACTGTCTATTAAAAACTTCTGTGGTCATGAAATTTGGTGTGTAAATTGTTTGTATGCATCCGGCACTTATTGTAACTGCATTTCACGAAATTCAAAATCCCCCCCCCCCCCCTTCTCGGAGTCGGAGGGAATAAAAATGTGTAAAAACATGTTTTGGCAAATTTTGGTGTGTGGATATTGATTAAGTGTACGCATTATGTACATTAGTGGGATTTTGCAAAACTTCGAACTCACCCGCTGAGGATGGGGAAGTAAGAAGTGGGTAAGTTGTGCCGAAGACAGTGGGGACCCAGACTCTTCACATTGGGAGCGAGAAAACCTCTACCAATCACAGCAAGAACTTAGGTTATTAATAAAGATATGGCATTTTGACAACTCATTTAAGTTTAATGTCCAGCGAAGCGGGCAAAGCCTGCTAGTAGTTAATAATGTTCATCCCGGCATTAAAACTGATACTTAAAAGCTGTTTTTACATCTTTAGAATAAATATATTTCGTTTCATGCACGTTTAAGTGAAATTTTGCTCTTTTTTCCCACGTTAAGAAAATCGTAAATTCAAATAACTTCTGTAGTTTTTTAATTAGAATGTTGCAAATGAATAGGGGTTCTTGCCAGAATCATAAATAATATTTTTAAACTGGTTCGACTTCTCTGCGATCATTTGTTCGTGAGATATCATGTACGCAGACTAACATACTAACAAACTAACATACACCCTACAGATGGACACCATACCTATTTTGATATTTTCGGATTCCTCATACCTAAAAGTGTGTAAAAGTAAAAAAAAAAAAAAAAAAGAGGTTAAAAATTTTCACAATTACCTAAGTTCCCCATACCCATAGTATGATGGGGAACTAAAATGTTTCTTAATATATTTGAATATTTAAGATCATTAAAATTAAATATTTCCTCCTACTCAGGATTATTCTGTAGCATGAATCATTTTTTTGTGACTAAAGATTGTTCAAAAATTAAAAATGGAGGTTTAAAAAAAAAAAAAAAAAAAATCTTAAAATTTCATAAAAGCATTAAACGTTTATTTATTTTCAAAATTAGGCATTATTACTATGGATAATTAATTCAACATTTATGATGCAATATCAATAATTTTTATTTATTTTAATTTGTATAAATTAATAATGATCGAAAATAGGAAAATATCTAAAAAGGTGTTATAATTATAGGGAAAATTTAATAGGGTGTTAAAACTTTATTTTAAAAGCGACCCATTGACAAATAAAATGAGATATTTTTGTGATTGACTGCAAAAATGAAAATTATTTTTTGCCCCTGAAAATAAATAACATGTTTAATTGCAGCTAATTGCTGAAATATGTCATGTTTCCTTTACTGACAACTGCTAAAATAAGTGATTAAATTTAACTGCTGATTCCTGAAATATGCCATTTTTTCCTGTACAAACAAAATTGCCAAAACACTGATATTTTAGCAGTCTATTTCTAAAATGAAGAATCATTTCACAGTTGCTTGATGCAATTTATATTTAACCATAAGCAATTGTGCAAATATGCAATTCATTTTTGCTATTGATTAGAGCCATATGCAGTTATTTCTCTGCTAATAAAAATAATTTATGCTTTTTTGAAAATTAACTCTCAAAATATGTGATTTATTTCACCACAAATAAACAAATTTTTCTATGGCGACTAATTTCTAAAACATATTTTGTGACCAATTTCTTATATGCATATTAATAATTTTGCTGTTTTTGATTTAACTCATAATGACTACTTTCAGGTCATGTAAGGTCTAGCTGGATACCCTTCTCCCTAAAAAATGCTGACTGATAATTGGGTTATCAGACACGTCAACTTTTAAAACAACATATTTTAAAGGCATTTTCAGCAACGCTTTTTCCTTGACGTAAACGTTGTAGGGGTTACAACACATGGGTGAAAAATCAGGTGAAATAAGGCAAACTTTTGACACTTATCACTTTTCTTGGTGTGAATAAAATACAGAATGATTAGCATTAAGATTCGTTTTTGCTTGTGCAGTATATCACACTGCTATTTCTAATTTGATCTTTGTTGCAGCTATTGTCATATCGCCATACAAAAATAAAAATGATTCATTCAAAGTTCTTATCATTAAATGATAAAATAAATGCACTTAGCGATAATATTTCTGTTTAAATGTCCATTTTAAGTGATTTCTGTGTTCTGCCATCTTAAAAAATGATGCATCAAAATAGCACACCTTGATTGGATGAATCTGAGGAGAAACTGAATATAGAGACAACTTTATCAAGACAGCGCTGAAAAAGTGGGAAGTTTAGTATGCACTATCACACTGTGAGTAGAGACAATTTCTTCTGGAAAATTGGCACTAATAAGTGGTTGCCTATAAAATTGCCTGTGAAGTAGTTGTGACTGATAAGCCCTTTACAGATTTCTACACATATTTGAGTACTACATTCCCCAACATTACATCTAGCATTTAATTTCAACACATGAATTATATCAGAAAATACATAAGGAATAGCTTAAAAATAAAAAAAATAAAAATACCTGATTTCAACAAATGGGCTGAACATGAGGTAAATCAAAGTTGGCAAACCAGCTATTTTAGGCATTAATGTAGTATTTCTAGCAATTAATACATCTGATTTCTGTCCTACTGTTAAATTAACAGCTACCAGCATTGAACTATGTTCATCTTGAGGCTCAGGGTTAAAAGATACAGAATTTACACTATCACGTTCAACTTTAATACTCCTATATAGAAAGTATAAAATGCACATAAATTTCAAAACAGCTGCTTAGCAATACAACAATAAGTAACATGATATTCACAAAAGGGAAAAGGGAAAAAAAACTCTTTGAATAATACAGCAGATATAATATTAGCAGAATTAATATTAGCAGATATAATATTAGTAAAAATATTAGCAGAAATTACATAAATTAGGACATTTTCCTTCATTTAAGAAGGCTAGCATTTCTTAAAAGAATACATTATTAGATATTTATTAAAAAAAAAAAAAATAATAATAATAATACCTCTCCCCCTGCAAAAACAGAAACAAAAGATAATGCTACTTTTTTAATTCTAATAACAATTAATTAATTAAATTAAAAAAAAATAAGAAATTTTATTTGTTTTAAAAAATAATGCAAAATCACATTCATGCAAATATTAACAATTATAAACTGTAACAATCAAAAAACTGCTAAAATAGGCGTTCAATAATACCTTTTTTTGTGTGTGTGTGTTAGGATTTTTGCAGCTTCTTCAAATTCAAAACTTTCTAAATCTGAGTTTTTGTCAGAGATATGGAAAATATTGCTCAAGTTCTTATTATTCAGTCTGTAATAATTTAGTTATTTATAAATGCAATAAAAGTTCGATTAATTGGTATGATCGGGAAACACCAACTGACAAAAAAAAAAAAAAAAAGTAATAATATATATATATGCGAGTTGTGCAGGTCGAAATTTTTATTTTATTTATTATTATTATTATTTTTTTTTTTTTTTTTTTTCTGCTTTAATCATAAAGCCTTTTGAACAATTTTGTGTGTTCTTGTAACATGCAGTATACAGGGCTCCCACTTAATTTTTGTTACAAAAAGGTGAAAAAGGGGACTACTTTTCACGAAAAAGGGGACCAAATGGGGACCACATTTTTTTTAAAAAAAGGGGCTAAAAGGAACCACTTTTTAAGGAAAAAAACAAAAAAAACAAGACCCTTACGGTATTAGCATATTACTTTAGCGAATTGTATTGTCAATAAAATAAAAATATATATGAAAAAAATATATTGAAATATATATTGAAAAATTTCTACACATTTTTTAGCAATTACTTCTATACGTAAAACCGTAATATAGAGTAAAAAGTACCTAAATTAAAGAGGCACATTGTAAAAACTATTTTACCCCTACTTCAAAGCCAAATATACCAAAATAATTGTCTTTCATTCATTTCGTCATAAAAATGCACTGTCCACCCTCAGAAAGCAAAATCAACTGTACTTTTTTTTTTTTTTTTTTTTTAAGAGAGGAGTGGGGGGAGCATATTACATTTCAATTCTAGAAAACTGAAATTTATTGAAAGTTTTATTTCAATAACTTTTACGCATTTAAAAAAATTTAATTACACGATACTAAACGATTGTTGAAGCATGAGATGTTTTTTGCCTCTGGCAAAATTTGAGTTTTCATTACTATTATTTTAAGCTGAATCCCTAAATATGAGATTATTAATTACATACACAAAGAAAAAACATTTTTTGTGTATAATTGCCGGAAAAGGGATTTTTTTTTTTTTTCACTAATTGATAAATTGTGTACTAATTCTTACTGAATTGTTAAAACTTTTTTTTCCCCCAAGAGATCAACAGGAAAAATATATGCTGTAATTTTAATTACAACTAATTAGCAATTATTTCATTGCTTATCTTCAAATTTCATGTTTTTTTTTTCAAAGCTGTTTTTCGATACATGTGATCACTTCACTATAAATCATCAAAATTTCTTTCTGTGTGTGTGCCTAACTGATTGAATGTGCCATATTCTGGCAGCTGATTGCTGAAATGCAGTATCATTATGCCACTGATAGACAAAAGCAAGGTTTCAATCGCTAAAATTCTGGAGCAATTTCGGTATAAGAAAAAAAAAACCCTCATTTTGGAGCATCAAATTGCCGTTTCAGAGCAGATTTCTTAGTTTGGAACAGCAAAATTGTATTTTGTGGTGAAAACTATCCATTTTTTTAATAACATACTTTTGCTTAATTCTAACAAAAATTAATGTCCCCATGCATATGTGTTTGCACATCATCATCAAATCTAATAGAAAATTTTCTTATCACATGCTCACAGCACGATTCTTGAAATTTTTATATGATGTTGAATAACACACTGGATACAGAGTCTAGCCTTTTTTTTTTTTTTTATGCAGAGTTTTTTATCTCATAGGAAAAAATGTATATATAGAATGAAACTGTTTAATTACTTCATGGTAAGATCTTACATATGATAGAATGCTATTTTTCAGCAGTTTTTCATTATTAATTTATACTGTTTTATCTTATCAGCTGATAATTATTTTAGAAGCTATTTATTTGACAAATTATAATAATAAGAGAAATATGTAACATTTTTGCAACTGATTACCAAAATAAGTGACTATTTTGCCACTAACTGACAAAATTTATATTTAATTGCAACTAGTTGTTGAAAATAAGCTATTATTTTGCCCCTAATGCTTGAAATTTGTGTTTTTTTTTTTTCTTTTAAAGCTAATTCTCAAAATACGCGATATTTCGCGACTGATCAACGAAATACGCGATCATTTCAGTACTAACTTATAAAAATCGCTCTATTTTTCAGATTCCCGGAATAGCAAATAATTTTGAGACTATCGTCGAAATAGGCGACCATTTCGGCGCCAATTGAAAAAATTCGCGCTTTTTTTTTTCAAAGCAGATTCCCGAAATATGTGATAGTATTGCGACTGATTGCCGAAATACGCGGTTATTTTTTAATGCTATTTTTTGTGCTTTCCCCTTTTTTTAAAATTGGCTCTTAAAAATTCACTTTTTTAAAAGCAGTTTCCCTAAATCGGCAATTTTGCGATCGATTGCCGAAATACTGCGATCATTTCACCCTTAATGGATAAAATTCAACTTTTTCAATGCAGATTCCTGAAATATATTTTGCGGCGATCGTCGAAATATTGTTTCATTTTACCGCTAATTAATAAAATTTGCGCTTTGATCAAAGCAGATTCCCAAAATACACGGTATTTTTGCGACTGATCGCCGTAATGCGTGATCATTTAAAAGTGGCTTAAAATCGACGCTATTTTTCAAAGCGAATTCCCAAAATAGTTAATTTTGCGACCTACTGTTGAATATGCGATTATTTGATTGCTAATTGATAAAATTTGTGCATTTTTTCAAAGTAGATTCCTGAAATATGTAACAATTTTGCGACTAATCGCCGAAATAAACGATTCACGGATAATTGATAAAAATGGCACTTTTTTTTTCAAAGCAGACTCCCGAAATAAGCGGTAATTGTGGAGCCGAGACTGCTACAATACGCGATCATTTCACAAATGATAAAATTCACGCATTTTTCAAAGCAGATTCCAAAAATATGCAAAAAAATTGCGACCGACCCCCATACACATGATCATTTCACTGTTTACTAATAAAATCCACGCTTTTTATTTATTTTTTTAAGCAAATTTCCGAAATAAAGTACCATTTTATTGCTAATTGTGAAAAATTGCGCTTTTCTTAGTCTATTGCTGAAATAAGCAATTATTTCGCCTTTTTTTTTTTTTTTTTTTTTTTTTTTCTCAAAGCATAATTTTGAAAATAAGCAATTAATTAGCCACTAAGCACAAAAATTACAACCTCTTTATTTATTTTTTTCAGCTAATACTATGTAATTTTCTTATATTCGAATTTTTTCAATAAACAATTTTAAAATATTTTTATAAGAAATTTATTTTAATTTCGCCGATATTTGTGAAAACTCATTTTAAGATCGTTGATCGTAGTTAAATGTATGTTTCCAAAACTATTTTTTCCCAATTTGATCCTTGCAATTATTTCATTTGTTCCATCAGTGCAAACTTCTACCGTATTTGAAAAAAATATATAAAAATTTAAGTAAGAAACAGTTTTGTTCTGCTTCTGATAATTTATTGTCCATAAAAAAAAAAGGCAATTTTTTTTTATTTTATTATTATTATTATTTATTTTTAATTTAATTTATTTATTTATTTTTTTTGGGGGGGGGGAGACTTACGCTCGCGGAATTTTTGTTGACGGACATTTTAAATATGGACGCTAATCTCGCCATCCTGCGAGAACAGACTCGTCAATTTCGGCTCTAAGCAAATTCGATGACTATTCAAAGAATTTCGCTTTTCAGATAGACAAATATATATATTATATAACGTAATTAGAACGAGGAATAATTTTATTTACATTTTCAGTAAGCGTACCGCTGTCACAATCACGGAATCACTTTCTACCACGTGCGCGCAATAGAAATTGTCGGAAGAGGGAAAGGAAGGGGCAAAAGCGTTAAATCGGCGGATTTTGAGAAAACTCTTAAAAAGACTGTCAGAAAGTTCAAACCTCTGCATAGTATAAGATATTAGTACATTGTCTTAAATCTATTTAAATTTTGTTTCTATATAAAATGATCGGCTTAAAACAGTTGGATCTCGCTCTTAAAATTTTGACGATTTTCGGCATTTAACTGAGCATTGATTAAAATTTTATGGTCGGTTAAATTGCCAGTAAAAACGGACTTTACGGACCAAGTAGCGAAAAAACGGACATTTACGGACTTGAAGCAAAAAAACGGACCAATTCCCCAAAAACGGACCTAGTGGGAGCCCTGAGTATATTATTATTATTGTAATGACAGAAAAGTAAAGAAAAATTAATAAAAATCTTAGTGTAAATTTTTAAATGTTCTGTATTTTTTTTTTTTTTTCTTTTTTTTAATTGTTGACTATTGTTTTCACATAATTAGCATCTCCTTACAATTTAATTTCAATATTGCTGGTATTGACGGTGTGTGGCACCAGAGCCAAGAGATTTAAAATTTGAGAATTGAAAAAAAATAAAAAGAGTCAATCCAACCTACAATTTCTTATTTCATTAATAAACTTTTCTAGATTTTAACCACAAAATGTAATCTAAAATTGATTCTTCATCGCTCTTTAAACCATGTTTTCTTGGTGGAAAGAAGGAAGAAAATAAATAAAAAGAGCATTGTAATTTTCCATCTGTAACTTTCCACCTCTTGCAAATGTCCGATTCTCTTCCACATGTGAATTCTCTAAAGACAGTACACAGGGTTCATACTCAAATACGGGAAAAAAATTCCCTGAATTTTCCCTGAGTTCCCAGACAAATTACAAGAAAATATTAGCGACATATTACAAGAAACGCTCCTCTAGACAGGACAAAATACAGCTACTTCCACTGTATGATGTCCTATTACTGCCAATCATGATAGAAATTCAGGTAGAAATCAATATTTACATGCGCATTTTCACAATACTTAATCATTAAATTTTGATATGAAGCTAAACAAGAAAAATGTAACTTGAGAGAAAAAAACCATTTGTTTTTCCAGGTTTTATAAACTGACTTTCACTGACTTTTAATGAAAATTTTTATTTTCCCTGACTTTTAACAAAATCCAAATTCCCTACCCTGAGTATTCCCTGCTTTCCAGGTTTTCCCTGATGAGTATGAACCCTGGTACAGTTATGACAAACAGTAGTGAAAGAGGGAGTGAAGAGATCATTTATTTGCTTTAATCTATCCTATCTAATACATAATATATATATATAATCCTGTAATACTTTAAAGAAAACAAATGTCAGTATAACAAAATTACAGAAAAGAAAAGCACATGGTGTGCTATGATTCTATGGATCCAGAGCTTGAAAAATTTCAAAATTTTTACTTGCATTGTAGGGTACATTAGCAAATTACATAGCCAAATTAAACTTTTACATGCCAAAATATCTTATTCAAATGCGTATTATTAATAATAATAATCACCATCTTCTGTCAGGAACAATTCCGGTTAGACTGCTTCAAAACAGACTTTTGGTAGCCTTTTTCTTTTTTTCTTAGAAATGCTATGTATTTTAATTTTTTTTAATTAATCTGCATAAATGTTACATCATTAGAAAAATCTTACAAAACTGAACATTTTTTGTGCTTACACTTTTCCCTTAATCTCAATACGTAAAAAGATTTCAATGAAAGTTTATAACTACCATTGCAATTCTAAAATACCCATGGAGGATAAAATTAAAATGTAATATAAAATTAAATCATAAAAAATTATGGGTTAATAGTTATTACATCATTTTCTTGCAATCATGATAATGTACTTATCTGATATAAACAAACAGTTGATTGTGATGTCATATTTATCAAAATAAATAAGGTTACAAATAAGGTACCTAAGGTTACTTCGTTACAAATAGGGTACCTTTCATTTGGTACCTTATTTGTAACGAAGTTTTGATTAGATATTTTAGAATTAATTAAAATATGAAAATAATTTCAAAATTGGACATTTAAATTTATGATTGTTGCCAAAAAAATTTACCAGTTATTGTTGTATATATACATATTTCTTTTTTGAGGGGGGGGGAGCATAAGATGAAATAATGTCTTCATGCGAAAAATTAAAAAATATCAGATTTCCCCATGCATATAAAAAATACTTATTAAAACGAATCGAAGAAGGAAGCGAAATAAGTACTCAGTTATATTACGATAAATACGATATATAATATAATACGTTGTATTAGACCTATCGTCCAGGGTTAGTACGCATTTTCGTCAAAAAAAATAGTTTGTTCATTCGGTGCAACTTGCACATTAGTCCCATCAGGTACAACTTGCATATTAGTCCCATCAGGTGCAACTTGCACATTAGTCCCCTTTAAATATAGTGTCCAGCGAAGCTGGCAAAGCATTTATTGATTCACTACCTTAACTGATTTCACATTCCGTCATTTTTGACAGGGTTATATACTAGTTAATAATAATAAAAAAAACATTCAGACATTTAGTACAGATCTGCTGTAAAAGAATTTAACAATAAAAGTCATTTTAATTGAAGTAAAAGTCAAAAACAAGGCACTATATTAACACACACTATGTTCGGAAAGGTATTTTTGGTTAAATATTTGCATGTGCAGCTGGATATGCAAGGCGAAAAAGTACATGCTCAATCTGAATTTTTACTTGCCCTGGGTCGATCAGGCAATACAATTTTCAAGCCTTGTACGAGCTCAGTAGCAGAAACAGTGAGGTACAACATTGAGCACTGCAGTGCAGATTGATTAAAAGCTGTACAAATTAATTTAACACCTCAGAAAAAAAAAGGGCCAAGCTTAACATTTTTAATTCATATTTTTGTGGATCCAATTACATATTTTATGAATCGTTAATACTTGTGCCCGACATTTCAATCTTGTTTTGCAGCAGATAACTTAGCAACTGGGTATATGGGGAAAAATAAGATAGGGTAAAACCACATTCTGAAAATCACTATCTTAAAAAGTGTTTAAACCCATGTATGTTTGGAATTCCTAGTACAAAAGTGTAAGGTTAAAACATGATTATAAATAAAATGCATATGAGATTAAGAATAGTCTGAATCATATATTAATTATTAAGAATAGAATCTTCAAAATGTATAAACCTTACTTTGTACGATCAACATTTGTTAAACCAACATATGCAATCTCTAATGGATTATATGGTCCTTTCAGATGAACCTAAAACAGACAAAGACTATTTATAAAACACATGCTTATTATTAATATTTTAATCATAATTTACTAAAGTATTTAAAAAGAAATTTCTGCATAAAAAAATTGGCTTTCAATAAAAAATGTGATGGATATAATAACTTATGAATGGAATAAATTTTATGGAAATAATTTACCATTAAATTGAAAAGTTGCAAATTATTATATTATAAAAAGAAACAAAATTATAAGGGGTACCCATGATTTAATTTTAAATCAGTTAATAGTAAATATTGTGTACGTTGGTTCAAAACAAAAATATTGGTAAAACCGGCAAACCACAGCCCACTATGTAATATTTTGTGACTTATGATGGAATCCCCGAAATTTATATATTTGACATTTTAGATTAACAAATAAAAAATTAATAAATTCAGATTTTTTAGGAATGAAAATGCTGGTTCTGGTAGCTATATAATCAAATATTGGATTTATTATTAATTATCATTATAACTACTAATGTTTAGTCATATATACATTTTTTTTTTTTTTTACTTTATTATTACTATTTAATGAATAAAAATAAATTTAATATTAATATAGACTATTGTAAATCTTCACTCATTCCTCTCACCCCCCCCCCCTTTTATATATATATATATATATAAATATATACATACTTAAAATGCAGCCTGCCTGATTAAAGTGGATTCTGAATCTGCCCCACCGAGATTTTGGGTTAGACAGTCCTTTTACCCCCCCCCCCCCCAAAAAAAAAAAAAAAAAAAAAATTCCACTGTTTTGAAAAAATTTCTTTATATATTGATGAATATATGTGCTATTTCACATATAAAGGAATACAGATAATTTATAGGCAACTCAATCATATGCTACAGTAGCAATGAATTAAAAAAAAAATTTACAGGGAGATCCAGATTTTTAAAAAATTGTTACCGATTTCTTTTCGGCAAAATTGTCGCTAAAATATACAAGGTACAACATGCTTTTTACACCCCATAAGTTTGGAAACTGAAATAGTGAAAAGTAAAGGGAGAAAGTGTGGGAGAATTAAATTTCTACCTTTTGTCTAATAATTGGCACCAGTCTATATTTGTAGAGTTTCAGGAGCATGATATAATACATATGTATATATACATATAAAATCAAAAATCTCGTTTAAAATTAAACCTTCATTTCTCAAACTTAAATGATTCTGCCTTCCACTAATCCACTGATAGCACCTTAATTAATTCTTTATTAACTCATTTTTTAAATATATCATTAATTCCAAATTCATTAACATGTTCTCAATTCTTAAAACTATTTTCTGATGAAACAAAATTATCATCATTTATTATATGGTGCAATTCAAACATAATTTCAATCTAGAATCTTCTGTCCCCTCTTTTTTTTGTATCTTATTACTTCCCCAAGCCAATCTGGGCAGTCGTGATCACATGACCAATGCTGCTTGGAAAGAAAAAACAGAATTTTTAGTTCAGTTTTAAGAGGCATTCGATGTTAACTAGCAGCAATAAAAATAACTTAGTTCTGATTTGAGTTTAGGAAGACTAATCTTCTTATGCTGGAATGTAAGCTCTCGAATTCATTGAACCATCACTTAAGCCAATGACTGTATTACATTAATTGAAAATATATTCTCTGTTTAATATGACATACATACATATAATCATTTAAAAAATAAATTATTAGGACATAGTAAAAAGCACTTTCAATCAGAAAAATTTTTAGTTACGTATTTCCATATCAAAGCCTGGTACACAGTTATATAAATAAATAAAGAATACAGAAAAAAAAAATATGTATATAAATACTTGCTTTATTTCTAGATTTTTTAAGGTTGCTAAATTCCATAGCATCCTCCAAAGACAAAGTCATGGGGTTAAAAGCATTATCTGACACCTTAACATTGGAAGTGTAAGCAATGCAATTCTCCCTATATTCATGATCTTGCTACAAAAATAAAATAAACGGAAAAAATAAACATAAGTTATATACATAGACAAATTAAAAAACAATATAAATATGAAAAACAAAATTAATTTCAATAAAATTACTTTATTAATTTTTGCATTTACCCAGAAATTTAATAAAAAGAATTTTTTTTATTTTTATGATAATTGTTTAACATTCATTTTGCATTCACTACATATTTCCTTTTAAAAATTGCTAAACTAATTTCAAAAATTATATATCAAAGATGTAACTGATCATAAATGTGTAAGAAATATATATAAATAAATATATAAATAAATAAATTTTTAATTTTACAGAGATTTTTAGTTTGAAATATCAATATGTTAACATGATTACATTGAATAACACTTAATTAAATGAATAAATAAACTTTGTAAATTTATACAGCTTATCGATTGTTTGTCTGGATTTTTAATTTGCTATACAAACCAACACCATTCAACTGACTGCTACAATCTAAGTTTTTTTTTCATTAAAAGTAAAAAAAATCGATAACTTTGTTTTAAATTATCGCAGATCGATGGTTCAACCATTCGTTTTAAAGGTATTGGCGAGCTCTTTTGAAAGATACCCATCATGAAAATTTACTCCCCTCGAGAGGGGACTTCCCTCCCCCCCGGCTCCTACATACGCAAAAAAAAATTTCCCAGTTAACTATCTCTATTACAAAAAAATATATATTCGTTTCATTTGGTTTACTGCAGTCTATAGGCATTAAACTCTACTTACCTGCAGTTTCCCCCATAGACGCAATGTATTAGAATTCTCTTGATTGTCCCTGTACACAAACCATTTGCTTGATCTTAACGAAAAGCTTACTGTAGCATCCCTATATGATACACATTTAGAATACCAACTTTGAACTTTCTGCCATAATTTGTTTTTGAGAAATGCTGATAACAGACATACACACAGACCATTTTCTAAAAACATGATTTTCGTATTCAGGGGACCTCAAAACGTGTAAATATAACAAAATCTCGCGTTCAAAAATTTGACTCAAAAACAATACTTTCTCTACCTTATGGGTAAGAGAAAGTAAAAAACATCTGATGTCAAAATAAACAAATAAAATACATGTTTATTTTTTTCCATGACATAAACTAATACATTTATTTGATGTGAATAATAATAAAAAATGGGGAAAAAAACTTAATTACACTACGAAAACTAATACACATTTTAATCAGGAATTTGCATATAAATAAATAATATAGATTTTGACATTAGCTTGAAATTTTTAATTTCTTTTCTACAGTAAAATAATTTTTTTTTGTTTTTATTAATACTTTATAAGTAACTTATGAGATTCTTTTATATTCTCACCTCAATTTTAAATAAATATAGTTTGAATTTGCTTAAGATTTTTTTAATTTTTATTGGGAATATTACAAAACTGTAAGGTTTTTTTTCTTTTTTGTTGTCGTTGTGAGCTTTAGTATAGGACCCCCTTTGGCAAAATTTGAAATTTGGTACTAAGCTTGGATGTTTCTCGCCAAGGTCTTTAATTATGCAATCACGATAGCCATTTCAATTCATGGCCAAAATTATTTAAAGCTGCCATAGGTGTCCCATACTAAAGCCTTTTATATTTATTTATTCATTTACATTATTTTCTATTAAAGACTTTGGGAAATGTTTTGTGCATTTCTTTTTTCATTTTACACCTTTGCTCAATTTTTTCACTGATTTAAAAATTCTATAAACACTACTTCAACCTAAGCAATGCTGGGCAGATCTGCTTAATTATTATGAATTGCAAAAACTCACAATGCTTGTTTAAAGAAAAAAAAAAGAAAGAAAGAAACAGTATGGTGTTTTTATCAGGTGAAAAAAACTACACATTTAGAAATTTCAAGTGACTTCTGCACATGATTTCCTCAGAAACAATATTTGTTAAATTTCTGAGTAGTGGTGCCATCTATTAAATAGCAAAGGAGCGAAAGTTTAAAAATCAATTAAAACAAGGAAAAAGTACGTCATAAAGTATAACATGTCTTATTCATATTTACTTCTCAATCATAATAAATAAATAAATCATAACTTCAAAAGAAAATATTCTCGTGACCATTTTTTTAAGAATGCGAATTGTATTTTCTTATAAATTTCACATCTAAACATATAATTCCAAGTCAGGAATGATCTTAGTTTGTTCTTTTTCTCCGGTTCTTAATTTGAAGACCCCAAGTTTCCTCACGTTTTCTCTTTCTATGGACTGATGAGAAGGTTTTCCCATTCACCACTAATCACCAAAAATACTGTTAATTTTGGTTTCGAAACAGCTAAAACATTCTAAAAAGAGCCGTTGATAAAAGACAACATATGAAAAATTTAAATTAATTGAATAATATGATATGATAACTTTTGAATAAGGGAGGGTAAGAATAATTACATTTATAAAAAAAACTCTCAGTTGCCCTTTTCTTGAGTTCGCGGGAAGATGCATCCTTTATTTTTTTTATTTATTTTTATTTTTACAAGTTTTTTATAAAAATTTTTACAATCAGAAGACAATCATCCCTTTTCAAGAGTCTTAAAATAGAAAACTTATCAATTTCTGCTGTCTCTTCATATGTTGGTATTTGTTGATGGGTTTTGATTTTATTTGTTATCAACTTCATTTTTGAAGAATCAAAGGTAATCATTTTTATTTTTTATAGAGAGTTCTATTTTTAGCAATGTTTCTTTGAATGACAATTAGAGCCAGAGACTGATTTTTTTTATTTATTGATTTGAAAATATAGTATACATATTTTTTATATATATTACGATCACACATAAAATATCAATATGATAAAGCATTGAAAAATTATTGCATAAAAATGTTAAATGATATTGAATGTTTGGTTTCAATACAAAAACTAATAAAGGTTAAAAGGTTAATGCTATTAAAATTTGTTAAGGCTGTATATCAGTCAGATAGCTCCCTTTCTCCCTTCCCATGTTACCCCCATGGTATTTTTGTTGCTTCATTTTATAAGGCTGTCAAAATCAAAAATGAATTTTTTTAAATTCTGTTTTTTAAATATTACTCTTTGAATATGTTGCCTTATAGCTTAGTGAGCAATTTTTTGAAGATAATTTAAATATTTTATTTCATTAAGTCAATTTAGGACTCAAGTTTAGATCTCAAAACGAAATATGTAAATTTATTTTTCAAAGAAAAAAAAAAATGTTCACTAAGCTAAAAGGCATACATATTCAAAAAGTAATACTCAAAAAAACAAATTCAAAAAACTTCATTTTTGAATGAGACATTCTTATAAAATGAAACAATGAAAATCACATTGGATAACATGGGAAGAAAGAAAGAGGGACTATGAGTGAAGTACAACCTCAAATGTAATTAAACAAGTATAATGCTGTATTCAAATATAAATAAATAAAAATTACATTAAATTTCTTATATAACGTGAATACTGTTTTAAAAATTAATTTAATTACGATACAAAAACAAGATATTCATTAAGTGGTTTCATGGGTTTCAAAGACTAAAAAAGGTAATTTAGTTTTTTTTTTTTTTAAATAAATACAATGAAACCTCGATCTATCATTTCTGCATCCATCATTTTTCCGCATTGATCATTTTATTTTTATAGTCCCTGCACAAATTGTATTTAAATAATGTTAACAACAAAAAAAAAAAACTTGTATCGTGCATGTAAAAGTCATTTTCCAGCATTCATCGTTGAATGCTGGATTGAATCGTTGAATTCATCCTGACTTTGTAAAATTTTTTCCTGAAGGTCAAATGGTTTTATAAGGCACACAACAAACTGTAATTTCTTCTTTCAACCTAAAATAACTCTTTTCGCCATTTGCATGGAGGATCAAAATTATGATACCATGTCTCTGGACTACCTATTTATTTTGCATGGCAGGAAGGAACCTCTTCAGTAATAAAGAAAATTGTTCCGTGAAATGCAGTTACGTGCAAAAAAAAAAATGATGAAGAATACCAAACAGAACGGCAATAATATTATTATGATGATACAGATTGTGTATAGCAGAGGATGCGTGTAGTACAGGATTTGTCTGGTACAAAATTTAGTGATGATAGTTGCACTAATCAAGACGTTGTGACATGCGGTATCCTAAAACATAGAAGAAATGTGTAATTTCAAAAAATGAAAATAATGGTGGAGAAACACAGGATAATTTTCACGCCGATGAGGCTGAGCTATGCCAGTGCCAAGTATGTTTGAAGTAATTTATGCCATGGTGTTTGAAAATGCACGAACTTTTATATATAAACACATGAAATTACAGAAAAGGACCAGAAAAATATTGTAAATCTGGGAAAATTCCTGCTTAATTTATAAAAATATATTTTACTTAATGCTCTACAACATTGATTTATTTCTTTGACAGTTTGGAAAGTAACAAATTAGTTTTTATTAGTAGTACACTGTATACATCGTGTGTATTAATAAATAAGTTATTTTGTGTTTTGACTTTAATCCACATTCATTGCTTTCCCACGTTCATAGTTTTTTTTTTTCTTTTTTTTCCCCACGCACCCTGTGAAAAACAATGGATCGAGGTTCTACTGTAAAATAAATTTTTTTATTTAAAAGTTTGAGCACATAAAAAGAGCAATATTTAAATATTTTATAAAAGTTTCATTAAAAATTTGTAAAATTCAGCCAGTGGGTCCTGGTTATTGATGACCCTTCAGAAAAGCAGTGGACACAATTTCTCAAAAACTAATGCACCAATCTTACTGCAATTTTGCACACTTCTTCAGAATAGAATTGAGTAGTTTGAATGAAAGATAAAAAAAAAAAAAAAATGAAATTTTCTCACAGAATTGTGTGCAAAAACAGTATAATTTTCGGTACATTTTACCTCACATATAGTCATAAATTTAAGTGTACCATAATTTTGCACGTATTTATGTAAAAATAAAAAAATAATCTCGCAGGAGAAAATTATAATACCAGAAAAAAAGCAAATAAAACACTATTAACTAGTTTTACATGACAATATTAAAGCATTCTAGAAATTAAAATAAATAGTACAAGAAAAAGTACTTGTTATTAATGAAACCTTCAAAGTCCGATGTTTACATTTGCTATCGGAATTCCTAGTTGAATTGTTGTTGCCTTTGATTGAGTTTTACCCTTGCACTAGAGATACACAGTGGATTCAAAACCTTTCTTGAAGCCTCATCCTAAAGTCTTTTCACCCAGGACCCCGGGCATCTTCAAAGGTGGAAACCACACAGCAGCACCACATTTGATCTACATTAGCCTTCGGCTCATTGCCATTGCATGAATCTAAATTGCTGATAATTGACAATTGGCAGTGGCCTGGGATTCAGCACTAGGATATATATTTTTTTAAAAACTATCTGAAAGTTTGCCATTAATATTGCTTAGCAGTAAAACTACAATGATATTTTGATGACATAATATAAAACCAATTTAATAAATAGTACAGGAATATTAAACGACGTGCTAGCCTCATAGTAACCTTTTGTTCTACAATCTATGGTTCGCTACTGATACAATATACAATGCGATGTTTCCTTTGCATCTCGTTCTCTTGTTTATGTTTACATTTGAATGTCAGGGTCAATAGTTCGTGTCTGCGTGTTTAATTTTGATTTTGATTATTTGAATTGTGAAACACTAGCAGATAATCCTCACCACCATATAGTCATGCACAAAATTATGGTAATATCAACATCGAAACAATGAAACTTGCCAAGTAGAAAAACCCAACATATGCTTTCTTCCATGCGACTATTCATTGAAATTATTAGCAATTTAGATTCGTGCAATGGCAATGAGCCTAAGGCTAATGTAGATCAAATGTGGTGCTGCTGTGTGGTTGCTACCTTTGAAGATGCCGGGGGTCCTGGGTAAAAGACTTTAGGATGAGTCTTCAAGAAAGGTTTTGAATCGGTTTTAAATGATTTTAAAAAGTTTTTTAAAAAATTGGGCAAAAAAATTATGTATGTTACTGATTAGCTGCATAAATACACTGATGGAAAAAAAAATCCCAACACCAAGAAAAAATTATTGTACAGTAATGAAATTTCAGCAATACATTTGTCTAGGTAACATATTTAATTGATTAAAGTTTCAAGATCACAGGTAGAGCCATTGGCGAGAAGAGTCATTTCAAATGTGAAATGTTGGTACATTAGTAACCGGTGTAACCGCCAGAATTTTGAATGCAAGCATGCAAACGTGCATGCATTGTGTCGTACAAATGTCGGGTATCAGTTTGTGGGATGAAGTTCCATGCCTGTTGCACTTGGGCGGTCAATGCAGGGACGGTTAATGCTGGTTGTGGATGACGCTGGAGTTGTCGTCCAATGATGTCCCATACGTGCACGATTGGAGAAAGATCTGGTGATCTAGCAGGCTAAGGCAACATGTCGACACTCTGTAGAGCATGTTGGGTTACAACAGCGGTATGAGGGCGAGCGTTATCCTGTTGGAAAACACCCCCTTGAATGCTGTTCATGAATGGCAGCACAACAGGTTGTATCACTAGACTGACGTACAAATTTGCAGTCAGGGTGTGTGGGATAACCACGAGAGTGCTCCTGCTGTCATACGAAATAGCTCCCCAAACCATAACTCCAGGAGTAGGCCCTGTGTGTCTAGGCCGCAGACAGGTCGCTAGCAGGCATTCACCTGGCCTCCTTCTAACCAACACACTGCTATCACTGCGACCAAGGCAGAACTGGCTTTCATCAGAAAACACAACAGATCTCCACTCCGTCCTCCAATGAGCTCTAGCTTGACACCACTCACGTCGCAAACGGCAGTGGTTTGGAGTCAGTGGAATGCACGCTACAGGGCATCTGGCTCGGAGCTGTCCTTGAAGTAACCGATTTGTAACAGTTCGTTGTGTCACTGTGGTGCCAACTGCAGCTCGAATTTCAGCTGCAGACGCAGTACGATTAACCACAGCCATACGGGTCTTTCCTCTCAGTAGTGCCACGTGGCCGCCCGGAACCCGGTCTTCTTGAGGCAGTACCTTCCCTTAACCACTGCTGCCAACACTCATGCACAGTGGATACATTCCTGCCAAGTCTTTCTGCAATATCGCGGAAAGAAACCCCACCTTCTCGTAGCCCTACTACACGACCTCGTTCAAACTCAGTGAGCTGTTGATAATGGCTTCTTCGTCTTCTTAGAGGCATCCTTGACTACTAACATTAACCCACTACGTCAAATCTCAACTGTAAATAACGATCACGAACCTTACAGCGCTTATTTAAAGCAAACCTCATTTGCATGTTCATAGTGTTGCTACTAGCGCCACACTTATGCGCGTAGCTAGAAATTTGAATCGACGTCATCTTTCAGATGTATAAACACGCCTACCAAATTTCGTTTATCTAGTACAGCTCCTTCCTGGTGTTGGGATTTTTTTTTCCATCAGTGTACATTATATTTCTACAATGAAACACCAGAAAAATCGATTTTTTTTTTTACCTTAGAATAAATAATCTTGTATTAGGAATAAAAATGTAAATTTCATCAATTAGTAGTACAATAAACTGCCTATTTCATTGACTAACAATGGAAAAAATGTTACATATGAAATCAATTAAATGTGAAACTCGGGTTTTTAACAATGAGCTGTAAAATTAGATGTTTTTAGCAATTTATAATTTGGGGGGGGGGGGGAAGAACTAAGTATATTTTTCTTCTCACATCCTTTTTCAGAAATCTCACTTTGTTTCTGAGTAAAGGGGAGAAATTCTCATGCAATTTTTACCTCTAATGAGAACCCTGTGAATATGTATATATTTTTTTATTATCACACACACATATATATAAGCATGTTTGTGTGTGTGTAAATAAAAGAACACTCATTATTAAAAGCAATTTTGAGAATTTTCTTATAATTTTTGTAGACATCGGTTAAAAAATTCCAGATTCCCAAAGCTAGATTTCAATACATAATTACTAAAATTCCTTTTGTAATGTTTTAATATCAAATTGAAAAAAAAAAAAAAAAAAAAAGAAAAGAAAATGAGAAAAGGGAGCGCAGGTAGAAAATTTTAAAGAATAAAAGAAACAATTACTTTTGACAATAATGATTCTTCAGCTGGTTCAGCAAGGTTTTTTTTCAGTAGAAACTCATTTATGCTTAGAATTGTTCCACTTCCGGATGATTTTAGAAGTTCTACTCGGACAGTGCCTTGAACCACAGAGTAAATCTGCGAGAAGCAAAATATATATCAGAAAACATTTATTATTTGACAGAAATCCTATTTGTCTCATTTTTTAATAACAATATTCGATTCATTTTTAAAATAAAAGATCAGAGAACTTTTCGACAATGTCATTTATAAAGATTTAACACAAAATAAAAAAATTAATAATAATCACACAAATTAATTGTAACACATTTTATTACATAAGAATGACAAGAATCATCTGAAATTATTTCATTACACTTAAGCCTTTATCTACCGGTGATACTTTAAAGTATCATCAATTTATATTTATTGAAATTTTATTTTTCCGACTGAGTGAAAATAATGCCTGGACCGGGAGTCAAACCCTGGATCTTTGACTTACAAGGTCAAGGCTCTACCAATTGAGCTATCCAGGCCGACAATCGGTCGGCATTACTCACTCAGACAACCTTTAGGCAGAAACAACTGGTCTATCATGTAGATAGCTCGACAGAAATAAGCCACAGGTAATTGAAAACACCATTAAACAATGGGAGAAAGAAATACAATTTTTTATTAAAATCACACATAAAATAAATATGATTTTTTTCCAATCAGTTGATTGTGTGATTTTAATAAAAAATTATATCATTAATTTAGCTTATAAGATCGAATTTATAAAAGAAATGACAAATATATTATAAGAAGAGAAAGGATTTTAGAGTGCTCTCACTGTTTTTGCTTGACATTTTTCAAGATCTTCAAGTGTGTTGTAATCTCCAAAAGCAAACGTTACATTCTTTCAGATATTGCAGATTTAAAAAAAAAAAAAAAAAAAAAAAAATAGTCTTGAATCATCTCTTCAGTCCAAAAATAAAAAATAAATATATAATAACGGAATGAAAATCATAAGTACCATTGTATGTTGTAGCTGCTTGTGATTAATTAACGCATGTCAAATAAGTCTAATACTTCTATTGACGGTTAATATATATATTTTCAGAAATAGATTTGAAACGCGAGAAATAAAAATTGTTATTTTCATAATACTAAATCTGTCAATTCATCATCGAGACTCAAAGAAATGTGAATTATAATGCGTAATCTGATTTGATATTCCATAATTTCAGAATTAAATTGATTTGATTTATCGCAATGATTCAACGAATCTTATGGTTAACACATGAAGTATAATGTACTTATGGCGAGAAATATCTGAGCCACTGTATTTGAAAAATAATATACATAAATCTTTCTAACTGACTTAAAAAAACTGATGTTGCTGCAGCAGCCTAATTTGGCGAAAGTTCTTTTTGAAATTAATGTTTTTGCCAAACTTCTAGTTCACTTTTGAGCACTTTTGCATTGACTGCCAACGATGTAAGAACTGAAGAAAGATTAGGGCCTGTGGCCCGGACTTGTGTCCGCTACTGTTTCCCCACTCCATGCTTAAAACTTTGTACTGTTAATTCATCTATTGGTCACGCCACAAAATAGCTTCATTGGAATACGCAATAAATTTACCTGAAAATAATATATTGCCTCTCGGATCCGTTCTTGGGAAATTTGTTTTCATCTTTAATTTTAACTTGACTTTTTTTCAGCTTATTCTTAGCAGTCAACGCAATAAAGACTATCTTTTCAACAGTTAATAAACCGTCAGATACTGTGAAAAATCAACTTGACAGTGAGTATCGTAATTTCTTGTATATAAGTGGCGGAAGGTGGCGGTAGGTAACCCGTAGAATAAAAAATTTATTTAAAAATAATTATAACCAAATGATACGCCACACTTTTAAAATCACGTAGTCGGCAATCACTGTTTATAATTTCAATACTAATTGCTATTATTTTAATAATAAGAAGGAAAAGATACAAAGAATAAACAAATATACAACTAAATTTAAATAATAAACAAATAAATTTACTTACCTATAATGAAAAAGCAAATAATCCTAACTTAGTATTAATCTTTCCAGTTTATAGTAATATAAATTACTATAAAATGGAGTAACTACTAATGATTAACACCTTCATTCAATTTATAAGAAAATTATAGATTAATAATAAATTTACCATATATTTCTGTGTATAAGCCGAGAATTTTTGGAAATTTTTCGGAAACTGAAGTACGGGGGTCGGCTTATACACGAATTCACAAATTCTAGCAAAAAACATACATTAGAAACAATGATTGAATGTATATATTTTAAGCTTAAAAAATATATATAAAGTAAAATAGTGATATTAAACCTTATTTTTAAATAATTATCACATATAAAACTCTTAAATTAGCAATTTTAAATTTTTTTCTAGAGCAGCTCGATGTAGTCATGCGTGTTCACATTTTTTTTTTTTTTTTTTTTTTTTTTACCTGCCAGCCGATAGTCGACGTCATCGGCAAATTGCACGAGTGGAGTAACTTCTCTGTCTGATTCGGAAATAGTGTAAGAGAAACTTGAAAAAATAGAGCTCCTGATCAATTTTTAATTTATACAATTAAATCATCTCTGTTTAAAATGTTTCTAGGTTTACACTATCAAAAGAAGTGGCAAATCTTCGTTTTTTTTATACAAGTATTTTTTTTTTTTTTTTTTGAAGATTGCCTTGAGGCACTGATAAAAATACTCAAAAGTAGAAATATACAAAATAATTTAGATATGTCATTAAAAAATCGACACAATCGGTCTTTAAACGACTTATTTATGCAAACATCCAGCGGCTGCAGCATCGATGTCAGGCCTCCTGGTATTACGGCGACTATCGTTCTCAATCTTATTTTTTTTTCTTTGTTCACTTAGAGAAAAGAAAAGAAATCTCAAAATTTGGGAGAAAAAAAGTTATAAAAATATGAATCATTATAATTGCACAACATGCTGACATCAAATGGCAAGATTCAACTAAAAAAACAGCCAATCCAGTGTAATCATGGCTAAGATAACACCTGTTTGGCGATCTTTCAGTCATGTATGCAGGACAAAAATGAAAACGTCCAGGATTTTAAAGTGTTATTACAAAATTCCCTGATATTTTCTGACTGTTAAGTACCCCGATTTCCCAGTTTTCCCTGATTGTCATCACCATGAGTGACTCAGAAAATCCTACAATTAAAATTAAAATCATTACAACTTTTAAATAAAATATTTAAAAATGCATAAAATATCAAGATTTTCCTGAGGATCTTCAAACTTAAGTCACATCGATTGGCAACCAATGATCTATATACATATGGAATCTATTACCAACAAAATCACAATAAAATGCACAAGGTTTAAAATGCCCAACCCCTCTTTTCTTTTTTTTTTTTTGTCTAAAATTCCAAGTCAGTGCAAAAATTGCAAGAATTATCCATACATGAAGAATGATAAATATTTAATAAAATTTGCATATTTTGGTCCAAATCACAAAAAATTTAAGATTCATGTATTTTTTATGAATGAAGTAAATATATATGTATAAATAAAATAGTTATACCTTGGCTTGTACTACAACACCATTTACTTGTTTTTTGAACCAATTATTTGCTTTTGCACTCCAAACACCTAAATAATTTTCAGTGGTGGCAGGTTTAACTTCAGAAAGAAAGCACTCAAAAGCCTACATAGAAAAAAAAAAAAAAAAAAAAAGAATATATATATATATATATATATGAAAGAATAAAGAGAGGTAAGTTTTTTAATTATTACTTTATAATTTTAAATTTTATATATATATATATATATATATGAAAGGATAAAGAGAGGTAAGTTTTTAAATTATTACTTTACTATTTTAAATTAATAGTGAGTAATAACTTAAAGAAAATTCCATTAGAAAGTCTTAACCTAAAATTAATTCTAAAGTTTTCCAACTGGGAAAAAAAACTGTATGTAGGAGCCTCACCTCCCCACCTGGGGGATCAAGTCCCCCTCGAGGGGAGTAAATTTTCATGATGGGTATCTTTCAAAAGAGCTTGCTATACCTTTGAAACAAATGGTTGAACCATCGATCTGCAATAATTTAAAATAAAGTTATCGATTTTTTTCATTTTTAACAATTTTTTTTTTTTTTACTTTCTTTTATATGTAATATACAGAAAGTATTGGATTCACGAAAATTTTTGACTTCCGTTTTTTGATGGATTTACACTTTTGGGATGTCCTGAACACTGATAGTTTTTTACTTTCTTCTATATGTAATATAGAGAAAGTACTGGATTCGCGAAAATTTTCGAAGTCCCCTTTTTGATGGATTTACATGTTTTGGGATGTGGAGAACACGAATTAGTAGTTTTTAGAAAATGTCTGTCTGTCTGTATCATTTTTTTGTGGACGCTGTATCTCACGAACCAATGAATCAAATTTAACCAAACTTGGTATTTAGTTGCACCCTGACATAAACTGGTGCTGATTAGATTTTGGGATCAATCGCTCAATAGGTGGCGTTGTGATCGCATTTTATGCAAATTTTTAACATGGCAGCATAGGACAAAATTCCGTATAAATGGGCATAAAGAGAGTTATTTTACACTTGTGATTGTAAAATTAATATGAATTATTGATAATAGTAGTAGTTAGCTAGGAAAAAAATTTTGTGCATGTGGGGGCATCGGTTCCCCCCCTGGGAAGTAAATTTTCAAGATGGGTATCTTTCGAAAGGTCTCGTTGATAATAGTAATAGTTAACTGGGAAAAAAATTTTGTGCATGTGGGGGCATCGGTTCCCCTCCCACCGGGGGGGGGGGGGGGGGGGGGGGGGAAGTTTCAAGATGGGTATCTTTCGAAAGGTCTCGTCAATACCTTTAAAACGAATGGTTGAACCATAAATCTGTGATAATTTAAAACAAAGTTATCGATTTTTTTACTTTTAACAAAAAAAATCTTTGAAAAAAATCGCAATTTTTTTTTTTTTAAACGAAATTTAACCAAACTTGGTATTTAGTTGGTCCCCGACATAAACTGGTGCTGATTATGTTTGGGGATCAATAGCTCAACAGGTGGCGCTGTGATAGCATTTTATCTAAATTTTTAACATGGCAGCATAGGACAAAAATTCGTATAAATGTGCATAATTAGAGTTGTTTTACACTTGTGATTGTAAAATTAATATGAATTATTGATAATAGTAGTATGTAACTAGGAAAAAAATTTTCTGCATGGGGGCATTGCTTCCCCCCCCCTAAAGGGGGGGGGGTAAATTTTCACAATGGGTATCTTTTGAAAGATCAGGTTGATAATAGTAGTAGTTAACTAGGAAAAAATTTTTGTGCATGTGGGGGCATCGGTTCCCCCCCCCACCAGGGGGGGGGGGAGTTCCCACCCGGGGGGGGCAAAGTTTCAAGATGGGTATCTTTCGAAAGATCTCGTCAATACCTTTAAAACGAATGGTTGAACGATAAATCTGTGATAATTTAAACCAAAGTTATCGATTTTTTTTAGTTTTAACAAAACAAAAATTAGAAAAAAAATCTTTTTTTTTTTTTTTTTAACGAAATTCAACCAAATTTGGTATTTAGTTTGTCCCCGACATTAACTGGTGCTGATTATGTTTGGGGATCAATAGCTCAACAGGTGGCGCTGTGATAGCATTTTATCTAAATTTTAACATGGCAGCATAGGACAAAAATTCGTATAAATGTGCATAATAAGAGTTGTTTTAAACTTGTGATTGTAAAATTAATATGAATTATTGATAATAGTAGTATGTAACTAGGAAAAAAAATTTCTGCATGGGGGGCATCGCTTCCCCTCCTGGGGGAGAAGTACCCCCCCCGGGGGGGGATAAATTTTCAAGATGGGAATCTTTCGAAAGGTCTCGTCAATACCTTTAAAACGAATGGTTGAACTATAAATCTGTGATAATTTAAAACAAAGTTATCGATTTTTTTTACTTTTAACAACAACAAAAAAAAAAAAAAAAACTGAAAAAAAATCGTACTTTTTTTTTTTTAAATATTGTTACTGATTGAATATGTATAGGTAAATATAGAAGAAAGTCTTGTGGTGGCCACAACATACTAGTTGAAAATGTCTGTCTGTCTGTATCACGATTTTTGTGGACACTGTAGCTCACGAACCAATGAATGAAATTTAACCAAACTTGGTATTTAGTTGTTCCCTGACATAAACTGGTGCTGATTACATTTGGGGATCAATCACTCAACAGGTGGTGCTGTGATCGCACTTTTCCTAAATTTTTAACATGGCAGTATAGGAAAAAATTTCGTATAAATGTACATCATGAAAGTTATTTTTAACTTGTGATTGTAAAATTAATATAAATTATTGATAATATATAGTTAACTAGGTAATAGTTATAGGTATAGTTAACTAGTAATAGTTAACTAGGAAAAAAATTCTGTGCATCTGGGGACATTGCTTCCACCCCTGGAGGGTAAATTTTCAAGATGGGTATATGTTTATATGGTTCGAAAGAGGATTAAATGACTTTCCAATATATATTGGTTGTTAAGAAATGGGACTATTACTCTTTCGTACAGGACGTTTCAAAAAAGACGATCGAGAAAAAGAGAAATTTTGGACCCTTTTAAAAACTTGTTTTAAAAATATAAAAAATCCGTATTTTTCAAAAAAATTTATACCATAAGAATCGTAAATGCTCTTTCTCATGGTACAGGCGTATTTTCAATATCTCCAACAGTTGAGCAGTGATCGCTTTATAAAAATGCACAAAATTTTCCCTCTGTGCTTCTTCTTTTGAGGAACGCGGGAGGGTTAAAAGTACGAACCACTGGCTTTTTAATTAGACATAGGTTGACGTTTTAATTAATATCTCCGAATCTAATCAAAATTTTAAAATTCTGTTTTCACTATCCCCTCGGGAAGACTTCTGAGCACCCATATGTCAAATTTTGCACTTCTACGTTCAGTAGGGGCTGAACATATAGATGCACCGACAAAGAGACAGACACACATCTTCTTTTATTATTATAGAAGATGGATAGATTCCCTATTTGTTTATAGTTAGTAAAGTCTGAAAAGGAACTTACCATAGCGGGAGTAGTTTTTATATCAGGCAAATCATCACTGATTTCTCTTAATTCAGAAAATTTAACTTCTTCGTCATTTCCATAATCAACAAAATGCACCTAAAAATTTTCATAATAATTAAAAGAAAGAAAGAAAGAAAAAGGGATAAAACAACACTCATTAGGAAATTTTACATTCAGAAATACCACAATCGCTGCTAAATATTATGAAAAATTAATCAAATAATACAAAGTGCTTTATAAAATATAGGTATGGTATAACCTAAAAGCACAGGTGGTACGGAAAAAAAAAACTCGGATAAACACGAAGATTGCATAAAGATAACTTAAAGAAAATGAATTTTGAAAATTTTCTTTTAAAATCTAACAGAAAAGGATTATAAGGATTTTTTTTTTTTTTTAATAAAAAGAAGTAATTGTCCTTAATCATTTTTTGATGGGTACCTCAGCTCCTCCGGATTGTGGCTTATGGATGTATGACATACTGTCCCGAAAATTTTAAAAAGTATTGTGGAAATAAAGAGGTAATCAAATTTCATTCTTTAGACAAAATAAAGTTTCAAAATTTACAACAGAATGATATATAGCAGGACTGAATTATACAAAATATTATTGGTTTAAAGAATTCCCCTGCCCCCCCAACACTGATAAGCTAATTATATTTATAATTATATTTCGTTATTACTGCTACATATTATTAAAGGATGTGTAAATGTAAACACATTAATATATTTTCCCTCTTAAAATTCAAGCAAATCTTTTTAAATGTTAAGAACTTTATTTTTTAAAGTATTTTTATTTTTAATCTTTTAATGACCAGATGAAAATCTGATACAAGATCATGTGATGTTATTCAATGACACCACTATTTAAAAAAAAAAAAAAAAAAATCTGAATATTCAATGACACCACTATTAAAAAAAAAAAAAATCTGAATAAAAATCTAAAGTTTGGCTTTTATAACCATTTTAAAAATTATATATAAGAACTGCAGCCACACACACACACAAAAAAAAAAAAAAAAAAAAAAAAAAAAGAATAGAAAATGCACTTTAGTTTAAAAAATAAAATGATTAATTCACATGAGAATTAAGGTGTGTTAATGTTAGGTTTAAGGGTCACAAGGACCTTAGATGATGTGCCCTTTGCACAACTCTTCTTAAGTGATACTATAACAGATTTATTAACTTTTGGAGAAAATCATGGAAAACTCTAAATAGGAAAGTTGACGAGAGCAACCTAGGATTGAACACAGCACTCCCATTTATTAGCATTGAGAACAGAATCTCTTGGTCACTAGCTATTAGATTTAAAGAATTAATTTGAACTCAAAATGGTCATTTAAACTTAATCAGATTATTGCACTCATGAAATGCTGTTCTCATAACATTAGCATAAATCTTGCTAACAGATCACTTACACTTGCCACATTTCTTAGAAGTTTTTACAAAATGTGTGTCAACCAGGTGGGGTCAAATTGGTGTTAGTGATTCTAAATCCTAATGCAGGGTTGCTACAAAAGAAATAACAAAAATAGTTGCTTTATTAGCCTAGAAAAATTAAAATAGTTGCCTAAATAGTAGCCTAGTGACCAAAATACTAGCTTAAATATCACATGCTAACGATCATTAAAGGCTAAAAACCATATGCATTTTCTTACTATTCAACATAAATATACCCCAAAAAAAAAAAGAAAAAAAAAATAGGCAATGAGTCATTGTGGAAACAAATTTTCCCATAGAATAACATGGGATTTGGTTGCTGAAAAGATTAAGTATTGTCAGCTCTTAAGAGTTTATTTATTTATTTATTTGCTGTATTCTTTTTTTTTTTTTTTTTTTTTTCTGATTTACTAAAAAGAGCTTTCTTTTATAATTTTGTTATTTTTTCTTACATGAAATCAGGGTGAGGAAGGACATAACAAGTCACAGGAATGTGCTAGTAATCATTTGCAATAAGCAAATTGACCAGCTTAATAGCTCATTGGATGTTCTACCTGTTTCAAGGTCAGCATCAGGGATATACGATACTTTAAGGTGGTAATAAATAAATAAATAAATAAATAAATAAATAAATAAATAAATGGTGAAAAGATTTAGATATGGGAATGTTTATAAAATGCATAGAAAATATTTCTTTCTGAAAGATTTTCTTGATATTTCTGGAAGAATTTTGCATAAGGTGAAAAATAGTCTCCCAATAGTTGCCTTTTTGTGAAAATAGTTGCTTTTTCAAGCTTTTTGGGTCAAAAAAGTTGCCATAGTCTCCTCAGGCTGAAAACAGTCACAAATAGTTGCCTTTTAGTAGCCTGTGGCAACTCTGTAATGTAATTTTTTTATGTATTTAATTTTTCATGAGGAAGTGATAACTTTAGAATTCACAATAAGACAGTGTAAAATTGAACTGTAGAAATACAGAAAGCATTACGGTATATTTTTAATTAAATAATTTATGCAGCAGAACATTGCAGACTTTCATGACTCCACTTAATCCTCTGAAACTTAACCTACAAAACAAAGTTTTTAAAACTAACTACTAGAATTCCTTTTCTTCTACCAATCTTTTTCTCGATTCCCTACTAAATCACATAAACTATTTCTTTTGCAAAAATTGAATTCATTTAAGACTGTTCTTCAAATTCTAATAAATCGGAACAATGAGCAGAGATTCCAAGTCTCTTGATTTTGGCAGGAAAGATTGTAATTTTCAATCTTTCTCTATTCACAGTATAAATGTCAATATTCATTTAGAACACGCTTTAATAGATTCTAGAAACTATAAAGAAAAAAATTATTCAATATCTATCCCTGACGTAATTTTTAGTGCCCCCCCCCACACACACACACACAACAGTTGATGAGCAAACGGATTGCGGAATCCTTGTGATTTCCAATCTTTCTCCTTCTGCAACATAAATGTCAATATTCTTTTAAAACTTATTGATTCAATTACATTCCAGAACCTATAAATAAGTAGAATTGTACAATATCTCTCATTCAAATAATTCTTTGTCCCCTCAGCTTCCTTTACCATATGGCTAACAATTGGTGATGAAACTTCCTGCAGAATTCTTGTGACTTCCGATCTTTCTCTATATGAAGTATAAATGTCAATATTCTTTTTAAACTTGCTGTATTAAACTGTAGAATTTTTCAATATCACTATTTTTTTTTGTTACTGGTTCCTTGAATGTATACAAGATTTCACATCAGTTTCAAAGTCTGATGATATTCACACATTTCTGTTTGAATTTTTGTAAACGGATCTCTAGTACTATAGAAGAAATTAGATCTGGAAGTACCACATATAAAATGAAGGCTTTATACAAAAAGTCTATTACGGAATTGTTGAAGAAATTAACTGTGCTTATTAAATTACTTAAATATGCAGTTTTAATTCCAGTATCAGAAGTTTTCTGTGAAAATTGGGGTTCAAGCAATGAAAAAGTAAGCAAAATACAATTAAAATGTACAGATGGCAATGATGAACAAACTGTAACTGTTGGTAATAGAAAGTTTATACTTCTTAATCTCCCTCCATATGGTTACACAGGAACCAGAAAATTTTAGATTAATTTCAGTATTCAGAATCTCGTACTGCAAACATTTTATTAGAATCAGTGCAAACAAAATCATGAACAAAAATATTTCCTGATATGAAGGATAATGGTTAATACCATTATAACTACAATGCTTTGATCATATCTAACACATTGATAACATTAGACAAAAGGAAACTTGTGATAAAAATATGTTTAATAATCCAGTAATTTTTTCTTTTGTAACTTATTGTGAAACTATTCAGCAGATTATTTTCTAATGCCTCAATAGCTGTCGCACATTAACTTAAAAAAAACTCTGCGTTAAAGGGTAAAACTTTTAACATTTTAGTTAAAAATTCAGCATTTTAAAACTTCCTTCCAAATTTAACTATTATGAATTTTTAATAAAAAATTGGTCAAAAGACTTTAAATAAAAACTGAAGTGATTTATTTTAAAAAATTGAAATCTGAGATGATTATTTAAACACTGGAAATAATTTATTTAAAATCCAGAATAATCAATTTTTTCAGTTAATGAACTCTAAAAAATTATTTAATAAACTCAAAAAATAATTAATAAATAATTCTCAAAATCCAGAATAAATCCCAAAATATTTAATAAATAAGCATCTGAAAATTACTTAAAACTTTAATAAAACATACAACCTTTTATTACTTCATGTTTTCAAATTTGCCGAACTAGTTTCCTCTGGGGCGCCCCAGCTTGATCACTGGCATCTTGGTGTGTGAAGTCGCTCGAAACTGATGTCTCTGGTTTCTTCCCTCTTATATAGACTCTTCGCCCATTGGCGGTTGAGTACTGCCCCATCGTTGCCATTGCAGCAATTTGAACTTGTTAAAATTTCTACGGATTCTCTTACTGTAGCGTAACTGTGGTTGTGGTAGTTGGCCAACTTTTTTACTTGATCAAATATTATGTCTATCTCCTCGTTTTTATTTACCTGGGTTAAAGCGGTTGTTATTTTTCCTGTCATTATGCCATGGCTATGTTCTTTAATTCGTGTTTTTATTTTTCTTTTTGTTCTTCCTATATAGCACATTTCGTTATTTTGTTTATTGGTATATGGTATTTTATAAATTCCCGCTGTCTCTAAAGGATTTAGTTTATCTTTGTCATTTCTGATTAATTGAAAAATGTTAGGGTTTGGCTTGACAGGTATGTTTATATTATGTTTTGCTGCTACTTTTTTGATTTTATTAGAGATTGCGCGATCATAAGGAATTGAAGTGGTGTATTTGAGTTGAGGTTTTTGAAAGTTATTAATCTGATTTAAACTTTTTAATCTTTTTTTAAATAAGTTATCTATTAATTTATTTGAGTAACCTGCTTTTTGTGTAAATTGCTTAATATTTTTTATTTCGTTTTTTAGAATTTTAGGGTCTTTACAAACTGTTATTGCGCGATTTATATGGGCCTGTATTGCATTTATTTTATATTTAAAGGGGGTGCTACTATTTTTATGGATAATTTCATTACTACAATTAGGTTTTCTGTAAACTTGGGTGGTTATTTTATTATTGTGGCGGTTGATGGTAACATCTAAAAAGTTTAACTGACTATTATTTTCTTCTTCAAGGGTGAATTTTATATCCGGGTCTATTTGATTTAGGGAGTTTAAAACTTCTGTGGGGTCAGTTTTTTGGTCTATTATTGCAAAAACATCAACATAACGGAACCAATAAAAATTTTTTCTTTAAGTCTTTCATCTAAGTTATTTTCGATTTTACGTAATTTATACTCAGCAAGGAAGCCCGAAATGGGAGATCCCATTGGGACTCCCTTCACTTGTTTATAATAATTTTTATTGAACATAAAATAGTTTTCATTTAACAAAAAATTAGTAGCTATATTTAGGGTTTGGGCTATTGCGGGGTTTGTATATTCTGTATTTCTATTTCATAAAGTTTTTGGATAAATTCTTCTGTGGAAATTAGGCTATGTGGTGAGGGGGGAAGTAAATTTTTGTAGATTTCAGCCATATATTTTTCTAATGAATAGGTTGGTCCTTCGCTTTTGCTAACAACTGGTCTTATTTTGGGGAGGTTCTTGTGATCTTTGTATCTTCCAAAAATTCTTGGTGTATTAGAAGCAAAATTATTGTAAGTAGGGGGTTTTCCATCTGGCCAGGTACCTTCTTTAATTATTTTTTGTGTTTTTTCAATTATTTTATTTATGGGATCTTTTTTTATTCTTTCGGTGCCTATTTCATTTATGGTTTCTTCCATTTTATTTGTGTAATCTTGTCTATTTAAAATTGCAATTTTTCTAGTTTTGTCTGTTAACATGCAAGTAATATTTTCATTTTTCTTTAATTCATTAAGGGCTTTAAGATCTTCCTGATTTATCTTATTATTTTTATTTTTAATGGTTTTATTAATTTCTTGTATAGCAGTGTTTCTTATATCAATTTGTGCATCTTCCGGGACTTTTTTTATTGCTGATTCTAACTTAGCGATACTATCTTTAATTTTAATTGGTTGATCCAAAATATATTTTTGACCCATTTTTAATAGGCTATCCTGATGACTATTAAGCTTGATATCTGAAGTATTAATGTATGGATAATAATTTTGAGCAGGGGGCCTGATATTATTTTTCTTTATCCAATTTTGCAGTTTTTGATTTTGTCTTTTTATGATTGAATTTCTTTCTATCATATTATAAATATTGATCTTATTTGAAAGGGTAGTCCATTCTTCTCTATTGCAACAGTCTTTTAAATTTTTATATAATTCATCATATATCTTTTTACATTTAAAAAGATATATGATGAATTTATATAACTCGGTTTATGGTGAAGTCAAATATATATACAGGGTTCCCACCAAGAAACTCGGCCAAAAAAAGTGACCATTCAAAAAAAAAAAAAAAGTGACTAAATAAGTAACTAATTGAAAAGAACAGTGACACATTTAGGTAACATATATCCTTCTGAAAACTAAGTGCATTTTATAACATAATAACGAGAGGTTGGTTTTGATGGCGGTAAAATAATTTATAGTCACTTAAAATTTTAAAAACAAAAAACATTAGATAAATTGAAAGTAAATAGCCTCATTTCTTTGATATTCTAAATATAACAATAAAAAGCAAAACATAACAATAAAAAGTAGGGATGCACTGAATATTCGGTATCTATTTGGTACTCGGCCATACTACCGAATGAATATTCGATTTGGCCGAATTTAAAACTATTCGGTTAGGCCGAATATCAAATTATTCAGCTAGCTGGAATATATAAAAATTCTATTTTTAAAAATTTTTAATCATTTGAAAAAATTTGCTATTTTTAATTATCATTAAATTAAGATTTTTCAGAGTAATTAAGAAATAGATTATACTTAAATGAAGACAATTGTTTTATCTAGTTTCAAGTAACATTAATTATTAGTTATAATAATTATAACGATTATTAATATGACAAAATTTCTCTTTATCAATAACAGTATAACGATGCATGTTTCTAAAGTTAAGTTAAGGAAGAGCGTACATAATTCACATG
This sequence comes from Salticus scenicus, assembly GCA_963930645.1. Taxonomy (NCBI): domain Eukaryota; kingdom Metazoa; phylum Arthropoda; class Arachnida; order Araneae; family Salticidae; genus Salticus; species Salticus scenicus. The sequence continues at coordinate 102,113,599 of OZ005659.1, forward strand.
ATGATGCCATTTAGGGAACTTCAAGAGATCAAACAAAGAGCAAGAAAAATGACACAAGTCATAAAATCTTGAATTTGCCATTGAAAAATGCATATGAAGTACCCCAACATGCACAAAAAGCATTACATCTCTATTCCACAATTTTTTTTACATTTATTTAGTCTTTTGACCAATTTTTTATTAAAAATTCATAATAGTTAAATTTGGAAGGACGTTTTAAAATGCTGAATTTTTAACTAAAATGGTCAAAGTTTTACCTTTTAACACTCTGCCACTGGGACAAGAACAGTGATAACTAATTTACTCTAAAAAGTACTGATTATTCATGAGCAACAAATTCAAGGATTATTTGTCGTCATTACAAGCACATGAAAAATAGTGTGCCTACTATAAACTATTTGATAAAGCAGGAACTTGTTTTTTGTAATTATATAGATACATATGACCACAGACAGAAGAAAAGAAAAACATAGGAGAAAAATATCTAGAAAACATATCTGGTTAAGTTTACACTATATATAAAAGAAATTTTTTTTTTTTGGATGGGGCAGGGGGGAATTAAATTTTTACGAACTAATTTCAAATTTTGTTTTTCAATTATGAATATTACCTATTTATTATTTAGAAAACATTATTTGCTAAATAAAATTCTAGTTCATTTTTATCTTTTCATATATACATAAACTACAGATTTTTTCAAATTTTATTTAATTATTTACTTTAAGCACTTGCAAAATGTTATGCCTATTCTGACTTAACACTTTGCGCTTGAAGCAACGAACCAGTAACTCAAGACAATTTTTGTTATATTTGAGGAATTTCTTACCATTAATTTAAAATGATGTCACACACAATTTAACATTGAAAACTTATAATTTAACATTTTATATATCTTTATACTTGAAGAAGGACAATTATTAAATATTAACCTTTTCCGGATCAAACACGTAACACATTTGCAAGTACTGACTGTTTACTCACATCACTCGAAAATCAAGAACTCTACCAGTGGGCAAATCTTTTGTAATTTGTATGTTATTTTATTTCTTAAGAATATACACAATATTCATACTTTTATACAATCAACGTACAACTGCAGTGATGATTGTGAATTCATGAAAAAATGCTTGAAATTTAAGCATGAAAAAAATTTTTGTATGGGAAGGGAATATATAATTTATTGCAAGGTCTAATCCTCTCATTATGAAAATATTCATTGTAATTGTGTTTAACAGTCTTATGAAATTGATATTTTAGTCTTATTTTATGAATTTAACTATCAGAAAAAGTGGGATTCCAGTTTTGAAAATGAAGTAAATACCTGAAATTAGGTAAATTACCTGAACACAATATCCCCTGCTATTGATACAAGTATTTTTATTATACTCTTTCTAATCAATATTAATACATGTTACACAGTACTTTTCCTGAAAGGATTAAAGATTGGCAGTTGGCTTATATGCAAGTATTGTTGAATACACTCATGAAGAAATGTTATTTGAACCAAACCTAAACAAATATCTATCACTTGAATCACCGCATCAAACCAAATGCTGACTCTCAAGGTCAAGTTACCACATCAAATCAAATGGCGATTGAGAGTCACCTCTTAAGTGCAGGGTTGCCACAAAAGAAATATTACAAAAATAATTGCTTTAGTAGCCTAGAAGTATTAAAATAGTTGCTTAAATAGTAGCCTAGAAGTATTAAAATAGTTGCGTAAATAGTAGCCTAGCGGCCAAAATACTAGCTTAAATATCAAATACTAATGACCATTAAAGGATAAAAAACCATACGCATTTTCTTACTATTCAATATAAATATACCAATATATATATATATATATATATATATATATATATAACATCCGAATGTGAAAACTGAAGTAAATAATAATTAAAAAAAAAAAAAAATTAGGCAATGAGTCTTTGTGGAAACAAATTTTCCCATAGAATAACATGGGATTTGGTTGTTGAAAAGATTAAATATTGTCCGCTCTTAAGAATTTATTTTTTTTATTTATTTATTTTTTTTTTTTTTTTGCTGTATACTTCTTTTTCTGATTTACTAAGAGAGCTTTCTTTTATAATTTTGTTATTATTTTTTTTTTTCTTACATGAAATCAGGATGAGGAAGGACATAACAGGTCACAGGAGTATACTAGTAGTCATTTGCAATAAGCAAAATGGCCAGCTTAATAGGTGCATATCTCATATCGGGTGCTATTTCTACATTCACATTGGATGTTCTACCTGTTTCAAGGGCAGCATCAGGGATATACCATAATTTAAGGCGGTAAAAATAAATAAATAAATAAATAAAGGGTGAAAAGGTTAAGATATGGGATTGTTTGTAAAATGCATAGAAAATATTTCTTTCTGAAAGATTTTCCTGATATTTTTGGAAGAATTTTGCAAAAGGTGAAAAAATAGTCTCCCAATAGTTGCCTTTTTGTGAAAATAGTTGCTTTTTCAAGCTTTTTGGGTCAAAAAAGTTGTCATAGTCTCCTCAGGCTGAAAATAATTGCAAATAGTAGCCTTTTAGTAGCCTGTGGCAACCCTGTAAGTGCAAAGGGTTAAAAATTCATTCAAAATGATAAAAATCTGTACTGATAAAAAAAATTCCTTATTGAATTTTAAAATAATATTAAATAAATAAAATAATCCTAAACAGTTCACGTGTGCTTTTTAACCATTATCTCTTTTAGAGATAATATATTCAAAATATGTAAAAACATGTAGAAAATTTATTATCCCCCCCCCCTTCCACACCATACCTTATAATAAAAAATAAAAAAACTTTTAAAACATTAAATGTGTGGCAATAATACACATAAAATAATACTTACAATGACAGTATCTTGTTTAATAGTTTTGATCTCAGCTCTAAAATATTCCGCAGGCATACCTGCATGTTCGCTATAAGGAGCAAGGCACAACAAATTCACAAACAATGGTCCACTCAGAGGCTGAAATGTTTTATTGTAAATATTACATTATACTAATCATTAAAACATCTTTCAAAAAACATAAAATAAAAAGGTGAATAAGAGTAGTTTTCTACAAATTATCAAAATTTTAATTTTTTTTTTTTTTTTTTTTTTAGATTTTTTAGGGTCGTTTTCATTTTTTAAAAACACAACTGACATTTAAAATCCAGACTTATTTCAAGTTATAAATACAAATACAACATATGTTTATCTTTAACTTTATTTACTTTTGCTTGTTACTTAGTGTACGGATAAATATAGATGGTACAGATAAATATAGATGGTCATACACAACAGTTTAATTTATATGTACATCATTATTCTTCAGTTTGAAAAGTTTATCGTAAATATGTATAATAAGCTAGGATTCCTTAGAAAGACTTTGTACAGAGAAATATTTCCTTTGGCCTATATCTACTTCCAACTTAAACAGATAATATTTGGCCATAACAAGCAATAATAACAGGAGACTTGGCGTTGGAATATTAAAACCCGAATAAACTACTACGTCAGAAACGCCAAAGAAAAATATTGGAAATGCATACAGCTGTTTCGGTAGCCTTAAGCGTACCGAAACAGCTATATGCATTTCCAATATTTTTCTTTGGCGTTTCTGACGTAGTAGTTTATTCGGGTCATAACAAGCAATGTTAACACTATTTTTAGCAGTTGTGTAGTAGATACAAGTTATATAGAAGTATTTTTATAAAGAAATAATTCATTAAATGATAATTATACAGATAGATTTTCCATTATAATATAAAACATGGGCAAAATTGCATGCTTGTAAAGAGTACTAACCCTTTGCGGCGCAAGGTAATTCGGATCATTTAAATTACAGAGATGCCAACTTCTAATGACAAAAAAGCAGGAGATTTTTTAACAGAAATCACAAGACTTTTTCCAACACGAAAGTTTGTAAGAAAAATGAGTAAAATAATGCAAATTTAATTTTAAGTAAAGCTTTATAAGCTTAGGAGGTATTTACAAAGCATCAGTATTAAAATTAAATGAATAATATGTTTCTTGCAGTAAAACAAGCTATCAAAAGAAAAAAAAAACCCTCAGCCATACAGTAGTTTAAAATTTAAGACAAAATAGACAGATTTGATCATTCTGCTCCTAATATAAAATAATAAGAACCTTAATTATCTTTGTAAAAGAAAATTTAATAAAGAAATGAAAATATCAGCTATATTCTAATGAAATTTGAATTCTTTAAGTTTTCAATAGTTATGGTATTAAAAAAAAAAAAAAAAAAAATATTTTGATAACAAGACATTTTTCATTATGCAAAAATGAAAGTTAAAAATTTATTCTTAGCAAAAATTAATTTCAAAGCATTGTATAGTAATTCATATTCAAAGTGAACTTGATAAATTGCAGGGCAAGATAAATTTCAATTTTCTTTCAAATTTTTTTACCCAATCCCACAAATTTTAAGCATAAATTATGTTAAGAGGGATAGATAATTACATCAGAAAAGCAGGAGAAATGAGTGGAAAATCAGGTGCATAGAAAAACAAGCAAAAAGCAGGAGATTCCTGCCAGGCATGTTTGTAATTTGGATCATTTAAATTACAATGCTACCGGAGCTCACAAACAAAAATAAAGTAAAATAAATTTTAAATTTTAAGTTTTAAAAAAGCAGTCTTTTCTGCTACATTATAAACGTAAATTTTTGCTAAAAAATTTCCTCGGTGAGTTTTTGCAGCTGGAGCTTAATAATTGCATCCTCGCAGCGAGGACAGCACGCCACAAAGTGTTAAATAGACACACACATCAGAGAGTTAAATGATTGTTTGACAAATAATGGTTACGTTTGGTGTGCAATAAAGAAAGCAACTATTGGGTACATGTTTGACATGAAATTCTGCAATACAAAAGGTATAATTTTTGAAGATGAGGGATTTTTTTTTTAATCAAAGTATTTAAGCATCCTCCTGAAAATGCCTGGAGAAACTTTGTGACTCATCATATAGGATTTACAGTTGTGTTAACATAAAAAGAACAAAATATTAGAATTTATGCATAATATTCTCCATTATAAAAATCAGTCAAAATTTCTTCACTTATTATGAACACTTTGCTTGATACAATTAAACAAATTTTAATAAAGATATGATGTTATACTAATTGTTTTAACAAGAAATTTTTTTATTTATTTTATTGGTAATTACTTACTTTCAACCCCTTATCTCTTTGATAATTAACTATTGTATATTGTATAAAAGTCACTTGCTGATAAGTTTCAGAATTCATTTGTCGAGCCCAAAAATGTCCACAATTGATAATCTAGATGAGAAGACATAAAAGAAAAAGGCTTACATTAAAACAAAAGATTTAACACCCTACTAAATTATTAATTTTAAAATAACAACTTTAAATTATCTAGCCTACTTTAATTAATCATAATTTCTAATTGAAATAAACAAAAAACCTTAATATTACTTACAAACTTTGAATAAACACTATAAAATGCAATAAACTCGCAACAATTGTTTCGGGTCGAAAAAACACACGACCCTTCATCAGGTGAATAAAGTAAGCACTGTGCTTACTTTATTCGCCTGATGAAGGGTAGTGTGTTTTTTCGACCCGAAACAATTGTTGCGAGTTTATTGCATTTTATGATGTTTATTCAAAGTTTGTAAGTAATATTTTTTACAATGCCAGTTTTGTGGTGCTTTTTTATTAAAAAACATTAATGCCAAATTACAGACAATTAAATTTTTATAACTAAAGGATGAGATCAGCACAAAATATATAGCACTAAGCTTTGCAAGTCCATGCTTTTTTACTTTGTGGTTGGATGGTTGTTTATTTTCAGAGAAAGCTGGACTCTGCGTACTAGATAATATATATTTTTAAGATGTCATTATAGAATTAAAACACATTTAAAGTTTATACAATACATTGGTCAGGTACAGTTGGGAAATGTTTATAATCTATGTAAACTGCATGAAGTTTCTTTCTTGTTTTTACGTTATTTGTAAAACACTTTCAGTTTTTAAAGACAATTACAAATGACAAATACTTCAAAATATCCACATATAAAATTTTTAATAAACTTTAGTTAAAAAAAAAAAAAAATACAAGTTAAATACTTTAACTAGAGTAAACTTGTTTAAAGTAAATATTCATAAAACAAGAAGCAAAATTATAACTCAATTATGTAAAGAAACCTTACATACTTCTTGAGGTAAGCCTTAATACTTGCGTGAAGGGGCCCCTCCCATCATCAGAGGCAGCACGGTGGCGGCTTGCTTGGTTATGTTGACTTGATCTTTTGCAGTCTTCATTATTCTACACCAGTTATGGTTGATTTTTGATTTCCTGCACTGGAATAAAATTTCGACCGTTTCGCGAATATACGCCCGCAAATCGCGAAACGGTCGAAATTTTATTTAATCCCCTTACCTGTAATGGCAACGACCCAGCACAGGAAATCAACCGTAACTGGTGTAGAATAATGAAGACTGCAAAAGATCAAGTCAACACAACTAAGCAAGTCACCACCGTGCTGCCTCTGATGATGGGAGGGCCCCCTTCCCGCAAGTACTAAGGCTTACCTCAAGAAGTATGTAAGGTTTCTATACTTAATTGTTTAAAGTGTTTGATAGACACAATGGAATAAGGATGTTTACTCCTTAATTACATTGTGTATAATTTCACAATAGGTTAATTTTATTTGTGAGGGGTAGACATTAGACAGCTTAGTTTTCCAATTTTAAATGCCAAATATTAATTTATTTTAGTGAACTTTGGTATGCCAATATATAAATGCATGTATTGCTCATAAATAATACAAAATTTCAAATTAAAAAATAATAATTTATACTTAATAAGGTAAAAATGTAACATGAGAGACATGACAAAAAACAGACATGGTTTTAGTGACTCATCTTTATATCACTCAATTACTCTACACTGAGACACATTCGGAGATCAGAGAAGTTCTAATTTACACAAATAAGACTTTCATCTGATAAATAACTTTAAAAAAGGCTGTAAATTTGTATTAAATATTTAACAGTGTAATGTGACAGACATGACAAATATAAAAATTTAGAATTATTTTTTGCTTACTTATTTTTAAATAGTAAGTATATATCATATATTGCTTTTTCATTAATGGTAAAAAGAAAAAAGAAAAAAAAAAAAAAACATATAATGTGTTATACTGCATGATATGTTTTATATGAATTCTATCAAGAAAATAACAAATAATTCAAATAGATAGATGAAAAGTATAAAATTGTCATATACTTATTAAATTAAAAATACCTTATTAAAATCCTTAGAAAATTTGAGCCTATATATTTCGGCGCCCAGACATCATAAGAGCTCGAAATGACAAGAAATCACTGCCGGGCGGTTTGTTTACTCTTCTCCTCCTCTTCACTTCGTTTTGTTGAAGAGGAGGAGAAGAGTAAACAAACCATCCGGCAGTAATTTCTTGTCATTTCGAGCTCTGATGATGGCCCCCCGTCTGGGTGCCGAAATATATAGGCTCAAATGTTCTAAGGATTTTAATAAGGTATTTTTAATTTAATAAGTATATGAAATCAATCCTTTTAAAACTTTTCAAAAATGTATAAAATGGTCTTTTTGTCCATTTTCGCATGAAATTAACCTATAACAATTCCTACTAAAATAATGAGCTTAAAATCAGACCTTGTGAATTATATAACAATAAATATAGGAAAAAAATGTTACTAACATGTGTTATAAATATTGGAATCAGGACCTGATCTGGCCTCGGCAAAGGAGCCCTTTTAATTGAGGAAGGTGGTGCCATTTTGATAGAATATCTGGAAAGAATATAATAAAAACACAAAAATTAGAAAATACTTTTAAATAATATAAAAAAAAGATTAACTGAAAAAATTAATACCCCCCCCCCCACCCCCCTGAAAAATAAAATTCCCTGACTTTTCCAGGTCCAAATTAGAAAATTCCAGTCACAAAATATGGTTCGCAACATACAAAATAGTTCACGGTATAAAACAGAACATAACTCGTGACATAAAAGACAACATAGTAACGGGACTTGCGATATAAATTGAATGCTCAAAAGGCACTTTCCAGGTTTATATATATAATCACTTTCCCAAGTTTTTGAGCAATATTTACAATTTTCCCTGATATTTCCCTGACTTTTTTCAGTAATTTCCAATTCCCTGACTTTTCCACGTTTTCTTTGTTCTCCCTGACCTGTGGGAACCCTGTGAAAGATGTTATTACCAGACCAGGATGGAATTAACATGCTAAAATAGAAATGTTGAAACACCCATATTCATTTCATATATAGATATGTCATATTATTTACTACTGACACAATATATCCATAGCAGTGTTGAAGTGTTTTCTCTTAAATGAAGAGTCCAGTCATTTTGCGCAGTCATTTATTGAGTGCTCTTGATCATATTACTGTTTATTTCACTTTACCAGGTTCAAGCACGCTCAGCCAACAGCCACATACCATTTATCTCTTTTACGATCTCATCTCAAACCACAGCCCAGCCGTGCTCCTGGGGTGACATTTGACTTAGGTTTATTTAAAAAAGGAAAAACATGTAAAGAGGCCTCAATTTTTGTGTGCATCTGCTTAAATAATCCTTATTTTGGGTAAATTAAATCTCCTTCTACACTTTTTCATTGGTTATTAACTTAATGACTGACAGTTTGGTTCAGACCCAGACAACCAGGGTTAATTAATATGCATTTTTTAACTGCAAGAAAAGGAAAATTACATAAGATTCTGCAACTTTCATACTAAAAAACGTTCATTTTCCTTACTTTTGCTTTATGAAAGTGCTTTACCACGAAACTAACTTTACAGGGGAGACTTCAGAACTAATTTCAAGTTATGAATTTAAAATACTAAAATAATTTAAAATCTTAATTCTTTCTATCCTTTCATATATATGTGCACGCGAATAAATAAATAAAAAAATTATTACACAACAGAAAAAAACTAACCTGTTTGAGGCAAGCTGTTTCTCTGAAGTAGCTTGTTTCAAGAGAGTGATCTGTTTCATTTTGTTTTCGGCTTCTTCATGACTAAACACTGTCAGTACTAATGGTATTCTCAATAACCTACAAACATTTTAAACATTTAAACTTGAAATTAACATAAAAATATTAATGTAAGCACTGTTTAATTATAAATTAGCAGGCATCAAATATCATAAGTATCTGGAGTGACTCCATTCAACTTTCTGAACATTGAAAAATTAAAGTAAGAAAAGTCTTTAAATAAACGAGAAAATTATAATACGGTATTGGAGTATTTTTTCCAAATAGTATGTTGTTTAATGGAACATAATGTATTCAAATTCTTTTTTGTGTCCCTGTAAAAGTGTGTCCTAGAAGTGGACAGCTGTCATGTCCACGTCTAGCTTGCTTTCGGGCGATCATCCTCTCTTTACTTCATTTTTTTACTTCACTTATTAGGTTAAGTGAAGTGAACCTAATAAGTGAAGTGAAGTGAAAGAATGAAGTAAAGAGAGGAAGATCGACTGAAAACAAGCTAGACGTGGACAGCGGTCATCAAGCGGCAACAGAAACATCTGAAGATGATCACGATTAGTGGTCGAAATATATCATGCCGCTGAAAAGAGGATTATGATGTAAGATACTTTAAATATTAACTGTTTAAGTGATCCTTTATTTCTAATTAATACAAGTTTATGAGTTTTCTATGGAATTTTATATGACATATTTTCAATTACCCCTTTCCTTCCATCTTCGTAATTAAACTAATATTTCTAAAGAATATATGTAGCATTCTTTTTTTTTTTTTTTTTTGGATGAACAGCAATGAAAATTAGACATGAAGAAAACAGTAGGCTTAGAAAAAGTATTTATTAAATGATTTGTTGCAAAAAACGTTATTTTCAGTGTAATCTATCATTAGCATTGGTAATCATTATCATTGTAATCTATATCAATTTAACTTAAAAAAAAATATATATATATTAACTTTGAATTAAATTTTAATATTTTTTTAGTTTGTTAATTTTGCATTATTAATTAAGAATAAAATATTTTTATTAAATTTCACTGTTTTAATTTGCTTTTTAATTTTACTGTTTAGTTCCTAAATATCAAGATAAGCCAGTATCACTGGCCAAATAGCTTGAATATTAAATACTACAGTGCTGGTGTTATGGTTTAATGCCAAATGTCCACTTAAGGACCTAGATGTAGTTGGGATGCACTCTGCAGGGGTCTTTCTAAGGAGTCCTAACCCCTGTATTTATATTAGTTTTGGAGAAAATTATTCTAAACCAATATTTGGTGCAATGCCACTACATTGTTACTGTAAGAAGTATTATTCTAATTCTTTTAATAAAAATATATAATCTTTGAAAATTAAAGAATATTTTTCATGCTTGTCTGTATTTTAAATTATAAATATATTTTAATATTTTACAAATACGTTATAGAATATAATAAAATTAATTAATGTTTTAATAATGATTTATTATAATTTAGAATACATCTGCGTGATGTTAAACACATCACTTCTTTTTAAAATTATAATTAAGATAATTTTTCTGCACTCGATTGCATTGCATTTCTTCGCTGGCTCAACACAACCTCTATCGTTTGCTTTGCTGCAACACACGTACAGGAGAAAATTTGGTTCTTCATTTTAGTGGTGATGTCGTCCCATGCCTCTCTGAGAATCAATGGGGTGATGTACTGACAACCTTTTCATTTATCGCGACGATTTTGAGTACAGTTGAATTTGAGCAAGAGACTAGATAACAGCATGGGTTAGAAAATCTGTTTACGTTTTTTTTAGTGGATCTTGTCCGTGTTGGGATGACAGAGAGTATGCCTACATGAAGAGATGAAAGTATAAAGTTATATCTGAAATAATATTAGTATTTCTAAATCCCAGAAGCATCTTTTTTTTTTAATGTAAAACTGAATTTTGATTGTGGCAGTGCAGATATGCACAATAAAGAATTAAATTTTTGTGTAACGATTCTGGATTTTTGATTTATGCAAGTTCATTCCTCTTTTTTCCTTTTCACAGCCTTCTAGGAATTGAGTGAGTGCATTCTTTTTTTTTTCATCTTATGTTTATAATAATATTTAGGATTTACGTTTTCTGACCAACTGACCAAAAAGAACTCCAAAGGGTTAATGGTCACAGCGTCAAATCACGATCACATACACCACAAAGTTTTAATCCTAAACAACGGACTTCCATTGGCAATTAAATTAAAAATATAAAAATAGTCAAGGAACAAAATAATTTTCACCACAATTGGGTTGAACTTTTGTAAAAGAAAAAAAAATCAATTAATATTCACATTTTTTTTTTTTTTTTTTTTTTTGACTTGGGAAAAAAAAAAAAAAAAAAAATTGCCAAAATTAACAAATTTAGAAAATATTTAAATTAACTAGCAGGTGATAAATCATTGCCATTTCATATAGTTAAAAGAATTTGTATAATATTTTGTACTTTGTAGGGGCAGGGGGAATGAAGGAAGCGACAGCATTATACAGGATTGAGAATTTTTTTTTTTTTTTTTAATCCATTTGGCATCAAAGCTTCCGCTGCGGGAACAATTAAAAATAATCTGGTGTGTCACCCACACGACTTTCTCTTACCCTGAAATTTAATACTATAAATACAGGTTGCAGATTAAAAGGTAAGATAACGAGTACTGTTATGTAAACCTGCATTAAACAATTCATATTAGGCTTCTGAAGAGTTTATATGATAATTAGTTCTGTAGTTTATATAGAATTTAATTCGATTATTAAAAAATAATTCTGTTTTTAAAAAATAATTTATTAATATTATTATTTTAAAAAATTATCTTATGATAATGCAGACGATTTCCATATTAGAGAAGTAGTATAACACCAAATATCCAAAAAAAAAAAAACCCATTTTATTCTCAATATTAGAAAAAAAAATTTTTTTTTTTGGTTAAAAGTAAAAAAAATCGATAACTCTGTTTTAAATTGTCGCATATCGATGGTCCAACCATTCGTTTTAAAGGTATTGGCGAGCTCTTTTGAAAGATTTACTCCCCTCGAGGGGGGGGAGGTGAGGCTCTTACATACACAAAACTTTTTCCCCAGTTAACTATCTCTATTACAAAAAATATATATTTGTTTCATTTGGTTTAGTGCAGTCTATAGACGTTAAACTCTACTTATCTGCAATTTTCCCCGTAGACGTAATGTATTAGAACTCTCTTGATTGTCCCTGTACACAAACCATTTGCTTGATCTTAACGAAAAGCTTACTGTAGCATCCCTATATGATACACATTTAGAATACCAAGTTTGAACTTTCTGCCATAATTTGTTGTTGAGATATGCTGATAACAGACAGACAGACACACACACAGACCATTTGCTAAAAACATGATTTTCGTATTCAGGGGAGCTCAAAACGTGTAATTATAACAAAGTCTCGCGTTCGAAAATTTGACTCAAAAACAATACTTTCTCTACCTTATGGGTAAGAGAAAGTAAAAAAAAAATTATCTGCAAGTAATTAAGATAAATATATTTTTTATGTTTTACATTAAATATTTAAGCATCGAGCTTCGTTGGTAATTTTCTTCAAAATTTGTAATGTAACTTTTATCTTTTTTTCACTTATTCAAATGAAGATGTCTTTTTTACTGCAAAAAATCAGCAAAAATAGTTCATTCGAGTGCAGGGGTTTAAAATAATAGATGTGAAATAAAATAGTTCTTTTCTTAAATGATAACAAACAGGGATAAAAAAAAAAAAACTAACTTAAAAGGCTTTTGTAGTTTTTCAACATCTGTTCTACCCCAATTAGGTGTCAAATCTTTCATTTTGGAAATATATCATATTTTCTAACAATATATATATATATATATATATATATATATATTAATTATTTAAACTACATATAATTAGAAATGCACGTTGAAATCCAAAATATACGAAAATTCAAAAATTTTCAGAGGGATTTATATAATTAACCCTCATTAAATATAATTAACGGTAGTAATTAACCCTTGTTTAATGGGTTAATTTAAAGATTAAGTATATTTAGCAATCTAATAATGTCTTTTGTGATTTTGTCATCGAGTAGTATCCCATTTCATTGTCTTACCTTTGCATATAGTTTAACCTTTTTTCTTTTGCCAATTTATCAAATATGAATGAAAAGAACAGAAATTAACCAACGATTCAATAAATATATATTTTAAATAATTAACTAACAGGGATGATTATGAATTTATGGAAAAATACTGCAATTTTAACAAGAAAAAGTTTTTGCCTGAAAAGAGAACAACATATAATTTACAGCATTTAAGTCCAATCCTCGCATGAAAAATATTAATTTTAATTATGCTTATAGCAATCATATAAATTTGATATTTTAATTTTGTATTATGATTTTAACAACAAAATAAACTGAAATTTTGGTACTGAAAATGAAAAGAAAAATATATATATAAAAAAACTGAAATCAGATGAATTACCTGAGCACAATCAACCCTGTAAGTAAATAAATACATTAAAATCAATAATTTAAATGCTAAATTACCTCATTTTTACAGCAAAGTAAACAGCTGGTGTTACAGCTGTACATGGAAGTTTGTCTTCTTCAATTTTCGTTGAACTAGCGTTGCGTTCAAATTTGATATAAGCTCTGAAATATAAGAAAATGCATACACTTATTGGGGGAGGGGGGGGAGGAAATCATGTATCATGCCAAATTCAATTCAAATAACAAATATTTTCCATTTATATACTGTCTAAAGTATTTGAAAACTCTCAGTCTTCACATATTTTGTCAAATTAGAAAAATACTTGGCAAATCCTCCTTTTGTCTCTGTTAAGGGTACAGGATGTTTAACAATTAAAATTTTTCCAAATTCCCTGACTTTTTCCTGATAATTTTTTGCTGTTTGGTAAATAAAATCCTAGAAACTATTCATCAGTTAGATCTCAATATTAAATTTACTTCTAAAGTTGAAAATAACAAACAAATTAACTATTTAGATATTACAAACACCCATTTAAAAATAAAATTCATACTACCATTTTTAAAAAACCTAAAAGCAGCAATAAAGTAATCATAGTAAAACTCCCTACAGATATAAAATTAACACTATTCAAGCCTATATTTAATGTGTTCCAAACAAAATGATCTTAAAAAAGATCTTAATTTTATTAAAGAAATAACTGATAAAGCTGGGTGCACCAAAATTCTCGTAAGTAAATTGTATCAAAAATAGATTCATTCTTCAAATTATGTTCCTAGCCATCAAAAAGTTCTCTCTAGATTTACATATTCTATTCTGTTTGACCATGGTGCTTCAATTAAAAATAAAAACATAGCTGCTAAGCATAACATTAACATTTTCATAAAACTCAACCCAAATATTTACCAACAAATAAGAAATGACCCTGCCCTCCCCAGGGTTCCCACTCAATTTAAAAAATAAAATTCCCTACTTTTCCAGATTTTCCAGGTCTATTTTTAGAAAATTCCAGTTACAAAATTTGGTTCACGACATAAAAAATAGCTGACAGTATAGAGCAACACATAGATTGCGACATAAAAGACAACATTGTAACATGACTTGCGATATAAATTGAATGCTCAAAAAGTCTTTTCCTGGTTTATATCATCATTTTTCCAGGTTTTTGAGCAATATTTACAATTTTCCCTGATATTTCCCTGACTTCCTTCAGTAATTTCAAATTCCCTGACTTTTCCTGGTTTTCCCTGTTCTCCCTGACCCGTGGAAACCCTGCCTCCCCACTTGAAACCAATAGTATTTACAAAATTCCATTTCCTAATAAAGACAATAGTAAAGGTTGTTTTACTGGCATGTCCAAAATAAAAACTAGATTAAAAAACACATAAATGATATACAATTCGGTAAAATTATCACAGTGTTAACTAAAACCTACCAAAATGTTAATATTAAAATTGAATTCAGTGAGGCCACAAAAATCGCAATTACAATAAACTGTACTATGCTTTCAATCGCAAAACTGTCAAAATTATTGATAATGTTGATTCTTGTAATAGCAACGAGCCCATGGCAGGTTTAAACCGTTTGTGGTGCCACCTTATTGAAGAAAAAGCCCAACACTTCGCTCACAAATTTACATGAAGAGCACTGCTGACGATAATAAATGGCACAAAAAAGTCGCTACGGCACTGACAACTACTTGAAGCTGAAACGTAAGGTATTTTATTTAAATTAGTACATTATACTTCAAATGTTTTTCTCAAGTTATTAATGTTGAATTCTGAATGACTATGACGCTTCACACAGTTCACCTAACTAGGACTAAAATCCAGCATCAGTAAATTGAAGGCTACGGAGCTAAACAAAACATTCAGCCACCACATTGGTATGTTACAAATGGTTATTTGAAATGAAACAAATCATAACAGAAAATTTTATTTACTAAGAATTTATAGAATTATTACATAACTTCATTATTTTAGCAATTAGAAAAAAGGATGGGAGGAAATGCACTCTAAAATCTTTATTAAAATAATTAAACAGGGGAACATCTCCAGCTATGGGCATTCTCTGGTTGTGGGCACCCCACCATATCTTTTAACAAAAAGTAAATATGGTGGGATTTGAGTACTGACAAACATGTATTGTGACAGTATGCTGTTATTGCGCTAACACTGAATTTAATAGACGCATTTGCTTAGTAAGTGCAAGCATCAAAACAAAAAAAAAAAAAAAAAAAAAAAAAAATGCAACACAAAAGTAATTTCTGAACTTTTTCAATGTGCGATAAATCAAAGTGAATTAATTAAAAAAATAAATGTGAGTTTTTCTGTCATTATAAAAGTGATTGTCATTACCGGTTGTGGGCACCCATGTTTCTTTCATTTAAAATGTGTTTTTGACTTACAAATTGTCAAATATGGTCGTTTAAAACAACATAACATATTTTATCAGTGATTCATGTATTTTTAGGCATTTTTAGCCATGTCAACCCCGGAAAAGTCGATCGATACAAAAGAAATGCATTTTAAGGCAATGGTTAAAGCCATTTAGGATTGCTTAGAATATACAAAATCCATAAAATCGACTGCCTGAGAATATAGACCTCCTCACAGCTTCTGTGTCCCTACAGAAGAAGCCTAGAAAAAGTAAGGGAATTCCACCTGTCAAACTGCTGACCAAGCTAAAAATAGGATCTGCTAAAAATAGGAACATTCGCAATCAGGAGATGATGTCGATTTCAGCCTCATTTGTTTGGAGAACCTGCTACCATGCTGAACAAGAGCAAATTCAATCAAACGCAATGAGTATGATCGTCTGGTGCATTTGAAATGTACTAATGTACATGAAAATTATTTTATTCACAAGCACTGCACTTCTTATTTGAAGGATGAAGAAGATGACGAATAAAATTGGAAAACTGCCATTTTTTATTATTAGTTCGGCCACTGAATCCTTACAAAATGAATTAATTTTGCTGTTTTCTCTATTTATGGTGGTTTTTCTTAATATTTTCCCATTTTTAGTGGATTTTTCAAGTGTGCCCACAACCAGGTACAAAATTTTTTTGGGCAAAAAATGATCACTTTACAAAATTGGTAACTTTTTCTGGTTGATGGAATCAATACAGTTACTTCATCAAACATTAACTAATGGTTCTACCTTTCCATTGGTATTCATATGTTTGCATAATATCAATACTATCAAAAGCTATAAGCTAAAATTAAAAACTGTGCCCACAACCGGAGATGTTCCTCTATATATAAACCAATATTTTAGATGAGATAATTTATTTAAAATATCTGAAGTATTTTAACTTTAAATTAAAAAAAATACAATATTAGATACCTGCTTTCTTCAAAATCAATATCAATACTATCACTGCAACAAGTAAACATATCTTTCAAAGCACAGGCATAAAGTAATCCCTGATTACGAGGGAGATTATTCACCTATAATGGAAGAAGAAATTATAAATACTCAGACAAAATATCCTTTATTTAAAAAAAAAAATAAAGAGTTATTAATTTAAGCTAATTTAATATGATGTACTTTTATAATGTATGCTTCCTTTCTTGGATTCTGAAAATATTTTAAAATTAATTCACCGTTTCTTCATAGCTTTCTTTTTTCTTCCTGCGAAATGTTTGAAAGGTTTTTCATATATATAATTTACTTTAAGTTTTGATTCATGGGTAGCAGACTTCATAACACAAAATTCGAAATATTGTACAATTTTAAGAGAAAAATTAGCTCAGTCAAGTGCTTTTTGCAAGTATCTGCGTTCGAGTCTTGCATAGTAATTAATCCTGGATATCTGTAACTTAAGCTAAAGTGTGACAATCAGCAATTTATTAGCCAATTAAAATCGAGATCTGGCGATCAAAAAGTGAAAACCCAACAAACAAGAGAGTTTTTTTCATATGTAATGCTTGCTAACAAAACCTTTGGTCTGTTAGGGCTCCCGATCCACAGAGAATCAGTGCAATCAGTACTGCTGACCATCCTAGATTAGGAGGAAATGTCCGATCAAGGTGCCTAACTCCCGACCAAGACTGCATTTTAGAACTTTTAATAAAGGATTATTAATTAACCCAAAAGAACTCCTCATCATTTCCAAGACATCTACACCTGTAATAACAACCCATTTCTTATTACAGAAGCCTGTGTGATTTATGAGTATCGTTAGCGAAAACCTAAAAGACACACAGAAACACCAGTGTACACCCGAGTTTGTTTCACATATATAATAATTTTTTTTTTTTTTTTTCTCTCAAACAGAATTATAGTTATAACCTTTCTATAATTTTGGGGATAATAGAAACATCCTAAAAAACTTTAGGAAGAGAAAATTTTAAAACGAATCTTCAATTATTTTTCTTCAAGAAGTCCCCCCCCCCCTTTTTTTCCTTCAATTTTCAGTGATTGCATAATTTCTTTTCATATTGCCCTAAATTTCTAGAATGATAAACCATCAAATGCCATTTTTATCTACCTATTTTATGGCATATCACATGCAATGACTTGATGCATCTGTAAATAAATGAGTGAGAATTTTAGGGTGAAAAAGTTTTAAAATTAATTTCAGAATCAAATCACAAATGTCACTGGAGGACTCATTAAACAGGGTATCCACTTAATTAAAAAAATTAAATTTGCTGACATTTTTCCAGGATTTCCAGGTCTTATTTTTAAAAAATTCCAGGTCACAAAATTTCATTTGCGACATAAAAAAGTAGATTACGATACAAAAGATAAGATAACTGGTGGCATAAACAGGGTGTCTAACAGTAGAACTTTTCCGAAATTTTTACTTTTCCATGAATATTTTTTACTATTTTCCCTGACTTATGCTGTTTATTTTCTCAAAAGTTTCATTAAATTAGTGAACAATATAGTAATTTACAAGAACGAGCTTACAAATATGGCTTATTCCCACAAAATTTACCTAAATTCCCTGACTTTACATGAAATTCCGTAACCTTTCCATGATTCCCAACTTTCCCTGTCTAGTGGCCACCATAATAAAAAATAACGTAATACATTTGAAACTGCATGCTCAAAAAGCATTTTCCAGGTTTATATCATAATTTTTCTAGATTTTTGGGCAATATTTGCAATTTTACCTGATTTTTTTCACTAATTTCAAATTCCATTGACAGGGTTCCCACTCTTAAAAAAGAAAAAAATTAAGTACTTTTCAAGACCTATTTGAAATTTTTCAAGGACCAGGGGGAAATCTCAGAATGCTAGGCATATACACAAAACTTTAGTAACTACTTTCATTAGTAATTTTTTTTTTTTTTTTTTTTTTTTATAATTGGAATAACTTTGCCTGTTTTCACAATACATTTTTGATGGATTGACCAAATTAACTTTTACAAGAGTCAAAAATCTGGAGTGACTCCACTCGACTTTCCGAACATTGAGTAATTAACAGTTTTGTAGATAAAGTAAAGAAAGAGTAGTTGTTAAACAAACAAAAGAGAGAAAACCATAATAGAGTGTGAGTATTTTTCTCCATCTATTACACGTTGTTTTATTTAACGCTACTGAACTTTGAGCCCATAGATCATAATGACAAAGAAATTTTCGTTGTGTCCCTGTAAAAACCTATAAATGTTAGATTCACCAAAATGCTTATAGTTAGTGCAACAGTGATTTATAATACTCATATAAATTTTCAGCTGAATTCAATAAGGCGTTTAGATGCTATCGTACTTTTAAAAATTTAGTCCCATAGGCCATAATGATAAAGAATTTTTCTTTGTGTCCCTGTAAAAAAACTGTAAGTGCTAGATTCACCAAAATCTATACAGTTAGTTCAACTGTGATCTATAACATGTGTACAATTTTTTTGCTCGGATTAATAAGGCGTTTAGACACTATCACATTTTTAAAAATTTGGCCCCATAGGCATAATGATAAAGAATTTTTCTTTGTGTCCCTGTAAAAAAACTATAAGTGCTAGATTCTCCAAAATCTATACAGATTGAGTATTTGTGATCTATAATATGTGTATAAAATTTTTGCTCAATTGAATAAGGCGTTTAGATGCTATCGCACTTTTAAGATTTTGCTCCCATAGGCCATAATGATAAAGAATTTTTCTTTGTGTCCCTGTAAAAAAACTATAAGTGCTAGATTCACCAAAATCTATAGGGTTCGTACTATGGTGACTTACAATATGCGTACCAACTTTCAGGTTAATCGAACGAAGCGTTTAGACGCTAGCGTGTTCACTCACAGACATACACACATACACACATACATACACACACACATACATACATCATCGTAAAAATAGTGAAAACGGACTCAGGGGACCTCAAAACGTATAGAAACATCAAAATCTCGAATTCGGATTTTTGACATGATTACAATACTTTCCTCACTATAGTGTTCGGAAAGTAAAAAACGATTAGTTCAAGATTTGGAATCATTATGATAATTCCAAAGTTTTTGATTTGAGTCCTGGTCTAGTCACTTTCTGCTCAAAATTAATGACCAGTCCACCAAACAGGTATGAGACTGGCAAAAAAGAATAATAAGTTAAAACGATATGCAAAAGCAAGACAATGAAATAAGAATTCTATGAAAAAATCCTTATATTAGACAATGTCGTGTGCATGTGGAGATGGAGATAGTTTAGCCTTGACAGAATTCGCACTAAGCCCATCTATTGGAGTGGAAAATTCAAGGATTTTCAAGGACTTTGCACACAAAATTCAAGTACTTTCAAGGGCCCTTGAAAAAGAAAATCAAATTCAAGTACTTCTTAAGGACTTTCTAGGACCGTGGGAACCCTGTTTAACTTTTCCAGATTTTCGAGGTTCTCCCTGACCCCATGGGAACACTGATTAATGGAACAAAAAGTTTTTTGGTGTGTGTATGCAATACCAGATAGTGGTCATAAAAATTATATAACTGACTTGAAAGTTGGTGCTAGTGTTCATGAGCTACATAGAATTATAATCCAACCCCAATTTACAGATCTGCAATTGGCAGAGTGCCAGGCTTTTTTTGACGCTTTCATTTAAGTTTCAGAGAATACAAAAATGAAGAAAGAGGAGAATGGCATAACTGATTAGGAATTTACCATTTCGTTTTTTCTGTTATGTTCCCTAGTATGTAACACAAAGATTAATAAAGTCCAGGCACTTTGCTAACTACAGGTCTTTGAACTGTGGATGGCCAATAGCAGTATAGTTTTGGGTGTATATTCCTATATTCGATTTCCTCATCAGAGGCACTTCAAGGCCACGGAATTCCGAGAGGGAGATCACATGCTCAATTCCATCCAGTGAGATATCGTTGTTTCTTCAGTAACCTAGCAACGGACGGGGAAAGTGAAATCACAGTTCATCTGAGCGTGGCCTTGAGGCGACTGCATGAAGGAAATAGAGTATAGTGCACAAGGATACACTACAAAATCACATAATTACAATACTTTTCTTACATATTCAGAAAGTAAAAAGGAACACAAATATTTCATATAACATTTTCCATGATTCTAAATCTAAACACTTCATAATAACACATCTTAAATTATAAAAAAAATATTTCTTTTGAAAAAAAAAAAAAAAAAAAAGGAAGAAAGAAAGATATATATTTACTAACAATAACAGTTGAAAGAGGATCATTCTCATTAACTTCTTTCAAAACATCTTTTTCATCCAGTCTAGTTTGAAGAAAGTAGTGTGGATAAAAGGCACCAGCAATCACAATCTGTAGAATAAAATACAAAAAGCATTTTTCATTTACTTATTTCTTCTCATTATGAATGTTATGAAAATAAGGAAGGTTAATTAGAGGTGTGTGTAATGTGTAACTTTACTTTAAAAATCTCTGAGGATTTATATTTGGGAAACAAAATAATGCTGTCTATTAAACTTTATTGCGACTCAATTGCAATAATTAAAACATACTAAAGACTCTAAAATTCTATTAAATTACTCAAAAATCAAAACACAGTACACACTCCCAAAAATCTGCAAAGCCTGGGACCAAAGGCTTTGTGCATTTTAGAATTTTGTATATTTTAGGTATTTTTACTTTCTCTTACCCATATAAATGGTAGAGAAAGTAGTGTTTTTGGGTCGAATTTTCAAAACATTTTGTTATATTTACACGTTTTGAGGTCCCCTGAATCCAAAAAGCATGTTTTTAGCAGTTGGTCCGTGTGTCTAATCTGTGTAAAAATTATAAAAAAAAAAATTATTAAAAATTAAATAAAATTTATTGGTGGTGGCTGTTAAGTATTGATGGTGAATATTAAAAAGAAGAATGATACATTACGGTGTTAAAAGGCGGACATACTTTATAATGCAGCGATAATTCTAAGTGCCATTTCATTGGCAAAATTTATTTTTAAAACTTACTTAAATTGATTCAAAGTAAATATATTGTTATTCAAATATTTCATCGTCATCAATTTATATATAAATATATATATATAAAACTCTTACCTCCAGATTTCTAAGTGAAATAAAAATATTAGGAATCAATCATAATAAACAATGACTATTATTTTGTGACACTATCTGTGACACTATTTTTACTAAAAATACCTTAATTTTCAAATAAAAATACATAAGTATTTGTGCTGGCACATCTCTATATATAAATGGCTAAGACAGGTTTTTTCCTGTTTGTCCATTGCTGGAAGCAAGTTGATTGGCTAAGAGAGATTTTCTTCTCTTTGTCTGTGTGTAGCTGCCACCAGCTTTTCATACTTTAGTCAATTTAAAAAATTGTCACCAGCTTTTCATACTTTAATTAATTTTAAAAAATCTAATTGTCCAAACGATAAGTTAATTAAACCGACGGAATCAGAAAAAAATGCCCCTTTCATTTGGTATCTTATTTGTAACGAAACTTTGATTAGATTTTTTTTAATTAATTAAAATGTGAAAATAATAGCCTGGAAAAGCTTTAAAAATGGATATTTAAATTTTTAATTGTTGCCCAAAAAAAAAAAGAAAAAAAAAAAAAAAAAAACATTTTTTTTCCCTTCCAACATAAAATAAAATATGCTTCCCACACGGGGAAAAAAAAAAAAAAAAAAAAAAAAATTAAATATTAAATTTGCTCCTGCACATGAAAATAGAATAATAAAGAAATATAAATAAATAAAATAATATACCTCAAATTTGATTTTTTCCCCCCTTTTGTTTAAAAAGTATGTTAAATAGATGAATCCCGCTTGGCACGAAAGCTAATTCATCATTATATTAAACAGCTTTACTTGTTGATAATCCTGGGTAATTTTTAAAAATTTTGTTGCTGAAAAAATCAAAAATGAAAAAAATCAGAAGAATCGGAAAAAATCAAAAATGAGTTTTAGCAAATATCTTCAAGAACATGATTTGGCGTTTTTTTTTTTTTTTTAAATATCTTTGAGCTATTACTGCTAGAATTTTACTCGAAAATCCATACAATGCTAAATTTCCCCCCCGAAAATCTTTTTTACCCCCTCTCCCTCCCTTAAAAATCCAAAATTCTAAAATCGCAGAAAATGATTTTTTTGTACTTAAGTCCAGTCTCCCCATCTGCAATTTAGTAATTTGGAGCCAAGTTATACTTATAAATGTGTTTTTGCCTTATGTGCCTTCGAAAATCTCATTTTTACCCTTTACCCCCCCCTCCCCCTTAAAAATCCAAAATCGCAGAAAATGATTTTTTTGTATTCAAGTCTACTTTCCCCATCTGCAATTTCTTCACCGTGAAGTAATTTGGAGCCGAGTTATGTTTATAAAGGTGGTTTTTGCCTTCTGCCCCCGACCCCCGGGAGGGAACAGGGGGGGGGGGGGGGGTATTTCGCAAAATCTCGTCTTAGTGAGCATCAGGGTCCTAAAATCAACTTGCTCACCAAATATTGTGACTATCTCCCATAGGATCACCACAGCCGTGTTGAATCAGTAAGTTCATAGGTTCTGGGATATTTCCTATTTTATTTTTTTTGCAGCCCCAGCTTGTAATTCAACTGTTCTTGCATACAGAGATTAGAAACATTTTATATAATTGTAAAATATTTTGGTAAACTAAATGTTGATTTTTAATCCTTTGCGGCATGTGTTCATTTAAATTACACTGCCATCAAATTTATGAACAAAATAAAATTGAAAGAAATAGATGACTTTTTCTGCAGTGTTATGTTGGATGGATAGAAGCTGAGCTAATTAACTTATTTCTAAAAGAGAATTTACATGATTTAAATAAAACACTTTTGGATCAATCAAAATACAAATGAGTACAAAAAATTGGATCTAGTTTTTAGTTTTAGATACTTGGCAAATGTTAAGTAAACTGACGAAAGAATTTAAATTTTCTCACCAGATTACCAGGTTGGGGGAAGAAGGTGTAATTAGGACGTGAGATGTTCAGTCACACTGAAGATTTTCTCCATACTTCTCCTTTATACACATTAGAATAAGACATTTCGGCACACTTGAATAAATATTTTTGATTTAATTATCGTCTGTTTCATCATGGCCAAGACTAGGCCCTTTTCTTAGAAATGCTCATAAATTGAAGAGCAGTGTTTCCTTCGGTCAAGAGAAAATCATATTGAGTTGGTTCTCTCATTGGACCTTTACTGCTCCAATCTGGTTACTTGTAGATCTCCTGGCATGGTTCTCAGGATTCAGTGTCAGGAGCCTAAAGGTTCCATTTGTGTGGTCCCTATTCTTTGTTGCTCTTTAAGTGTTGGTTATAAATCTGCATTATAAATTCTGGCAGATACTTTTTTACGTATTGTTTTATGACTTTTATATAAGGCCCTTTTGTGATTTCTTCTTCTTTTTTTTTAAACAAACTGCTGCATTTTGCCCAGCATGTTATAAAAGTAAAATTTTGCTAAAATATTTCCAGGATGAGTTTTTGCAGTTCACACTTAGTAATTAGTGCCAGCGCAGCACTGACACTGTGCCTCATAGGGTTGAAGCTAAAATTATTCTAGGTTTAATTCTAGGTACTTTTAAAGACATGAATTATAAAGTTTAATTATAATAAAAATGAATAGCATACAGGAAGTTTTGAAGTATATGATATTTTTGTTATATGCTCATATAACAAAAATGGAAGAAACAAAAAAAAAAAAATGTGCATAAGAAAGTGCACAATTAGTATAATTATGCTTAACAAATAAAACTTTGAATTTATAAAAGAAGAAAAAAAAGTACTTGTAAAAACAAATTTTAGTTAAGAGAAAAAAAAATCTGGTGCGAAACAACTATACGACTTCCATTACCACTAATACAAGTATTATATATATTTTTTAGAGATAATCTGGTCAGCAGACATAAATTGATCTAACGAAGTAGAAACCTAAAATATTTCCGTTAACAGAAACATGTGTAAAAACATATAAAACAAAGTTTAAATAGCGAGTTTAAAAAAAAAAAAAAAGGTAGAGTTATTTCCAAGGCTGTCGGATTTTGACCAGGCCAAAAAAGCTGGATGCTTTTTTTTTTTTTCTTCTTTTAAACCGCTTTAAAAAGACCGGCTAAAATTAAAAAAAAAAAAAAAAGCTGGCTTTTAATAAAATAATTTTTTTCTAAAAGTGATGACTAGAGTATTAATATAATTAAATTATACTGTAATGAAAAATTAAATAAGAGTAAAATTATTCAATAAATAGAATTCTAAATGACAAATTTAGGAAAACAAAAATCACACTCTTTATTAGAAAATTGATTTGGTTCAATGCAATCTAAATTATTAATAAATAATCCTTACTCAATAAAAATGCTGAAGGAAATAATTAGATTTACCAATCACTTGGCTCAGTTTTTTAATACCAATGCATTTTAATTTATTTTTCTGCTTTTTCAAGCACCTAAACTATTCCTTAGCTTCTTCTAAACAAAATGTGTAGGAAAATATCCTTTCAGCTGAAATTGTATGACAGCTCTGCAAATTAACAAAATATTGTATTTTCCTGCATGTAATTCACAGATCAGTTAAACGAGTTTATTGAGTTTAACACCAAAAATTTTAATTAACAGATAAGGTTATTTTTAAATGTCTGTGAATTAAACTTTATGGTATAAAACTGATTTTTCTGACCCGAGGTCTAATGCGTAGAAAAATATGAAAATCAAAATAATTTTTATTAATAAACCTTAGTTATTTAATGTCTTCATTTTTGCAAGACTTATCTTTTGTTTTTCTGAAAACTGTTCAATAACTCTGAGAACTTAAGAGACTTAAATTTTTCAGAGAGTTAATTTTTCACAGATTGAAATTGCTTTCAAAATGAAAAGAAATAGCTCTTCCAAGTCTTTTATCCCAATTTTCGCATTCTTTTAAAAGGAATGATTTTATTAGTTTCTAGATGAGTAACCAATGCTGTTGATTCTTGGATCAGTTCAATCTAATTGCATAAAATGTGTGAAAACTAAAATTAATTTTCCTTTCTCACTGTATAAATGTGAGAAAAACCAAAAATATATATTAGTATTTACTTAGTATATTTTGATTATGGAAATATTTAATTTAACCCTTAAATGCCGTGTGTTGCCTTTCGGCAACATACCCAATTCTGTCTTCTAAAGTATTATTAGAATAATATTGAAGCTCTAGTGACTCATGTCTGCCAATTAGCAACAAATTGCTTTTTAGCTGTAAACCATAGTTAAAATAAAGTATGGTTTTTTAAAGTAATTTTTCCGTGATTTATTTAAAAGAGGAAATAATTAAAACGTTTTTAAATTAATAATAAAATGTTCCGGCATTTAAGGGTTAAGAGAAGTATCTGAAGCTCTGAATATAAAAATGACATACATACACACATACATTACATATATACAGACACTGACCAATTGCCAAAAACCACTTTTTTGGACTCAGGAGACCATAAAAACTTTAAAATCAAGTGAAAACTTGATATGAGTAAATTAGTTTCCTCGGAATCACACATGCATAAATTTTGTTATACACTATCAGCTATTATATGAATTACTATGTTTTAATGTATAGAGAGACTTGCCAATTATTCTAATTTATTGAGTAATAGTGTTAGGCTGCGTCTTTTTTCACACCAGTATATTTGTAGAGTAATTTTCTTATTTAATTGTGAGTACATATTGTCGAATATTATGCTACAAATTTAATGGTGTGTAAACAAGGTGGGCCTAAAACTATTACAGAATAAAATAGAATAATTGGCAGGTCTATACAGATATATTCAGAAAACCGTCACCAAGCAATCATACCAAATATTAAGTTGCACTTTACATCACCTTAAAACAAACAATACAAATTTGTACAAAGAGTGAAAATTTTTTTTAGGCAGTTGTTTCAGCATACTATATGCATACTTGCCAACCAATTTCAATAAAAAAGGGAAGATCTTTGTTGAAAAACCAGAAGATTTCATAAAAAAAGGGAAGATTTTTTTTTCCTTTGACGTACTGAACAATACAGTTTTAGAATTTTAATCAATTTATAAAAATGTTTTACTAATAGATTGATTATACTAAATATATAAAAGTTTTTAATGAAGTTATTCCTCTTCAACATATAAATATTTACAAAACAGAATCGGTAAGAAATTTATTTAACAATAGACAAAAAAACTTGGTTAAGTTAAAGTATAACTAATTTTTTAAACAAATATAGAATATGAGTTTTGTGTATGTAAATTAATCATACATATAAAAAAAGTAGCAGTAGCTAATTATCAATTTCAAACGTGCATAAAACCAACTGAGAATTAATTTTCTTAAATTGATTTGGGAAAAACTTTCCTACTTGAAAATATTATTCTTCATTTTTGTTTTTTTTTTCATGTTTACACATTTGGTATAAATATCACATACAAATATTTAATTTAATTGAGAAAAAATAAACAGATTCATTAAATTCAGCAATAAAGATCTAAAAATAATTACATACGTGAGAAATATTGAGCACTTCCATTGCTTTATTGTTTCTAGAATTGATCATTGATCACAATCCGGAGAAGGGGGGGGATACAAAAATAATTACAGAGTAAGAAATATTAAACTCTTTCAACTCTACTTCTAGAATCTAATGAAAGAAGTTCAAAATTAATATTATCATTTATGCTACAGATGGATAAAGATTAGGAAACAAAAGACTTCTGCAGAACATTTGACTGCTGATCACTAGTTGGAGATAAATGAAGAGGGGGGGGGGGGGGGGGGGGAAATAATTACATCAGCAAGAAATATTTAACAATTCTATTTTTTACATGTTCTAGAATCTCATAAAGCAAGTTTGAAATGAATATTGACATTTATGTTATGGATGGAGAAAGATTGGGAATCAGGAGTTTTCGTAGAACATTCATTTGGGGTTTCTTTTTAAAACGAACGATGTCCACGACTTTTTTAAAAACGGAAGATTTCACATCATCTGTCTGGAAGACCGGAAGATACGTTAAAAAATCTGAAGTCTTCCGGGAAAACCGGAAAAGTTGGCAAGTATGTATATGAAATCATTCCCTTACACATGGTTTAGTAGTTTTCTAGAACAATGTTCATATAAAGAACTTCAGAAATTTTTAAAATGATTACTTTCAAGATTAGATCCTGTTCAGAATTGCTCTGAGTTGAAAGATGACTATCCACATAAATACTGTGTTTTTCTAATCGACTCTTCAGCTCTTTTACTAATAAATCAACCTGAAATAAATGAAAATTCATGCAATTACCTGCAAGTATTTATTGAACTAACTTTAATGAATTAAGAAAAAATAATTCTTTACTTCTCTAATTCTTTTCATTTGAATAAATTGCCGCTCACACCACTCCCCTTCTTTCATACCACCAGGTCTTAGGAAATATGACTGAACAGAATGAGTCTTCCAAACCTTTAAAAAAATAAAAAATAAAATAAAACAATAAAACAACTTAATTATAAAATAAATTAAAAGACATTACTTATAAAAACACGCCTCAAAGAACATGAAAATGATATTAAATATGCCCGTTATACTACCGCTCTTGCTCAAACCTATTATGAAAATAAAATTGATATTAAATTTAATGACGTTGAAAAATTGGCCAATTACAATAACCATACCTACATGTTTTACAGGGAGAGTATCGAGATAATTAGTGATAAGGTTGCCATTAATGACCACGAATCCACCAAAATAGATCCGCAGTGGCACTACCTATTAGAAGATCAAGGTGAAGCTATAAATAGCCAAGGCCCACACAAACAATTTGCAATTGAAAAAGGGGGGAGGATCCTCCCACGAAAAGCTTCTTGCAAAAGATGAAGCCTAAGTAAGGTCTTTTATTTTATAATTATGTTGTGCTTCATTTTAAATTTAAATAAGTTAATAAAACAACTACTTAAGTTACTAATGAACTATACTTTATAAGTAAAAAGAAAAACATTTTCAATTGCACAAATAAACATACCAATTTCATTACTAATATTATGTATACTATACCAAGGACATTCTTACAACAGGGTGGCTAGCATTAGAATTTTTCCAAATTCCCTGACATTTCCCTGACTTGTGTTGTTCATTTCTTACAAAAACTTCACAACAACGAGTCAACGAACAATGGACCATATTCCCACTTTGGGTTCGAGGCTACAAAAATATCAGCTGGTTGGGCAAACAATCCTCAACTCTACTATAGCAAAACATTGTGGCCTGCAAATTTTTATCTTGCAATCAAGGTGTGAAAAAATCATGATTTTTTTTTTTATTTAAATCGGATTTTTTTGTTTTATTTACATTGCCAGAATGTGCAAAACCATCAAAATACTAACAAATCCTGACAGTTGCAATGATGTGGAGCCCAACAGAATTTTAGATAGCAGATGGCGCTTACCCCAGTGGCAGAAAGCTTTGTAGCTGTCTGCAACAGGCTTTTAAAATTTCATAATCTGTCTGCAAAATTTGCGTGTAATCAGGGGTGAAAATGGGAGAGGGCTTAACATCAGCGGTGATCTCGTGCAACAGTACACAAATACAATTTTACTGCAGAACAATACAGTATAAGCAATTGTGTGTATTCATTCATCTCATTCAATTAAATATTTTATAGCAATGTTTGACACAACACAATATAAATAATTATAAATAATAAAAGTATTAGTTTTAGTTTTGATACAGAAATGTTTTTTTAAGTGAATTGTTATTCGAAAGTTGCAGACAATTTTTTTTTTTTTTTTTTTTTTTTTTTTTTTTTTTTATCAGTGCAGACAAAAACTGTCTGCAAGCCGTTTTCCTGTGTCCGTAACTATGTTGCCTTGTCACAGTGTTTTTGCCACTGGGGAACTTACAATTAAAGGAAACAGCAGTCTAGTGCAAAGCACAGAAGGTTTCAACTCCTGAAGAAGGCCCTGAATCAGGCTGAAAAGCTTTGAGTTAAACGAACATTTAAAAGGTATTTTAAATTATAATTAAAGGAGATAGCAGTATTTAAAAATGGGAGCTTGGGCCATAAAAGATTATGTCACTAAATTTTGGGAGATAAGGAATCAACTGCACATACTTTCAAACTGAAAACAATTAAAAAAAAATCATCCCAATTAAATCAACACTCTAATTAAACAAACACACACACACATTCAAATCAATTAATTCAATTAATATCAATTCAATCAATACAGTGATAGAGACACACACAGAGAGATAGATAAAACATACTTGCCAACCAATTTTAATAAAAAAAGGGAAGATTTTGGTTGAAAAACCAGAAGATTTCATAAAAAAAGGGAAGATTTTTTTTTCTTTGACGTATTAAACAATAGAGTTTTACAGTTTTAATATTTTGAAGCAATCTATAAAAATGTTTTACTATAGATTGATTATACTCAGGGGTGGCGCCAGCTAGGGGCCCGGGATGCACAAAATTTTCCTACTTGAAAAAATTATTCTTCATTTTTTTTTCCATGTTTACGCTTTTGGTATAAATATGTCAAACAAATATTTAATTTAATTGAGGAAAAATAAATAGATTAATTAAATTCAGCAATAAAGGTCTAAAAATAATTACATCAGAAATATTGAGCACTTCCATTGCTTTATTGTTTCTAGAATTGATTACAATCCGGGGAAAGGGGGGGGGGATACAAAAATAATTACAGAATAAGAAATATTAAACTCTTTTAACTCTACTTCTAGAATCTAATGAAAGAAGTTTAAAATTAATATTTATTATCATTTATGTTGCAGATAGATAAAGATTAGGAAGCGAAAGACTTCTGAGCAACATTTGATTGCTGATCACTAGTTGGAGATAATAAAGGGGGGGGGGGCAAAAAATAATTACATCAGCAAGAAATATTTAACAATTCTATTTCTTTACATGTTCTAGAACCTCATAAAGCAAGTTTGAAATGAATATTGACATTCATGTTATGGATGGAGAAAGATTGGGAATCGGGAGTTTTCGTAGAACATTTGGGGTTTCTTTTTAAAACGAACGATACCCGCAACTTTTTTAAAAACTGAAGATTTCATCATCTGTCCGGAAGACCGGAAGGTACGCTAAAAAACCGGAAGTCTTCCGGGAAAACCGGAAAAGTTGGCAAGTATGATAAAAGATTTAAACTTATAACACCCCTCTTTTTTTAAGTTGGGGATTAACAATAACATGGTACAAATTAATAGATTAAAAAAAAAAGAATATAGAGAAAGAATATGAAATACCTTATATGCATTCAGAAAAGCAAAGCAATCACTGAATGTTTGGTTCGCCCAAGAAAGTCTTGATCTAAAATAAGACAGTAAATGCAATGAAGTTATAAACATTTTCAAAATAAAAAATTAAATTATATTAAAATTGGAATTTATGTTTAAACAAAATTTTATGTATTTATGTGTAGCATTAGAATTTTCCGTTTCTTAAATTCATTCATAAAAAGATATTTGACAAAAACATTAAATGACAAGCAAGATTACACAAAATATGAATTAATAATATTGACACAGAAATTTAATACATAAAAGTAAGTTAATATTAATTTCACAGAGTGCTTATTTTTTACTTTCCGAACACTATAGTGAGGAAACTATTGTAATCATGTCAAAAATCCAAATTTGAAATTTTGATGTTTCTATACGTTTCGAGGTCACCTGAGTCCGTTTTCACTATTTTTATGATGATGTGTGTATGTATGTGTGTATGTAAGTGTGTGAGTGAACACGCTAGCGTCTAAATGCTTTGCTCAAATGAACTGTAATTTGGTATGCATGTTGCAAGTCACCGTAGCACGAACCCTATTGATTTTGGTGAATCCAGCACTTAGTTTTTTTACAGGGACACAAAGAAAAATTTTTTATCATTATAGCCTATGGGACCAAAATCTTAAAAGTGCGATAGCATCTCAACTCCTTATTCAATTGAGCAAAAAATTTATACACATATTATAGGTCACAGATACTCAATCTGTATAGACTTTGGAGAATCTAGCACTTATAGTTTTTTTACAGGGACACAAAGAAAATTTTTTTATCATTATGGCCTATGGGGTAAAGGGCAAAACTGGGAAAATTCATTAGTGGCCAGTGGCCGGTACTGTCAGTTTCATTAGTAGCCACTTTTTTAAGTTAGTGGCCACTTTTCACATAAGACTATTTCTTTCATACTGCAAAAAGCATTGTCAGCATTTTGCGGTATAATCACCACAAGAAAAATATGAAAATAAGAAATACATATAATAATAAAATTATCACAGGGACACTGAAATTGTAATTTGTAATTACGCTCTTTTTAAAAATCCTAAGTTGCACATCCTAAATTAAAATCTGCTTAGGGCTGTAATAATAACAGCAAAAGCTTTTATCTTTCAGATAATTCAGTAGTACTTTTTTTTTTTTAATTTATTTAAGTGAAATAAGCTGTTATCATTCACAGTTCACATTGATATTTTCTAGTAAATGAATCAGCTGATTCATCATAATCATAACCTTTTACATGGTCATGTGTAAATACAGTTAGCAGTTTTATTATTTTTTCTTATTTCTAAAGACACACTTACGATGATGATTTTATTGATTTTATTTCAATATTAAATTTATTTTAAATGATTTTATTTCAATAGAGTTAAAATATTTCCTCTTAAAAGGTATAGATATGAAAACTTAGCTGCTTCATTAAAAATAATTTACTTAGCTGCCAAATTTGTAGCTTTAAAAATAGGACGATTTCTACTTAAAAGAAAGCAAATACAAAAATTTTTGAAAAATGCACATTTAAGCCAAATCAAATTTTGATACTTGCATTTGTCAAATATCTTAAATGGGTTAAATATACACAAAATACTATGGAGATAATAATGGAAAAAGATTGTGCTTTGCAGGACATTTGATTATTAACTGCTAGTTGAAATGGAGCGCACATGTGTGTGGGCTGGGGGGGGGGGGGAGAAGGAAATACATCCATGTACTTCTTTATAGGTTCTAGAATCTAATCAAGAAAGTTTAAAATGAATATTTACATTTATGTTATGGATGGAGTAAGATTGTAAATACAAGGCTTCAGTGGAGCATGTGATTGCCAATCGTTGGAGGGGGGGGGGGGATTACAAGAATTATGAGTAAGATATATTAAACAATTCTACTTCTTTACAGATTCTAGAATCTAATAAAGTAAGTTTAAAATAGATATTTATATTTTTGCGGCAAATGGAGAATGATTAGAAGTTATAAAGCTTTCTATATGCTGTGTGATCACAGATCGTTAGGGGGAGGGAAAAGGGGGTCCAAAAAATTATATGAGTGAGATATATTAAACAATTTTACTTTTTTATAGGTTGTAGAATATAATAAAGCAAGTTTAAAATAAACATTGACATTTATGCCATGGATGGAAAAAGATTGGAAATCACAAGGCTTCGATTGCCTATCGTCGCTCGATTTTTAGAATCTTTTAATGATCACAAAAAGTGGCGACTTTAGTGGCGATCGATGCATAATTTTTAATCGCCATCTTTTTTTATTTAGTCGCCATGTGGCCGGTGGCGACCGTTAATTTTGCCCTTTACTATGGGGCCAAATTTTAAAAGTGTGATAGCGTCTAAACGCCTTATTAATATGAGCAAAAAATTTTTACACATGTTATAGGTCACAGTTGCACCAACTGTATAGATTTTGGTGAATTTAGCACTTACAGTTTTTTTTACATGGACACAAAGAAAAATTCTTTATCATTATGGCCTAGGGGACCAAATTTTTAAAAGTGCGATAGCATCTAAACGCCTTATTCAATTCAACTGAAAATTTATATTAATATTATAAATCACTGTTGCACTAACTATAAGCATTTTGGTGAATCTAGCATTTAAAGGTTTTTACAGGGACACAACGAAAAATTCTTTATCATTATGATCTATGGGCTCAAAGTTCAGTAGCGTTAAATAAAACATCATGTAATATATGGAGAAAAATACTCAAACACTCTATTATGGTTTTCTCTCTTTTGTTTGTTTAACAACTCCTCTTTCTTTACTTTATCTACAAAACTGTTAATTACTCAATGTTCTGAAAGTCGAGTGGAGTCACTCCAGATTTTTTTTTTTAAGGAAGTAACATACTTCGGTCAACTATTTCTGCTTGCTCTCGAGCATCATGAATTCAGCTAAAAACAATATTTCATAGGTGAGTGCATTTTAATAGGACAGTTTTGGATGAAATGACCATTTTTGTTGAATTTATATATATTATTTTTTTCACTCAAATCCATGATTTATATATATATATATATATATATATATATATATATATATATATTCTGAGTGTGTGTGCACGCGTGTATTTGTGTAAAACTAACAATTTTCATTTTAATTACTTCACTATGAGTTCTTATCTTAATATATTATAGAATAAGGTAATTTTTTTAGACAAAAAAGAGCTACTTCATTTACTATTTTTTTTAATTCTTATTATTTTTTTTTTTTTTTTGAGGCAATTAACGGATTTCCCTTCTCCCAAGCAGATTGCTGAAAAAAAGTGTCATTCTTCCAACAGGATAAAGTTAGCTTTTGTCAAAGCTCATTCCAAAATATCCATTTATTTCCTTACATTATAAATCAGGGGCTAGTCTAGAACAAATTTGGATAAAAAAACAGATCCTTGACTAAAAATAGTTGCTAATTTATTCCTACATGAACCCTAATTTTAAGAAACATTTTTGAAAAAAGCAAGAATTTTTATCAATTAGCGATGGAATAATGCTTAAGTATTTTAAAAATTGGCGAAAAAATTATCACATCATTAAAAAATTAGTTGAAATTAAAAGTAAAGTTTGTCAATCTGCGGCAGAATAATTCCATATTTTGGCATTTGACGACAAGAACTTTACGTTGATGCCAAAAAAAGCATTCCCCACTCCCTCCCCCTTTCAAATTGCTATTATGTAGTACCTCAGTCCAAAAAAAACCTTTTTTTCCCCTCCCCCTTTAAAATTATTATTATTTAGCAAAAATGTTCTAATATTTTGGTAATCTGTAGCAAAACATCTGTACATAATTTGTTAATCAGCCTTAAAAAATATATATATAAAATAAAATAAAAAATGTATAAATGGATTAAGATAACAGATTTTATAAATGGACTTTATTCACATGACGTCACTGGTGGTATATAAAAGTTTCTTTGACAATCGCTGAGCTTGAACCTTTTGCTTACTTCTCTATTAGCCAATACCAGCCGCTTAAATCGGTAAATACCAGCAGCCATTGCCACTCATGCATAAGCTCCATTAGCAGCAAAAAAAAAATTCTACATTCATACATATGTAAATGAATACATGACAAGGAATAAAAGAAATTCCTTGACATTTCTAAAATGTAAAATTAACCTTTTCATAATCATTAAAATACACAAAAATGCGAAGTTTCTCTCGCTTTATCAAAGCAAAATAATAATAAACAACAACAAAGTTTAAAAATGATTGAATAAGTAAGTGATTTAAAAATTAAACAAAGAAATATGTCTTTCAATAAAAAAAAGATTATTACCTGTATGATTCTAAAGCTTTCTGGAATGGTCTTGCAAAAAAACTTTGCAACGACAGACTAGCAGCTATAAAAATTTGAGACGCATTAAAATTGTCATTCATAAAATACTTACAGTATTCATAAAATAAATCATTATCATTAAATATTAGGGTGGGTCGAAAAAAAAAATGTTTTTTTTTTCCAAACGCTATACCGCGGAAAACTTGTCTCTGGGGTAGTTAAGTAAAATGCAAATTAAAAAAAGGAATTTTATTGAACCCCCAGCTAGCGCATTACACTTAAAATTTCGATTTTTTCCGAAAATCATGTCATTTTACTCATTTTTTCACAATCCTCAGTCAATAATATTTTAAACTGCTATAGTGAAAATCCTTTTCTAAAAGGGTTGAAAAACAAAAAAAAAATTTAAAACCGTCAAAATCTTTCAATTTGCAGTAGCGCAAAACACTCAAAAATTGGTAAATTATTGCATTTAAGGTGCGTACTAGCACCTTTGTAGTCAAGTATACTGAGTTGTGTGTTAACACTTTCGCGACCGCATGTTTTTTGTCTTTTTTACAGTAAGGTCCGCCTGTGGTTGTTATTTTCCTCATTTACAATATTTAATAATAAAATTTTCCATATTGACATTTATATTACAGATGGATATAGATTGTAACTAAGCTTTTTCTATTCAAAGCATTTATAACCGTAGGGGACAAAATCTCGCGAGAAAAAATATCGCGTGAATAAAATATTGCCTACATAAGTGAATGGAATATAAAAAGGACTTTGTAATTATTAATAAAAATGTATAAAATTTCATGACAACACTTACCACAGTCAGAACACTCACATACTGACAAATCCACTTCCAAAATTGTTATAAATTTTGCTTAAAACAGTTTAAAGACTATTTTAATTAACCTTTGTCAAGATTAGTCAAAGATTTCAAGCGTACTTATCTATTTTAAAATTTTTAATTAAGGTTTCTGATTAGTGTTTAGCTTTGATATCAGCAGTGGTATACAATATTTTTAAAATGTATTTTGAATGGTGAAAAGCAAATGATAAAATAACTTAAAACTAAATGTATATAAAATAATAAAATTCCAATCTATCATATATTTATTTATTTTAATTAATTAATTAATTTAGACTGCTAAGGTCCTGTGGCCTTAACCAGAGATCCCACGTGACACAAATACAAATTTTGAAATAGATCATACTATTTTTTGACGCGATATTTTGTCCGGATCCTACGTAGTAATGGTAATGTATTGATAGTAAAAATATGAATATTGGGTATGTTTTTAAGAAATAAATAACATAAAAATTGAGAAAGAAACGCCAACTAGTGGAGTTAGAGATTTTCAAATGACGTGAATCTACGTCAGCAGTCGCGAAAGTGTTAGTAGCCCATTTCCTTTTTTTTTTTTTTTTTTACATTACATTACAATTAATTGTAATAGAAAGACCATATAAAGTATATAGATAAAAGAAAACATTAATCTTTACTTTTTATTATAGTAACATATTTACTAAAAATACAAAAAAAAAAAAAAAAAAAAGCACTTCATTGCAAAATTTACACCCTATGTTTGGGTAGGTAAGTTGAAGCTGTACTTGCTGGCAATTTTTTTTTTTTTAGTAAATATGTTACTATAATAAAAATAAACATTGATTTGTTCTTTTATTTATATCCTTTATATGATCATTCTATTACAATTAATTATAGTGTAAAGTAAAAAAAAAAAAAAAATGTAATGGGCTACTAATATTTTCGCCACAGATGACATAGATTCACGTCATTTGAAAACCTCTAACACCACCAGTGGGCGTTTCTTTCTCAATCTTTATGTGCTATTTATTTCTTAAAAATATACCAAATATTTATATTTATAATATCAATATATTACGGATATAAATACTTTGATTAGAAAGAGCAAAATTACAATGTATATCCATTTGTAATATAAATGTGAATATGTAAAATTTTGTTCTGAAATATTGTAACTGAGGAGAATAACGCCCATAGTTGAACCTTACTGTAAAAAAGACAAAAACATGCGGTCTCGTAAGCGTTAACACACAACTCAGCACGCTTGGCTACAAAGGGCTAGTATGCACCTTAAATGTAATAATTTACCGATTTTTGAGTCTTTTGCGCTACCGTAAATTGAAAGATTTTGATGGTTTTAAATTCTGTTTGTATTTTTCAACTCTTTTAATAAAGGATTTTCACTAGAGCAGTTTAAAATGTTATTGGTTGAGTACTTTGAAAAAGATAGTAAAATAACTTGATTTTTGAAAAAAAAATCGAAATTTTAAGTACAATGCGCTAGCTGGGGGTTCAATAAAATTTCTGTTTTTTATTTGCATTTTACTTAACTACCCCAGAGGCAAGTTTTCCGCGGTATAGCGTTTCGAAAAAAAGAAATTATTTTTTTCGACCCACCCTATTAAATATATAAAAAATTACCTTACATAATGTCCTTATTGTCTTTTATTTGCACAATACGTATTTCGAGTGTGTCGCACTCAGCACCTGATGATGAGTGTGACGCACTCAAAATACGCATTGTGCAAATAAAAGACATTAAGGACATTATGTAAGGTAATTTTTTATATATTTAATGAATTTATCGTCCTTCACGTAAAAAAAAGTGATTAATATAAATCATTATCATTAGGAAAATTTAATGTTGATGCTACTTTTTAATACTTAGCACAGTGATAAATAGTCTAGATATCAACAACTTAAGAATAAAGCAAGATCGTTTTTTGCTAGCACAAACAGTTTCTGCCATGCCAGTGGAAAAAAGATAGTTATAATGATTTAAATAATTTTTTATTTATATATCGATTATGGATCAGTGTAGATTCAAATTCTTATCAGAATTCTTTCTTAGTTTCTGTCAGTTAGTGCTGCTTTTTTGTGGAAACTAAACATACTTTAAACTACAGTTCAAAACAATTGTATATGGCCAAAAAAAAAAAAAGTGAAAATGGGAGGGGGGAGAGCTACTATTCCATTTTTGAGTATATTATAGCTACATTCACAAAACACTTAAGACAATTATTAAATTTAAAAATTATTCAGAAAATCGCCTCTACATCCCTATATTAAACTTGAGTAGCATAGTATATTTTTTATAACAAATTACATCATACCAATCAATATATTTTAACTTAGCCCAGCACAAGGGAAAAAACAAAAACAAAAAAAGCATGACAACTTCAAATGCACTTCAAACCAGAAACACTATCAAAAAAAGTTTTAATTAGGAAATAAGAAGCGTGCATGCAAAATGAAAAAATAATTATAAGATTTAAAAAAAAAACTTTTTATATGCCATGTTTTACATTTTATGCTGAATCATAGAGCTCTTATATCAATGTGCATAAAATTTTAAAAGTGATAATGCCATCAATTTTTGTGAGATGCATATTTTTAACTTTTTATAATTTTTTAATGTTCAAGTTTAATTACATGTTTTTATTTTTATGTCGAAAGAAAATGAACTGTTAAAATTTTTTTGGCAACAATTAAATTATAGCTAATATTTTAATGGCTATTTTAACACTATTAAGATGTTATTATTTTCATATTTTAATATTAATTATAAGAAAACTCATAAAAAATTCGAAAATCGGACTTCGAAGTATTGTGTTGTCACCGTGTTATGAGTAATCCTGAAAGTTTCAAATTTGTAGCTAGTCGGGAAGTTAGTTAAAAATCAATTGTAAGATTTGTACAAGATATATATAGGGAGAGTGTGAACTAATTGCCGAAACGTCAGTGGAGGCCCTCTGTTGACACTCAAAACGGTTTTGGGCTGTGTCTGTCTGTCTGTCGCGCGATAGCGGCAGCAAAAATAGAGCTATTGACTTGAAATTTGGTACACATGTTCATGAGCCCCCACGAAATCAGCTGTATAGTTTTTGGTATGTATTCCACTTGTAGTTTGTATACAGGGACACGCCAAAGTTTTTCTTATCATTACGGCCTATGGGAGGAATTTATATGTATCACGATAGCGGCCACAAAAATCACGCTATTGACTTGCAATTTGGTACACGTGTTTATGTGTCCCACGAAATCAGCTGTATAGTTTTGGGTGTGTATTCCATTTGTAATTCATGTACAGGGACACGGCAAAGTTTTTCTTATCATTACCGCCTATGGGAGGAATTGTTATGTACTGCGATAGCGGCCACAAAAACCACGCTATTGACTTGCAATTTGGTACACATATTCATGAGCCCAACGAAATTAGCTGTATAGTTTTAGGTGTGTATTCCATTTGTAGTTCGTGTACAGGGACACGCTAAAGTTTTTCCTATCATTATGGCCTATCGGAAGAGTCTGTGTGTACCGCGATAGCCACTGCAAAAATCAAGCTATTGATTTCCAATTTTTGCCGAAACGTCAGTGGAGGCCTTCTGTTGAGACTCAAAAGGATTTTGGATTCCGTCTGTCCGTCTGTCTATCTGTCTGTCTGTCGTGCAATAGCGGCCCCAAAAATCATGCTATTGACTTGCAATTCAGTACACAATTTCATGAGCCCAAAAGAATTAGTTGTATAGTGTTAGGTGTGTATTCCATTTATCGTTCGTGTACAGTGACACACTAAAGTGTTTCTTATCCTTACGGCCAATGGGAAGAACTTGTATGTACCGCAATAGCGGCCGCAAAAATCCTTCGATTGACTTGCAAATTACGTACATGTTTCAACTTTGCATATAAGTAGCTGTATAATTTTTATTGCTATATTGTTTATAAACTGTGTACAAGGACACGCCAAAATTCTTAACATTACGGCATATGGGGTGAATTTCGTTTAAACGCATTTTAATATCATTATTTTGCAATGAAGAAAATGAAACTAGCGTACGTGAGTAAGATGCTTAAGCTTATGTTGTTTCAAGAAAATATGTGCTATTAAGCTTTCTAATTAATATACAGGACCTTACAAAAGTGTTCTGACAATGTCACATAATCATCCAAACGATGTTAAATTTGGAACAATTATTAATTTTAAACGCAAAATAAGATGAAAAATTTTTACTGATGTATACAGTGTTTGTGGTTTGTTTACAGAGACATAGGAAAGAATTTCGTAACATTAGAGCCTATGGGCAAATTTTTATTTAAGTGCAAACAATTAATGCGTTTATGCTGAATTGAACTTAATAAAATTAACATACATTAT
Organism: Salticus scenicus; assembly: GCA_963930645.1. Lineage (NCBI taxonomy): Eukaryota > Metazoa > Arthropoda > Arachnida > Araneae > Salticidae > Salticus > Salticus scenicus. The sequence goes on from OZ005659.1 coordinate 102,154,248, forward strand.
AAAGATGCTTGAAATCATGTTAACTCTTAAAAAAGTTTATGTATAAACTAAATAATTTATGGGACCACACAAAATAATTCTGAGTATGTACTTTAATCATCCAAATGATGTCAAATTAGTTTGAAAAAATAATGAGTTATAGTTTATTAGGTTTATTCTTATTATTGGCGTTTATAATGACTGTGGCTACTTTTTCAGGACACATAAAAGAGTTTCGTACTATTACTGACACAGATCTGAGACTGACCTCTTTGGCGAAAATAATGCTCCTTTTATACTTTTGTATCGAACAAAGACAGGTCTGGAAAATTCTCGTATCACATCAGCCAATGAGATTAGAGCTTCCACATTTGGTATATTCCTAATAAGGGTTTTCTCGCCAAGGTCGCCAAAAAAATCGCCGAGGGAAACAGTCGCCAAATTTGGCGCCAAATCCATTTCTTCCCTTATTGGAGCTTTTTAATGCGTTTTCAAAGGAAAATTAGGCTATTTTAACGCTAAAGCGGCTAGAAATGCACAAAATTAGCATTGTAACAACTTACTAAACCTCTTTGAAAGAAATTATGCAAAAATAAATGCAATTATTTATAATTCCGTAACACTTTATATGATATACAAATAGGTATACAAAGGGAGATAGAGCGGGGGTTGAGGGGGGCGGCAGCCCCCCTCAGGAATGTATCTGATTATGGTAACAAGTCGATCGAATCAATACATACTATTATATAATAAGGAATAAATAAAAATAGCCTATTGAATAATGTCTGATGCAAATAGGACGTTGAGGCTCCTGATCTGCAGATCCACGAGTAGTAAGAATTGAAAAAATAAAATCATTTTGCCTGTATTACTCGGTTGTTATAGGAAAAATAACAGTACTCCTGATTAGGTAGGTCAGTTATAGATCTGAGAGAAATGAGAGTTTAAAAAAACGGCTCTACTGCTTTTTTTTTTTTTTTTTTTTGTCTAATTCTCTATGTATTTCATATGTTTTTACAAATGTATCAGTTTTCGCTTATATAAAAATTGTTGGGTGTCTGATCTGTTAGGACAATTTTACGTCTTCTGACCACATTATCTCCAAAAAAGTATATAATACGTCTAATAGCAGGGTTATTATGCACTAGATATTAGTATTAATTCACAAGAAAACTATTAAAGAAAATAAATTAAAGAATACTGTGCAGTGCTAAAAAAGAATTACAAGGCATTCTTCAATTTATTATGGAAACTGCAATTTATCACTATATTTCAATCTTTTATCTGAGTTTCTAATTTAAAAAAAAAAAATCCCCCTGCTATAATTATATTATTTCAATCAAACAACCAGAACACCATTCTTAAAATTAAATAAGCATATGTGACTTTTATAATAAAATAAACATTCATAATGTTTATCAAGCTGGCAAATTTCTGCTAGGGTTGTTAAAATCCACTGATTATAACTGGTTAAAGTCAGCATGGAAAATACCAGTTACAGCTAGAAAGTGGCAATAAATGACAGAAACTAAGAAATAATGCTGATAAGAACTTTAATAAGCAGTAATCTATAATTCCCCATGAGCATTTGATATGTAAAAGAGTTAAATGAAAAATCATGACCACTATTAAAAGCACAACAAAAAATTCTTTGCCATTATGACCTACAGGCTCAAATTCTTAATGTGCAATAACATCTAAATGCCATATCTGATTGAGCTGAAAATTTATATACATGTTACAGATCACCGTCACATTAACTGTGTGAATTTTGGAATATGTACCACTTATAGTTTTTTAGAGCGACACAATGAAAAATTCTTTATAATTGTGGTTTATGGGCTCAAATTATTTAAAATATGATAACGTCTAAATGCCTCATCCGATTAAACTGAAAATTTATATAAATGTTACAGATCACCGTCATATGAACTGTATAGATTTTGGTGATAGCACTTATAGATTTTTACAGGCACACAACGAAAATTTCTTTATCATGATCTACAAACTGAAATTATTTGAGGTAAATAGTATTAATTTAAGCAACATACTATATGGAAAAAAATACTCAAATACCCTATTACAATATTCTATTTTGTTTGTTTAACAACTTTTCTTACATTATTTATAGAACCATTAATTATTTAACGTTCGGAAGGTCAAATGGAGACATTCCAACATTAGACTAACTATAACTAGCCTTTCTCACACAAAACATCTGTGTGATAGTATCTACATACGAAATATGACTTTCAGAAAAATCTCATAAATAAAATCATTGGGAAGTTTTTTTTTTTTTTTTTTTTTAATTAATTAATTTTTATTTTTTCTATAAGAGATTTAAATCTTTTATATTTGAATTCAACCTCAAATTTAGATTTTTTTTTCTTTTACTAAGCAACAAAATTCTTAAAATTAAATTATATTAAAAATTAAATATTTCATAAAAGTTGACTAATTAAATTACTATATTACTGCACATAACACAGTTAATAAATGTATCGACAAAACAAAGAAATAAAGAGAAATAATGTTCATTCTATTTATAATGAATGAAAAATCTAAAAAAGTATATAATTTTAGATTTCAAAAATTTGTATCTTAATGATTTCAGTTAACTGATGGCACCACCACTGCTCAGTCAAACAGCCAACCATAAATGTGAGATTTAACTGGCTATAAATTCTTTGAAATATACTACTAAACATGAGATTTTGAGCATATGTTTCAACACAAGAAGTTAATATTTTTTCTGTTTAAAATATGCATTTCAAGTGTATTAGATTAAATTATTGAAGCCGAAATCTCCGGAATGATCAACACATAAATTCAGCTGTTAATCTGGGTAGACCAATCAGATACAGTAGAGGATCTTTATAACCCACACCTTGGGACCAGAGGTTTTGCATTATATAGAATTTTGCGTTATATAGATTATATCACAGACAATTAAACTTACCTTCTAAACATGGTTACATAAATATTATACACTGGTAATAAATGAATATATTTACAAATTAAACTAATTTACAAATGCATATTAACTTTAAAACACAAATTAATTAAAGTCTAGAAAACATAATACAGTAGAGAATCTTCATAATGCACACCTTAGGACCAGAAGTAGTGCATATTATAAAATTTTGCATTATCTATATAATTTTACAAATTGTAAAACTTATCAAGTAATCATGTTCAAATATTGACTGGAATAAATTATGATATTTACATTTGAGAACCATTTCAAAAGTTAAATTTTTTCAGAGCATGAAATATAAAATTCAATAAAATTTGAAATTTACATAAATGATTATTTAAATAAATTAGCAGCATATACATTAACACTATACTTAATATTGTTTTTACGAATCGTTTACCAGTATGTTTTCTTCAGATTTGTTGATATTTTAGGATTATGAAATTTAGTTTTTTTATTTTAATAAATTTAAAATATTTTATTCATTATTATTATTTTTTTTTTCTCCCTCCCCTCTTTTTCACATATGAATTTGTTCTACAGTGGCTGTTCTCCTGTGTATTTAAAAAAGATAAAATTCTTCCTTAATAAGACATGTATTGGAAATTTCAAGTTTGTCATCTGATATTTATCTTATTGCATGTGATTATAACAGTTTTTGATGCTCATTGTAATAACTGTATTCTTTCATTATTAATTAAAAACTATGAATTAGAAATATAATGTTTCAAACATTTATTTTAGTTGTGTGTGAATATATTTACATATCACATAAATAAGTTTCTCAAAATAAAATTTTAATGTTTACATTCAATCAGTAGTGCGTTTTATAGATCATTGCGTTATATAGATCAGCGTTATAAAGATCTCCAACTGTAGCACCTTTCATCACTATTGTATCATTTCGAAAAAATATAATCGTAACTGGTCCCCATTAGAGATATATGATTTTAAACTAAAAAAATCAGAAATTTTTATTAGAAAACTCTCTTTAAAATAAGTACTTGATAAAATTTTCTAAATTTAATTTTTAAACTGAAATTTCAAATACTGTAAAATGCAAATTGCTGTAATAATTCAAAGTATATAAAAATTACAATCATACTGTGAGAAACATCTTATATCTCTGTGTTATATGCTTTTATTTCTTTATTTTAATAAAATGAAATTAGGTACTCATTATTATTATAAAATCGCAGATAATGTTATGAAATATATTTTTGCTAGTTACTGACAATTTCTGGATTAAACCAGTTGTAGCCACTTTTTGCAACTGAAAGGGCAGAAACTGCTTTCTACTGGGAAAAAAAAAAAAAAAAAAAAAAAAACCAGCCCTGTTAGATATTCTGTATTTTTATGAAATACTAAATATTTATAATTTATTTTAATAGCTATATATAAATTCAAATTACCAATTATAATACACTCTTCCAAGCATGTGAAAGCATAGCCAAACAGAATCAATTTACTCAGCTTAATGTCCAATGGAAGACTAGCCATTACATTTCCCACAAAAGTCAAATCTCCCTCATTCATGCTTCCTTTGCCATAGAGAGCCAAAGCCTATAATAAATAATTATTCATATCATATAAAATTTAAAATAATCACTAAAGTTAATCTTAAATGATAAAACGCAAAAAAAATTGAATAAAATATAGATATTACAAAAGCCAGAAATAACATTACATAGCAATAAATAAATAAATAAAATAAAATAAAATAAAAGGCAAGAAAGACTACATTTACAGGTACAACACAGCATTCAGGGGTGAATGTGACTTGAGGGTAAAAACCCTGAAAATTAAAACCTCGAATAAAAAAAAGAGCCTGGAATATCAAATGATACTCAAATTATTTAGACCACAAGCACTCAATCTCTTTATAATTTGTCCACATGTCGCCTAGATGACAAATCAACAACTGATAACAACAAAAGATAACTTTTTAGGAAATATGAAAATACAAATGGGTTGATGAAAAACCCTGAAATCAGGGGTAACCCCTGAACACAAACACCCCTGCATATTTTAAGTTTTGCTAAAAAAAAATAAATAAATAAATAAAGCGATAACAACAGGATAAAAGGGTTGCTACATAAATCTGAAAAAAAAAAAAAAAAATCTGTGTTTTAAGTTTTCAGTAAACAAATATGAAGTTCCTCTTACAGGCGAAAATAAATGAAGTAAAATAATTATACTTTATTAAAAACTATATCATGAAGTATAATTATAAACATAATTAAGATATACAACGTTTTATTTTCTTCATGTCTTTAACTGCCAAACACGTTTCCCCGGCTCTGGTATTTTTCACATAGTTGGTAATAAATAAAAAAATATCAACCTTTACACTCCAATTTGATTTAAAATAAAAGTATAATTATTTTACTTCATTTATTTTCGCCTGTAAGAGGAACTTCATATTTGTTTACTGAAAAGTTAAAACATGTTACTTGACTTAATAACAGGAGACTTGGCGTTGGAATATTAAAACCCGAATAAACTACTACGTCAGAAACGCCAAAGAAAAACATTGGAAATGCATACAGCTGTTTCGGCAGCCTTAAGCGTGCCGTCATCAGTGCAAAAAGGATTCTGAATCTGCGGAAGTGCTCGTATTTATAGGAGAAAGGCCGAATTTAGTTCAACCAATAGGATTGCGGGAAAGGTGGGGAGAGTGGCCAATAGGAATTTATTAAAGTTAGCTGTGTAAACAGTAGAAAAATTAAGAAAATGTGGACTGAATATAAAATTTCCAACAGTCAGACAAATAGGGAATAGCGAAATCACAATTTACAAGGTTTTTAAAATTTTTATAAATATGAAAAGCTTCAAAGAAATCGAGTTCATGAATGGATTTAGGTCTGCAAATTATTTTAGCTGAATTAAATTTAAAATTATGATTTTCCTCCCAGCAATGTTTAGAAATAGCCGATTTATTGGTTTCTTGTTTGCGGACGTAATTCATATGTTCTTTAAGACGAAATTTAAGACTGCGTTTAGTTTGGCCAATATATGATAAACCACACTGACAGGAAATACTATAAATACCCCAAGAATTATGCATATCAATTGGATCTTTTAACTGAGAAAAGGTGAGTTTATTGAAAGGCGAAAATATTGTTTTAAAATCATATTGTTTGAGAATTTTAGCTATGGTTTGACTGGATTTAGGAAAATAGGGTAAGACAATGCTGATATTAGAAGAGACTGACTTAGTAGACGAAATACGAGGGAGTTGTAATTTTTGGATAGCTTTGTCTATAATGGAAGGGTCATAACCTCTGTCAATTGCAATTGCTTTCAGGTATTTAATTTCAGATTTTAATAAAATAGGATTTGAACAAATATTAAGGGCACGGTTTACAAAAGTATAGAAAGCAGCCATTTTTTGGTTAGGTGGGTGACATGAACGCGCATGGGGAGGAAGGGAGACAGCAAAATTTTTTCGATAGACGGTGGTTGAAAATCCATTCACAGTGCGAGAGACGAGGGTATCAAGAAATGGAAGGGAGCCATTATTTTCTATTTCGTATGTAAACTGGATATTACTGTCAATTGAATTTAAAGTTTCTAAGACATGGTCAATATTGTGAAGAGATATGTCGATAAGCGTGAAGGTGTCGTCAACGTAACGGGTCCAAAAAGGAAAGGATATTTTCTTAAAAAGCTTGCTTTCGAAATAGTGCATGTAAATATCAGCGAGAATAGGGGAGAGAGGGGAACCCATGGCTAAACCTTCAGACTGACGATAGAATTTATTTTGGAAAGAAAAAGTGGTTTGTGATAAACAAATGCGGGTAAGAGAGATTAATTCTTGTATTTCGAAAGATGTGAAATGAAACTCTTTTAATCTATTTTCGAGACAGCAGAGGGCGCCACTTATTGGAACATTAGAGAAAAGAGATTTTACATCAAAAGAAACCATAGTGAGATTAGTGTGAGGGCAATTTTGTGAGGGCAATATTCCCTATTTGTCTGACTGTTGGAAATTTTATATTCAGTCCACATTTTCTTAATTTTTCTACTGTTTACACAGCTAACTTTAATAAATTCCTATTGGCCACTCTCCCCACCTTTCCCGCAATCCTATTGGTTGAACTAAATTCGGCCTTTCTCCTATAAATACGAGCACTTCCGCAGATTCAGAATCCTTTTTGCACTGATGATGGCACGCTTAAGGCTGCCGAAACAGCTGTATGCATTTCCAATGTTTTTCTTTGGCGTTTCTGACGTAGTAGTTTATTCGGGTTTTAATATTCCAACGCCAAGTCTCCTGTTATTATTTAAGCTTCTACGGGCTTAGTTGAGTTATTGGTCTTCTGCTCTTATTGTTACTGAGCAACCTGGTCGGAGAAGCCTCATATGAGGGGGAGATTAGGTCAGTAATAGTTTGAGCCATTTTCTCCATTTCACAATGTGCAAATTAGTTAACCGGTTCTACCGATTACGTACTAAAAAGTTTCGTGCCCTGAACCGGCTGAAGTTCCTTTTACAGTGTAAGAGACACCGCATAATTCCTAAATTCATTCAACTGAAATGCAATATTTCTGGTTCCAGTTTTGTTAACAATGCAGTACTCAGGTCTCATTTTAATATTCTCCGTGCAGTTATCAAGGAAACTCGTACCACCATCGCCAAAATTGAAAAAGATTTATTTTCTCTCCACTTAAAGTTAGCTTTTGAACGTCCTAATTTTATGTTGATTGATCACAATTCCTGGATTCATTGTGACAACCGCTCTCGTAAACACTCAATTAAATTACACGATAAATTCACCCGGCTTCGTAATTCACAGAGTCCTATTCATTCGAACGACTTTCCTGTTGTCAATAAAAATGCAATCGTTAATCTTTCCAATGTTGAAATTACCAATAATCAATATTCTGTTCTCAAACTCAATTCAAATTTTGCCATTTCTAAACCTCCTTCTTTTCCTCAGTTAATTGCACCGGTTGAAAAAGCTTTCAAAAATTCTCGACTGACTGACCAACAGAAAGAAAATCTTCGTCATTTAATCCTTAAAAATGCCAAATTCAATTCTAAAAATTTTAAATCTAATCTCAGCCCTGCAGAAAAAAACGCCTTGAAGGAATTAAAATCTAATGAAAATATCATCATTACTAAAGCTGATAAAGGTGGTCAGATTGTTATTTTGGATAAAAAACAATACATCGAAAGTGTTACCGAATTAATTAATAATGGCCCATATATTCCTCTGCCCCGTGACCCATCTACTCAAGAGTTAAATAAAATTAAATCTGCTATAAAATCTTGCCCCTTGTTATTGGACTCGACTAAATCTCATCTTATCCCTTCTATTGCTAATTGTGCCAGATTTTATGCTTTACCGAAAGTTCACAAACCCAATATTCCTTTTCGTCCCATAGTCTCTAATATCGGTACTGCTTCCTATAATTTAGCTAAATTTCTCACTACAATTTTTGCTCCCCTTCTTGCTGCTAATAGTTATACTGTTAAGAATTCCATAAAATTTGCAAAAAACATTCAAAATTGCCCTCACACTAATCTCACTATGGTTTCTTTTGATGTAAAATCTCTTTTCTCTAATGTTCCAATAAGTGGCGCCCTCTGCTGTCTCGAAAATAGATTAAAAGAGTTTCATTTCACATCTTTCGAAATACAAGAATTAATCTCTCTTACCCGCATTTGTTTATCACAAACCACTTTTTCTTTCCAAAATAAATTCTATCGTCAGTCTGAAGGTTTAGCCATGGGTTCCCCTCTCTCCCCTATTCTCGCTGATATTTACATGCACTATTTCGAAAGCAAGCTTTTTAAGAAAATATCCTTTCCTTTTTGGACCCGTTACGTTGACGACACCTTCACGCTTATCGACATATCTCTTCACAATATTGACCATGTCTTAGAAACTTTAAATTCAATTGACAGTAATATCCAGTTTACATACGAAATAGAAAATAATGGCTCCCTTCCATTTCTTGATACCCTCGTCTCTCGCACTGTGAATGGATTTTCAACCACCGTCTATCGAAAAAATTTTGCTGTCTCCCTTCCTCCCCATGCGCGTTCATGTCACCCACCTAACCAAAAAATGGCTGCTTTCTATACTTTTGTAAACCGTGCCCTTAATATTTGTTCAAATCCTATTTTATTAAAATCTGAAATTAAATACCTGAAAGCAATTGCAATTGACAGAGGTTATGACCCTTCCATTATAGACAAAGCTATCCAAAAATTACAACTCCCTCGTATTTCGTCTACTAAGTCAGTCTCTTCTAATATCAGCATTGTCTTACCCTATTTTCCTAAATCCAGTCAAACCATAGCTAAAATTCTCAAACAATATGATTTTAAAACAATATTTTCGCCTTTCAATAAACTCACCTTTTCTCAGTTAAAAGATCCAATTGATATGCATAATTCTTGGGGTATTTATAGTATTTCCTGTCAGTGTGGTTTATCATATATTGGCCAAACTAAACGCAGTCTTAAATTTCGTCTTAAAGAACATATGAATTACGTCCGCAAACAAGAAACCAATAAATCGGCTATTTCTAAACATTGCTGGGAGGAAAATCATAATTTCAAATTTAATTCAGCTAAAATAATTTGCAGACCTAAATCCATTCATGAACTCGATTTCTTTGAAGCTTTTCATATTTATAAAAATTTTAAAAACCTTGTAAATTGTGATTTCGCTATTCCCTATTTGTCTGACTGTTGGAAATTTTATATTCAGTCCACATTTTCTTAATTTTTCTACTGTTTACACAGCTAACTTTAATAAATTCCTATTGGCCACTCTCCCCACCTTTCCCGCAATCCTATTGGTTGAACTAAATTCGGCCTTTCTCCTATAAATACGAGCACTTCCGCAGATTCAGAATCCTTTTTGCACTGATGACGGCACGCTTAAGGCTGCCGAAACAGCTGTATGCATTTCCAATGTTTTTCTTTGGCGTTTCTGACGTAGTAGTTTATTCGGGTTTTAACGTTACTTGACTTGTTTTGACATAGGAATGATGAAATGGTTTAACTCTAGATTTAAATCCGCTACAAAATGAAAGAAGTTATAAAACATAGTGAAACAACAAAAGTGTGACATACCTCTTTTAAATTAAGTATGGCACTTTCAATATCAGCATAGTAAGGTGGATCTAAAGCAAAAGCAAGCATTTCTTCTGGTTCACAAATATTCAATTTCTTCAATTGCAGAATAGTCTTAGTTAATGGACATCTCTATAAAAATTAAAATGTTCATTTAGTACAGTAAAAAAATATATATATTTGCTCTAAAAAAAAAAAAAAGTTTGTGTCAATAGAACTTTTACTTATTGTCGTTAGGAGCAAATTCACTGTTATTTATAGAAAATTTTCAGGGCTGGCAAAAACCCAAGTGGGTTGGGGTTTTATTAATAAAACCCGAAAAAACACCAGTTTTATTTCAGTGTTTTCAAGAAAATGCGAGTTTTTTCGAATTTTTCAAGAATTTTTTTTTTTTTTTTTTTTCAGAAATTTTTTTTTTTTTTTTTTTTTTTTTTTTTTTTTTTTTAAGTAAGTAATGAGAACATTTAACAGAAGTTTGAAAATCAAACATTTTATTTATGTTTCTTCTCCATATATGTGTTACACTGTCGCACAAAATCATTGCTGCCCAGGGTTCCTGCATCTTGCAATGGATACCGGCTCACGTAAATATTTTCGGTAATGAGAAGGCCGATGAGCTCGCAAAGGCTGCACGTAATTCTCCTCAGCCATCCAAATGTCTAACCCTCATTGACGCCAATGCCGTCGCTGGCCGAAGACTAATCGGTCAACAAGCTAAACGAAACTCCATTCCGGAATTGAACTGTGATAGAGCCTTATCAACTATTTTAACCAGACTGAGGACAAACCATTTAAAGGGGATGAGGATTTCTGAGGACGGGCAGCGTAGTTACACCAACTTTTGTCCTCACTGCCCAGACGACATCCCACTGTCTCCCCAACACATCTTCAGCTGCCCAGCAATCCAGGCCAAACTTCTTAATATCGGCTTTGAAGACCCAGTAGACCTACTTTATACAGATAGGGATGTCGAGGTTGCTAAAGCTGTCTTCAACAGCTTCGGAGCCATTTAATTGCACTTTCATAGACACGACATCATCATCACTGTCGCTTTTAGTAACATTTCTATTTAAATTAAGCTACCGAAAACATTGTTACTAAAATTAAAATAGCCAAAATACATCATTATGTAAAATTTAAAATAAGCAGATAACGTTTAAACAATTTTACAAAAAAGAATTTTAACATACAATTTGAGACTAGTTAAAACAGTAAACATAAAGTTATAATCACCTAAAGGGTAGATGAAACGATTTGATGAAAAGTAAAGTTCATCAAATTTTACTGTTTGTGCTGTGTTTTTTATTCCTATTAAATTTCAAAATAAAGTATTAAAATCGTAAGTATCTCAGGAATGACATTAATACAGGATAAATCGACAGGTCATTAGCTTCAAAACGATACCTTCCTCATTAAAATACGTCAAGAATTAAGGTATTATGCTTCAAAGTTTTATAGCAACGAAATTGCAAAATTTAAATACTCGCGCTAGTGTTTTTTGCCGATTTTTCCAGTCAGCCATTTTTTCATTGCACCTTTTCGTTCTTCCTGCGAGGCCGGGGGGAATGCAGTTGAGGAAAATGCTCTACAAAGATCTGGATGCTTCTTCAGAAGTGACAATGCGTTCGTCTTCCAGTAGTTTTGAGGAGCGGGTGCGTACTCTGATTGGCTGAGTGTGGCGCGTTGTTTTAAAATCGGCAGCAAAAAATATCGGTTGAGGCAGTTCCAGATAGCAACAAGGAGACATCGGATGTAGGTTAGGAACCTGGCAGTTCTTGCAGCGTTCTCCTGGCCTGTGTCAGCGTCCTTTTCTCGTAGCCATTTCTCTTTTTTGGCATATGCCATATTTCTTCTTTTATAAAGAACTACAATAGCATCCTTCAACGAAATGTAGTACTACCTCATCGGATGAAACTACAAATTATTGAATTGAAAATAATTTAAGGAAAGATCATCATGAATAATTAAATAACTTCAATTTTTTTCATGGAGCCATTTTATCGCGTTCAACGCCATAATATTCTATCCCCGGCCTGGAATAGGGGGTATGAAATTGAAACCTCAATTTAAGAAGATATTATGATGAATCAAGTGAGAAGCATCTATCTACAGTGATAAATAAATCAGCAAAGTTCAACTACGTTTTTGATTTCGCAATCCCGAATTTCAGCAAATCAATACAAAAACGATTTTAAAGAAAGTGTCATCTCCAGTGTTAATGATCGTGGAACTGAATGATTTATAACACCTAAATACCAAATATATCTCCTTAATTAGCTTGTGTGTAATTAAAGACTGTGAATAACTTTTACAAAGACTAAAGACATATATAAAGTATAATGATAATGATTCCGAGAGCAAGGCTAAAAGTATTGATAATGAGGTTAATGAAGTGGTGTACGTGAACATCATGTGTGCTAATGTTCTCTTTTTTTGTTAGTGTTGTGTTTTACTGGCCAGTAGAAAGATCCATGTCTCATCTTAAATAAAAGTTATCTTATTTTAATGAAGTCCAGTTGTCATCGTTTCGTCAGTGTGGTGAGTCTTGTATTTTACTTATTTTTTTACAGCTCAAGTTTCTTTTATCCCATCGGATCATGCAAGTATGTACTAAACAAATTAACCACGATACATAAAGTTTTTTTAATAAATATTTGGAAAGATTTATTTAGCAGTATACAATTTAACTTCAGCACTTAATTTGTTTTACAACTTTCAGATTACAGTTTCCTGAATTTAATTTTTTCTAAAATCCTTATTTTCATTTTAATCGGCATTTTTACTTGCACATTTAATTTATATTTTATAATATGTTTATGTATTTTTATAACATATTTAACATGTTATATTACACAATTTTTGACTCTTGATATAAAGATTTCGAATTAGTTGGCCATTTTTAAATAATAAGCATAATATGTATTCATCTTTGAAAAAAATCATTTTTATTTTCTGTTGTATTTAAGTATAGGAAAGAAAATTTTCGACCTCAATTTTTTGACATATTCATAAATTTTGCAGTACGAGAAATCCTAAAATCACAAAAAAAGATGTAGTGGCCGTATTTAAGTTAGTCAGCTTATTGTTGGTTTGTGTAGATTACTATAAATGAATTATGTTAAAAATGTAAACCAGTTTTAAAAAAGTATCCCTTATGAACTGGCCAGAACTCTGATTTCAATTTTCTAATTTATAATATTTGTAAATCTATAAAAAATTTAAAATTTTCATAACATAGCTGAATAGGGCAAAATTTCAAATAAATGTGCATTAGGAAAATTTATTGCATGACCAATTAAATGCAAAATTGACATCTATAAGACTAAGCAGCAAACCAGTAAAGGCAAATGTGTCAAAGCAAGTGAAGGTTAGCTTAGTTGATGAGGCATTTCAATCTGTGACTGGAAAATGGCCACCAGCAAAGTTCATTGCTCTAATCTTGAATGTAATATGTTCTATAGTAAATATTTATGAGAGCAAATATATAATGGAGAAAAGTAGATATTACCAATGTGAGCAATTTTCTAGTTGTTGCACTATTGTAGTAAGCATCTAAATGTAATGCTGTACATAAAATGTATAACTCAAAATAAAACATTTTTTATGTAAACTGTTTTGTTAAAAAATAAATGAAAAAACTGAAAGTTTCAGTTTTTTTTTTTTTTTTTTTTTTTTTTTTTTTAATCAAAGAATGTCTTATAAAATTGAAAAAACCCAAAATTGGGCAAAATTGTGGGGTTTTTTCAATTTTTTTTTTTTTTTCAAGAAAAACTCATTGGCTCTAACCCAACCAACAACTCTGAAAAATTTGCTACTCAAATTATTGATTATTTAGTGATTTTTTTTTTTTTTATTCTGTTTTAACTTAAAAAAATCACAATTTAAGTTGCTTTTGCTTTCCAAAAACTGACTTTTTAAATTTTTAATATTTCGTTTTAAAATTGTAAAATGCCAAAAATGAACTAAATGTATTTTTTTGTGTTTTATAACTTTAAAATGAAATATTAAAAAATTTAAAAAATCGATTTTTTTTAAAATAATAGTAAATTTAATTGTTGTGAATTTTCTGAAAATGAAAACTGAATTAAAAAAGAAAAAGTTAAGTAATTTGAGTACCAAATTTCCTCATAGAATAACCATGGAATTCAGCTGCTGACAATAATGAGTCCCTTTGATAAATTACATTCATTACTTAATATAAATATACTGCATCTATTACATCCAAAATTGACTTTTGGATCTAGTTGTAAATAAATTACATTCTTTACTTTATATAAACACACTGCATCTACTAGATCCAAAATAATCCACTTGCCATGCGGCGATTATAAAAGTATTAATAACGATCCACTTTTCTTTCATGATTTTTATTTTTATTTTTTTCTGCCAATGCATAAAAAATAAACAAAATTTTTTTTTTTTTTTTAGTGCTAACGATATTGGCGACAGGATGTAAGAGTTACTGGTACCTACCACCCCCCAAAAAAAACTAATTATCTTAAGTATGGGGATTTTCTATACCCCAAATTCTGCAGTTTTATTCACAATGTTTCTCACATAAAATGTTGCTTAAAAAAACATTCATATTCTATTGGATGCAATATCTCCACAGCAAATGGAATACACTGAGACCTATCATTTGGATGTAGCTGACACTATAAAAATCCAAGAATTAAGCAACCAATTTTGCATAATACAACCTATCGATAATAGTTTTTTTTTTCTTTTTTTAATCAACTGCAAAAATTAGGAAATTTGATTAGAACACACTGTATGTTCACATGTTTTGTTTCATAATAATCCTTAAATTAAAATTTATAATTCACAAAATGCTTAGAACCAGCAATGGCTGTCAGTGGTCTAATTAAGGAAAAATTGGAAAGAAAGTGGCAACTAAGTTAAGAAAGTCTAAAGGCGACTAGCTATTTTTAAGTTATGAAAAAGTGGCAACTAAGATACCACTCGCCACTCATACTAACTGAAAATTTCAATTTTTATGTCTAATACCTAAAACATCAGAGTATTTAAAAATATGTTACATTTTTTTTTTTTCAACAATTTGTTTTTTTGTGAGCCAGATTTGTACCACATATTTTCAATGAACAAAAATGTGGTTTGAATTAAAAAATACAGTGAAAAACGTTTAACACGAAACTGAGGGGACCGAAATATTTTTTCGTGTAAAATGATTTGTAAAAAAAAGTACAAAAGTGGCCAATGTCGTCAATTATTATTTCCATTTCCGGTAAAATTACTACTAACTTACATTCATTAGGATAAAAATCAAGCATTGTTTTTTTGGGGAAAAAATCAGATATCTTTTACTGTCTTTTTCAGCACAATATTGTTCAAAAATTGATCGAGATTATACATTGTTTTATTCATCTCTGAATTTGAATGTGCATCTAAAATAACTGTGGATATTCATTATTTTCTTCATTTCTGAAGCAGAGTAGACAGGAACTGTATCGTTGATTCAGCTGCCAGATTCGTCATCAAAATTTACATAAATGGAAACATTTTAATGATGAACGATGTCAAAAATCTCATTGTCGGTGCTGTAAACACATGATCATCAAAGGCAACATATTGTTGCATAGTTGGCAACGTTTTAATTTATTGCAGAGCATTTTTAGTCCCGCCTTCAATCCACACCAATCTCTGTTGTGGCAAACATACCACTGAAGATCGAAAGCGAATTTTTTTCGTGTTAAACGATTTTTGTTTTGTGTTAAAAGATAAAAAATGTATTAAATAGCATAGTATACTATCTGGACTGCTATATCATTTCGTGTTAACCGATTTTTCATGTTAAGCATTTTCGTGTTAAACGTATTTCACTGTACATGGGACATTTTTCCATAAGTTTTTCATGTAAAGAACCTACCACTGTAACCTCTGAGCATCCTATTTAAGACTCTAGCATTTTTTGAGGTAGTCAGGGAACAGTTCTTGCAAAAGAGCTTGACAAACTCAGCGAGAAACTTCAGGAGTATTTTTACATATCATAAACTGCCTTATTAAGGTTTCGAATGATTTTTTTGTCTTTTTCACTAACAATTAAGCTAACAAAATGTTTAATATTGCCCTAAATTTATTAAGCACATAAACATACTTGTGCATTTATTTAGAACCATTTATAGCTGAAAATTTTCAATAGCAACATGTTATATGTTCAGAAGATGTCAAGAAAAATCCTTGTAATAAGCGTTCTAGGAAAACAAAATTCTTGCATGTTCAAGAATTCTCATACATGAAGCTTTTTTTTTTTTTTTTTTTTTTAATAAACATTTTAGATATTACAATTTAAATATAAATTAAATAATAAGAACTAAAATAGACCTTGATTTCAGGAGTGCCATAGATAGGGAAACTATTATAAAACTGTTTTGGTACCATTCTGTACACTTTGCCAATGCTAACTCGACCAGCTCTTCCTATAAGATTAAAAAATAAACATAGTTATATATCAAAGTAGAATGAAACAGAAATTATGTTAAAACTCAGCAAGAAAAAAAAGGACTATGATTAATATATTACCAAAGAAATTTGTTTTTTATTGGGGGGAGGGGGGGGGGGAGAATGAAATTAAACTATATGCCATCATTATTTCTGTACTGATAAGTATAAAGGATTTAAGTCCAAATGTGTTGATTTTGAGTTAAGTACATAGTCAGACCCAGAAAAAAATTCTCTATCGATTGGTATAAAGGATTTAAATCCATGTCATTTAGTCTGAGAAAATCCATTGATGAAAAAAGAACCAAGTCAGAAATTTAGCATTAATCTTTGTATAAAATATTTAATTCAATTTTTTCCCTCTATTAAATGAAGGTTGACAATCACTGAATGGTATAAAGAGTATAAATCAACATAATCCCTTTTTCCTAATCAATTCTTCTGATTAGTTTTTAGTTAGTTTAACTTTATTTTTCGTCTCCTGAAAAAACAAGAATATGGACTTAAATCCTTTATACTTATCAGTACAGATTTATAGAATAACAATTTGGTCATAATGAAAAGCAAAACTTAAAGAATCAATATTTTTGTTCAAATTAGATGCACTTAAAAATTAGATGCATTTTGAAATTTAAATAATAATAAATGCAGTAAATTGCATAGTACAGAGATATGGACAAATTTGTTTAAGTGTTAAATTTAAGAAAATCAACAGTAAGGAGGTAGTGGAATACTAAAAACTTTTTTTTTTCCCACTGATATCTTGTTATATATCTGTTAATGTTTCTTTTCATTATTTATTTATAGAGAGTTACTTAACAAATCTGGTTTCCTCGAGTTTTTCCTGTTTCTTTTACAAGTAAAATAGATTATACACAATCATGCATTAGAATGTACGTGTTTCTAACACATCTGCAGTATATTAATTTTATTAACCTACAATAGTTGGGGAAAATAATACAATTGATTTTTTTTTTTTCTCTTCATTATAGAGATGTAACATTTAAAAAAGATTTTTCTCAAAATTATAAAACTATACAATTTGAAATTAAAACTTTATCATGAAAATTCCTTCTATGTTTTTCCAAACAAATTCTAAATTCCCTGAATGTTCCTGTTTTTGTAATAAATTTTGAAACTGAGTTTTCCCTGTTTTTAATATTTTTCAAATTTCCTGAGTTTTTGAAGTTTTTTTCTGGATTTTAAGGTACCTTAACAACAAATGTATCATACAATGCATAATTTTGACAATGTTTTTTATTTCTTGGTAGCCTGGAAATGACTGTGTCAACATGCTGGCAGGAATCCTAGTAATTACAGCCATGATTAGTTTCGTATGTATTTAATTCATATTTAACAAGAATAAATTGATATAAGAAATAATTTTTGGATAACAAATTTACAGAAACAAATATCAAAATCAATATACTATAAGATTATTACCTTTTCTCTGAATACAATTTGCTTTTGAAGCCCATTCCAATGCAAGACAAGTATAATTTGTAAAAGGGTCTGTTCTCAAACTCTTTGTCATACAGAAATCTATCACTAAAAATTAAAATACAAGAAAAATTTAATCATTCTAATTGTGTTTTCAACTTTAGTTAAAAAATCAGAATAGTGACTTTTTTTTTTTTTTTAAACTATTTTTTTACTTAATTTAAAACAGAAAATGTTAAAAATAGATTGTTGAAATAGAAAACCAACAAAAGAATTAAAAAATGTTGAGTTAAAGCATTTATAATTACTCGACTTAACAGCTATTTTGCATTTGGTTTCAAATAAATAATTTCTTCTTTATTTTTCCATATAGAATCTGAATTAGCCTTCAATATATAAACATAAGGTTTTTAAAATACAGTCGACTCGTGTTATAACGACCCAACACAATATAACGACCTTTTGAATAGTCCCGATTGACTTCCAATTAAGATAATGTTATTTCATATTTGATATAACGACCAGGAAAAGACAAGACTCTTAATATAACGACCTACAAAAAAACTGTACTTCCTTCAACTTATAGTTTAAGGTGTGATCTTTAGTTAAATAAAACAACAATAAAAAAAAAAGATAGAGAGAGAGATCTGTCGAATTTTATTTTATCAGGAAAATGAAATGCAGTTTGATGTTAGCCATTTAATTGTATTCCAAACCACATAAGCTGTTTGACAAGAAATTTCCAAAGAAACCACCAGAAATGACTTTCTCAACAGATTTTCTCAACAGAGAAACAGATTTTCTCAAATTCAGGGTGTGTGAAGAAAATTCATCAAATGTTCCTTGTAATGATTATTTGACAGTGGAAAGGCCAAAATGATATCTGTAGATGATAATAAGGACATCAATTTTATTCCGATAGTTAGTAATCCTCCTACAATCTAAAAGGAGCTGCTGAAACACATCACAAACTTCAGAATGTTTTTAAAAATCAAGATAATGGAAATGAATAATTCGAAAACACCAGTCGTTCTAAAAATGCTTTTTTGCAATTTCAAAATTATATAAAAACTCTATTATTGCTTTCTTCAGAAAATATTAAACATGTAATTAAATGCTCGTAAATCGATGGGAGAATTTGATTTTTGTACAGTATATACACAGTTCAGATTCTTTTCTTTTTTTTTTTTTTATTACGTAAATCTTACGAATATAAAATTATTCTTTCATTTAAAATTTCTTATGGCACCACTTGTACTTTATGGTTCATATATACTGGCAAATAATTCAAATGGTTATCTTGAATCATTATTTTCATTTTTATCAAACTTAAGAAAATTATGCTGTTTCTCATTGGTTATTTTTAATTGATTTTAATTTTAAAATTTTATTTCACTTATAAATTCTTATACAACTCATATTTTACATGCAGTATGCCACTTGCAACCATTATCAAACCAAATTTAATGAAAAAAGCATTATTTGAACGATTATTTTCAATCTATTTGATATAGTGACCATTTGATATAACAACCCAAATTGAGTCGTCCCGATGGGGTCGTTGTAACGCGAGTCAACTGTATTTCAAATACAGTATAGGATCCGTTATCCAGAAAGTTTGGGACCTGGGATATTCTGGATAAGGGGTTTTTCCGTAATTCGGAACACTTTATTATATGTATTAAAATGGTACAAAATAATTTCATAAATAGCAGTAATAAACATGAATAATATATATGTAAACACTTTACCTATATATTTGTTCATTTAATAAATTATTACCACAAAATAAAGAAAACATTCTTAATTAGAATTTCAAACTATAAATAATAATAGTAATAATAAATGAAAAATAAATAAACATATATAAAATTTAATTTTGGACCTGAGAGTAAAATCCTTTCATTTGGATTTTGCAAAAAATTCTATGATAATTTTTTCTCTGCTCTGATACTAATAGTTCATAAATGTTTCAAATATTTTTAGCACATGATTCTAAATATTTTATGAAATGAATTCTAAAAATAATGGAAATTAATAAAAACTATTTAAAAATTTTATAACAATTGGGACTTCATGCATGCGACCTGAGTTCAAGGATAAAATTCATTTGCTATTGGGCACTTTGTGTTATTAATGTTTATCTATTAAAAAATACAATAAAAATTCATTTTCTAACCTAAATTTGCAAAATTTTCAGTAAATATTTGGACAATTTTGTGCTCACCATATTTCCTCAAAATAACACCGTAACATTAAAGAAAGTAGGTTGTAAAACTATAATTCTGACAGCTGCTATTGTATAACTTAAATTCTTAAATTTTACGATAATTAAAAATTTTGGTAGTTGGCATTTTGCATTCTGGTTTTCGGAACATTCTGGATAATGGGTTTCCGGATAACGGATCCTATACTGTAATATGTATTTTATAGTTTTTTGAAATGCATATTATTGCACAATAATGCATACTAAAGTTGAAATGAATAATTTTACGAATTTTAATATTTATATTGATCTATTAAAAACAGTTGAGAAAATTCACATCAATGATTACTAAATTATAGCCAGTGCAGTATAATGCTTGAGGAAAGAAACTAGCATTACATGCTGAATTGTGTTGAAAACTGCAAAAATATTCTATCTGCTGTTCTAATGGATAGGTATGAGGTGAAAGAACACATACGATTAAATTCATTTGTGAGGGGCTAAACATCAGACAGATTTCTTGCCCAATTTTAAATACTATGTCATTTTAATGAAATTTGGTGTGTCGATATGTACTCAGAAATAATAAAATTTTATTTTAAGAAAAATAATTTATGCTTAATAAGGTAAAAATATAGCAAGACAGACATTGATTTCAGTGACTCATCTTCCTCACTCAATTCCCCTAAACTGAGAGATACATTTGGAGTTCAGGAATTTTAATTTATACAAAGAAGACTCATCTGGTATTTAATTTAAGAAAAAAGTTTTAAAATTTAAATAAATAACTATATAATATACTTTAAATAATAATAATGATAATTAAGGGCCCTCTTCACTCACTGCCGCCAGAAGCTGAAGCTAATGTTATTCTATGAGAAATTTTTCTTTACAAATAACTTAATAACTAATATATATTTTTAAATTCTGTTTTCCCATTCTGAAAATTCCCAGCTGTTAAATAGACGGACCTTTTTTAAAAAATTATTATTTTATTTTTTTAAATTTTATTTTGAAGCTGCAAAATACGAATTTTCAGTATGTGAAATTTTTTCATTTTGCAATTTCAAAATAAAATATTAAAATTTAAGAAAATACATTTTTAAAAAAGGTCCGTCAATTTAACAGCTGGGAATTTTCTGAATGTGAAAACAGAATTTAAAAATATGTATTAGTTAATAAGTTATTTGTAAAGAAAATTTCCCCATAGAATAACATTGGCTCGGGCTTCCAGCGACGGTAAGAGAAGAGGGCCGTTAATAGTGTGATAGACTTTTTAAAAATATTTCTTTTGAATTAACTAGCAAACTTACACAAAATTTTTGCATTTTATTTCTTTTCTTATATACCTTTAAAATTTGAAACTCATAAATTTTATACCAATTTCCCCTCCCAATTTAAATTTTAATTCATCAGGAACCAAATTATTATTAGAACCAAATTAATATTATGAAGAGACAGCATGAAAGACACTCAAAAATAGTTGCTTTAGTTGCCTTTAATGTATAAAATAGCAGCCAAAATAGTAACCACTCCGAATGAAATAGTAGCCAAAATAGTAGCCACTCCGAATGAAATAGTAGCCACTCCAAATGAAATAGTAACCAAAATAAGTAGCCACTCCAAATGAAATAGTAGTTGTAGATTTTTTAAAAAAAGCAATATAAACATTTAAGCAGTTTTTGGAGATAATGTGGTCAGAAGATATAAAATTGACCTAAGAAATTAGATACCTTTCTAGTAAAAGAAAATTGATACATGCGCAAAGGCATATAAAACAGAGTTTACATAGTGAGATTAAAAAAAAAAAAAAAAATCGGTAGAGCCTTATTTGTGACACCAATTTCCGAGATCTGAAACTGACCTATCTAATCAGGATGATTGTTAATTTTCCTGTAATAACTACGGAAAATTAACAATAATTTGATGCAAAAGGATATCTAAAAAGGGATTTACATAGCAATTTTCAAGAAAATCATTAAAGCCATTTTTCAGATACTATCACCAAAGCGTGGCAAGTTCAATTGTTGACCTGAAAACAACAATTACATATGAAAGGATATTTAAAAGGCAGTTAACATGGCGAGTTTGAAAAAAATTCATACAGCCATTTTGCAATAACCTCAAATCGACCGACTTATACAGAAAGCCTATCAATTTTCCTGAACTAACCAACTAAATATATATGGAAGTGCATCTAAGAGAGTGTTTATATATAGTTTTATTTTTGGTTTCCAATGTCACGCATCTGTTTTCCAATTTTCACCAAAAGTTCGAAAAATCATTTTTACACCAGACCGCCCTCAATTCTAGTCGGAGATATAGTAGTCAGAACCCACAGGAGTCTCTCTACTCTCCCCCCCCCCCCCCCCCCCGACACACACACACACCAACTGTCAAAAAAACTTTTTTGGGCATAGGAGACCTTAAAACATGTAAAATTCGAAATTGAATTTTTTGACTGAATATAATATTCCCATTACCTACGGTAGTTGGGTAATGGAAGTAAAAATGTAGTGAAGGGCATAGAAAAAATAGTGGGGAACAATTTTTTGTTCAAAATAGTCTGCATTTTCTTGAAAATAGTGCTGACTGATCTGAAAATAGTAGCTTTTAAGCCACTTTTACACAAAAATAGTTGCCACAGTAGTCTGGGGTTGATTTTAGTAACAAATAGTTGTTTTTTAGTCACCGCTGGGAACCCTGTAATTATGTAATAGTACAGTGGAGCACCTTTTATACGTTTCTCATTTATACGTTTTTCTCATTTATACGTTTTTCGACTTCAGTCCCAAATCCTTCCATTGAATTCTAATGTAAAAATATTTCGTTTATACGTCACAAGTTAATTCTTAATTTCACTTATACGTTTTGTTTTTTTTCTCCTTGTAGAATCCCAAGTTTGAATTTCCTTCCAGGATTAAAAAAAAAAAAAAAAAAAAAAAAAAAAATGAATGCTCTTTATGTTTTATTCTTATTTCCGATTATTTTTCTATGATAACAAAGTGCGACCTGCATCGATAGCCTGGGGAAAAGGGGGTGTATAGAGAAATTTTCAGAGTAAGCAGTTGGCGACTGGGTTGAATGGTAGATACACAAGTAGCCAGTGACTACTTGAAGACCTCCTACCTCCCACTTTCTCTTTTAATTGAATCCAGGAATGGGGTATGAAAGGACAAAAAAAAAAAAAAAAAAAACTTTATAGGCATTTCGTAAACTTGAAGATTTATTACTCACTTTCGTTGGGCGACTTGGAAAATTTTCTTATTTCTTATTGTGTTTATTTGACATTACGGTTGGAGAAGCTAGTTTTTTTTTCCCCCTTTCCTTCCTTTTAATTGTTTGCAAAAATGTCATCTTCGTTTACAGAATGAAACGCTTTCTCTTTAAATGTTAAAATCGAAATCTTGAAAACATTTTCTGAATGTCTTTATTTTTAATTATCATATAATTTTTATTCTACCTTTTAAAAATATTTTTAATTTAATTAAAAATATATCTTATTTGAATAAATGTAAAGGAAATCATGAAAATTGATTAGACTTTTATTATTAATATGACACTTTATTGTGTATTAATGTTAAAACGAATTTTCAGTTGTACGTTTTTTTCAGTTATATGTTTTTTAGGGACGGTCCCTTGAAAAACGTATAAACGGTGCTCCACTGAAAAACCAAAATCATTCAAAAAAAAAAAAAAAAAGGTGTCAAAATAAAGTTTATGTCTGACGACCCAGATTTCATATGTCCCAAGGAAGTACAGCTTCAGTATAGGAACGATTTCAAACCCGACACTTACCATGTATCAGTTTTGAAAGCATAAATTCTCGGCCACTGAAGGGGCTCATAAAAAATTTAGGAGTCAATAAATTTCTTGAATCTAATTCCTTCTTTTTATGAATGTTATGGGGGAAAATGTGAAAGATAATTAGGAAAAAAATTTAAATGCTTACCATACTTCACATCAGGGACTGTAATAGAACTTTCAGCAATATTTGTAGAAATGATAATCTAAATAGAAAATAATACACACTTAAAAAAAAAAAAAAAAAAGATACATTACAATGAATTAATGAGTTAAAATAAAAATTACCTTTCGATGATCAGCAGGAGGTTTCATAAACACTTTATCCTGCTCTTGAAGAGTAATCATTGAATGTAGAGGTAAAACCCAATACCTTAAAAAAAAAAAAAAAAAAAAAAAAAAAAACTTTATAATAAACAATAACAACTGTTTAAGCAAACTATTTATTTATGCCAGTTTATATAAGTATTATACACTAAAATAAATGAATAAAAATAATAAATAAATAAATTTAAAAAGAGAATGTGTTTAAAGTTATTCTAAATTAACAGTTAAAATATTATTCTTTGCTAAGTTATTTATTATTATCATTATTAACCCTTTAATTGTTAAGTCCGTCTTTTTTCGTCAGGCAGAATTGAAATAAAAGGCTAGTTTCGATATTGTCTTTTATGTTTTATTCAACCTTCAATTTCAATATACATAGACAATATTATAAGTCCCACTTTTTGCTTCATGATAATTTTTTGCTTTACGATACTAGTGAGACTAAATTTTGAATTTTTTTTTTTTTTTTTTTTTTCCCCAGGAAAATAAGATATATCTATATATTAATTTATTTTAAAAAGGATTAAATTACATTTTACTTAAAAAAATATATACCTAAATATACTATCCTTTTAAAAAATATGCACTTACAGCTTTAAGTGTATATTTTTTAAAAGGATAGTATATTTAGGTATATATTTTTTTAAGTAAAATGTAAGATATATCTAAGTATATCGTGCCAAATTCTCATATTTATACTGTGCATAATATTAATTTTATAAATCATTAAAGAGCTATACTGAAAAACAGCTACCGCTAAAAGGTTTTTTTAAAAAAATATATATATATATATATATATATATTTTTTTTTTAAAAAAAAAAAAAGGTATGCAGCATTTCCTTGCCCTTAAAAAAGAAAAAGAAATTAAAGTAAAAATATTTAGTTATTGTTTTGGTTTTCGATTTACTTTTATGCACATATTTATCAAACTAGCAAAACCATATGGCTTTGCTTGTGTTAAACTTATAGCTTTCTGTTACACAGTAGTTTAATAATTCTCATACTTTTTAAATATTTTTTTGATGTTCTTGAAAAAAATCTAATTTTAATCTTTTATACTTAATGTTGTAAATTTTAATAAAATAACTTGATGCTTAAAAATTTACTTTGCACTAGTTCTTTCAGCTACATCATGCATAGTCTTCATCATGGCTTAACACCATTTCTATCTTCCCAGTGGCATAGCTAGGGGGGGGGGGGGGGCGGTCCGCCCCGGGTTTCACCCTCATAGAGGTGACACCCGATCACTTTAAGGAGATATTTCATACGTTTTTTTTGTACAAATATTTAACAGATACATAAAAAAATATGTGAAAGGAATATTTCAAACTAAAACATAAAATAACTTCACTCTGTTAGCAGTTATGATATTGTACACGAAATAGAGTGACATAAGAATAACAAAAACTAATCAGTTTGATATAGTCCATGCCAAGCATAGCGCGTGAGAAAGTCAAACCAAGTCAAAATTATGGAAATTCTAATAAAACATAATGAATTTTACATATTTTTGATTCTGAATGGGAAATCTGATTTGTGATTTGTAAATATACAATACACCAGTGAACCAATAAAAGCTGTATATCCAAAGCCTGATTAAAAAGAAAAAAAGGAGGTGGTGGGTTCGATCCCCGGTCACATTTTTCAGCACAACCGCTCTTAGCTTTGCATCGTTTTCTCCGACACACACGTGAATACGTTCTGGGACCCTTTAGAAAAAATCCCTAAGGAGGGTACTCACCTAAGATTAGGTTTCTATCAAAATCAATCGGCTTTAATCGGTATATCCTAGCAACCTAGTGCGGGAAAAAGATATGTTCATGTCTAAATGTTGTGTCACACATTTAAAAAAAAAAAAAAAAACGAAAATTAACATGTAAATATTTATTACTTTTTATTAATACTAGAGACCTATTTCTGTCAGTTTCAGACTTAAAATAAGCTCTGTCACCAGTTTCAGTATAGTATTTTGAATTTTTCAAAATAAAAATACTCTATTATCTTACAAGTTCATAGCGCAAAGAGAAGTAAAAAATATTTCTTATAATTGGAATAATTGTAAATTTTCTTTCGAGAAATAATACTGCATGCCTAGTTGTCCAGTAATCAATTTTTACCAATACATTTCTTCTCATATTCCAAGGAAAAGAATAATAGTATTCTTGTAACAATTTTGTTCAGAAAGAAAGTTCTCAAAATCTTTCTTTTTACAACCCATTTATTTTATTTCCACATCAGGATCCGGTACACAAAGGGAATGCAATATATAAGTATACGAAAAGAAAATCTCGGTAAAGCAATAAAAGACAGTATCCTAAGGTTATGGTCAAAAATACCCGGAATCCGAATGTCCGATCCGAATGATCTTATCATATGGTACTTCTACAATGCACTATGGTCATGTATATGTTCCCAGAAAGGCCCTCTCCCTTTCAAGGTCTCAAAGTTAGCTGGAACAGTACTTTGTTGATTTTCAATACTTACTTCTCAGTGATAACATAACGAGATTCACATCACTACAGGGGATCAGTTGTAGTCTACCTTCTTGAGTCAGAGAGGTTTTATAATTTCATTTAGAGAAAGAAATTTGTCAATTTACAGCTTTAAAAATTTTGATTTCTTCAACAAAACATTAGACTACAGGTAAGCATTTTAATAATTACTAAATTAAGTTTTATGTTTATTTCATGTGTTTCAAATTATTTGAATTGCATTGAATAACATATTAAATTTAATAAAAATTCCATGAATAAATAAATTAATACAACAGAATATTACTTATTAACAAAGTTTTAAACTATGAATTTGGATTTGCATATTTGATTTAGATTGCTAAATTTAGATTATATAATTTCATATTAAAATCAAAGAAACAAAAATTGAAAGAATTGTACCAATTGTCATTTAGTTGTATTAAAATGTTAGAAAATGTTGCGAGCTGACAGAAAATGTAAATAGAAAAATCAATGGAGTTTTTTTTTTTTTTTTTTTTTTTTTTTTTAAACACTTTCTAACAAGAATGTTAATGATTTCGGTTTGTCTGACTGTCTGTCTGTCTAATGTTATTCATACGCACAAAAGCAAGTTTTCTATAGAATACAGTATGATTAGGTTTAAAGTTCAAAGGGCCACGCAAAAATATTCAATTATATTATTTGCTATTATTGGAAATTTGCTGGATTTGCATTTTCATTTACATGAAGTGTTTTTAACACTTTCTAACAATTTTTAATTGTAAATATTATTTAAATTAATGTATCTGTCCGACTCCAGCGTTCATAAATATTTTCAGAAATTCTTCAAAATGATATATGTTATGCAAGTTCACTATGGAAAGTTCCATTTATAAAAAGGCATTAATTGTTCCTGTACAACTGGTTTGTGTACAGGAAGGCCCAAAAAATGCCAATGGATTATATTTTAGAAGCTTTCTACTGCAAAAATCATAAAGAAATTGACATTTATTGTTAATATGCTAAAATAATGTTTTGTATAGAATATGACATGCTTAAACTTCAGGATTTACAGGACTGCTCTAAAATATTCAGATACATTAAAAGCTGCAATTGGAAATTAAGTGCTGCATTTCCATTCATGTTAAATATATTTAACATTTTCCAACAAAGTTTAAGATTGATTATGAATTCATTTAGTCTATATTCCTGCGTTCCTGTCTTTTTTTTTTTCTTTTTTTTCCGTTATGTGATAGCTCAGGCAAAGAATATTAGAGGTTTATGTGATACAATGAGTAGGTACTATTGGAAAGTGTTAATAATCAATAACTTTTCTTTTTTGTTTTTGAATTGATATAATTTTAAAATATTTTTGTTGTATTATATATATATATATATAAGATAAAATTTAAATATAGGTGGGAGTAAAACTTGAATTATTAAATAAATAGAACTAGAACAAAGTTTTTAAATAAATTAAGAGAAACGAAGTACACTAACACATAATAAATATATAATAAACCCATACTTGCCAACCAATTTTGATAAAAAAAGGGAAGATTTTTGTTGAAAAACCAGAAGATTTCATAAAAAAAGGGAAGATTTTTTTTTCTCTTTGACGCATTAAACAATACAGTTTTACAATTTTAATATTTAGAAGAAATCTATAAAAACGTTTTACTATAGATTGATTATACTAAATACATAAAGTTTTAAATGAAGTTATTCCTCTTCAACATATAAATATCTACAAAACAGAATCTGTAAGAAATTTATTTAACAATAGACAAAAACACTTAGTTAAGTTAAAGTATAACTCTAATTTTTTAAATAAATATAGAATATGATTTTTGTGTATGTACATTAATCATACATATAAGAAATAGTAGCAGTAGCTAATTATCCGTTTCAAACGTGCATAAAACCAACTGAGTATTAATATTCTAAAATTGATTTGGGAAAAATTTTCCTACCTGAAAAAATTATTCTTCATTTTTTCCCCATGTTTACACATTTGGTATAAATATGACATACAAATATTTCATTTAATTGAGGAAAAATAAACAGATTCATTAAATTCAGCAATTAAGATCTAAAAATAATTACATATGTGAGAAATATTGAGCACTTCCATTGCTTTATTGTTTCTAGAATTGATCACAATCCAAGGAAAGGATGGGGGGGGATAAAAAAATAATTACAGAGTAAGAAATATTTAAACTCTTTCAACTCTACTTCTAGAATCTAATGTAATAACTTTAAAATTAATATTATTATTTATGTTGCAGATGGATAAAGATTAGGAAAGAAAAGACTTCTGCAGAACATTTGATTGCTGATCATTAATTGTAGATAAATAAAGGGGGGGGGGGGCAAAAAATAATTACATCAGCAAGAAATATTTAACAATTCTATTTCTTTAAATGTTCTAGAATCTCATAAAGCAAGTTTGAAATGAATATTGACATTTATGTTATGGATGGAAAAAGATTGGGATTCAGGAGTTTTCGTAGAACATTTGGGCTTCTTTTTAAAACGAACGATATCCGCGATTTTTTTAAAAACGGAAGATTTCATCATTTGTCCGGAAGACCGGAAGATACGTTAAAAAACCGGAAGTCTTCCGGGAAAACCGGAAAAGTTGGCAAGTATGTAAACCTATCTTTACTTCGTGGCCGTTCTGAGATCTTTCAGCACCGGGCACCCGGGCCTCTTCGGAGAACGTTAGCACTGTGATGGAGACTTGGGTTTCTGGATGCTTCTTTGTTGACTTCTCAACAGGTGGCTCCATGCCCTATTTGGGGCTACTGCGCCGCTTTCGTTGCATGTGTCTTCATTGGTTGATATTTCGATGGATTCTCGGTACATGGCGTATTGATAATTATTGTAGTCGGATATTTTAGTGGTTTTATCGAAATCTATTTTGATGTCATTTTCGTTATATGTTTTGGCTAGGGCTGTATTGAATTTTCCAGTTTTGATGTCGTTTTTATGTTCTTTAACTCTGCAAACTTTAACTCTGCAACTTAACTTTACTTAACTGTTCTTTACTGTTCTTAACTGTTCTTTAACTCTGCAACTTAACAAAGAAGAAGTTCGTGAATTAGAACAAAAAGTCTTAAACAAGTTGATTAGAAAAAGAAAAGCAGAATTCTACCAAACCAAAGAAAAATGGAACAAAACCGCGGAAAAACTTGAAAAATCAACAGATCCGAAAATATGGAATACCTACAAAGGAAAAATCAACCAATACTACGAAACTGAGAAAAACGCAATCGTTAATAAACACAATAAGAGACTTAAATTCTGGCTTAGAAAAAGAAATTATGAACCAATCTCAAAAAACGAAATACCTTATATTAACTTATCTGATACCAAACTTAATAACCACCAACATGAACTGCTAAACCTAGGACACAAATATATTTTAGATCAACCCGTCAATATAAAGCACAGCATTGCCAAAATTGAGTCTGTCTTAAATAAAATTCCAGAAAATAACCAAAATAAAATCCGCAACGTCGCCATAACCGAGATTGAAAAATCTACTAAAAACAAAAATATCAACAAAGCAGATTTAGCAGAATTGAAAAAATTAAAAAAGAATAATGAAATCACCTGCACACTAACAGATAAAACCAGAAAAATCGCCATTCTCAATCGTAACGAATATGTATCTAAAATGGAAGAAACAATAAATGAAATAGGAGTCAACATCATTGAAAAAGACCCAAATAACAAATTAATCGATAAAACACGCAAAATTATCAAAGAAGGTAAATGGCCTGATAACATCCCCCGAAAATAATAAACCACGCACCTAATACCCCACGAATATTCGGCAGATACAAAGATCACAAAACCCCCCCTAAACTCAGACCCATAGTAAATAAAAACGAAGCACCAACCTATTCTCTTGAGAAATACATGGCAGACATTTATCAGAAAATTATTCCTCCCTCACCTCATAGCTTAGAATCAACTGAAGATTTCGTTAGTAAATTAAGAGAAATAGAAAATAACGATAATTATCACCTTGTTAGTTTTGACGTCATAAACCTTTATCCTTCAATAGACATTAAAGAAGTTTGTGTAATAGTTAAAGAAACCATTGACAATAACTACACAGACCCCGAAATAACCCGAACATTAAACTCCACCACTAACTTTTTACTTAGAGAAAACTATTTCACTTTCAACAATAAAATCTATCAACAAATTAAAGGTGTGCCCATGGGGTCACCCATATCGGGCTTCATTGCAGAGTTTAAATTAAGAAAACTAGAAAACCAAATAATAGAAAATTTAAAAAACGACATTTTGTACTGGTACCGCTACGTCGACGACGTTTTTCCATAGTTAATAAGAAAACCGATCTCAATAAAATCCTTAACGACATCAATAACCACGACGAAAACATCCAATTCACATGTGAAGAAGAGAGAGAATCCAAACTTAATTTCCTCGACGTCACAATAACCTGGAACGAAAATAACAATAAGTTTAAAACCACTGTCTACAGAAAACCAACCAATAGCAATGAAATCATCCATTTTAAAAGCAAAACCCCCTTTAGATATAAAACAAATGCCATTCAATCTTACATTAATTGCGCCATTCTGATTTGCAACGAACCTAAAGATCTAGAAGAAGAACTTGATTTCATTAAATACCTAACCAGAAAAGCAGGATACCCGAACAAAATCATAAATAAATTAATTAAAGATAGACTCAAAAAACTCTACCATATACCGAATTACCAAAAACAACCAATTAAATTCACTTCATCCATCCCTTTCGATCGCGGAGCCGCAAATAAAATCAAAAACACCACCAATAAATACAATATAAACATCCCCATAAAACCAAACAAGAACATTTTCCAACTAATTCGTAGCGACAAAGATCCAACCCCCCCACTCGAAACCGCAGGTATATATAAAATTCTGTATACAGATAAAAACAATAAACCCGGTTCCTACATCGGCGTCACAAAAAGAAAAAGAAAAAACCAGAGTTAAAGAACATAAAAACGACATCAAAACTGGAAAATTCAATACAGCCCTAGCCAAAACATATAACGAAAATGACATCAAAATAGATTTCGATAAAACCACTAAAATATCCGACTACAATAACTATCAATACGCCATGTACCGAGAATCCATCGAAATATCAACCAATGAAGACACATGCAACGAAAGCGGCGCAGTAGCCCCAAATAGGGCATGGAGCCACCTGTTGAGAAGTCAACAAAGAAGCATCCAGAAACCCAAGTCTCCATCACAGTGCTAACGTTCTCCGAAGAGGCCCGGGTGCCCGGCGCTGAAAGATCTCAGAACGGCCACGAAGTAAAGATAGGTTTATTATATATTTATTATGTGTAGAACAAAGTTTTTATAAACCAATGCGCAAATGCAGCAAAAGGAAATATAAATATGAAAGAAATATTATATATATATATATATATATAACTTATTATTGTACTCTATGCTTTTTAAAGTTATTTTTGAAAATGCAAGAAAATAAGCAATAAGTAGGAATCTTTGAATAAATACCTTAAAATGCAAGAACTCGCAACAAGCAGGTCAAAAGAAGGCACGAGCCTTCGTCAAGCGAACAAAGTGCTCGTCTTCGTCAGATGAGCAAGAGTACTGCAAACGAAGCGGCAACGCATTGTGAGTTCTTGCATTTTATGGTGTTTATTCAAATTTTCTGTTCGTTATTTTTAAACGCTAGTTTTGAAGTGCTTTTTATAATAAAGAAAATAAGTAGTTTAATTTTAACCATTAAAGTTGTTTTACCTTTTACCTTAATCTATACATTTTGATAGATGAGACTTATAAAAAAGTCAAACTTTTATTTCCATTATATTTAAGCAGACATACAGTGAAAGTTTAATAAATTTAATGACTAGTGTAACTTAAAGGAAAAATTTGACAAGTAAAACAAAGTCAAATTCATTTTAAACATTTTTATTAAAAACTTTTAAAGATTCAAAAAGCCAACAATAACAAATAGAAAAAAATATTTAACAATTAATTTTAGCTATAAACTTAACAAATGTAGATGAAAAAAACAATGTTTATATTCAAAAGGTTATCAAAAAGTTAACTTCAAAAAACAACTGAACTGACCAATAAATTAAATCTAGCATTTTTAATTTATAAGAAGGCTTTACCTTTAAAAAAATTTCCTGACTCCCAGATTTTCTAACTGAGACATCACGTATAACGATAAAACGATTGCAAGAAACCACTGATGATATTTAAACTTGATAATAACCAATAATTGATGAAACTGCAACTTGTAGAAGCTATGGTCGCCAGGTTGACACATAGCATGGAAAAAACTTGGCAGGTTAAAAATATTCACAAGCAATGTTCAAAAGAAACTGCGGTCGCCTGGTTGACACACAGCACGCTGTTCGTGAAGAAGCTATGGTCGCCTGGTTGACACATAGCATGAAAAATTGGAACAGTCTAGGATGACATTCAAAAGAGTACAGTTCGAACAAACACTGTAATCTTCAAAAAACTCACAGCCAAAATGAACTTGCTTTTTTTTAAATTCTTAGCCGTCATTTAAACATACATAATTTAACAACTGATAACTTCAAAACAATTATCGCCGCTAACTTGCAAAAAATGAACTTTACATATTTGGACAACTATTTAACATTTTAAACGACTGCATCCTTGAAATGATAAACTGCTAATTGAATAAATAAATTTACGAGGACCAGCCTCAGACAGAACATAAAATCTTACATTAGCATCTTTTACCAGTCGAATTCACCACCAACTCAAAATAAAACACCTCTATTTATATAATAGTGTCTAAAACATGCAGCATGATCAAAGAGCAAACAGCCAATCACGGCTCAACACGGCATAAATATTCAACCGCCGTCAACGCCATTCAGTGGTGAAAACATGCAATCTCCGAACAAACTTTTGATAGTAATGGATCTGGCAACAAGATTGTACCGCGATGTCTAAAGAATGTAAACAAAACAGAGTCAGGAAAAGAAAGTAAGTAAAGCAAAACGAACATATTAAATAAAGTTTAACGAGTGTTTTAAAAGCACTCAAAAAGGTTTTTAAGTAATTTAAACAGTCATTTATTATATTCTATTTCTATTATGTTCTATAAAAAAAAATGTTTTGAGCAATTTGTGAGGACAAGTGATAGAAACAAAAAGTAAAGTTTTTAAGCTTTCTATCACATTTATAATAAAACTTCTCTAAATTTATCTCTATTTATGGGTATGATTTTAAAATTTTTCTATGAGATTTAATACTACTTTACCTCCATTTGAGAGCGATATACAATGCTTTAGTTGTTATATTTTTGAGAGAAGTCCATTTTACTTTCCCTTTGATTTGACTTGACCGTGACCACTGTACACCATGTAAATGATGTTAATCTACATGGGCATAATATAATAATAAACGCGAGTAATGTAGAGAACAGATATGAAAAATAAGACTTCATATTTCTCAATATACAAAATTAGAAATGAAGTTAAAACTCGATATAGTTTATCTTGTGTCAGTGTCAAACTATTACTCCGCTTATCAATTTAATTGCAATGACTTCTAAATGAGCAATGTTAACTTTAAATATAAAATAAGACTATTAAACCTAGCTAAAATTAAAAGCTAAAATTAGCTTCTCTCACCAAGAAACTGTAGTGGAAATTAATAGATTAATAGCAACTATGCTTCTTTTCAATTTAGAAATGATGGATGCTAAGCTAAATAATTTTTTCTGGTATAATGCATAGGGAAAATATATATATATATATATATATTATTATTATTTTCTTCTAAAGCTTTTTGAATTGAAACAAACTAATATTATTAATCATTTGAAAGCTATAGAGATAATTAAATTTAAATATTATTAAAACCATTCAATTTATATAATTTCTTGTATGATTTATTATTTTCTGAATAACTTTCTTTAAATGGTCATATCTTTAAAGGACTAATTTTCTGAGATACGATGGTTAGCCCATTTAAGAAGATTTCACTATGTTTATTTTATTTTATTATTATTCATTTAATTTAGCAAATTGTAATTATCATCCATTAAAAAAAAAAAAAAAAATATGATTTTTTAAAAATAGAATTTACACACACGAAAGAAAAAAAAAATCGTTATGAAAATATGGCCCCAAATTTTCTTTTGCATTATATCGACAAGAGTAAATAAAAACTAGTATGTTGTGGGCACCACAAAACTTTCTACAACTAAACAAAACACTATTACAAATTCATGCAATAGTATAACTATTTAAAATTATTTTCCTTGATAAATGAAAACAAATTTTATGTCCGAGAAATATATCACTAAATGCCCCAAAAAAGAAAATTTTAAGTTAACTTTAAACAAAACAAAAAAAAAAAAAAAAAAAAAAAAAGAACAAAGAACAAAGAACAAAAGAAAGAACAAAAAGAAAATGCTTTCTCTCTCTCTCTCTCTCTTTTTTTTTTTTTTTTTAAATCAATCACTTAAAAGTGTAGCACTGTCATCACTTTTTTTTTTTTTTTTACATAGCAGCATAAGTCAAATTTTCATACAAATGTACATAATGAAACATATTTTTAACATATAGTTGTAAAATTAATATTAATTATTAATAATAGTAGTAGTAAATTAAAAGGAAAAAAAAGTGTGTACATATATGAGCATCGCTATTCCAATGGAGTGAAGTACGCCCCCCCCCATCCCCCCCCCACACTGCGAGTGTAAAATTTCATTATGGGTATCTTTCAAAAGAACTCGTCAATACCTTTAAAACCAAGGACTGAGCGATAGACCTGTGAAAATTTGAAACAAAGTTATTGATTTTTTCAAATTTAACGGGAAAAAAAAAATATATATATATATATATCTGATGTTAGCACAAAACTTTCTTTCGGCATATAGTGTTATACTGCTGTGTGATAAAAATCGTCCGCATTCATCAAGGAAAATAATTTTAATAAATAATAATTTAATAAATAATTTGTACGGTTGTACAACATGAATTTGTTTAAGATTATACAGAAGAAAGTGTTATGGTGCCCACAGCATACAGTTAAATTTTGGAATAAAAAATAATTAAAAAAAAAAAAAAATTAACATATGAAATAGATTTAAACCGATCGATTCTTTATAGAAATTTAGATAAACAAAAGTTTCTCTGCTTTGTTTGAAAAATAGCTTTTGTAAATTTGTTATCGTAATTTAGAATGAAAGATTATTGAGAACTGTACAGGCAGATTTGGATTAAAAAATGAATTAATATTTGAGTTGAATTAAATATCTATTCTTAGCCGTTGATTTATTTAATTAACTGAAATTATTGATTTATTTTAATAATGAATACTAATCAATTTATAATATATATATATGACAGCTATCAAGATACGTATACAAATGCGATTTATTTCAAACACCTTGACCTCGGCTTTAATTCTTTAACTATTGTTCTTAGACACATACTATAAACTTAAAAGTTTCCTTAAAAAGGTACATAATTTTATAAAATATCAATTAGAATTTTTTGGCTGTTAAAATTAATTTCTTGTGTGGTTAGCCGCAAATTAAAATGTAAATGTAATTAATTTTTTCCCTTCTAATTTGTGTATCATTCTTAAAATGCAATTAGTTGGTTGAAAGCTTTAATACGGTTAAACCTATATCCATGCATTGAAGTCAATTTGACTTGTTATATCTCTTTATGAACTTTTCATGATACAATGCTGTAATTTTGTACATGGCTTTATTAGTGTGTGCATTATATTTCACTCAATGGAAATTTTTTTGTAAAAGGATTGTAAAAAAATTTAAATTTAAAAATCATAAAATTTAAAACTTTGAATATTTTAATTGATTTTGCGAATTTCTGCTGCAAATTTTACTGTTTATAGTAGTATACGTCTAAGAACAGTGTCTTCTTACCGCCAACCGACGCTGCCGAATATATTCGTTCACTGGTTAGTTGGTTTTTCCGTGTTGCGCTTATAATCTGTAGGAAACGAAAAAGTCATAAATGCTTTTAAATGAATTAACTAATTTCTTTCGTCTAATAAATTTGCAGTATTTTATTTATTTATTTTTTAACTTTGTATTACTATTTATAAATTCTGTAAATGAAACATTTATTTATAGGAGGTGGAAGAAATGCCTCGTGGCGTTCACACATCGAAGAGAAAAAGTGGGTTTCAGCAGAGAGAGGCAAAAAAAGCAAAACTTAAAGCACTTCAAAGTATATCAGGGTCATTCCTGAAATATATTACGAAAACTGATGAAAGTCAAAGTACATCAAAAGGAAATGAGAGTCAGTATTTACCTGATCGGAAAGATGTTTGCGAGAATTCTAGTTTATCTTCTGAAAGTAAGCAGGAAGAAACAGAAATTATTGCTATCACAGTTCCTAAGATGGATACTATAACTTAGATGACTTAGATACTATAACTGATAAATATGAGTTTTTACCAAACGAAGAGAAAGAAGCCAAACTTAATTCACATGAAAATGTTTCTGGAACTTCCCTTAAACATGTTATAGAAACTGATGAGAACCAAGATTTATCAAAAGAAACTTACCCTCAATATTCACCTGATCAGAAGGCTGTGTATAATAACTGCAATATATCTGCAAAAAGTAAGGAAAAAGAAGAAGAAATCACTAGATTGACCGTAGGGAAAAAAGATCAACTTATAGATACTGAAACTGATAATAGTAATGCTATTGAAGATGATCATTTCAGTAAATCAGTTGACGTAGAAGTTTTTAATGACATATCATACTGGAATATACCAGTTTCACATAACACTCGTGTGGAAATCGTTAAAAAAGGAAGTTGCCATTTTTAAAATAAAGATGGACCTTTTGCTACTTTGATAAGAAACGGCTCGGTTTTAAAAGGTGATTCTAGATGCCTTACAAAAGAATGGTTTTATAAGAAAATGGCTGATGGGGAAAAAATTCTTCGATCATGGATGGTTTATTCGCCAATTACTAATAAGTTATATTGCTTCTGTTGTCGCTTGTTTGTTTTATCTAGCACGGACACGAAAACCGCATTTATAAATGGATTTTGTAAATGGTGGAAGTTAAATCCAAAAGTGTCAAATCATGAGAACTCAAATAAGCATATTGAAAATCTTGAAAAATGGAAAACATTGGAAACAAGATTAAAATTTGATTCAACAATAGATCACACTGCAATACAATTAATAGATGCAGAAAAAAAGAAATGGAAAGCTTTGTTAATAAGGCTATTGGATATTACTTTATTTTTATCGAAGCAAAATTTGTCATTTCGTGGTCATGAAGAATTCAGTAGCTCTACTAATAAAGGAAACTTTCTAGAATTAGTTGAATTGATTTCTAAATATGATACTGTGTTAAAGGAACACCTTATAAATTTACAACATTCATCGAAAATATCTTACCTGTCACCAACCATACAAAATGAATTTATAAATGTATTGTCTAATCATGTAAAAAGCAAAATGATTGAAGAAATAAAATCCTCGGTATATTTCGGTATGATGTTCGACAGTACACCAGACATTTCGCACACGGATCAAATGTCTCAAGTGATTCGTTATGTGTATATTAATGAAAGAAAAGTGGAAATAAAAACGGCATTTTTAGGATTTTTCCCGCTGAAAGGTAAGAAGGCTGCTGAACTCAGTAATGAAATACTAAAAAAACTTGAAAATGATGGTTTGGACATCATGAAATGTCGTTCACAAGGCTATGATAATGCCGCTACCATGAGTGGTATTCACGGAGGAGTCCAAGCAATCAAAGTCAAAAAACAAAAAGGCTGTTTTCTTCGGATGCGTTAATCACTCCTTAAATTTGTGCGGTCAAAACTCTTTCGTAGAAAATGTGTCTTGTGTCACGTTTTTTGGAACTCTGGAAGCAGTTTTCTCTTTCTTCTCGGCTTCTACTAGTCGATGGGAAGTGCTGATCAAGCACAGTGGAATTTCTGTCAAAAGACTTTCCACAACTCGTTGGAGTGCTCATTATGCTGCTGTAAAAGTAATGACAGAGAGATTTGATGATGTTATCGCAGCAATAGAGGAATTGTGTGATATAAAAGAAAATTTGGACACAAGAGGTGCCGCACAAAATCTTTTACCTGCGGTTCTTAATTTTACTTTTCTTAGTTATCTTTTCTTTTGGAATAATGTGTTAAAGGAAGTAAATGACACCCAAACCTACATGCAAACCAAAGGTTTTAGCTTACAAGAAACACTGATAAAATTAGAAAGCCTTCGATTGTTTATTTGGGAAAATAGAAATGCTATTGTTGAAAACACGATTCAAAAAGCAGTAACAATGTGCGAAGAAAATGAAATCAGTACAGAATGTAGAATTTGCAGAAATAAAAAAATGTTTGAGGAGAAAGCTAGAGATGAAGGCCTCAGTCTGCAAGCTGAGAACCAAAGAGATATGCTACAATGCCTCGACAGATTTCACACTGAAATACAGACAAGAACAAAATCAGTCGAGAGAATTTCTGAGATGTTCGAAATAATAAAAGCCAAAAATTTACTTTCAACAGATGAAGAAAATCTAAAATTTATTGCCGATAAATTAACTTCTTTTTATGACGAAGTGTCTCAAACAGAACTTTTGCTGGAAATTCCGAGATTAAGGAGACATTTGAGAGCAACTGGTTTAAAACTATCAGAAATTGACGATTGGCTTGCTTTGGACTTTTTAAATTTTATTGTTAAATGGGATTTTTTAGAATCGCTCTCAAATCTAGTTTTATCGTTAAAACTATTTTTAACAATATGTGTATCTGTCGCATCATGCGAAAGAAGCTTTAGTACATTGAAACTGATTAAAAATTATTTGCGATCCACTATGAGCAACACGCGGCTAAGCAACCTTGCTATCCTGGCAATTGAACACGAAAGAATACAAAATATGGATTTTGATGAAGTAATTTCGAATTTTGCATCGCTGAAATCCAGAAAAGTCAAATTTTAAAATTTATTGTGTTTCATATTGTTAATCATTCTTCAATATGTCTATGCTTAATTACAATATAAAATAAAATAAGCATCTTAAAACACCATAAAAATCTAAAATTTGCTGTGCACTTTGAAATAATGAATTTTTGTTCATTAGATAAATGTATGTATGTACCTACCACAACAAGAGTAAAAATAAATAAGCAATTTATGTTACATTTTAATATATTCTCTCAGTGGCATATGATCATTTGCCTAAAGACAAAAGTTTTATTTTTATAAATTGAGTAACGAATCATAGATTTTTAAAGAAAATTAAAGATTCTTATTGTTTTAATTTGTCCACTTTTTTTTTTTTTTTTTTAATGTAATGTTTTCTCTTGCATATGTAAATATTGTAAAAATTAGGTAACGGTAATTGAAAAAATTAAAATATAAGCTTTACTTGCCCTTTTTTTTTTTCTCTGTAATTATAATTATCTTCTATCAATAATACATTTATTGCTGATTTTTCAAATTTGGAAAAGACATTTGAATACGCAATATTGAAAAAAAAAATTTTTATGACCATGTAAAGAAAGGGGGTGACACCATTTATAACCGCCCCGGGTGTCACCCACCCTAGCTACGCCACTGTATCTTCCTTCATTCATTCATTAAATCTCTAAGTATCAGGGTTCGCGCTAGAGCGCGGGAATCGCGCAGTATTAAAAATAAATCCCACTTAAAAAAATTTCACATGCGCGCTTTTCCCGCACTTATTTTCCCGCGATTTTTTTTTTTTTTTTTTTAACCTAATTCATTGAAATCCGCGAATTTATTTTTTCCGTTTTTAAAAAAATCGCGGATATCGTTCGTTAATAAATAAATAAATAAATAAATAAAAATGGAACAATTGGCAATCAAATGTTCTACAAAAGCTTCCGATTTCTAATCTTTCTCCATCCACAACATAAGTGTCAATATTCATTTCAAACTTGCTTTATGAGATTCTAGAACCTGTAAATAAATACAATTGTTAAATATTTCTTGCTCATGTAATTATTTTTTCCCACCTCCCCCTTTATTTATCTCCATCTAGCGATCAGCAATCAAATGTTCTTCAGTAGTCTTGTTTCCCAGTATTTACCCATCTGAAACATAAATTATATTTATAATATTCATTTTAAACTTGCTTTATTAGATTCTAGTATTAGAATTGTAAGAGTTTAATATTTTTTAACTCTATAATTATTTTTTTAATCCCCCCCCCCTCTTTCCCATCTCCGGAATACGGATTGTGGTCAATGATCGATTCTAGAACAATAAAGCAATAGAAGTGCTCAATATTTCTGACATATGTATTTATTTTTAGACCTTTAGTGTTGAACTTAATGAATCTATTTATTTTTTCTCAATTAAATTAAATCTTTATGGGGTGCCATACCTATACCAAATTTGTAAACATGGGGAAATGAAGAATAGCTTTTTCAGGTAAGAAAATTTTTTCCAAATCAATTTAAGAAAATTAATACTCAGTTGGTTTTATGCACGTTTCAAACCAATGTCGAATCAAGATTTTAACTTTTTTTTTTTTTTTTTTTTTTTTGGAGGGGGGTGCTAAGATACTTCAAGATGCTATTCCAGATCAAAGAAAAATTTATCATTGTAATATTCAATTGTGAATGTCAGTGGTTTTGGGGGGCTTGGGCCCCTAGCCCCCTTTAAATCCACCACTGTTTGAAACTAATAATTAGCTACTGCTACTTTTTATATGAATGATTAATGTACATACATAAAAATCATTCTATATTTGTTTAAAAAAATTTGTTTTACTCTTGGTGTGAAATTTTAATAAGATTTTATGTGGATATAAAAGTTATTGCCGGTATATTGAAAAAAATTTTTACGCTAATGAAAAAATCCTGAAAATGCTTATGTAGATAAAAACTATATATACATAAATGTTTAGGTCATTGGTTTATTGAAAGTGTCATTATCAATATTCAACTAATCATCCAATCAATCATATTAGCGAGAAATTTTCAGCTAATTTCTAATTTCAGCAGTCACATGTCTGTAATTTGCATATTTCTTGAAAATACTTTTTTTCTGTAAAATGTAATTACTAACTTAAATTTCAAAAATCTCACTTAAATTTTCAAAATCCCACTTAATTTTTTTGTTAGAGTGGGAGAATCCCACTCATTTTTTTTTTCCTTAGTGCGAACCCTGAGTATGTAGTGCCACAATATGCAAATTTCCAATGAATCTACATTGTTACATGCATTGCTGTCTGCTAAAACTTCAGCCACTTTACGTTTAATGGGATAAAAAATAAGATAATTTGCTAGTCTAGAAAAAAAAAAAGTGGTTAATCTATTCTCTTTTTGGAAAGTCTTAAGGAGTGCTGTAGTTGTTTTGTTGTTTATAATGACATTAAAATGTTAGTT
Organism: Salticus scenicus; assembly: GCA_963930645.1. Lineage (NCBI taxonomy): Eukaryota > Metazoa > Arthropoda > Arachnida > Araneae > Salticidae > Salticus > Salticus scenicus. The sequence continues at coordinate 102,196,413 of OZ005659.1, forward strand.
AAGTCTAGTTTTTATTTTGCTAATTCTCATGTCAATGTATGATCTGGTTCGGCCCCTCTCCCTTTTAGTAAATTTTGTTCTCTGCTTCTAACTATTTTTTTAAGTTTAATATAATAAATTTTACCCACTGCAAATTTTGAATTTTTAACGATTATTTATTTTTTACATTTTTTGAAATTCATAAAAAGGAATACAGTTAGAATCATTCAGCCTAATAAAGTGATTTTTTTTACTTTTTAGCAATTTTTGTGACATTTTTTTAATTATATTGATAGGAATGTGTTTCAATCTTTTTTTCTTTCTAGCTTCAAAAACTGTTGTCAGAATTCTTACAGAGATATTTGAAGTTTTTGCAATTTCTTATACATGAGGTAGCAAATGACATACTTAGAAAAATTTCCATTAAAAATATAAAATCACACAAATTCAAAATTTGTTTTATCCTCAACAGATTTGTGCCAGTAAGGTGGCCCAGAAAATACTGTTTAGTCTACTAGTTTATAGATGTTTTTGTTATATCTATTACATATTAGCTAAAACTAATTAAGCATATTAAAATGTAACATTGATGTATCACAACATTACAATGCAATAATAATGATACATTGTGATATACCATTTTAACACCATCCAGTCTTATTGTATATATACACATTTAATAATTTTTTGAAGATTTTCTAAAATTTAACTGTGCACTTCCATAAACAATTTAAAAAGGGGTGTTATTTGAATCATTCTTCTAATGCAAGAAGATATCACAGATTATGCTGCTTCACAGGTCAAAAGATGTGACATTCACATCATTTCAAAACTATAGGGTGAAACTACCCAAACCAAACAAGAAAAACCCTGCAAATTACTCCTTGGATGCAAAATTAATAGCAAGGAAAGACTTATTAATGATATATCATATGACTTAAGAGTACTTACTTACCTGCAAGTGATATTTAAAGAGTTCTTAATATAAACCTTCAAAATGAGACTTTAATTATAAAGACAAAATAATTTAACATGAAATTCATAAAAGGCAAAATTTCCTAAAACCCTCAATTCAAGTCAGTCCCTGAAAAGTTTCACTTCTGTTTTAAAAAATAGAAATATCGCTTTCCTTATTTTTAAAAATGACAAAATTCATTATTATAACTAAGTTTATAAAATTGCTAGGTATGTGAATGAACATAAAGTACTAAAATTTTTAAATCATTGATTCGCACGACTTATAGAACAGGGTAGCAAACATTTGATTTTTTTTTTTTTTTTTTTTCTCTCTTTCTTCACTATTTTTTATTTTTGGTGTATGACATTTTACATATTAACATCTTTGTTTTGGCACTTCCCAAGTTCATTTGAACATGCACAATTTTTAAACAATGTTTTGTCAAAATCAAAATTTCCTGTTTGAACTTTGATTTCCAAGTTTCTAGGCACCCTGTAGAAGCAATGTAAAGAAGTTAACAATCTTTCTGTAGTTTAAAATATATGACCATAGAAACTGAAATAAATGCAATCTTACTTTTTGTTGAAGCGATCTGAAGTTAACTTGTCAGATAATGTAGCTATTTCATCATAACCTGTCAAACAAAATGTGTAAATCACAATTTTGAAGACAATATTAGTGCACACAGAAATACATAAAAGAAAAATATATTATCAGAATAATTATCTTACAACAAAGTATTTCAGTTAGAAAAATAGGAAAGCTGACATTAAGCATTTAAAATCATGAGTAACAAAAACACATCTTTTAGTTAACGTTAAAATTTTATTAAGAAGTTATATTTGAAATTGAGGTTGGTAATCTGCATGTGGATGCAGCAATAGCTAGGACAAGATTTGATAAAGGACAAGATTTGAAAATTTTATTAGGCAGATATTTAAACACATATAAATGATTATGACAGTGTATACAACATATTAAAATATGAATATCCTAGATCAAGTCACCTTTTTTCTACCTACTACCCACTTTTTGTATCTCTGTTAATAATAAAATTTTCTAGCTGCCCACAACTTTCATACAGAGTTCCCACTCTTGAAAAGGAAAATTTTTCAAGCACTTTTAAAGGCCCATTTGAAATTTTCCCATTTTTTGAAGGCCCATTTTTTGGTGGATTGACCAAATTAACTTTTACAAAAGTCAAAAAATGATGAGTTTAGGATTTGTAATCAGTGTGATTATTCCAAAGTTCTTAGGTTTGAGTTCTGGCCTGGTCACTTTCTGCTCAAAATTAATAACTAGTCTACCAAACAGGTATGAGATTGGCAAAAAAGACAAATAAGCTGAAACTATATGCAAAAGCAAGATAATGAAATGAGAATTTTATAACAAAATTCATTATATTAGACAATGGCGTGTTCGTGTGGAGGTGGAGATAATTTAGCCTTGATCGAGCGTTTTCTAGAGCAGAAAATTCAAGGATTTTCAAGAACTTTACACGAAATTCAAGTACTTTCAAGGGCTTTTGAAAGAGAAAATGAAATTCAAGTACTTCATAGGGACTTTCAAGGCCCATGGGAACCTTGTCGTAGAATGGTAATTTATGAAGTAGAGAAGCAATTTTACTTTATACAATTCATAAAGCAGAACTACAGCACGTTAAAGCATGTAATATAATAAAGCATATTTCCATTTCAATGTTTTTAAAAAGTCAATCAAATTTAAGAAAGAGCGCTTCAGCATCGGGCAAAACTATTTCTGAATTGTTAAAGTTATTTCTGGCAACATGTAACTATTAATGCACTTAATTCAGAAGAAAAAAAAAAAAAAATTCAACTAGATTCATATATCAGACAGATAATTTTTTTGGAAATATTGGTGAGACTAATAATTGTATTACCTGGTAAGAATATAAGAACAGCACCTCTGTTAGGGGGGAAAGTTTGGTCATCAGGAACACTGCAATTACAAAATTAAGTTTTTTAATTAAAAAATATATTACAGGACTTAAAATAATTAATCCACTAGTAAATATATCAATGAATTTTACAAACATAAAAATAAAATTTTGTATTCACATATATGTGCACATACAAATTTATAAAAAAGTTAATATCAAATAGGACGCCAAAAATTCTGAATGCTCAGGACCGGAGTAATTCCAGATTTTCTGGATTTTTAGTGATTCTTAAAAAAAAAAAAAAAAAATTATTTGTTTAAATACTCAAATAACAGTTAAATTCAAGTTAAAAATGATATGTGATTTTTAAATATTTACTTTATTATTTTCACTTTATTTACATTTTCTTCCTCAAAATAAACAAGTAAATAAAATAAACATTTATTGAAATATTTGTATTTTGTATGCTAAAATTATAAATTGCAGTGAAAGAAAATTGTCAGAATAATTACCGTAATTTCGCGTATATAACCCGCGGCGGAAGGTAACCCGCAGCACAAAAAAATTATCTAAAAATAATTATAACCGAAAGATATCCCGCACTAGAAGATAGCCCGCACTTCCAAAATCACATGATCGGCAATCGCCGTTTGTAATTTCAATACTAATTGCTATTATTTTAATAATAAGTAGGAAAAGATACAAATAATAAACAAGTATACAAATAAATATAAATAATAAAGAAATAAATTTTTTTACCTATAATGAAAGAGCAAATAATCATAACTTATTATTCTTTATCTCTATATAAACTGGAGTAACTTCTAATGATTAACACCTTTATTCAATTTATAAGAAAATTATATATTAATAATATATTTATTTACAGAGTTCATTCATATCCATCGAATTTGGACTTTTCCGTATCCGAATTAAAATGTTGCAATATTGTTTGGAACAGTTTGTCTTCATCATCCTTATTATCCTCCTCATCAAGTTCCTTTTCACTGTCCTCAATTTCATCGTCGTTATACGTTAATAATCTAGACTTCCAAACGTTTAAAAGTCCCAAACGTTTATTACACATTCAGCTACTTTCACTAGAGATGCTTTGATTTTCTCCTTGTTCGCGATAAATAATCCGCATCGGATGATAGACCGCAAGACATACAAAGTTAGGTTTTTTAAATAGATTACCCGCGGGTTATATACGCGAAATTACGGTAATTCAAAAAAGGAACCATATTTCTAAAGCTTTTTTTTTTTTTTTTCCTTCTGTGTTGAAAACCAAAAAGCCAAGAAATAAACTTAATTTTCAACCAAAAGTTTATCTTTGATTTTGTGAGTTCAAATTCAGTGATAAAAGATCATTTTCTTATATGTTCTGCCAATAGATGGCAGTATCAATCAATCTTAGTTTTTTTTTTTTTTTTTTTTTTTTTTTTTACATGAGTGATTCCTATTCAACTTATTCTTATCTAATTTTTCTTTAACTTATTTTTATGTTTCATTTTGTGAAATTTTCTAGTTTATATTTATTTTATTTCTTTTTGCATATTAAATTTTTAGAAGAAATAAAAACAACATGCATATCAAAATATAGAATGCTTACAAGAATTACTGTTTCTTTATTCTACCAATACGTGGCTGCAGTGTAGCAATCGTTAAGCAAATTATGACTAGAAAAAAAAAATAATAAGAAGAATTCTGAAAATAATAAATGGAAATGCTGCCCAAAAAAACTTAGTTGAAATATTAGAAAAAATATTATTAACGCGTTAGTAGTCGCTAGTTGGTCGATTTGCCGCCCATCCTTCAGTATTGCCACATTTTTTTATTCAATAGCCACCAAAAATTTTTAGAAGTGGCATTTGATATACATAAAACGCGAATAAAGTCGAAGAAACGTCGATCACATCACTTCTTAAAATTATTGGTGACAGTTAAATTAAAAGTGCGCAATCTGTAATAGGTGGCGCTGACTATAGCGACTAGTAACGGGTTAATAAGCTTAAGCTAATATTTCTACTTAAAAAAAACTGCTGTTGGAGATAATTTTTGCAGACGGAATATATGGATTTTTGACGAGTCTGGTTTTTCAGCTTCATACAGTATTTGATAACTAAAGATACATTTTAATTAAATAAAATTTTAATCCATCATAATCTTACTTTTGTTCCTTCTTTTCCATAATGTCAAAATGATTAATTAATTTAACCACAGTTTCATATAAGTCAGGATTAATCCACGGATCATCTATATCAAATTCAGGCACATATTTCTAAAAAGGAAAAATTCATATAAGTTAAATGAAATATTATAAATATTTAAAAATTAAACACTCATATTTTAATTAACTTTATTTTCATTCTTTCCCCCCCCCCCCCCTAAAGAGGGATTTTTTTTTTTTTTTTTTGGGGGGGGGGGGGGCAACACTAAATCATTATTTCATCTTTAGTTATTAGCACCTTTTTGTTTTACATTAATAAGAACTTTTAGCAAGTTTTTTAAAATTTTTAATTATCAAAATTAGATATTCATATCTATTCTTATGTTTGTTTTATTATTATCTGTTTAGTTATAAAATTAATAATTTTCAGTTTTATTTCTTTTTTTTTTTTTTTTTTTTTTTTAACTAAAATAAATTGTTATTATTTAACTTTATCTTTCATTGTGTAACTTTCAAAATTGCAAGCTAATGGATAATGGCTTTTTTGTTTTTTGTTGGAATTTTTCATGAATCTAGATTTTAATTTGGTAAGTTTTATTTCATTTTCATATGAATTTTTATCTTTCAAATTGTTATTTCACCTTCCTATGAATTTTATGTTTTATATCTTGCTTCTAGTATTTATTTGTAATGTCCTTTTAGAAGTAATCAGGCTTGGATTCTGTAGGTTTTTGACAATAGGCCTTCAGAGCAGACATGGATATACACAAGAATGCACAAATGTTGTTCCCTGAAAATTTTTCTTCTCTACGAAATTTTTTTTAAGCATTATTCATTTAAAAAAAAAAAAAAAAGATTACATTTTTTCCCCTTACAGTTTGTCTTTATATTTTTTAGACTACTTTTATGGTTTGTTTAAATAACATCTTAAAGAAAACATAACAAACCAAATCCAACCAAACTCATTTGTATGCTTTAAGTTGCCAATTCTATAAAAGAAGCATTGTACACTGTAAAAAATATGTCCTATTTACTGCCAGAAATTCTAATTTGAGAAAATGTGTAATTTACGAAAAAATTACGTTGTCAGAACGTATTTTCTCAAATTACAGAGAATTTTTGGCAGCAAATAGGACATATTTTTTACAGTGAGTTCAAACTGAAATTCCATTGGTTGCCGATGAATAGGAATGAATAGCCCAATCATAGGAAACGTTATGATGTCGTAAAATGAGCAAGAGATGCTTTGATCAGAGAAATATGAATGAACTAATAAATTGGGATCATGTTAAAGAGCATATCATATAATCAAGAGCATATAATCATATGTTTACATGTCGAAATTTGTTAGCATTGGGAAAGGTTCCTGAATTGTGTTTTTTTTTTTTTTTTTGGTGGTAGATGCTACTGTCCAGCGTTTTTCAAACAATTTTTTCTTCTTATGTTATGCTAGATCATTTTCTAACTGTATATCTGCCAACCTGCGAAAATTCAAAGGAGTAAAACAGTGTGCAAACAAAAAAATTTGCAGACACCTAAATACAAGCATATTTGACAAATTCAGATAACACATTCCAATGAAACTTTTTCTGAACTCTTCAATTAGCAACAAAAACACTTACAAATAAGGAAAAAAGTTTTTTTTTTTTTTTTTTTTTTGTAGTTTTAACCTTGTATTCATCCATGCTAAGTGTTCAAAGATTCTAAACAACAAAAAAAAAAAAAAAAAAATCACCAAATATTAAGGATTAATTAACACATTAAGTGCCGTGTCAGTCATCTGTGACTTACATTGAATTGTCCGTTCAGGTTGCATAGTCACCAGTAATTAACACTAAACTTTCTGCACAGTCGCCAGTGACTGACAGTATAAAATAAAACGTAAAATTTAAAAAATGACATGGTTTTAATCAATTGTTTTAAGTAATTACTTAAAATTTATTTCTAAGCAGCGTGTGTGGCCTACGGGCAGAACTCCTTATAAATTCACAGGCACTCAAATATGTTAATGCCATTTATTATTTCTTAAGTACTGAAGTTTTGTACTTAAATTTTATAAGCTTGATTGAATTATAACTAAAGATGTCTTTTATTTTATATTTCCTATACTTCTATTTTCATATTATGTATAGGTTCTTGAATAAAGAAAATATTTTAAGTTTTGCCAAAAGAATTTTGAAGATGCTTCAGACCTGGACTGAAATACCTCACAATTATAAAGAAACTTTTAGAAGTACTTAAAATCTAACTAATAATAATTCTTTTTTTTTTTTTTTTTTTTTTAAATCACAAAAGAAAAAATTAGCACTACAAAATAAAAAACAGAGTTTATTCTTTCTTTTCATTTCCTAATACTCATAAATTTATAAAATAAATATAATATTACACAATAAGACACATATTAATTAACATTTAAAAAAATATATGTACTAATATTCAAAACTACAGATGAGCTGTTTATTTTATTTTTATTTTTTTTTTTTCAAAAGAAAAAAAAAAAAATCACGAAGGATTGGTAATGATTGACAGATAAGTTACAGTTTGTATAATAGTTGTAAACTGCTTGCAATTTATTTTAAATTCGTGAAAAACTATTGCAGAAACTGAATTTGAAGAAACTTCTTTCGAACCTGAATTTAAACTATTTCTATTTGCCTAACTAAACTACAAATCCTCTTGTACTATAACATTGCTAAGAATCAAGATTCAAATTCCAAGCTTTAAGAAAATTTATCATACTCACAAGCATACTAAATGAAAAATAGAATATTATTTTTAAAAAAAGTTAAAATGTAAAAACAAAATGAAATAAATAAGCAGAAAAAGTTACTCTAACACTATCAAAAGATGAAAGTCACTATTTCAAGAGAAAAAGATAAACTATACATATTTCATGTTATTTAATTCATATATAAAACTATTACCTCTGGCCACAGACTCTTCAATTCATGCAGATAATGTTCTGTAACTTCTTTGGATTTCCCTACTATTTCAATAATTGGAGCATTATCACCTTTACAAGAAAGAGAAAAATACTTGGCAAACATGGGCGTGTCGAATGTGGCAGACATCAAAACAACCTGAAATAAAATATATAATTTAGATCAATAATTTATTACTTTGAAAACATCTAAAATATAATAATAATTTTAACCTTTGTATACTTGTGAGCAAAAGCATTACACATACACTTGCACATGGAGTCTCAGACCGAAAGTTGATCTCGTCTGTATTATTGTAATTACATACTTTTTAAGTATTATTGGTTTTTATTTTAAAGAAGAGGTTATAATTGAATAAAAAAACTGAAAACAATATTAGTACTTTAACTTTATTTGGTAGAAACAATCTTTTAAATCAGCCTCTTAAAAAATAACGTAATTTGTCGGTCTGAAAGACCAACATGCGAGTATACGAAGGTTAAATATTTATTCATTTGATTTCCAGTAGCCTAAATTTTTACTTTAGACCCAGTTTATCAAATATTTAAAATGATACAGCTTTTAGTTTTATATAATAATACAGATTTTAGAGATAATTAAAACTTTTAGCCTCTGAAACAAGACCAATGAATACTGCACTAATTGGAAAAATCATGTTCAGCGTATGACACATGGAAGACTACCTAGAGCTGCCTTCTACTACATTCCAAGGGGCAAGCGAGACCATGGCAGACACAGAAACAGTGGTCAGACCAAGAAGCCGGAATAGGCTCCGAGTCTAATCCTTGAAGAAGATGAAAAAACATTTATTTTCATAAAAGCATTCTAGATAGTTATTTTTAAAGTAGAATGCACCCATTTGCCCTTATTTTAAAAATTCAAAAGAGGGGGAAGGGACTAATATGCTGTAGACTGAGATCGCAAAACTTTCTTCTATATCATTCTTTATATAACAGTGTCACCTACCTGTTAACATGCAAGAAAATTTAATCAACATAGTTTCTCACATAGATTTTGTATACACAATTTGGTGTAATTTTAACAATATATGTCGAGATATCATTTGGTCCCAGCCTGAAAGCCCACCACCAGTCAGCCCAGGCTCTCAACAACCCATTCGATCCTGTTAGCAGCCCACTCACACTTAAAATCCATATAGCTACGAATGCAACATCTCTTTCCAAAAACACGAAACAACTTGTCCAGCTATAGACTGCAAACAAGATTAACTCTTTACATTTCAAGATCTCAGATTTCAAAAATATTGGCCCATATGTTTGAATGTGTTACCTGAAGCACATAAAAAATAATTTTAAAAGCATTATACAAAAAATTAAATATTTATTGACAAAAAAAGTTGTTTTTGTTGGAAGTCTGAAACATCGTGCAAAATACCATAGATTTTTTTATATATATATATATATATATATTCAAGTTTTCAATTTAGATGGAAATTTTAAAAATATCTTAATTTTGTTATAACAAAAGCTGACTCAAATTGTTTAATGTTTCAGAAATTGCATCTGTTTACGTTTAGAAAGTTTACATCTGAATTTTTTTCTTCAGAAATTAAACTTTGACGTAAAAACATTACATAATATCACCATCAGTTGGGAATTTTATAAATATTTTGTGTCAAATCTAATGTTGCAAGACTAGCAACCATCAATAAAATCAGCTTTTAAAGCTTGCTGTAGAAATAACTTTGACTTTTTGGTATGTTGCAGAAATGCAACACGGTGACACAAAATGGTTAAGAAGCTTGTGGTCACTTCAGACTAGCTAGTCCTAGACTGATTAACTCCGAGAGCACTCACTTCAGGTACTAGTAACTCAGCCGTTTAACAGATAAAGTATTTGAAAAATCACAGAAAAAAAACAGCAGCACCACCTGTCACTCGATATATGCCCAAATCGAACAGCGAAATTTTTCATAATTATTTTACATATACCAAATTTGGGGAATTTAAATAACATAGATGATGCAATACAGCCTTCCCATAAAGAGGAAATATTGCAACACAGCAATACCACACTTGTTGTCCGATATGCACCTAAATTGAATCTAATATAGTTTTTGATATCTATCTTGTATATCAAATTTGGTGCATTTATATGCCACATAAGCTGAGGTATTGCTTTCGTTTAAATAGGGTTCAACTGTATCATAGAACCACTACCTGTCAACTGATATGCACCCAAACTAAATCTACATAGTTTTTCATTATGCCCCATATCAAGTTTTGTGCACTTATATAGTATAGGAACTAGGATATAGCCTGCTCTGAAAAGGGGAAATCTGCAGCAAAGCATTTGCACCTGTGGAGCTATATATACTAAAATTTAATCAGCACAATTTAAGTCCAGGTCTAACCAAATATAAAATAATGAATTTTGTTCTGTCCACTGGTGTATAGGATACAGCACTGATAAAATTTTGGTAACACAGAATCTCAAGATATGTAAATCCATCGAAAGCTAAAAATAGAAAGTCTACACAAATGCAATATTTCTCATTATATACAGATGAAAGTAAAAATACCAAAATACAGTTCCCGCCATTTATTAAAATCACATTCGTTCTGAGCCCAAGTGATTTTATTAAGCGGCTGATTTTTATATCCGGCGAACGTGTTCCTGCACTTAAGGAAAAGATATTACTTCACTGAATTTGGAAAGAAACTTCAAAAGGTAACTAATGATGGAATTAGTAAATAATATTAATTAATTTTTGACAAATAATTAATTGTTCCTTCGATATAAGTAAAATAAACGCATTCCAAGTTCCCCTGCGCTTTCCCTTGAGGAAAATCATTATTACTTTACCAAAAGTTCATGCTGTTCTTATAAATTTAAAAGTTTTCCGTTTAAACCACATGGATTATAGCAAGAACTAGAAACTGCCTTTTAATAATTAGAAATTAAAAATATATATACTACTCCGATTCAAAAAATTAGAATAATGAAAAGAAATATGGTCAAGGGAAATGAAAATCGAATTTTAAATAAATAATCAACAATATCAAATATAAAGTACTATAATATGAATCTGCATATTTTGCAGATTATAAAAATGTAAACACATTACAATGAAATAGAAAATATATTTAAATCAGCTAACAACAAAAAATTCAAAATATTAGAATACTTTCTAACATGGTTCAAAAAATTAGAATAATGAAAATATATTGAATATAATTTAAACTCTAAGTATTTTTACTTGCTAATCAGTACTTTGTTGCATCACCCTTAGCTTTAATGACAGCTCTTAAACGTTTTGGCATGTTTTTAACTAAAGGTTCACAATCTTTTTTATCCAAATTCACCCATATGCTCTTTATACTAGAAATAAGTTCTTTTTTGTCTCTAGGCGCAACTTCTTGAAGTCGTTTCTTCATAATTCCCCACAAATTCTCGATAGGATTTAGATCGGGTGAGTTTGCAGGCCAAGGGAGTACAGGTATGTCCTTCTCTTTGAGCCATTTAGTTGTTGATTTGGAAGTGTGGGGAGAAGCTGAATCTTGCTGAAACAAGAAATCGTCATCACATAAATCCTCAGCTGAAGGAATCATGAAATGTTCAAGAATTTCTTGATAGACTTCTGAATTGACTGTTGTGGAAACAATACACAACCTGCCTGGGCCTTCAGCAGTCATGCAGCCCCATACCATAACAGAGGTCGCAAATTTAAACGAACGTTTTAAACATTCTTTCTTATAAGCTTCATGTTTGAGTCTCCAGACACGCCCAGGAGCAGAATTATATCCGATGTTCTGCAACGAGACATTAAAATTTGCAGATGTTCTGCAGGTATTTTGTCCAAATTTGTCAAAGCACAGTAAAATGCAAAATAAGCATAAAAATAATACTTATTAGTAAAATATTTATAATCTAAAACTGAGGAATACACCCAGAACTGCAATTTTTTCAATGGCTTTTGGCATTAATATTGTCACATTAATGTGGATATACTACTTACAAAATGTTTATAAATTTTGTCTATACATTGAAACAATGACTGTTTCCAGCAATTTTCTAGTATGCTAACAGATTTACAGGTCGGTTGTTGAACATATCTAGGTTTTATTAATTTTAGAATGTTAGCTATATCAATATCATCCAGTTAGGGGATAGATGAAATGTTCTGCAAAAGCCTCATTTGTTCTGCGACGTGCGTCGCAGTTTTAAGCACTTTCTGCTCCTGGGCAGACACGTATACCTTGATTTCCGTGAGACACACAAAACACACTTTCATCGCTGAAAAGTATCTTTTTCCAATCGTCGTGATCCCAAAATAGCCTTTGTTTACACCATTTAACTCTAGCAGCCCTTTGCTTAGATGATAAGAATGGCTTTATCTTAGGCACACGTGATCTAAAACCTAATTTGCGAAGTCGTTGTAGTGTTGTAGATTTGGAGACATTTATACCCATTTCTTTCCATTTTCTATGCACATATCTCACACTCCGAAAACGATGTTTCTTCACAATCTTTTTCAATTGCCTTTCATCTCTTCTTGAAGTTACTGGCTTTCGACCACTTTTAAAGTGTTTATTTTGAAAACACTTATTATTAGAATATTCTCTCAAAACTCTACTCACACTTGCTTGAGAGCATTTCACTTCTTTTGCTATAAAAAGTTGTGTTTTTCCTATTTCGTGCAAGTACACAATACGATATTTCACAGCCTCAGATAAATCGCTCTTTCGTCCCATATTAAGCAAATACTACACTACAATCAAATGCCAAACGACTTTTCATTTTCAACGGAGCACATTTTATAGTCCCACAGATGTTAATCCCGCAGCCGTTCTCTCAACTTATAAGAAAAATTTGAATATTCTAATTTTTTGAACCATGCTATCGAGGTATTCTATTTCTTTGAATTATTCTAATATTTTTTAAATAGTTAATTATTAATATATCAGATAAAAATAAATATTTATGTTATATTTATAAATGCTCTGAAGATAATTAGATACTTTTAATATATTTTTTCCTGGACGCAGTATGCAAATTGACGCGTTAGCAACATCAAACTCATTCTTTTTTACATTATTCTAATTTTTTGAATCGGAGTAGTATATCATTTCAAATCAAATTTGTAACTTATTACTGCGCCTTGAAGAATACGTTTCTTGAAATTGTTACGGAGATAAGTTATGGGGCTTGTTTAATCTGTAACTGCATAGCAAGTGTAAAATCTTCGACAATGAGCGATAACAGAGAGTTTGTTGTGCTTTAATTTCTTTTTCTATTTAAAAAAAAAGAAAATAAAAAGAAATCACAATGTAAATAAAAAAAATTTTTAGTGTGCATAAATGATATTTTTGGCTGCTGAGGAGATAGTTTGAGTTTATTAACCAGCGATGCTGATTTTATTAAGCGCCGGTTTTAAAAGTAGTTTGTAAGGATTTGAATCCGGTCCTGGCAATTTGATCAGATTATGTGGCTGATTTTATTAACCAGTGAATTTATTAAGCGGCGGTTACTGTATATCTTTTATATATATATGTTTTTACTCAGAAACAAATTATAATAGGTCAATATTTTTAAATTTTTAATAGGATTTATAAATCTTAACATCTGCAAAGATTACACTCAAATATATTACCTTCACATGTGCTGAATTAGTCATTATAAATTTTTTTACTAACAGAAGAGCAAAATCAATATCTTGATCTCTTTCATGCACCTGAAACAGAAATATTAAAAATAAATAAAGCATTTAAAAATTAAATAAATGTTGAAGTCTTGATCAAAGAAATAATAAAGAATTTTTTTAATATTTGATTTCTGTTTGTCTTCTTTGATTAAAGAATTGTGTCTAGCATATTTAAGTACTTCATTCAGGTTAAAGATAATCTTTCTTTGAAGAAGTTATAAGGAAATTTGGGGTACATGACACTTTGGTCCCGCCGTTTTGGTCCCGCCACTTTGGTCCCGCCGAATTGGTCTCGCCACTTTGGTCCCGTGGAAATTTTGGTCCCGCCATCAGGAATAATCAAAGTATTACAGAAAAAAAGCGAAATTCTTCTTCATATTTTGAATTTTTGTCATTTGACTTGGAAACATGGGGGTAGGAAAATTATTATTTTTATTATTATTGTTATTATTATTTTGCAATAGAAAGTTATAGTAACAAATAAAACTGAAAAATTAGATTTTTTCTTTGTACGATAGAGGAAAAAGGACAGCAAATACTCGTACATGAGGGAACTTCGGGCAAAAGAGAACTTAGACGAATTGGAGAGTTGAATATCTACAACCTTTGTTGAAAATGATGTAACTATAGGACACATGGAACAGAAAATTTATTATTTCGGATCGAATTTTGAATGATAAAGGTATTAGTTATCAGCGCAGATCTAAGCATTTTTAATTTATCTAAGTCTGCAAAATTTTAGTTTAAATAAAATACAAGGTTTTTAATATAAAACACTCTAATGCGGCTCTTAATTATCACATTCATATTTAGAGTGCTCGAATGCAAAATTTGTAGGAAATCAATGCTTTATCGAAGCATCTCCTAAATGTCAGAGTTTAATAATAAAAGAAGATGCGAGGAACCTAAATAATGATCTCAGGAATAATTTGTACAGATCTGCTAAACTTAAATCATTTTCTTCTCTGTCAATCCGGATATATTTGTCAAACACAGGAAATAGTTACATATCACATAGAATTGGAAAAACATTTTTATTCCATTATAACCCCTTCCCTTACAATATTATTTAAGAAAATTTCCATTAAAAGCCCCTCCCACCCCCACCCCTTTTTTTTTCAAATGCGCTGAAACAAAACAGTGAAATGCCTTTTTATTGTCTGTGGGAGAAACAGGTGCGAAACGAATCTCAATGTGCCACAAAGATTTCAATGCGGGCATTGCTTTTAGTCATAGAGACATATCAGACAGATTTATTTATTTATTTATTTTATTTTTTTTTTTAACATAATATTAAACTAAAAAGATAGAAAATTGTACATCAACATTTTCTGAACATTTATGCTTGCAATGCGCACAGTTAATTAAATATTGGACTGCATACATTTTTTCATTTTTAAAATAAAACCATTGTAATTGAAAGAAAAGTAATTTATACACATATATACACAGTTAACGTAATTAAGTATCACGGACAAACAAACATGCATTTTATTATTATTATTATCAATATAACACAGATTTTGAAATAAATTCCTCTTAGATTAATGATAAAAATTAAATCACAATCAAATCGAATGAAACGTATCTCTCTCTCTCTCTCTCTCTCTCACACACACACACACACACACACACATATATATATATTTATGAATAAATTCATATATAAATTCAAGACCTTCATAAATGATCTCAAGCTTATGCTTATGAAGAAGAGTCTATGATGGGAGCAGGTCAATAATTAATTCTTTGAAAGAAATAGCATTCTGCCACTAAAAGCAAATTATATTTAATATCGTAAGGTTATTTTTCTTTCTTTTTCCCTTTTTTTAGACAAAATTTTCTGTATTTTATTATTTTTAAAATAATTCAAACTTTATCTACTGTTGTTATTGTTAACAATACTTTTAAAATCACAAAATGTTGTCACTGATAGTAAATTAAAATTCAAATTACAATTGAAGTACGTTAAAATTCTCCGAATCTCAATAGCTGGGCAGCAATCGTAATGTCGAAAATTTATATATTTGTGTGTAAGATATTTCTTAATTAGAGATATTCTAAGAGCACTTCAATTTTCCCGTATCAATAAATATGTTATCATATTAAAAAACCGATACATATTTAAAAAATTGCAAAAAATTGGTGGGACCAAAATGTCTCAGGACCAAAATGGCCAGGGACCAAAATTTCCTCGGGACCAAAACGGCAGGACCAAAGTGTCCTGCTTCGGGAAATTTGCAGAGTACTCTTCAAAATGAAACCAGTACAAACTATTATAATCAATGTGTTAAAGTAAAAATATTAAAGTGTTATTTTTTTTTTAATTTTGAACAATATATTAAAGTAAATAAATCATGATTGTTAATAATAATAATAAACTTTAGTGGATAGCCGAAAGTATAGTGGGTAAAGTACTTGAATAGTTGTGCCACAGCTCATTTATTGATACAAATTGCCGAATTATAAAAATTTTAAAACTTAAATAAAACATGCAATATCGAAAATAAAATCAAATAAATTAAAATTAGAAAAAATAATAAGTTCTTTCAAAAGTTAGTAAACTTACCCCATTTTAGCAGAATGATGTAGCTGAAAATAAATATTATTTATCCATTTGAAAAAATGCAAAGAAACATGAAATATCTTGATAACACACTTTTATTAGTATAACACATCTAAAATCGTATGTGCCGGCACTACATATTATTTCTCAATATGACAAGATTAACTCATTATCCCTCTGCAGATAAGAATGTAACAAACTTCCCGATTGCTATTTTTTTTTTACAATCATCATACTTATTTATATTGTGCTCACCATTATATAGCTTATTTAGCATTTTATATTAAAAAAAAAACTAGCTCGTGATATGCTCACGGCTTGATATGAGGTTCACGTTCAAATACTGGCATTAATATGTAGTTTTGAGCTATCTAGCTCCATTTTATGCTCCCTTCGGAGCTGAGCACACTTCTTTTCAATATATTACAAGATGATGTCACGAAGTTGAATTATAACGATGCTGAATTATACCTTATCCTTTAAGGACTATGCAGATCACTTATCGCAAAATTCACAGCAAACGGGTTTTATTTTCGTCCGTGAGATATTTAATGGAGATTACTGACAGAGGTGAGAAGGAGAAACAGCCATGTCTTTAAGGCGAAAAAATTATTTCCATTACTTCCATCGGGCTTCAATACGTTCAGACCCGGACCAACGTTCGCCATTTTGCCCTTCATGCAGGCATTTCATTAACGATCTTGCATATTGATATAAACGAATTAATCCATTGAGAATCCAGCTAAATCTGTTTTCACTTTGAGTTGTACACAATCAGGAATATTAGAAGTGTTCACATGAAAAATATGTGCTGGAATCATTTTAAATATGCCTGTCCACGACACGACGGCCGGCAGCCGTGCCACGGACCGGCAGCGAAAAACACCCTCGTTCTTTTAGAGCTTACATCCAAGAGAGTGAAAACGCTCCATCCAATTTCGCGCGTGCCCGAGCCAGCTAATGAGCGCCCGCGAAAGGGACGCTACTGACGTCAGAGATGACGCTTGGAACTCTCGGGAATGTTCCAGAAGACGAATTTAAAAAAGGAAATGAAAATGACGTCACTGATTTTAATTTATGAAAAATGAACGTTAGGAAAATTATTAAAATTAGTTTTGAATTATTTGAGAATGATCTGAGCGTTTTATCAAAATGAATTTTTTAATAGGTGAAAACGTTTGTTTACGTTTCGTAGATATCGATCCTAGTTTGTTTACCAACAAACGCTTCACATCAGATTAAATTGCGGAATTTTAAAAGTGTTAGAATTACCATTCTAACACAATGTACACTATATTACTAGGGTTAGAAATTATAGTGTAAAAGCAAAGTGTCAAAATAACACCTAATTTTTTTTAGTTGCCAAAATGGTTCACTTATTGTTACGTGTATTTTTGAAATTATTTATCATAATGAAAATATGATAAAAATGAAAGTATGCTAAAGCCACTTCTTTCACATTCTGCAGTACTTAATGGAACTAACATTATAAAATACAATATTTTTTAGATTGTATTAAATGCAGGCAGAGTGGCTACAAAGATTAAGAAAAAAATTTCCTGATTTTTCCATGATTTCCATGACTAATTTTGACAAATTTCCACGATTTCCGTTACCTATTATATACATTCTAAAATTTTGTGTACATCACACACTTGTGTAACATGCTCACTAAACCACTGCAATTCAGCCAATCCTGTGCAATCATGGTTAAGATAAAACGACGTATGTCTGTTTATGACCGACGTATGTCTGTAAGTATGACCGACGTATGTCTGTCAAACGAAGCATGTTTGACGATCTTTCAATCATGCTTGCTGGGCAAAAATGAATATTTCCATGATTTTTAGGTGTTTTTACAAAATTTCCTGATTTTTCCAGAATGATAAAGTACCTTGATTTTTTCATGATTACCCTGATTGTGGCCACCCTGGCAGGTCATGATATAGATGAAGATTCTAATTTTGTCAACAAATATTCCCAAGCACACTAGCAGGAGATATTCAATCTATTTTGGGGGCAGACTTCATCAGCCATGACTGTTAGTGCTGGTTGACTTGCGTTTTGCTTTTGAGACAAGCAAAATCTGTAGAATTAGACATAAAAAATAACAACCGGGTGTAAATTTAATGTTGTCAAACTTTAATTCTTAGGTGCAAAATAGGACAATGGCTGCTAATTTTGAACTCTGATTACCATTAATTAAAATAAAAATCTGAGTAATCCCCCCCCCCTTTTTTTTTTAAGAGAAACTGAAATTTAACTTTTTTAAAAACTTTATCATATATTTTTTCTTCATATACCAGTTTTCCAGAACCACTTGTGTTCTAGTTCTAACTTCTTACTTATCCTACTTTTGGATGTCACACTTTTCAGTTAATTTTTTTTTTTTTCCTTCCCCACAGATAACGATTTATTTTCCCAAATGGGAAATGTGATATCATAACCTGACAAATTATCCATTTTATTTATTTCTGAATAAATTGTTGTACGTATGGCGTCGCAATATTCACTTTTCCAAGCATTTTAATATCTGCAAAAAATAATGAAGTTCTTTCTTAATCAGAATTTAATTTTGGTAGGGTTGCTACACAAATCAGAAAAAAATTTCCTGAGTTTTCCCAGTCCCTTTTAGAAGTAAAATAGATGACACACAATTATGCAGTATTAGAATCTAACATATTTACAAGTCAATTGGACATATTTAGGGTATATCAATTTTATTAACTTACTATAGTTGGGAAAAAAACATAATTGATTCATAAAAAGCACTAAAAATTTTTTTAAATATTTTATTATAAAAAAATTTTCCAATGTTTTTCCAAAAAATTTCAAAATTCCCTGAATTTTCCCCGTTTTTGCTATAAATTTTGAAAATTCCCCGAGTTTTCCCTGTTTTTCAATAGATATTCAAATTCGCTGAATTTTCCAGGTTTTCCAGGTACCTTAGCAACCCTGTTAGATTTTTAAAATATATACACAAAGCGTGCTGTGTGAGTTATTTTTATAATCAATTATAAATTGTTTATTTTAACTTGGTACCAAAAGAAAACAGAAAGAAATGAAACAGGCCTCAGTCCCAATAAGAAGTTTTGAAGTTTCAAGAATTGCATGTACCCTAAATGATCAATAAATTATTCTACAAAATCAAAAGGACAAAAATATTTTTAAGCTATCTAAAATGAAGTGGAATAGTTTTCAAAACAATATTATGTAAAAAGACACAAATAAATACAAATGGATGCACAAAGTATTAAAGATTTTACCTCATCAATAATGACATGGGTGAACTTGTTCATGTTTTTTTCAGCTACAAGTTTTTCCAAAAGAACTCCTGTTGTTACATAGGTTAAACGTGTGTCTGCTGAAACTTTTGGATCCATAGAAACCTAAAAGCAAAAATTTAAACAGAAAGCAATATTCAGTGCAATTAAAAGAAACAAATGCATTTATAACAATAGTTAGTGCATAAATTCCATACAAATCAATGCTGCCACAAAAATAATATAAGCAATGTCCCTGCAACAGACACCTAGATGAATAGGCAGTCCACCAATGCTGTTAATTATTACAATCAAGAATCAACACAACTTTGATATCTTTAAAAAGCCTAGAAAATATATTTGCAATGGGCATAATGTGGCACAATGTCTGGCTTGTTTAATTATTTATTTATTTATAATGTTTGCCAGGCCAGGCTCAATCTTTTGCAAACTTCTATTAACTTATGACCACAGCAATTTGTGAATATTCGCTTATTAAAAAAACAATTTTAGTTAGTGATGAAACAACAGCTTATTTCTTCAGTGCATAACTTTCTGAAATTTTATGCTTGAGTATGTATTAGTATTCAAAGCTGAATGCCCTTAGAAAGAAAAGTATTATAATAGTAATATATTAACATAAAATAAGTATTTTTTATTCAGGGGTCTGTCCAGACTTTTCACGCAGGGTCCTGTTTTTGGGAAATTGTGAAAATTTCTACACGTAATTTTGTGAATCTAAATTTAGTGTGAAAGTAAAGTTCTTCCAAACTTTTCTGTTTGTGAAATTGTGAAAAATGCAATTTTGCAAAATAAAATTACAATTAAGGTTTCATTTTTGACAATGACAGTTCAGTTTTATATAACTAAATTCACACATATGCATAGAAGCCCTTTATAGATTAGAAATTCAATATCAGCTTTTTGAGAGAAATACAACAAAAATGTTTGATTTTTCAGGTAGTCTGTTCTACTGAAGATTAATTTTGAAAACGAGAGATTTATCAAAGGCCTAAGAAGAAAATTTTGTGAAGGGTCCTTTTTTAGGATAAATAATTTTGTGAAGGGTCCTGTTTTAGGATAAATAATTTTGTGAAGGGTCCTTTTTTAAGATATAAAATTTTGTGAAGGGTCCTTTTTTAAGATATAAAAAATTTGTGAAGGGTCCTTTAACGGACCCAGGTTTGCCTCTGGACAGACCCCTGTTATTATTTCATTGATTTATTTCTTCTTTTAAGTTATTAAATTAGTCTGACCATATCCTGACTGAAAAACATGAATTTAGATTCTGTGATACTGTCTTTGAATATGGTGAACAGTGTTGCCAATTTAGCGGAATTTCTGCTAAATTTAGCTGATTTTTGACTCAATCAATGGGAAAATATAAAGGTTTAGTGCATTGGATTTTACATTACACTGGTGCTACACTATGGGCAATTGAAATTTTAGCGGATTTTCATGTGCGCTTTTAGCGGGGAAAAAATGTGTTGGCAACACTGAGGGTGAAGGAATAAACAAATCTCTCCCAGTAAGAAAAGTAACACCAGCCAAAAAAGTCAATTTTGAGTTTATGTCACTGAAAAAACTCATGCCTCAGAACACATGAAATGTGTTGCACCTCTACCTTGCAGTTTATACACTTGATAAGCAAATCTGTTTTATTGTAGATTAATCAATGTTATACTGTAATATATTTTTACATATACAGTAACTTTAAATTTTTGTCATTAATTCTTTATCTCATTTTGATCCCACTCTAAAAAGTTTAAACTTTTAGTATTATTAAAAAAAAAAAAAAAAAAAAAAATCAAAATTTTTAATATATACTAACAAATTATCAATTTTAATTTTAAAAGTTCAAAAATATAAATATATATGTGTAAACACACACATGTATACAAAATCAAACCTTAGGAAATTACTTTTGAAATGAGCACTCAGACATTTCTCTATCTCTAATAGAATTTGGGAAACTTGAGATTGAAATTATTTGTGTAAATCAAAAAATGTTAATTTTTTTCAAAATAAAAAAATAATTAAATAAAAATAGACTGTGATATTAACAAAAAAAATTCTAAAACTATATTCTTATGCATGTTACCAAGGAGAATAACACCTGAAGGTTTCAGTGAAATTTAAAGTGGTCAAGTTGAAAATAAAAAATTTTATTAATTTGGCATGGAATGACCTTAAAGTAGAAAAATTAAGAGATTATTTACAACCTTCAGAAAAATTTTCCCAAGACAAAAAAAAAAAAAATGTGCACGTAAGATTTGTTATTATTTATGAAACATTTTTTGGAAAAGTCCATAAAATTGACATAAGCAGATTTTTTTTTTTTTTTTTTTTTTTTTTTTTTTGACAGAAATCTTGCATTTATCCCAATATTAAACTGATTAAGTCACGAGTACATGTATTTTATCTATATAAATAAAGAGAAGTAGTAGCCTGTGTATCTGTGTGTGTGTGAATGCACTCTGGAGCTCAAGCTATTGATTGCAGAGCTACAAAACTTGGTCAGATGGGTACCTTGGACCCTGAAGGAGTGCACTTCATCAAGATTTTATCAATTTTCGCATTTTATTTATTTTTTTTTTAAATATTATTATTAATTTTTCTGTTTCATTTTCTGAAATTTATTCTTTCATTTCAATTATCTGTGTCGCATAGCAACAGCTGTTACACTATTTATTTATTTTATTTTTTCAATTCAAAAAAGAATCCTTTTATTTTTTTTTTAACTTATGGCATTTATCAAATAAATGGTAATATAGAAAACAGAATTAAACTTATTATAATTTAAATGTAATTAAAATTTATTCAGTTTTTTATTTATACAATCCCTTAGAAAGGAATAACTTTCTTTTTTATTTATTGCATTGGTCAGAATCAAATGGTAATATAGAAGAAAGAGCAAAAATACATGATGCCAAAACTAAAATATTTAATAGATGCTGAGATATAGCCATTGTTAAAAATCTTTAGCAGCTTTTGTCATCCAATAAATACCCACATTTAAGTGGCCAGAAAAAAACGTTGCTACAGGCACTAGAAACCCAGTCCCAATGCAGCATGGACGACGGGAAAAAAATTACCATAGGCAGCGAGTACCCAAAGCGAGATTCACAGTGATTTCAATTTTTTTTTTTTTTTTTTTTTTTTTTGTATTTATAACGTGATGTGAAAAAAAAAAAAAAAATAGTGAAAAGAAGAATAGTTGAGTGTGGGAAAAAAAAAAGTTGAATAGTGAAAATTAATTTAAATAGAGCAAAAAGCAAAGCTTACTAGTACAAAACATATCAAAGTAAAAATTAACTTACTTGATATCCAACAATTGTGCCTAACTGCCATTTTCTTTCTTGACATACTCTTCGGGCAATGCTGGTGGCAGCTATTTTTCTGGGCTGTGTAACAATTATATTACAATATTTCCCCATTTTAACATGATGATCTAAGATATACTGCGGAACTTGAGTGGTTTTACCACAGCCAGTAGGACCTTGAATTATCAAAACAGGACTTATGTTCAATTGTTGAATAATCTGTAAAAGAAATATATAAATATCAATAATATTTGAAAGTAATTAACAACAGGGTTCATATACATTCCTTCAGACAAAAATCAAGAATTTTCAAAGAACCACATGCAAAAAAACAATTCAAGGATCTTTTTAATGACTAATTATTAGAGGTCAAGATTCGTGGTCGCCACTCGCCACGTGGCGATCTAATTTGAAAAAGTGGTGACCCAAAAAAATTGCTGTAATCGCCAATCAGACATTTGTTTTTTTCTCGATTTCGTGGAAATTTGCGATTCCCCCCCCCCCCCCCCCTAATTCGCAGAATTTTGCGAAATAACTTCTTCTGCTTTTAAAAAAAATCGTGGATATCGTCCGTTTTAAAAAAAGAAACCCCATTAACGATCGGCCATTAAATTCGCTACGAAAGTCACCCAATTCATAATCTTTCTCCATCCACAACATAAATGTCAATATTCATTTTAAACTTGCTTAATGAGATTCTAGAACCTATAAACAAATAGAATAGTTAAATATTTCTTGCTCATGTAATTAATTTTTACTCCCCCTCCCCCCCCCCCAAACATCTCCAGATAGTGATCAGTGATTAATTCTAGAAACAATAAAGAGATAGAAGACCTAAATGTTTCTCACATATGTAATTATTTTTAAACTTCATTACTGAACTTGATAAATCTACTTATTCTCAATTAAATTAAATATTTATATTTAATATCTATTCCAAATGCTAGACTAAATTTTTCGGGTAGGAAAATTTTTTCTAAATCAATTTAAGAAAATTAATACTCAGTTGGTTTTATGCATATTAGAAACTGATAATTAACTACTGTAGCTTTTTTAAATATGTATGATTAATGTACATAAATAAA
Source organism: Salticus scenicus (assembly GCA_963930645.1). Taxonomy (NCBI): domain Eukaryota; kingdom Metazoa; phylum Arthropoda; class Arachnida; order Araneae; family Salticidae; genus Salticus; species Salticus scenicus. The sequence goes on from OZ005659.1 coordinate 102,220,264, forward strand.
AATCATGTTTTATATTTGTTTGATTTTTTTTTTCCCCTTGTTGACATGGAATTTTAATAAGGTTTTATGTGGATATAAAACTTATTGCAATAATATTATAGAATTGTTTTGTGCTAATGAAAAAAATCCTGAAATTTTTAATGTAGATAGAAAGCTATAAATATATATACTATATATAACTGTTTAGGTACTTAGGTAGTTAATTTATTAAAAGTGACATAATCAATGTTCAATCAATTAACCAAACAATCATGTTAGTAAAAAAATTTCAGCAAATTTCTAATTTTAGCAATTGCATGTCTGTTAATATAATTAAATCTCGGATAATATGCCAAAAAGATTTTTTCCCCCCTTTCCCCTAGACTCAAAATAATTTTGTATTCTTCTAATGCTAATCATATCTGTTTTCCGTATGGATATGTCACACTAGGTGAAATTTATTAAATGAATCAAATTTTTGTATTTCTCTTTCAATAAGACAAAGTAAATATTCTTGCAAAACACGAATTGTGTATGAGAAATAACATTATTTTGTTAGTGTGTCATCATTATAGTCTGCTGTTTTCTGTATTGAAATGAAATTAATACTTAACTACGAAAGTCCATATATTTCTCCTCATTACTAAAACTTTAAAATCTTCTTTTTAATACTATAATTATTAACAGCATTTGAAAGTTGCATTATATGCTACTATAACTACCCTATATGTTTATAAAACTCACTCTTAAAATACTAATAAGAATAAAATCATAAACACTCAAAGGAAATTCAAACGAGATCATATCTTCTCTCAAAAGTCGAATCATTTTTCAATGATTTGATTTCTCAGCCAATTTTGTCTTTATCCCAGCTGCTTTCATTTCAGATATTAAAAATTTTAAGCTCGAGTAGTATGAAAATTTTAAAAAAAATATTTATATTCAACAATATTTAGGGTTTTTTTTTTTAAATCTGTGGAAGTACATATTTTTTTTTAAATTATTTTTATTATTAAAATAATAGAATAAAGGCCACTATTTCTTAATTTCCTGACCATATCATCTGTGTTTTATGCCTTTATATGTATATATATATATATTTTTTAATTATGTGTGTGAATATCAGGTATAACGTCGACTCGCGAGTGGCCACTGAGTTAATCATGTTCAGTGGCCAGTGGCCACTTACAAAAATTGTAAGTCTTGACCTCTACTAATTATAGAATGATATTAAGCTTTTCAACTAAACAATAATGATAATTTTTTTTTACATAATTCAAATGTAATGTTGTTTAAATTTATTCTTTGAGTTTAACCCGATCAGGTTATCATGGGTCGTTGGAGACCCAAGCATTTTTTTTTTTTTTGCCTCATTTCTCAGAATCCACATACCAAACTTAAGTATTTCTTCATTTTAAGTAAATTGGAATGGTAAAGGTTGATATTTTTATTTACCAACTATGTGAAAAATACCAGAGCCGGGAATCGAACCCGGACACCTCTGCTTAATGCACGGATGCTCTACCACTGAGCTACCCTGGCTGACAACCAGCTAGGCATTTCTCACATAATATTCGTTGGCAAAGTCACCGAGTCTGCAAACGCAGATATATCAGGTGAGACATTACTAATCGTAGCACAACTCCATAGACCACAAAATTTCAATTTAGAAATTTTTATTCATGAATTCATCAACCGTGAATATTCATTTTAAGTAAATTGGAGTGTAAAGGTCCAACCTTTACACTCCAATTTACTTAAAATGAATATTCACGGATGATTAATAATGTCTCACCTGATATATCTGCGTTTGCAGACTCGGTGACTTTGCCAACGAATATTATGTGAGAAATGCCTAGCTGGTTGTCAGCCAGGGTAGTTCAGTGGTAGAGCATCCGTGCGTTAAGCAGAGGTGTCCGGGTTCGATTCCCGGCTCTGGTATTTTTCACATAGTTGGTAAATAAAAATATCAACCTTTACACTCCAATTTACTTAAAATGAATATTCACGGTTGAGGAATTCATGAATTAAAAATTTCTAAATTTAAGTATTTCTTTTCATTTATTTTTCCCCCCACCGAGTCTGTGATTTTGTCCATAAACATACCATTCTCAAACTTTATTATGCAATTGGAATGTTTCAAATAACTGAACTTCAGAGATTTTATTTTATTCCTTAACCATGAAAATTCATTTTAGAAAGTGGAGTGTAAGATTTAGAGCTGGGAATCAAACCTGGGCACTCTGTTTCCTTGGATGAATCCGGATTTAATTCCTGGCTCTAACATTTTTTCACATATAAGGGATGGAAATAATAGTAAATTAATAATAAACAATAAGGGGGGAAAAATCTTATAATAAAAATTTAAAGTTTTACTAAAAAAATCAAAATAACTTAAATACTAACCTCCTCCCTATAAGCTGTAACACTAAGATCTGGATTATAAAAATGATTGTTAGCCTGATAATAAGCTGAATATACTTGTTTAGTTCTTTCATCGTCTAACTCGTGAATTGCAGGGAAATCTCCTATTGCAGTGCTTAAATCATCAACATCATCCATTCTGTCAATGCTATATGCTGATCCAGTGACCAAATTAACAGATTGTTGTCTCCTTTCACTCTGGAAAATAGAATACAAAAGATAAATGTATGTTTATTCACTAAAACATTATTTTCGAAAATAATCTTTAAATGTACCATATGAATAACTAAATGAAAAAGCATCAGTACAGAGTTTATTACACAATTAATTATTTATTTTTGAATTTAAGTATGATTTTGGCAGTATATGACAACTCTTCTTTTTTGTTAGTGGTTTCTTCTCATATTACTTTTTATTTCTTATTTTTACATCCTGCTTTTTTCTATTTATTTTTATTTTTCTCTGCATTTACGAAGAAAGAATTCAATTTATGAAAAACTTTGATTCATAAACTTGAGTTTTCAATAAATTTTCAGTTTCAACAAGACTACTGAAGAGATTATGCATGAACTTTCATGCATTTCACTGCCCCCTGTGTTGTGAGGGAGAGGAAGAGGCTACGGCAATCTTCGGGCAGTGCACACAGAAATTCGGCAATCCACAAAGCAGGATTGGCACGGTTTAAACCAATTGGTTTCTTTTCTATAAAAACAATTTTTTTTTTCTTTCCAAAAAAATGAGATTTTTATTTTATTATCCCTTCTTTAATTGAAATTTCTAAATTATTTATACGTCAATGACTTTTAATTCAATTTATTTCAATTGTAATCTTGCTTCTATGTGCTTTATGTGTGACTGGCTGTATTAAAAGTTATTATATATGAATAAAGAAAAAGAAAGATCCAGATTTTGCAGAAGAAAAAAGTCTATAATGATAATCTTAAAAAATTATAAATAAAAGGATGTAAGGCTAGGGTTAACACAGTAAAATAAAATAAAATAAATATTAATGAAAAGCACATTTATTTTATACAAGATATAAGGTGAAAATTGTATAATCGTAAAAAAATTGCTCTCATTTTTATTTTATTCAAAACTGAACAAAGTAGTCTTTAAAAACTGAGTATTTGTTATAAAGCGGTAATTAACCCATTTTATCCCAATTTATTTATTTTGCTCAAATTTGAGAAAAATTATATTTTTTAAGGTTAATTAAACCTAAATAAACTAAATACAACAAAATTTGAATAAATAAATAATACATTCTGTATAAGAAATCTTATCCACCTTGTGCAGCAGGACATTGAAATAAAGAGGACGAAATTTGCACTTGTTTTAGTGTTCTCTTCAATAGTGAAAAGTGCTTTCCGAGTATAAAGTTTTTCTTTCTGTATACTTTCTTATTTACATGATAGTTCTGCAGAAAGAATTTTCAACCGCAAATAGATGATAAACCCCACCCCCTAATGTAATGATTAAACAAAGATTCCAGATGGAGGAGGAGGAGGTGAGACACACATCACGCTAGCAGAAGCTTATCATGAAAAACGACAGTTTTTCGAGTGACGCAAGCGGAAGCCCAAACTGAACGCTGCGAACTCTTATATACGGCTAGTTTGACATCAAAGAGATCTGTAAAAGCCGACACTTAATATCTCAGCAAATATGCCGTATTTTGTTCTGTTCTTTTCAAAATAGTCTTTTATCTTCGGTCTTAATCTATCCTGAAAATTTTACATTTCTACATGCAATATGTTTTGAGATCTGAATCTCCATTTAAAGCCAAAATGGGAAAACGATTGGAGTAATGGACTGAAATTCTGAAAAATATCTCTAAAACGGCTCGAAGGATTTTCATATAATTAATATATGTTGTTAATAAAATCTTTCTGAATCTAGTAACGTTTCCGTTTTTTCCAGGAAAACTCTTGTTTTTTATATAAATCGCTTTAAATATGGAACTATATTACTACGCCAATTACATGTGTTTCTTCGGCTAAAAAGGCCGTGATGCGGTTATTACTTCTTGCTTGCAAGGCTTCAGTTGCTCACGTTGGTTGGCTGACCAACGTGAATGCAGTCAATAAATTTTTGCTATGAAGAAAATATTTTTAATTTTAAAATTTCCTATTTCATCAAAAAAGTATTTAGATAATATTTAAAATAAAAGAAATATTTTTTAGTTATAGATATTCTATTTCATCGTTATTCATACTAAATAAAAAAAATTTAAAGCGAAAAAATTTAAAGTACTCATGAATACGAATTTATACCATGGTCCTTGGTCTTTGAAGCGCATGCGTACTACATCCGGATGCGTAGATCATTCGCGCTTGCTGTAGACACTACGCTAATGTCGCTGCTAATTGTTTACACTGTATTAATCCGCAGTGTGTTGTTTATGTTGTTGCGATTGCTGTCATAAGCAATAGATTACTATATCAGGAATTACTTTTTTTAAAAAAGGATTAAATCGTGGACTATTTGATGAATGCGAGTCTTCAAAAGCCATGTATTGAAAGGAAGCGTGAAGATTCGTCGGCAGACAGTTCTTCAGACTCATTTTGTGATTTTAATAATATGCCTCTGTCTGTTCAGCAAGAAAGCAATGCAAGAAATAAAAGCTTCATTGAAAATGTTTTAAGTAGAAAAAAAGATGAAATGAGACTTTTGAAAAGCTGCTTTTTTAAAAAAAGGATTAAATCGTCGACTATTGGATAAAAATGCAAGCCCAAGTATGTTCGAAAATTACCCAAAACAGGGGTTAATACAGGTCGAGTTTACTACCTTTTATGGGTACCTTCACAAAAATCAACCTGGCAAAAAAGGTATTTTCACAAAAATCAATCTGGCAAAAAAGGTATCTTCACAAAAATCAATCTGGCAAAAAAGGTACCTTCACAAACATCATTCAGCTAAAATTGGTACCTTCACAAAAATCTTAGTCATCCCAGCAAAATCTGCCATCTTAAATGAGCACATTTTCAAAGAAGAGTAACTTATTTGTGCATTCCTGTTGATGCAATTCACAAAGCAAGAAACATACACAATGTTGGTTTTAATCTGCACACAAGTGTTTTCTACGGGTGAGAAATGGTGTAGCATAAGTAAACAAAACGATCCTCGCATGTATCTGTACAGACACGCTTTGGAGTTGTGGCCATAATGTACTGTTTGCTGATTCGTCAGGTGGTTTGACGCTTTGATGACTGTATGGTGATGTGTGTATCCTCCCTTGTACAATTCATGTGTAGTGCAGTGATAATAGCACAAATAAAAACAACTCGTACTTACATTCTCTCTACTGAACTGTTTACTTCAGAGAGAAATGGGTTTTGATTCCTGTTCTGCTATAAGCCTCACACCAACTGTTAAGCGTTATTTTTATTATTTTACTTAGTTTAAACTTGCAGAGATACCTGCGTCCCTTTAGTGGTGAACTTGGTGTTACTAATTTAATAGAAGAAAGACTGATGGAAGAATCGAACAATCTAAATAGCTTCGAAAAATTCTCGTCATCTTTAATAGATGAGATGGCAATCAAGCAAAATTTGATATGTGATGCAAAATCCGATAGTTTCTTTTGTTTTAAAACAAACAGTGAAGAAAAAAAGTACTAGTCAGCTAGTTTGCTTTGTTTTCTAATTAGAGGGATTTCAACAACTTTCCATGGGAAAATGTGGTCTTTTAGACCGATACCCGGCATAAAACGAATGTTGCTATGTTTTGTCTGGAGTTGGAAAACTTAACCCCAATGATAAAGAAAGGTACATTTTTCTCAGCTTTGACCAAAATCACGTAATTTACTCCCGATTTAGTATATCGAGATCGATACTTTTTAATAGTAAACCTTTTTGTATCGGAACTTTGTTTTTCTTTTTGTGCCGAAAGCTCATGTGTGTTTATCGTAATGCGTCTCAGCTAAATGATTTTTTTTAACGTGTTTTTAAGATTTAAAAATTAGTTTTTCAAGTGTATTTTATTATTATTTTTAAATAAATGGAATTAGTATTTAGGGAAAAAATAGTGCGTGTTAGTAATTGATGCAGTACAGATTTTCATGCATTTTCTGATTCATGCGCTACAAATTAGGGGTATCCAGTGATTTTTTTATTTTTTAATATCGGGATCCTGACTGCTGCAGTACAGATTTTTATACATTTTCTGATTCATGCGCTACAAATTAGGGGTATCCAGTGATGTTTTTTTGGTTTTAATATCGGGATACTGACCACTGCAGCACAAAATTTCATGCAAGCCTGTAATTTTAAAAAATTGTAGAAAATATTCGAGTTATATATTTAACATCATTATTTCCACTGAATATTATGTGCTTGTCATTATCAACAGCCCAGTGGCAGAAACACGGCGACATAGTCGCGGACACAGAAAAACGGCTTGTGGACAGTTTTTGTCCGCACTGATAAAAAAATTTGTCTGCAACTTTCGAATAACAATTCACTTAAAAAAAAAATTCTGTATCAAAACTACAACTAATACTTTTATTATTTATAATTATTTATATTGTGTTGTGTCAAACATTGCTATAAAATATATAATTGAATGAGATGAATTGAATGAATACACACAATTGTTTATACTATATTGTTCTGCAGTAAAATTGTATTCGTGTATTGTTGCACAATATCCCTACTGATGTTAAGCCCCCCCCCCCCTCCAATCAGCTTTCAGGCTTTTTGAGTGTAAGCCATTTTCTCCCCTGATTACACACAAATTTTGCAGACAGATTATGAAATTTTAAAAGCCTGTTGCAGACAGCTACAAAACGTTCTGCCACTGGGATCAACAGTGAATTTTATGTGCTAAAGATTGAAAGCCGTTCGAAATTTTTTTGGTGGTGAAGTAACTCAAATTTCTATTACTGTTTTTTATGTTTGTTTTATTAATCTTAAAAATATGCTTAATTAATTTCAGTGAATTTCAAAACAAGCACCTGAGTGAAAAAATAATTTATTTTCTTAAAATGTATTGTAATGATTCAGAGTATCGATTCATCCAGTGAGCTGTACATCGGCAACAGCAGTATGTGCCTAATAGTAAAGCTGTTCCACATTTCTTTTTTAATTCATCATTTGCCAATTTGTTTCAAGGTTGCCATGGGTACAGTAACAACATATGAGAGAATGAACCCATAGACCTATTATAAGAGTGGACGGGACAATGGCAGCCTTTTTTAGTGGCAAAGATAACTCATAAAAAAGGTCATGTGACTTTTGATCTACAGGACGCCAAACTGGCCAATATTGAAATTTACTCGCCATGCTCTAAACTCTGCTTTTTATTAAGCAGGCGATATTTTTCCGTTTTCTTTGAAAATTATTTTTAAAATTTTTATTTCTCTTTAAAAGTTATATTGTTTTGAATGTAAAAAGAATTTTATACCAAGAAATTGTAATTAGATATTAAAAGCCCTAGAAATTATGTAAAACAAGGAGTTTCACAGGTAAGATTCTTTTTAATATTTTATTATTTCGTTATTTTTAAGTAATTATTTTTATAAAATGTTTATAATTGCTATACTTAATTCTCTAAATTGAATTAGTTTGAATATATTATACTTTATATCATTTCAAAAATGTCAATGATTATTTATGAGCAGTGATAGAAATTGGAAAGGAAAGGGAAGGCGTCATATGATGCCTGCTGTAAATATTTTAGGCGTCAAATTGAAATTTCTAGTTGCAATTTCTGAAATTCGCTTTTAACATGACTAATAGAGTGATTATGAGTAAAACAATATTTTCTGAACTACACGTCAAAATTTCTGGAACACAGTTTAATATAGTGCTGCACCGAGTAGCACTTTGGCCGAGTACCGAGTAGTTGTAAGAAATTATAATTGAAATTTACGTATATATGAAGAATTTTGCACATCTTGAAATTTTAAAAAGGCTTTTTGAACACAAAATTAAGTTAAATGGCAAACAGCATGTTTACATGAAATGTTTCAGAACTTTTGTAGTGTATATACACAATTAGGTTCATTGTTATATTTGATACTTCCAGCTTAGTAGATTATTAAAACCATAATAACTGATAACTTCATTCTTAATTATATAGTCTTTCTCAGATGCGAATCATTCTCGGATAATTCTTAGAGAATATAAAAGTTCTTTATAGGCTTAATTTAAGATGCATGAAATTTACATATGAAATAAGAACATTAAAATAAATATTTTATCATCATTTCAAACATGACGACATGACAAAACATGACAAAACAACTTCATTAATCTTCAAATTCTAGAAGAGTAAAAAGGTAGGTGGTTTCGGGCCATAATTTGCAGAACAACAAATTTGATAATATATTTTTAATAACATTTTAGTGTATTTACCTTTTTCATAATTATTTTTTAAATTAAAAATCAATATTTTTTTTACAGTTTTAAAAGTGTCTTACTTTTATTTTCACAAATACGTAACTAAAGTTTTATCTACTATAGTAGTATTATATAAGGGGTTCTTTTTTCTAAAATATTTTATTTTTGTCTGTTTTATAAATACAATTTTATGTACAAAGTTTTTGTAAAAAAAAAAAAAAAATGCATATTACACACGTACAAGATGGTTATACTTAAAGTCTTGTAACTAAAATGGATAAGCTCAAATCATGAATCGTCTCTATATCGAGTTTAGTGGCAATCTACTTGCCTGTTTTAACTGCAGAAAGCTGTTTGCAGCAAAAGTTTAATAACTATGTTTATATTTTCATATTTTTTAAGTTTAGTTATTAAAAAACAACTCTTATGAATACATTTCTTTCAATAATACATAAAAATAATGAAATTCTTACAACTACTCGGTATTGGCCGAATACTTAGTCCATATTTGACAGAGTACCGAGTATATAACGAGTACTCGGTACAGCTCTAGTTTAATATATTATATGTATTTTTTAGAGCTGTACCGAGTACTTGGTATATACTCAGCACTCGGCTTACTTGGCCAAATTTAGGCTATGTATTCAGCCAATACTGAGTAGTTGTGGAAATTTCACTATTTTTATGCATTATTGATAGAAATGTGTTAATGAGAGATATTTATTTTACAACTGAACTAAAAAAATATGAAAATATAAAATACAGAGTCTTTATAATTAAAATTTTTGCTATAACAGCTTTCTGCAGTTAAAATGGGCTGTTACCAAACTTAGTATAGAAATGATTCATGATCTGAGCTTTTAATTATAACTATCATGTAATATCAATATGCATTATTTTATAAATGCTTAGTACATGAAATTGTATCTATAAATCAGACAAAAATAAAATATTTTAGGAAAAAAAGAACCTCTTTGTAATATTAACACAAAATTTTCGTTATACATTTGTGCAAATAAAACTAACACACTTTCAAATTGGTAAGAAAAGATTGATTTTGAATTTTATACTATAAAATAACATAAAAAACTATCACCTATTCGGATACAGTCTACCGTTGAGCAAAAGTTGCGTTTATTTAGTATTTTAAGAACAAAAAAAAAATAATAATAAAAAAGAGTAGGGAGGGGGCATTTAACCAAATAAAGGCTTTTATGGCATTTTACGTTATATATAAAAAAGGGTAAATACACTAAAACGTTATTTAAAACTTATTTTCATTAACAAATCTGTTGTTCCCAAAACCACCTGTCATTTTACATTTCTACGATCTGAAGATTAAGAAGCCTATCATGTTTGAAATTATAAAATATTTTAATGTTACCCTTTCATATGTGAATTTCATGTATCTTAAATTAAGCCTTAGTGACTAGTAACTTTTATATTCTCTAAGAATTATCTGAGTATGATAATTTCGCATCTAAAAAAGATGTTAAGAGTAAAGTTATCAGTTATGGTTTTAGTAATCCACTATGCTGAAAGTATCAAAATATAGCAATGAACCTAATTATGTATGTACACTACAAAAGTTCTGCATGAAAGCATGCTGTTTACCATTTAACTAAATTTTATGTTCAAAAGCCTTTTTCTTTAATTTTAAGATGTGCAAATTTCTTCATATATGCATCAATTATTATTTCTTACAACTACTCGGTACTCGGCCGAGTAGTAAAAGGCTGAGTACTCGGTATTCGGCTACTCGGCCAAAGTGCTACTTGCTGCAGCACTAGTATTTTTCTTACACATTACATCAGTATGTGCACACAGATAAATGTGTTGGTTCCATAGGTTATTTGTATGCATGTGTGGCGAGAGCGTTGCAAATTGCAGTTTTAAAAATTGATAAGATTAAAAGGGATTAAAGGAAACTTTTTCTTTTTTATCTCTGTAAGGGGGTCGGGGGTGAAATATGCTGGAAATGCCCAGGTGTCTAAACGACATAGTCCCTGTGCGGTAGGGGGGAAAATATGATACGGACTTGGACCTTTCAAAGTTAAACAAAAATAAGTCTTTAAAAAAAAAGCTAGGCGTTAAATTTGACGACTGGAAATAATTTTATAGTCGTCAAATGCAATAATTTAGTCATATTTGACAACTAATGACTGCTAATTTCGGACACTGTTTATGAGAGTTAAAGCGAGTATAGACAAAATGAAGTTATAAACGCTTTTGAACTTTTTGGAGAGTGTTAATAACAAGGTAAAAATAAATTTCAGCAGCTGTTTCATTTTACGCAAGTTTTTCTTGCTGTATCTTTTAATAATAATAATATTTATGTTCAGAACAAAAAATCGCCAATAACGCGATAAATGCCAAAAAAGGTAACCTTTTTCAACAGTAACATGGTTTCATCTTTGCACCTTTTCTTATATTCCTTTAATAATAGAATGCTCTGTCCACTCTTATAATAGGTCTATGAATGAACTACCAAAAAAAAAAAAAGTTGATAGGCCTATTACAACCGGTGCTATGTTCAGCTAAAGTCAAATTATGCCGATAAGGGGTCCCACTACCCCACCTTACCCTAAGTAATTTTTTTTTTTTTTTAAGCAACAATATTTTTGTTTGAACAAAAAAAATGACTATAAAAATCAAGAAAAAATTCTAAGCATAAAAAAAGTCAGTTATATCTATATTTCTCAATTATAATAAAACTGTAAATTTATATATAATTATATATATTGCATTAAATATTTTTATACTTCATTTTATAATTTGGATTTGTGGGGTAAATTTTAATTTGCAGATATAAACTTTATATTTTTACTGCATTTATTACCTACTCTTAATTTGCCTTAAAAAAATAAAATATATTTATTTACAGATATTCATTCTGGGAGTGTACTGCATTAATTTTTTTTTTATTAAAAATGACTTCATCAAATATCAATTCAAGATAATGTGCAACTTTTTATGTTGATTTATAATAATAAGAGAAAAATCCTTCATATGAAATTTACATTGAAATCTATGTGAAAAATTGTGGGAGAAAGGTTTCTACATTTCTAGTGTTTGCTTGTAAATATTTATTTATTATTACTCGTCACAGTTATAAAAGTAATAAACTGATCTGTCAAAGAGAATCTGTCGAAGTTCAATACATGCATCTTCATATACACTGATTTTCAAAAGATTACATTGATTAAATTGTTATTTAGTATTTTGAATAAAATATGTATTTATTATATACAATTGTTATAAAAAAGCTGCCACTTGTTACAAAAAAGCAGTGAAATCTCTCTTCAGTTATGATATCTCTTTCTGTTTTCTATTTCAAAAGCAAATTATTCTCACTTTTGCAATTGCATAGAAAATCTTGTGAAAAATTGTATGAGAAAAATTTCCAGATATTAAATATTATTTTTGTTTTGTAAATATCTGTATTGATTATTTGTCACTGTTATATTAAGCATTGAAAGATTGAACTGATCAAATATCTGCCAAATTTAGTGTGCCTCTTAATTTATTAGCTTTCCAAAAATACTTTATAACATCACATTTAGTTTTATAAGTAGAATGTGTAATATTTGTAAATATTCATAGATTATTAAATAAATAAGTAAAAAAAATTCTCTCTTGTAAAATTGCATATTGCATTTAAAATTTTGTGAAAATTTGCATGATAAAATTTACCAAATATTGAATTTTTGTTTTATTATTATCAGTATTAATTATTTGTCACTCTTACAAAAGCAGTAAATTGATCACATATCTGCCAAATTGAATGTGCATCTTCATGTATGTTGCTTTTTAAAAATATTTTATTATACACTAGCAGGCTACGCCCGCTTTGCTGGTCACTATTTTTAAATAAATCACTATAATTAATGAATTCTCAAAATTGCATTAATTTTTATCATGTGATAAAAAAAGATAAAAAAAAAATTCTAATCAAGAAAAATGTCACATTGGGTCCCCACTGCCTTCGGCAGCGTGGACCCGTGCACAATGCGTGCAAACGAATGCATATATATGAGCGCTGCGCTCGTGTATTCCTTCACCACCCTTATGATTTCTCACAATTCCATGTTATTTCTCATAAACTTTCATTCTTAAGAAAAGGAATTAATAAAACAATCAATGCGGAAAACGATGGATGCGTGAACGATAGATTGGGGTTTCACTGTGTATATATATATATATCGTAAAAGTGCCTTTACTCTATTTAATTCCCCCCCCCCCTCCCCCTTTCTGCTTTTCACATTTTGTTTGTTCTTAAAATACCAGATAAACAGCGATAGGCTGTATCCGAATAAGTGATAGTTTAACATTATTTATTCACCTTTGTATACCTATATAAACATTGACTTGTATTATATAAAATCAGATACTGGTTATATGAAAATGGAAACCGTAAGCTTCCTAAAATAGCATGAAATCACCTTCAGGCATCATTTTTTATTCCTAACTTTTGATCAGATTTTAAAAAATCTATTTTGTCATAATAAACATTTTATTTATGATTTACAAAATGCTAGTTTTTATCATCTTAAAAAAAATCTTACATTGTTAGTTACATGGTATTTGACTTATTTCAAAAATCAGTTTGCCAGCAGATAATTAAAAACTTTTTTCTACTGTTTGTTCTGTTTTAAGTAAGTTTTTATTTTTTGATTAATTTATTATTATTATTATTTTAAGTATAAATGCATAAAATTGTATTTATAAAATAGACAAAAATAAAATATTTTAGAAGAAAGAACCCTTATATAATAAATACTAAAATAGTAGTTAAAACATTAGTTACATATTTGTGCAAATAAAAGTAAGACGCTTTTAAAACTGTAAGAAAAGATTGATTTTTAATTTAAAAAATAATTATGAAAAATATAAATACCCTGAAATATTATTAAAAATATATTTTAATAATCAAATTTGTTGTTTTGCAATATGATAGACTTCATTAATCTTCAAATTCTAGAAGAGTAAAAAAAATAGGTGTTTTGGGCCATAATCTAGAATTTGAAGATTAATGAAGTCTATCATGTTTGAAATGATAAAATATTTATTTTAATATTCTCATTTCATACATCTTAAATATGCCTGAGTATATAGGAACTTATATTCTCTAAGAATTATCTAAGAATGATTCGCATCTGAGAAAGACTATATAATAAAGAATGAAATTATCAATTATTATGGTTTTAATAATCCACTAAGCTGGACGTATCAAATATAACATTGAACCTAATTGTGTATACTATACACTACAAAAGTTCTGGAACATTTCATGAAAACATGCTGTTTGCCATTTAACTTAATTTTGTGTTCAAAAGGCCTATTTTCAATTTCAACATGTGAAAAATTCTTCATATATACATCAATTATTCTTTCTTCGGTACTCAGTCGAGTAGTAAAAGGCCGAGTACTCGGTACTCGGCCAAAGTGCTACTCGGTGCAGCACTAATTGTGAATATTCTAAAACTAAACAGAATTTTTTTAAAAAAAAGAGGTAATTATCATAACGAATTTCTTTTTAGAATAATGTGAGGTTTGGCTGCTAGTAGCAGCAAAATTATTGAAACACACATTCATATTTTTCTTTTTCTTTAGTTTGATTGCTAATTTTTATCATGAACTTAATTTTTTTATAAACAGTATAAGACTAAGATCATGACTCGATAAATATTTACTTAACAAAATTGTATTAGGTGTACATCTTTTAAATAGAAATTATTGCTAGCGCATCAATAATTTTGCTGCCGACTGTACAAGGTAATTAATAAGGTATGGCTCAGACCATGAAAGGGTTCATTTCATCAAAATTCTTTTGATTTTTACTTTTTTCGATTTCTTCTATTTTTAAGCACAGTTTGCGAACACGAAATCATATTTTTTAATAGTTGGTGGTATTGGATAATGGATGTAATCCTCTATTCAAAAAAATTAATCTGGAAGTTTGAGATTTTATTATTATTATTATTGTTGTTATTATTTAACTTTAAATGTAACACCTTTATGAGATTTTTCAAGTACAATTCAATTTTGGATATTTTAAGCAAATAAAGAAATATTGAGTTATTTCAACTAAATCTCCAATTACAAGATATGATGTGATTCATTTTATCTATTTGATTTCCTTAAATTTTAATCAAAATATTGCTGTTTATATTTAGGCAATTAATTGTATTTCCTGTTGCTTGCATAAAAAAACATTTTTTTTTTCCACATTAGAAATTAGTTTTAAAAAGTTATTTTAAAAAATATGTTTTTATATAAGATTTTTCTCTAAAATTTCAACAATGCCAATTTTGTAATTAAAGCAATTTTTTTTATTATTATTATATTATTATTGAATTTTTAACGAAGATTATGACAATGTCGTAACTTTCTGAGTCACTCTCAGAATCAGAGACCATAAATAAGGTGACTTAAGAGAATTGCTGCCTGAGTTTGAAAAACATCGTCGTATCATCATTTACCAAATGAATATTTTGAAAAATAGATACACATGCTCAGCAGTATAGTAGTGCATTAATTTATCAATATATTCTTTTTTTGTTATGTTGCCAAATGCTTTATAATTATGTTCTTACAAACTTATTGAATAGACATTTAAAATTCTGATTAGCAACCATAGATCTCTTGTATTATAATAAATAACCTATTTCTCATTCAAGTTGCTCAAAACATATATATCTGGTAACTTTCAAAATGATGACTTTAATCAGAAACTTTTGTTTTTCACACTGTATATAGCATTACTATGACTAATAAAAGAAAATTTAAATATATCATGCAAAAGATTTACTAAAAAAATTGTTTTTTTGGTTGGAAAATTTTCCGGAAAAACATGGTAGAAAATTTTCCAAAAAAGAAAATTTTCCAACCCACATCACTACATATAAAAAAGTTTTTTTTCTATCTTATAATTATTTTTAAAATTATGTTAAATGCTGAAATTTCAATGAAATTTTTAGCAATATTAAAAAAAAAAAAAAAACTGGAGTGACTCCACTTGAAATTTTAATATAATATTAAATTTCAATGCATATAAATGCAAATTTTCATACCTTTATGGCAGTAATTTAAAAGAGATATATACTGTCCATCATCTCTTTAATTAAAAATAGAATTGCATTATGTAATTCATATTAAAATTTAGTTCAACAAGTCATGCAATACCTCTAAGTTTTAATCGTACAACATTAAAACATGCTATTGACTATAACCCAAAATGAAAGAACATAATGCATTATTTAATAGCACAGTAATTTCATTCATTGAGGTAAAATACTTACGGTATCTTTTAATTATCAATCAGTATATAATTTAATAGAACTTTTTTTTTTTTTATTAATAAGACTTTATAAAATTTTTATAACTTAAAAGGCAATAAGTGGTTCACCTTAGAATATACAAATTCCTATATTTGAATTTTTGTGTTTTGTAAAGATAATAAATATCTGTTTTTTATACTTAAATAGAAATCATTAGCACTCATAAGAAACAGATAATACACTTCTAAGAATTATTTTTAACCATGGGAGGCATATAAACTAAGCACTTTTTTATTAGTTTTTTATTTCTATAAATATGACTACTTCATTGTTAAAATATACCAAAAAGTGTCAAATTTAAGGTTTTTGATGTGGCAGTTTAAACTGTGGTTTAAACCGTCAAAAACCTGCCAACCCTGATATTATTTATTAAATTTAGTTTATTCCAGTTACTGCACTTCTGTCAAGCACTCTTTCAGTGCTCAAAATGAAATTGAAAATAAATTTTAAAACAGATTATCGTTAGCAAGCACATTTTTTAAAAACCATTTTCATATTCAGAAAATTCAAAATCGTTAAATTAGTACCCATTTTCCAAAAATTGATTTTTTAAATTTTTAGTATTTCATTTTGTTGTTAAAAAAAGCAATTTGTGTGAAAATTCGCATTTTTGAACTAAAAAAATATATACATTTTTTAAAAAACCGATATCTTCGAAAATGAGTACCAATTTAATGGTTGTGAATTTTCTGAAAGTGGAAACGGAATTTAAAAAATACATTTGGTACTGAGTAATTATGAAAATAAATCTTCCCATAACATAGGCCATAGCTGTTGCCAAGATTAGGTATTGTTCCTCTCTTAAGAATAACTTCTTCACATCCCACATCATTATCACTTAAATTAGCATTAAACAATTTGTTTTTAATTAGTTAATAGATTGTGAATAGCTCCGAAGTCATGATATTGATATCAAAGTTCACATACTCATAAAAATTTATATTTAGAATGGTTATAAGAATGACCGGTCAAGAAATTTTGTAAGTATTAGAAAAGTGAAAAGACATAACTAATATTGTGTAACTTATAAACAAAGATATTTTTATGAATAGGAATGAATCAGGACTTCACTAAAAGCACGTATAAATTTAAAAGATGTATAAATTGGATTTTTTTGTATATATAATGGAAATTTTGTGATTACGATAACTCTCGACATAATACTCAAAATTGAATTGAACCAAAGTTTTACAGCTAACTTATCTTACAAATATCTTTGATGAGTTCGTTAACTAAGTTGCTCTGCTGTTTGTTTTCAAGTGGCAGCTACATGAAAATTTCAAATCTACATTGAAAAAGCTTAGTTAAGACTATAATTTGCTTGAATTTTGATGTTTATATTGACCACATAAAAGTCTCAATCAAGTATTTATTAATGAATTTTATCTGTCATTTTTAACAAAATGAGCAATATCTTAAGTACGGCCATTTCAAATCAGGATACCACTTGTAAATTTATCATCAGAATAACTTTTGAAATACTGAATCAGTTCAAGTTGGACATTGAACTTATCACACAAATATCTTGGATGAATTTTGTTCCAACATTGTTTCCAAGTTGCAGCCACTTGAAATCAGGCTGGTATATGAAAATGTGCCACCACAATAACTTTTAGAATACTAAACTGGTTCAAATCAAAGTTGGGAAGTGAACTTACAATTCATATATCTTGGATAAGTTTGCTAGGCAACTTGCTCCACCATTTTGTTTCCAAGTGGCGGCCACTTAAATTTTTTTTTTATTACAATAACTTTTCTAATACTGAATCAGTTCGAATCATATTTGCACAGTTGACATATCATTCAAGTATCTTTGATAAGTTCACTGGGCATTTCAGTCACTCTGTCCTTTTGTTTCTAAATGGTGACCACTTGAAAATTATCACAATAACTTTTGAACCGATTTGCTTAAAACTCCATATATACATAGCCCTCAATAAATCCACGAAATTGATTAATAAAATGTAGCTGCCATTTTGAAAAAAATGGTGGCGACTTCATAAGAAAAGATAAATCAACCTAACCTTCCTATGAGCCGGAAGGACTTGTTTTAATTTTTTGATCAATAACCTCTAAAAAGTAATGATATCAGTACAAAAACCCTTAACGGGTTAAAAGTTTGTGACGCAGCTACTTCATCGCTATAAGAATTTGAAGTATGGGTCTTAAAAATAATGATATCAAATTTTAAGTGACGCTTTACTATTAGTTAAAATATACATAGATTTTCTTATTTGATCATTTGCTTTTTTCTTTTATTTATATTTACAATGCAAACATAATATTTTTAACTTCAAGATAAGACAAATATATAAAATATACTCACTGATGATTTTCATTTGCACTTCAATTTCAAAATAACAGTTTCAGAAAGAATGATATAAAAATTCCAGTGACACCTCGGTGTCATTTTAAACGATTTGTCTTTAGATTCCATTAAAATTACCTTTGCTTTGTCTAATAAAGTATATTTACAGATTGAAACAGTGCTTTTAATTTTCAAATATACTGTCAAATAATCACACTTTCACTGAGTTTGCATTATAAATTGAAATTATTTATTTCAATAAATTGATTTGTCTTTTGCGTCACGCTATCCAAAACTGCAAGTAAAATTTATGTAAATGTTACTTTGTATCATAGTATTCAACTAAGTGAAAATTTGGTCAAAGAGATAGTGTGATGCAAAGAAAACATTTGTACAAATTTCACTTGCAGTTTTGGATAGCGTGACGCAAAAGACAAATCAATTTATTGAAATAAATAATTTCAATTTATAATGCAAACTCAGTGAAAGTGTGATTATTTGACAGTATATTTGAAAATTAAAAGCACTGTTTCAATCTGTAAATATACTTTATTAGACAAAGCAAAGGTAATTTTAATGGAATCTAAAGACAAATCGTTTAAAATGACACCGAGGTGTCACTGGAATTTTTATATCAATCTTTCTGAAACTGTTATTTTGAAATTGAAGTGCAAATGAAAATCATCAGTGAGTATATTTTATATATTTGTCTTATCTTGAAGTTAAAAATATTATGTTTGCATTGTAAATATAAATAAAAGAAAAAAGCAAATGATCAAATAAGAAAATCTATGTATATTTTAACTAATAGTAAAGCGTCACTTAAAATTTGATATCATTATTTTTAAGACCCATACTTCAAATTCTTATAGCGATGAAGTAGCTGCGTCACAAACTTTTAACCCGTTAAGGGTTTTTGTACTGATATATATACCATTATATATTTCAGCCGACAAAATATTCGCACCAAGCAAATTCTGATTTCTATAAGCTATTTTTCAGCTGTCCTTTAAAATAGGACAAAATGGGATAGAATGGGTTAATAACAGTCCTCTTTTTTTTTTTTTTTTTTTTTATCTATGTACTAAATTTAAAAGCACGATATGCTGATTTTGAATTATAAAAAAAAAAGAAGTTGCATTAGAATAGGTCTAGGCAGATTTATTTTTATTTATTTATTTATTTTATTTTTTTTTTTTCAACAATATATTACCTGATCTTAAAATTTCCTGTAGAAAGTTCTCCATTCAAGGACATTTCTATGAATTATTTTACTAAAATGTAACAACACACTAAAATGCATGTAAAATTAAGAGATGTTCAAAAAGAAGTGAAAAATGTTGAAATATTCTAATCGCAAAATATTCTACATGTGATGTAGAGTGTTTTCTTTTTTGGGGGTTGTGCAGTTAAAATAGAAAATCTAGTTTGAAAAAAAGCTATAAAACTTGCAATTTTATTTGAAATAATAAATTAAATGTAAATTCTATTCAATAAGTAACTTTCAACTGGAGTACAATATTCCATTACATAATTCAAAAGTATAATTTTTTCTTAAATCTCTTTGTTTACTTTCTCTAACCTATAAGGTAGAGAAAGTATTGTTTTGGGGTCAAATTTTCAGAATTGAGTTTTTGTTATATTTACAAATTTTGAGGTTCCCTGAATCCAAAAATCATATTTTTAGCGGTTGGTCTGTGTGTGTGAGTCTGTCTGCCTGCCTGTTATCACCATATCTCAAAAACAAATTATAGTAGAAAGTCCAAACATGGTACTCTAAATGTGTATCATATAGTGATGCTACACTAAACTTTTCATTGAGATCAAGAAAATGGTTCGTGTACAGGGTCACCCAAGAGAATTTAAATACATTACATCTATAGGGAAAATTGCAGGTAAGTAGAGTTTAACATCTATAGACTGTACTAAACCAAATGAATTGAATATATATTTTTTGTATACGTAAAAAAATGTTTCATGTAGAATATGGTATAGATATCATTCACTGTTTATTTACAGGGTTACACAAAAGAACTAGATTATAATATGACAATACTTGAAAATTGATGGAAGTGTACTTCAGGTTATGCCATGTGTTATTAATACAGGATTATATTTGTCTTCCCCATAATGTGTATGTAACTTTTAGAAGATATAAAGGGCTGCCAATATTTAAGCCATAACATTCTTTTCTATATTGTTAGTGGAAGTGCTTTTCTGTAACATTTTACCATGTTCAGGAAAGCTACTCAAGAATAGAAATTAATTCCTCATAGCCATATGATAAATGTTTTTTTGTTTTTTTTTTTAAGCTAAATATTTATCGCTTGGTTTTTTGTATATTTAGACGTATTGAGGTCCTGAATACCAAAATGAAGTTTTTAATGTTTGACATTGTCTGTTTCTGTTTGAATAAATTAAAAACAAATAATTTTAGGCGATCCAAATATTGTATTTTGAAGTTAATGCATTTGTTACTAGAAAAGCTTGATCAAGATTGATAAGTTTCAAGAAATGTTGTTGTGAAAGTTGTCTCAATAATTTTAAATGAACTTTTACATTTAATAACAGATTCAAATTCTATATGAATGTAGGTAGTAATGAAACGGGGGGTTGAGGGTTGCAGTAGCCCCCCTCATACAGAATTGCTTGTCAAATAAAGCTGTTCCGAAGCCTAATTTGAATTGTTTTAACATAGGTTTGCATAGCAGTACCAGGGGTGATTGTGACTCAAAGGGAAAAACCCTGAAAATTAGAGCTTCGAAAAAAAAAAAAAAAAAAACTGGAATATTAAATGATACTTAAATTATTTAGACCACAAGCCCTCAATCTCTTTAGAATTTGTTCACACGCACACGTCACCTGGATGACAAATCAACTGATAAAAACCCTGAAATCTGGGGTAACTCCTGAACACAAACACCCCTGAAGTACTCGTTATCTTACCCCTTAATCTCCAATCTGTATTTATAGTATTAAATTTCAGGGTAAGAGAAAGTCATGTGAATGACACACCAGATTATTATAACTACTTTTTTATTGTACTTTTTTTTTTCTTAGTTCATAAAATTAAAAATTTTATTAAGTTAGTTTTTAATTGTTAAATTGTAGGAAAAGGCATGCTAGATTTATTCCTTCTAAAAAAAAAAAATTGCAACTAACAATAATTCTATTTTTACCATTCGCATTACTTTAATGAAAACTCAATGCTACAATTATGTAATATTTACAGAACTTTTGAATATAAAAGGTTTTAGCTATAATAAAATTTAATGCAGTTTGATATAACAGTTCTTTATTCAACGATGAGATTAACAAGTATAAAAAAAATTAATTGAACTTTATGAAAAAGATAACATTAAAACAAAATATGACAGACAAAACAAAACAGAATATTCAGGTGGCAAAAGCCTGTATTACAAACATAAATGATTTGATTGCTTTATTTTTAAACTTAAAAATAAATAAATGTTTTATTAAAATGGCTATGTGAAAACTTTTTTAATTATATGAGATATGACAATTTTACATCTGAAAGTACAAATTTTGATTTACAAAGTACAAGCTTTGTTTCTTGTGCATTGTTACAGAGAGAAAATTGCAACCTACAAAAAAGACTGAAAAATCTCATCTCTGTTATTATTAATTTTAATTATTTTAAAATGAAGTAATAATTAATAATGGAGTATTAATTACTTTTTTAAGTGGCAATTTTATTTTCAAATATGTATAATGTGAGTGGGAAACTACACTAATAAAAATCTGGTTTAAACCAAAAAAAAAAAAAAAAAATCCCTAACCCTGTTGCAAAGCAAAATAGGAGAGATTAAACATGAGGTTAATGCTTAAGACTGACAAGAAATTGTTTTTTAAATCAACAAAAAGCATTTTTGGTGCCACTGTATAGTGTAGTATTCCATCTATAACTACACCAACTTTTTATTCGACACAGTAAAAATTCTGCTCGCTAATCGCAAGCAGACAAATGAAATTTCATGCCCTTATTTAGTACAGTCTAAAAAAAAAAATTAAAAAAAATCAAAGCAGTCTTTGGGGAGTGCCGATAGAAGTAAAAACTAAGTAACTTGTGAATTGTATCGTCAAGCTATTAGGTTATTATTTTCGAATTATTTTTGGTTTGCAAAGAAGTGTTTATGATCTGTATTATATGATTCGGCACAATATTTGTAGCTACCCATATTTAATGAACTAAGCCTTATATTAGGTAAAAATATTGATTACTTATGAAATTATTTTAATTAGTAGCTGAGATACAAAAGAAAACCGATTCATTAAACCTCAAAACGTGTAAATCAGGTGAAATCTCGAATTCCACTTTCGATAATATAAAAGAACTTAAAAATATCTTTTGATTAAAATCTTTTGATCTTATGTATTAAAAATAATTTAATCATAATTAGAATTTGAAATATTGAAATTTTAAAATATTACAGCGCCATCTGGCGGTAGAAATTTCTGTAATCTACTGTTCGATTTCAAATCAACAAAACTTTCTAATGATGTATTACTTATGAAATTATTTTAATTAGTAGCTGAGATACAAAAGAAAACCCATTCAGGAGACCTCAAAACGTGTAAATCAGCTGAAATCTCGAATCCCACTTTCGATAATATAAATTGGTAAAAAATATGTTTCTTCTCATGGAAAGCCTTCACTGACGATGACGTGAGTTTCATGATTTTTGTTCACCCAAAAGTGCTCAATGCGCCTAAAGAAGTTTTCACTTCAAATTAAAAAACCTTCGCTGACGATGACGCAAGTTTTATGATTTTTGTTCACCCAAAAGTGCTCAATGCGCCTAAAGAAGTTTTCACTTAAAAAAAACAACTAGTTGCAAAATCGGCAATCTCCGAAAGTTAAAATTTTTGGGAAAAGCTGATTTTTTGCCACACTTAGCCAGAATAAGACTGAAATGAAAACTCTGAAGTTTTACAGTCATTATGACAGTATGCATGAAAACTCAAAATAAGGTGGCAGGGGCATGTGAAAGGAGGGGGTTATTTAAGTTTTTTTATTTTAGATTTGGCCGCCTTTGCAACTTACTTTGGAGTTGGCTGATTTTGCAACAAACCAGAACTTAATTTTCACTAAATTTAATGTGAATATTGGAATTTTAGGGTTGCAAACACACAAAATGTTTTGTTTGTTTAAATTTTATTTAAAAATTAATAACTGATCTCTCTCTCATCTGATAAAAAAATAATTGATAAAAATTTAAAAAATAACTGATAAAAACAACTCTATGAAAATGTATCACAAACAGTCCCATATTCATTAATCACGAGCTACTCTTTAACACAGTGGGAAATCATTCAAGTTGTAAACAAATTATAATATGGATGCTGTAGTCAGGTTGAGCAGAACTGCAATTTTACAGATATGGAGATAACTGGTTTTGAAACACACCAGCCTCAGCTTTTGACATGTTTTGCAGCATATCGTGGTTTTCAAACATAAATAACACAGCGATGGATTGGCTTTGGCATGGTTTCTTGTTTCTAGATGGTGAAAACATTTGTTTAGAACTTAAAAAACTGAAAATATGCATTATCTAATATTAAAGAGTTGGTAGGTTTTTCAATTAGATGACACACATTTTGTTTTGTAATTTTATTAAGAACTGTGGATGGGAAAAAAGTTAGAGTATGCTTTCAGTTCTCTATCATATTTTGATTGTCACATCACAGATAATTTCAAAAATATACCAAGGCGACCACTTTATCAACTAAGAAAAAATCTTTAGGTGCCATTTTGATGTCAGGCTTTCAAACACTAATTTCTAACTCTGCATCTATGTATGAATCAGGATTTGAACTCTACATCAGGACTGTCCACCAATCCAAAATGCTTAGTGGGCCACACTGGAAATCTATTTTATTCAGGCGGGCCGCACTGTATGTATAAATGTGTATGTGTACCAGGGGTCGAAATTAGAATCAGCAAGTTGGGTGCCAAATGGCAACCAACATTGTTTTCTTAGTTGCCCTTATGTAGTACTTAGGTGCCATTTTAAAACTGTTATTTACACACAGACACATATGTGTAAACATTGTACATAAACTACAATTACTTAAAATACTGACACTTTATCTAGTTAGTTTTTTCCATTTTAAAAATTTGCTAGTGCCTTTATTTTCATCGCACATTGAAGGGGAAAAAGAATGCTAGGTGTCAAAGTGGCAACCAGGTATAAAATTGTGATCATCAAAACGAAATATTTAGTTGCAAAATACAAATAACAACTGCTAATTTCGAGCCCTGATGTGTACATATATGCCATACCTACATTAATAACTATTTTTAAAAAAGAATTATTGGATTTAATAACATTCCATTACAACAATGTCAACATCTTGAATGTTTAAGTATAAAATATGTATTACATAATATAAATTACCTTATATTAGTGTGCTTTTACATAGTGTTATATATGTAAATAAGTGCATTGACATTAGATTATGAACTTTTTATGTACAACATCAGAACAAACTAGGCCAGAAAAATAGGTATTTTCAATAAGTTTAAAAATGTATTCATAGAAAAAAAAAAAAAAAAAGGACATTAATCTGGGATTATACTTCTTTTTTATTGAGGGATCCATCCAACCTATTTTTACAGGAACAGTGTTTTGTGTGTGAAAAATCTATAATTTTGTGAAATTATTTAAATCCTTTCATTGTAAATTCTAACAGATAGAATGTTTTTGGATAGTTCTTTTACACTAATTGAAAAAATAAATTATTTTCCCTTTGTTAATTAAATTAATAAAATAAGATTTTTTTTTCCCCTCCATGTAGGTCAATTTAACAAATTATACACAAAAAACATTTTTGCGACTAATTGTTGAAATATGTGAATATTTTGCTGCCATAAAACATTTTTTTTTTTAAAGCCTAATGTGGGATAAATCGCTTTTTTTTTTTTTTTTTTTTACTTATAGTATATCAGTAATAAATAATGTATGCATAGTTTTTAATACATTATAAGGTAAATTAAACATTAAAAATGAGAATTTTTTGTAAAAACAAGATATTTTAACATGAAAAACAGAGACTGCAAAATTTTCAAAGCACAGTCCCTCAAAAGTTCCATCCCTGTTTGACAAAATACATAAAATTCTTGTGAACAAATGCCAAAATATTAAATCATTTTGCCGCTGATTGGCATAGTTTACTTTTAAAAAGACATTTTTTATCCTAACATTTTTAGGGGAAAAAAAGTTTTAAAATCATCTGATTTTTGTGAAGGGTCTATTTTAACCCTCTAAGCGTGCGGAGAATCTGAATGGGGAAATGATATTGTTTTCACTGTAAATTCTTTATAATATACTAAAACAATGGATTTTTTCACTACGCATTTAAAGGTGAACCTTGATGACTATTAAATGATCTTTCACACTTAAAGAAACAAGCTCAAAATCTATAATTATACACATTTTAAATATATGCTTTTTAGGGGACAAACAATTACAAAAACACATTCATGACTGTTATAGGGAATAGGGTTAAGTTAACTGATTTTTGTGAAAGTTAGTTTTAAGACCGGCAATTTTTGTGAAAGGCCCAAATTTTACTACATACACCTCTGGTATGTATCACCAGAATATATTAACACAAAACATGTGCACAAAAACTACACAACTTCTTATAATGATAATAATAATTCAAAAATTCAAAGTTATAAAAAAGATAAACAATACCTCTTGACGAGCTTTTTCTAAATATTTGGCAACATAGTCTGTATCTTTCTTTTTTGCACTAAATAAAAATATAAAATATTCTAATCATAAACAGCATAAATTGTGATATAATTAGATAATCAACGCTTTCAAAAATATATACATATATAAAAAGATATGAAAATTAACATGGCACCAGTTTTCCTTGATATAGTTTCTAGGAGGGTACTGTGCCTTGCCTGCCCTTTCATTAAAAAAAAAAAAAAAAAAAAAAAACTTTCTTGTTACTCATCTTTAAAAAAAAAAAAAACACTTCCTTTATTATTAGTATCATGGAATTTTATGATGAATACATTTGGTAATAACTTATTCACACATCAAACACAATCATTTTCTTATCTTTTAACTTTCTAATGTATGCCTCTATTTTAAACTCTCCATAAGCAAGCATCTTTTTGTTTCTAGTGGGAAATCTATCTATTGATGCTGATACATTAATTATCAAGAAAAAAAGAAAAAACATACTAGATCATCGAAAAAGTTTAGACACATTACACATAATCATATTTATTGAAATACTTAACATAAACAAACTCTTTAATTTTTGAAATTCATTCAGAGAATTTTACCTTAATAAATTTCAATATCAGCACTATCAGTTGCTCTGCACATATCTAGCCAATATTATGGACAGCCAATATTATATACAGGGCTCCCACTCAATATCAAAAATAAAACTCCCTGAGTTTTCCAGGTTAAATTTTATAAAATTCCAGTCACAAAGTTTGGTTTGCGATGTAAAATATAACTTGCAGCATAAAACATAACATAGCTCACAACATAAAAGATAATATAGTAATGCGATTCACAACATAAATTGCTTACTCAAGAAACATTATTCAGGTTTTGGGGCAATATTTGCAGTTTTTCCCGACTCTTTTCACTAATTTCAAATTCCCCGACTTCTCCAGGTTCTCCCTGACTCGTGGAAACTCCACGATAATCAATCTCTAACCATATATGTTACAGAACATATCTAGTGTCACTACAACAATTGCATCAACAATTCACTGCCATGAATGTGTCAAGTTCTGTACCTTTACGGTGTAAACAATGTCCTTGAAGGAGAAAAAAAAAAAGATGTCAATAGATGTTAAAATTTGAACTTCTCGGAGGCTAACCACAACATAATTCAGCTTTTTCCTAAACAGTTGCCACAACACTGGTGGAAAGCTGAACAAAGCTCTCTGCCACCTTAAATCGCTGCTGCGTAAAATGTTCATAGTCAAGGCTGCGTATCAATTAAATTTAAAAATCTTGGACACTTACCAAGTTGTCAGAAAAAAATATTATTCATTGCATTTGCTCAATGCCTTTTAGGAGTATGAGTTTCCAAAATATGTCCAACCTTTTTTTATGATTCTGTAATTATATACATTTTGTACTATACATCAGAAAGTTTACAATCATCAAACAATTTAGAATGGAACTTGTTGAAAAGTTAATTGCAGAAAATCACTGTGATTAGTTTCCTGCCACATCAGGCAGATCCAGAATTTGACAAGACAGTGTATGCTCTATGCTCCTATAAAAGAGATTCAAGAGGTAAGCCAGTAAAAAAATAAACCAATGTACCGAAAGTCAAGAATCACTTTATACTGACCCATGTTTCAAACGCTATCAGTCAAAGATTAATTTTTTATTTTTTCATTTGTTCGAGATAACTCAGAATAGTAAAAAGATGATAAAACTAAATACTTTCACACCTATAAAAAAAATTAAAAATTCAATTAAAAAACTATATATTATGCTTTGTTTCAGTATATTTAATTTAATAATGAAAGAAAATATATATATGATTTACTGCTTTTTTTTTTTTTTAATTGGTAAGGAAAACAGTTTTAAATTGTTCTGATTTCTAAGAGAAAATGGCCAGCAGGTAGAATACACATAAGAAAGAAAAACCTGTTTTCAAGGGCCGCTTTACAATTTTGGCAGCCCTAAGCAAAAGATTTTTTGTGGGCCCCCACTAATAGATATTACACCACAGCAGCTTATAGATTTCATGTGACACTAAGTAAATTCTCTCACTGTAATCCCCCCCCCCACCTCCCTTACAAAAGAAAAGCTACTATATTAAGATTCAACGTATTCTAATATTATAAGTTAATATAAATTTTAAAAGTTTTTTTTTTTTTTTTTTTTTATAAAAGTTTAATTGGATCTGCATATCTATAATAATAAAAGAAGATGTCTGTCTGTCTATCTATACGTTCAGCCACTACTGAACGCAGAAGTATAAAATTTGACATACGGGTGCTCAGAAGCCTTCCTGAGTTGATAGTGAAAACAGAATTTAAAAATTTTAATTAGTTCCGGAGATATTAATTAAAACGTCGACCAATGCCTAATTAAAAAGCGAGCGGATCGTAATTTTCGCCCTTCAACGTGTTTCTCAAAAGAGAAAGCAGAGAGAGAAAAATTTTGCGGGTTTTTCTAAAGCGATCGCTTCCGATCTGTTGGAAATATCGAAAATACACCTGTACCACGAGAAAGAGCATTTATTACCGATTCTTACGGTACAATTTTTTTTTTTTTAAATACGGATTTTTTTATATTTTTAAAAAAAGTTTTAAAAAGGGTCGAAAATTTCTCTTTTTCTCGATTGTCTTTTTTGAAACGCGCTGTACGGCCGAGTAACTGTTCCATTTCTTAACAACTGGTATATTTGGAAAGGACATTTAATCCTCTTTCGAACCATATAAACATTTTTACAAAATATGGATTAGCGATCCATACTTTTAGATTTTATGAAACATCGATTTTTTCACGAAACATTTTATAACTCAAAAGCGTTTAGAGATAAATCATTTTTTTTTTTTTTTTTTTTTTTTGTACATAGATCTCGCTTTAACAACTGAATACCCAGAAGATTGAGAGAAAATTTCAAAAACTGAATGAGTTATAATTTTTTTAATTTTCAATATCGCGGCAGTTTTCGATGAAATTCTGAATCGACGTTTCTGAAACTCTTGCAACTGACCTTGACAGAGAAGAGAGAATGAGATTCTTCAGTGCCAGGTGCTAGAGGTCGGGAAAAAGTTTTTTGCCCACGTGACAAAGTATACTGGAAATAAAAAAAGCAGTTTTTGAATTTTTTCAATTTAAAATCGATCAAAAGCAGAACTTCGAAATTGCCCGTCATTATGGTTCACCTGTATGCAGTTAAAAAATCTAAAGTATAGCTTTAAAAATAAAATAAATAGACATATTATATTTATTTAAATTCATTTTTATTTCATCTGTTAATGAGTTACTTTTAACAGAATAATATTGAATTTTTTTTCCTTTTTTTTTTTTTTTTTTTATGAATTCGGTTGTAAAAATGCAGTTTTGGAATTCTTAAATTTTAGATGGATTTCAATAGAAATCGTAAATCGCCCTTGATAGATTAGTCATTTTGAGTCTAAAATATATCATAGATATTCATTATTGTAATACATAATACATCATTCAAAAGATATTTTATAGTATTTTTATTGCAGGCTATTAAAATGATATAAGCCGTTCAAATTCTGTATGAAACTTTCGGAGAAAACTACGGAAAAACCAGAAAATTTTTATTCTTTTATATTTTACAGAGTTTCAAATTCAGATTTTCGCTCACATTTCATACTAATAATTTTTAAAGATATATAGGAATTAAGCAAGTTTTGGAGAAAACCACAGATAAGTCAGACACAAATCTTTTTAAAACACGTTATACGGCGCCACCGAGCGGGACTTAGCGAAAGTCAGAAATTTGAAAGATCATAACATTGTGAGCGAACAGGCTGTTTCAGATATTGAAAAGGGAAGAGGGCGCCGAAGGCGCTACCGCATGGGAATTTACTGCGCTTTCAATAAGCTATTTTCACGATATATTGATAAGCTGTTATTAGAACTGAAACGGGAAAAAGGCGCTGCATACGCCACCGAGCGGGAGTTTCGTAAAGTCTGATTTTTCAGGGATCGCGAACCAGCTGGTCGCCGAAGGCAGCTAGTTTAGAAATAAGAAAAAATAAACAAGTTGAATCAAACCTTTAGCTTTTCTACCTGACTGTGCTAACTGTTCGATTGGGAAAATGCCTTAAATTTTCTGTTTATACTAATCTCCATTCTCTACATGATATCGCACTTCACACGTATTGATGTACAATGGAACTACTGTACAGTCGGTAACAAAAGTCTCCAAACACTAGCAAAAATTCCTATATAAAAAAAGTACACTTAATACAGTTTTGTTTAATAAATCCTTGTTGAATCCTGTTTATAGACTGACTAAGAACAGGATTCGGCAATTAGCAATTTCCAATTGTAGTTCTTAATCTCTTAAGCTAGTACAAAGTTTTTAAAATGTGGTTTATAAAAATACATCTGATAGACAGCAATTAACTGTCATTCTTTTGGGTGTCCCTGTACACAAGCTAGTTATCCTATTTCTACCATTTTAAACAGAGAACATTAGCTACGGTTGTACTGACAAACCGAATCCGTCAACATTTTAAAACTTTATTGAAAAGTGTTAAAAATGCTGTCTCCTTCACTTTTGCTTGAACTTTTTCCTTAATGTATATGTGAAAAAAAATGTTATTAATTCATTTCTTAGTGGATTGGTTTATCAGATGAAATTTTGTGTTGGCTGTTATTAATTGCAAACTAATCACTTTCAAACACAATTCAGAAGCCTTTTCATTCATAAATGTGCAACATAATTAGGTATTCTAATGTAGATATGGTGATACGAATCGATTGGTAGGGGTTAAGACCGATTGACTACGCAAAGATCTGGGGCTTATAGGTAGAATTCCCTCAGACGGGGGTTTTCTAAGGGGTCCTAGCCCGTATTTATGAGAGTTTCGGAGAAACCACAGAAAATTCCTAACGGCTAGGTTGATGAGCGCGACCTGGGATTGAACCGGGTACTTCCCATCTACTAGCTTTGAGTGCAGAACCTTTCAGCCACTGGTGAACCAGTGATGCGAATCAAAGTAACGTTTAATTTTTCCGTACGAAAATATAGCCTTTTGCAGAAAAGACCATTTAAAGTCAACGCATGTAACAAATTTTCTAGACACCATAGGCAAGAAAAGATCGTCATTATGTAATTTACTCTTATTTATTTTTTAATCTTAATTTATATATTTTGCGTATTTTAAATCTATTCTTTTATGACCTGTAAAGATTTTTATTTACTTACTTAGTAACTGTAGTCATAAATCAGTACAACAATGTCCATACCATTTTAGGTTGATTTCTTTAGAAATCGACCTATTGCAATCACTTCGTTTATCTATATATATATATAAAATGAAAATTTTGTCATCACGATAACTCCTGAAATAATACTCCAAATCGAACCAAATTTGGACAGTGAACTGATCTTATAAATATCTTGGATGAGTTCATTAACCAAGTTGCTCCGACTTTTTGTTTTCAAGTGGCAGCCACTTGAAAATTTCAAACACACAATGTAAAAAGCAGATTTAAAGCAAGATTTGCTTGAATTTTGATGCAAATAAAGGCCTCATAAAGGTCTCAATAAAGTTTATATGACATTTTTAATAAAGAAGCAGATATTTTAAGTAAAGTGGGGCCACTTGAAATCAGGCTACCACTTGAAAATTTAAAATCACTATAACTTCCGAAATAATACTCCAAATTGAACCAAATTTCAACAGTGTTAACTTATTTTATAAATACCTTAGATGAGTTTGTTAACCAAGTTGCTCCACCATTTTTCAAGTGGAGCCCACTTAAAAATTTTAAATTCAAATTGTAAAAAGTGTATTCTGAGTTTTTTTTTTATTTTGATGTATACGTAGTTTATACAAATGTCTCAAAGAAGTTTATCTGCCATTTTTAATAAAGTAGAGGATATCTTATTTAAGCGGGACCACTTAAAATTAGGCTACCACTTGAAAATTTAAAACCATGATAACCTCAGAAATAATACTCCAAATGGAACCAAATTTGAACAATGTCAACTTATCTTATAAATATATTAGATGAGTTTGTTAACCAAGTTGCTCCGTCATTTTGTTTTCAAGTGGAGGCCACTTGAAAATTTCAAATTCAAATTGTAAAAAGCATATTCAGAATTTGTTTGAATTTTGATGTATACATAGATTATATAAGTGTCTCAATGAACTTTATCCGCCATTTTTAATAAAGTGGCGGATATCTTAAGCGGGGCCACTTGAAAAAATAAAATCATGATAACTTCAGAAATAATACTCCAAATCAAACGAAATTTGAACAGTGTCGTAACTTATTTTATAAATATCTTAGATGAGTTTGTTAACCAAGTTGCTCTGCCATTTTGTTTTCAAGTGGTCTCCACTTGAAAAATTCAAATTCAAATTGTAAAACGCGTATTCCGAATTTTTTTAAATTTTGATGTATACATAGTTTATACAAGTGTCTCAAAGAACT
This sequence comes from Salticus scenicus, assembly GCA_963930645.1. NCBI lineage: Eukaryota > Metazoa > Arthropoda > Arachnida > Araneae > Salticidae > Salticus > Salticus scenicus. The sequence goes on from OZ005659.1 coordinate 102,252,830, forward strand.
TTATTAATGAACTTTATCTGCCATTTTTAATAAAGTGGCGGATATCTTAAGTTAAGTGGGGCCACTTGAAATCAGGCTAGCACTTGAAAAATTTAAATCATAACTTCCGAAATAGTACTCCAAATCAAACGAAATTTGGACAGTGCGTTAACTTATCTTATGAATATCTTGGATGAGTTATTTAACCAAGTTGCTCCAACATTTTATTTTGAAATGGAGACCACTTGAAATTTTCAAATTCAATTTGTAAAAAGCATATTCCGAATTTATTTGAATTTTTATGTACACATAGACCATATAAGTTTCTCAATCAACTTTATTAATAAACTTTATCTGTCATTTTTAACAAAGTGCGGATGTTATAAACTCAGTGAGACAACTTCAAATTAGGCTACCACCTGAAAATTTATAAACATAACTTTTTAAATTCTAAATCAATTCGAACCAAAGATGAATAGTGATCTCATCATATAATTATCTTGGATAAGTTCACTGGACAATTTGTTCCAACATCTTGTTTCCAAGTTGCAGCCACTTGAAAATATGCCATCACGATAACTTTTAAAGTACTAAACTGATTCAAATAAAAGTTGGATAGTGAACTTATGGTACAAATATCTTGGATAAGTTCACTTGGTGACTTAATCCGCAATTTTATTACCAAGTGGCGGCCACTTGAAAATTTGTCAATATGGTAACTTTAATAATACTGAATGAATTTGTATCAAATTCAGGTAATGGATTTATCATTCAAATATCTCAGATAAGTTCGCTGGACATCTCACTCTGCTTTTTTTTCTCCAAGTGGTGCCACCTGAAAATTTCTTATGATAATAATTTTTGAAATACCGATTTAATTTAAACTAGAACTGGACAATGAACTTATCATACAAATATATTGGATGATTTCGCTGGGCAAGTTGCTTCGCCATTTTGTTTCCAAGTCTCAGCCATTTATACTGCCACTTGAAAATTTGTCTTTTGAAACACGGCACTGATTTGAACCACAGTTGGACAGTGAACCTATGCTTCAAACATCTTGGATGTGTTTGCTAGGCAACTTGTTTCACTGTATTGTTTCCAAGTGGTGGCCACTTGAAAATTTGTTATCACCGTAACTTTTGAAATACTTAATCAATTCAAATCAAAGTTGAAAAATGGATTTATCATTCAAACAACAAAAATCTAGAAATTTCATGTAACTCGTGAACCAATGACGTTATTGCGTCTGTCTTTGATATATCGATAAGTATTTTCTTGCCAAAAGTCGCCAAATTTCACAAACCCATTACCTGCATTATTTGATATTTTTAATGTGTTTTTAAGGGGAAATTAGGCTATTTTAATGCTAAAACAAACTAGAAATGCAGAAAATTAACATTTTATCAACTTACTAAGCCTCTTTGAAAAAATTTCTAAAAAAAAAAAAAAAAAAAAAAAAAAAAAATTTTTTTCAAATTTACAATAATATCTTAGATGAGCAACTTTCTCTCTGACATTTTGATCCAAGTGACAGCCACTTAACTTTTCAACACGATGACTTTTGAGATTTTGAATTTATTCAAACTATATGTGTACAGTAGACTTATCTCATAAATGCATTTGATATATTTGTCAACTTAACCCACTATTTTGTTTCCAAATGCCGGCCACTTGAAAATTTTAATGAAAAGGTACTTATGAACCGATTTGCTTAAAACTCCATATGTGCATAGTCTACATCAATATTTCTACCAAGTCCTTTAATAATTTGTAGCCACCATTTTGAAACAAAATGATGGCTACTTGATAAAAAAAAAGAAATCAACCTACCCTTCTGAATAAGCCGGAAGGACTTGTTTTAACATGAGAAACATTTTTAAATTATACAAAACCAATTTATTTTGTTTTAAGACCTTTCTGAAATCTGAACAATTTTCTGACATTTTTACGAAGTTATTTTTTTCACAAATGTGTAAAACTTTCAGGATTTTTTTTTATTTAGATACTTTTAAATTTAACAGTGTTTTTTTCTATTTTCTTATTCTTAGTTCTATTATTTAGTTGATTATGGATGAATTTGATATAAGGAGTTGGAATTTTAAGCTGAATGAACTTAAAAATGAGGCCGTCATGTGAAACTGTCAAACATGTTAGTGATGTCAAGTAAAAGGGCTTTGAATTTTTCAGATTTAATAAAACTATCATGAATAAATTCTGTTATTCTGATGGGTGGTGGAATGTTTAGGTCTAAAACCAAATTGTTCGGGTTGAACTTACAAATCCTCCAGCCCCTCCTCATCATTTTTCCCATCTAATTTGAAAAGATCTAGCTTTCATTCATTATCACAATACAAATCAAAGCATATATTTATTAAAAATCAACATTTTAGTACCTTAACCAGAGCACCTAATTTTAATTCTCAACTGCAAAAATCCATCTTGTTTTACTTTAATAACAAAAAAAATTCTTCATTTATTTCTTCTATTTCAGACTTGTTCACAAATTCTGGTGGTGGTTTATTTTAAATGAATGAAATTTCCTTGCCTCTGAAAGGGTTAAGGTATTTTTATACAAAGTTAAAATCCTTAAAGAAGGTTACGTTTAATTTAGAATTAACACACATATTCCTTAAAAGAAAGAGAGAAAAAAAAATTGGTTTATGATTTTCTCTTTCCTTCCATTCATTTTCCCCTTAAATTTTGGACAGTGTTTAAATTTTTTTGGCAGCCCTCCTTTTTCGGCGGTGTGACCGCTTAGGTTCGCCTAATGGTAAAGCAGGCCCTGCCTGTTTTCAAAAAGACATTACTATCTGCATTCCCCACTCTTACCTGCTATCTTAAAAAGAAGAAAAAAAACTTCTATTCTCAATGCTGTGATTTTTTGCATGCGACATGTGACAAAAGTAAGTACTTTCCCTTATGTATACATAAAATATATGCACTTGTTCTTGTCGTAATGTTGCAAAGCTATTCTCAAAAAGCTGCACATAAGGGGAAAAAAAAACTAAAAGCATCAACACATATAAAATATTGGATGGTTGGTTACAGGGTATAAGACCGACTGACTATGCTAGAGTCCTAAGCCTACAGGTGGAATGCCTTCCGTAGGGGGTCTTTCTAAGGCCCCGGCACTTCCCATTCTCATCTACCAGCTTTGAGTGCAGAACTGCTCAGCTGCTGGTGGGCTGATATAAAATGCTGGTAAGAACAACAAAATACAAAAATGTTTTTAAAAAGAGCTACTGGCTGCTACAATGTGTCAAAAAAAGGGTCACAGGATGCTGCACTCCGGCAAATTAGCTTAGAGCCAACACTAATTAAGCATTATATACAAGTAACAGTTAAAATAGAAAATTTTATATGATTATATATATGTATTTTATTATTTTTTCTCACAAAATTATTTTTTCAGAAAGAATGAGTCCTAAAATTCATTCAAAGCCTGCTACACTTGCTTTTAAATTATTTTCAGGTGAAGTAATATTGTCAATATTGCTTTAAGGGAAATTTAATATAAAAAGAAAATATTTTTTAATGTTTCTATAACAATTGTGGATTCTATTTCATAAAAGTACCTTTTAAAACATTATTTCAATGTCAATTATTATAAATAATAAATAAAAAAACATGCAAGTAAGTACAACATTTCCCTTAAATGGGTTGTAATCAGGTAATAAAACATATGTAATTAAAAATTTAAATTTACAAATTCTTACCCAGTTACAAGTGGTCTTGGAGGTGGAAACTGAGCTAAATTATCTATGCCTACTCCACCTGTAGCAGTAGCTACAACATTTTCTAGTGGTTGCACATCTTCAGTAACAGAAAGAAAATTTCTGATGAGATCAAGGGTTATATCATTACTAGTGGTCATTTTTCACGATCTGGAATAGAACATAATTTTCTATACATAAAATTTAACAAAACTAAAAGAAAAAAATAATAATAATAATTTACTTTAAAAAGAAAAAGAAAACATGGTAGGTAGTGATCTTCATTAACAATGAAAATTTAGTGGCCCCCCAGTAGCAGAAATTTTTCTGTCAATCTGCAACAACTATTCACGCATTAGAAAATAATCTGCAGCATAATTTCACAGTGAGTTACGGACAATAAAAGTTACCGGATTCAGTAAGCATGTTTTTATCACAAGTTTGCATTTATCTAATGTTTCAAATGAATATTAACATTTATGATGTAGATGGAGAAAGCTCAAAAATTACAACGCTTTTGTGGAACGTTCAATAACCAATTTTTAGCTGTTTGGGGGGGGGGGGGGATATAAGTGAGATATTGAACAGTTCTACTTCTTTGCAAGTTATAGAATCTAATTAACTAAGTTTAAAAAATATATTACTGACATTTATGTTGCTGATGGGGAAAAAATGGAAATCTCAAGGATTCCGCGATCTGTTTGATAGCCGATCGTTAAATGGGAATAGAGTTGATGGGGGGGGTTTACAAAAAAATTACACAAGTAAGAAATATTGAACAGTTCTACCTCTTTATAGGTTCTAGTATTTAATAAAGCATGTTTAAAAAGAATATTGACATTTATGTTGTGGATGGAAAGAGATTGGCAATCTGTATCTTTCATGCCAAAATTGGGAGATTTCGAATTCCTACATAATGCTGATTTGGAAACAATCTGCAGACTAAAAAAAAAATCTGTGACGTACTTCGCGCGTCTCGCATTTTCTGCTATGGGGAGTGGCCCAAAAAGTATAAAATGGTACACGATATTAAAAAATTAACACAGGCAGACAAACATGCTTACGTTACATACAGAGGGTGTTCACACATCTTTGTAACGATTTCGCAAAGACATATATATATATATATAACCAAAAGAGATATTTTTAACTCTTTCACAAACGTATTTTATGCATTCAAATTAAAAAATACTCCTTAAAATTTTAATCATGAGTATTTTCACGCTTTGCATTTTTAGATTAAATTTAGTGTATTTTGTTGTATGTGTCTGGAAAAGTTTACATTCTTTCTTCAATTCAATGCTCTACATACTTTAGACTTTTAATCAATAAATGTCTTTTTTACAATGAATAAAAGGTTTGTACCTACAATTTTGATGAGTAAAACTATAAATGTCTGCAGCATTAATAAAATTTCTCAGATTCAAGTATGGTCTTATCACATTTCAAAATTCATTTAAATATGTAAACTGAATAATATTATGTTCATATTTTGAGTTCTGATATTATGTTGTGCAAATTATGCTGAAAGGAACATTATTACAATTGGCCAAGCCATATAATATAACTTGAACTCATAAATTTAAACTTACAATTTGAGTTCATATATACATACATTTAATGTATACCTGTATACATACATTTTATTTTTGAACATATTAAGAAGAAAAATTTAGTTTAATTTCATGAAAGATATATATGTATGTAGTATAGGTACCTTTCTTTCCCTAACCTTTGATTCTGAAACCAGCACTGCAGCCGCGAGCGTAAAATCTTAAAGGAATGACGTAGCTGTGATGTCAGAAGGACGTCACCTCCTGCGTGTGTGCGCATCCCCATAGACGGAGCCCTGGAGCACCTTCCAGAGAGAGCTCAGTTGACATTCGGATCAGGATGAGTCGACGTTGGAACCTCGATGAGATGGCTATTAGCATTTGACGGAGAGAAATGTTCTCATTTCAACGTTGTTTTATTTTGACGAAAACTTAGACTTTTGACTCTACTTTTATGTGTTTAGTTTTAAATCATATTATCGTCTTGTAAATATTGTATATTATAATTTAACCTCTCATTAAATTTTAAGTGATTAATAGCAAATAAATATTAGCTGATTTTTAACGCCCACATAAGTTCGCCATCCCACACATATATATTTTTCCCCCACCTTTTTTTTCCCCCACTTTTTAATGAAAAATTCATTGTCTTAAAAATAGTCAAGGAGTATTTTTACTCTTTGAAAAAATCCTAGCAATATCTCTGATAACCAAATTAAGAATTTTATTTTGTAATATGTTCAGTTTGATAGCCCTTTTGTTAAATTATCATATTAAATCTTGATTTCATAGATAGAGTATTTATTAGAACATCAAGGTTGTTTTTGTTCCACTCCTCTTCCAAAACTTTCCAAAATCCATCCAATGTTTTGGGGTGCTGCTTTTAAAGAGATTGTTTTAAAAGTCAAATTACAATAATTCATAAGAGACACATCAGGGGACTTCGGTGGGATGCATATAAAGCAAATAGCTTCAATTCCGGTTTCATTTTTCATACTTTAAAAAAAATAGAGCAGTAAATTTAAGAGGTATGACTTGTAACCTTATCTTGATGGAATTTATTTTTTGAAAATAGGTGTTAAAACATATTTATGAGAGTAATCAGAGTTAATTATGACATTTTTTCTAGTTTCTTTATTTTAATTTTTTCGTTATAAATGATCGATTTTCTTTTAAAGCATAAGATGTGACTTTAGATTTAATAGAAGGTGTACGTATATATAAATTTATAGGCAATTCCATGCAGTAGCTCCTGAGATATAGCCTCTCCTGAAATTGCAGAAATTGATGTGTAACAGTGCCACCTGTTGTACAATTGGCACCAAAAGGCAATAAGTACTAATTTATGTCAAGGTGCATTTGCACTGCATATAAATATCATGCAATTTCATGCTGTAGTTTGAGATAGAGGAGTCCCTGAAATTGCAGAAATCGCTATATAGCAGCGCCACTTGTTGAGCGATTGGCACTAAAATTGAAAGACACTTAATTTGTGTCAATTTGCATCTGCATATTGATTTATATACAATTCTGTGCAGTAATTCCTGAGGTACAGTTTCTAGTAATTAAAAATGTTAGAGAAAAGTGTGGCCAAGGTATAATTTTCTTTAAGTCACACACTTATCAAGCTGCTTTCTTAGGCCATACTGTATTCATGATAAGAATGGGCACAACTATAGCATTTCCCCTCAGCTGAATTTGGTGATTTTTCTTTGGCGCCGATTTGAACGATAATGATGTCATTCTGGATTGTTTGCGATATAATATGGCAGCCTGCATGCTATTTATTTTGGATTAATAATTTAGCTTACGATTTTATCATTTATGCTATATGATTTATGATTTTTAGATTTATGATTTAGCCATAATCGCCAAATCTAGCTGAGGGGAAATACTATAGTTGTTCCTAAGAATGAATAAATTCAGTTGATGGAAGGCACGGTTATCAGGGGTCTGTCCAGAGGCAAATCTGGGTCTGTTAAAGGACCCTTCACAAAATTTAATATCTTAAAAAAGGACCCTTCACAAAATTATTTATACTAAAACAGGACCCTTCACAAAATTATTTATACTAAAACAGGACCCTTCACAAAATTATTTATCCTGAAAAAGGACCCTTCACAAAAATTTTCCCCTTAAAAACAGATCTTTGATAAATCTGTTTCATTTTCAAAACTTATCTTTCATGGAATGAACAGGCTGCCTGAATAATCAGACATGTTGTGCTATATTTCCCAGAACAGCTGAAATCAATTGCTAATTTATAAAGAGCTTCTATGCACATAAGTAAATTTAGTTCTATAAAAGTGAGTTGTCATTGTCTAAAATGAAACATTAATTATAATTTTATTTTGCAAAATGACATTTTTCACAATTTCACAAAAAGAGGACCCTAGCCGAAAAGTTCAAAACTTTATTTTCACACTAAATTTAAATTCACAAAAATACGTCTAAAATTTTTCACAATTTCACAAAAACAGGACGTTGTCTGAAAAGTCTGGACAGACCCCTGGTTATAAAATGAAATGCCTGGTCAATTTCTTCCTGTCGATCCATTTACCTTTATCTAAGTTAGTACGTAATTATATATGTTTCAGTTTTAGACGTTAATCTTTATCCAATTTCATTTTCTTTCCCATGCAATAATCTCTATATTATGCAAAATATTGTCCTACATTCTGGTATGTTATGACAGTCTTTAGTTTTGAATAACTTACAAAGTTTTTATAGTAGTGTTGATATTCAAAAATCTTCATATCAATATCTTAAATGATATTTTAAATTTAGTCCGCCTACTTTACAATGCAATATAATCATTATATTATAAATTTATGCTAAAATATATCTTTTTTCTGTCACGTTAAAAAATTTAAATTTTGAATATGAAATTTTCAAAGAATGCTAAAATTTACTAGTGTTCTTTGGTATCATGAATGCTATTACGCCTATGTTGGCTTTCCTGATATTCTTTCAGAAGCTCGTTTTAATTTATTAAAATTGCGAATAATTCGAATATAACATAAAAACAAAGAATAGGCTTTAATCGGATATCTAAGAACAAGATTTATAGAAAATTCCTCCAAAACGAGCTACTACTACAAATTTTTCAAATATATTGTCAGAATATAACGTGTAATTTAAATACCTTCAAAATATATTAGTCAATATTAAATTATATATATATTTAATATTGCAATACTTTATTACGATATCTTTAAAATAATGAGTTGAATAAAAAAAATGAACATAAAATTATACAAGGTGAAAAAAAAAAAAAAGAAACAAAAATTTGTTTAAAAAATATAGCAAACAAAGAGAACTTACGAAAACCACTGTTGAAATGGTTGAAACTGGATTATAGAAATTGTCAAATGAAATTATTCATAAAACCATGCATTCACAAATTGTCAACAATTCAACAATAGAAAGAATGATGATGCCATAGACAAATAAAAAATGTTAAAAACCATGCAGTTAGCGAGCACTGAGCTTTAGTGAGTGCTCGGAGGAAAGATATTTATGGACTGTAACCGGTTCAGCCATATTGGTTCACCCAAAACATTTCCGAAAAACGTGTTGGGTAGTGCAAATGATGACATATTTCATTACTGTTTTTCTTCGAATCAACGTTTCATTTTGAATTTTTAGCTTATAATTATATGCATAATTAATAATGCCGTCTTGTTCGGCATTTTGCTGCACTAATAGACCATCAAAGAAAATTCCGGGGATAACTTTTCACAAGTAAGTACCTTTAATACTTGTTGATTTTTGTTTTATTATTTTAATGAAATGTACGCTATTAAAAATTACTAGATTTCCATATAGACTTAGTTGATTATATGCAGAATGTTACAAGCCTTTTGAATAAACATTGAAAGTATACATTTTCTGAATGAAGTTATAATTTTTAACTCTTTCGTTCCCATAAATATGAAATTTTCATCTACCTCAGGATCCCGGACAAACGGCCGAGATTTCACCCCCAAGTAGAGATGTAAAAAACCCGGGAATTTTGATTCTGGGGAATAAACATGGGAATTTTGGGGTTTAAACCGGGAATTTTGGGAACTTTGGAAACTTTGATGGGAAAAAACTAATACTCAATGATTACCTTTAATTTCACTTCTTTTAAGAGTACAAATAACTTACTCCAATATCATTTTTATTCTATTTACTTAAAATGAGACTATTTTACAGAAAACTTAAAAAAAAAAAAAATAAACATTTACATTATTCACATTAATAAATTATGAGGTTTTCTATTTTTATTTAATTAACTAATAGAATTTCTTTCTTTATTTATATAAATATCTCCCATAAAATATGTTTTAAAAAATAGCACAATGAAATTATGATAAAAAATCCGTTAAAATTTGTGAAATTTTGTTACAGTTAATTAAAAAAATATATGTATATATAGAAAAATTAAGTTACATAAATTACTGAAATTTTGTAATAATCAGTTAGAGAGCAAAAGGAACAAAAATCAAACCACAATTATTTGGATATTAAATGCTTAAAACAATAATGAATTGAATACATTAAATCAATACATGATGTTCATTAGTTAGTAATTAACAATTTGTTTGTTATTTATTTTACATATTAAACTTGTTGATCCTTTGATAATATTGTTGATCCTTTTTGTGAACATAGGTCATTTTAAAGCATTTTTGTTTAATTTTTGAATTTAAAATATTAAAGATTTCCATTAATATACATATAAAAATAAAAAATGACAAGCTCCGGTTGCAATAAAAATGAAGTGTTATATTTTAATCAGTATATATATACTATAAGAACTAAGACTTAAACATATTGCAATAACAGAAAATAAATCTGTTAATTATAACGAAACCAGATGTTGGACATACCATATCAACATTTAATTTAAGATATAGCGGCAAATCAAAGACTGTTTACCCCGTGTGATATTCCGAATGTGATAAAAAAGAATTGCTGTGTTATAGTGGAGGATATTCAGTGACTGCAGTCAAAATACTGAATTTATATATATATGTATATAAAAGTATATTGCTAAGTTCGTAACTCCTGAAAACTTTCAAAATTCCCTTGTTTTGGAAATTTTCGAAATTCCCTCCCCAAAAAACCGGGTTTATTCCCCGGTTTAAACCCGGGTTTTTTCCCCGCTCACATCTCTACCCCCAAGGAAACACAGAGCGGCTTCTTTTTCTATTCATGTGCGTGTCATTTCAACACGCCTTAAGATTAGGGGAAGAATGGATTATTGTCTGGTCCAGTTTCACTGCAGAGTGCAAATCTTTAGGACAAGAAAACTCCCTTCCTTATCCCTTCTTGTCACCATAAAATTAACCCGCCCACTTGTCATCCGCACTGACAACTAACCGCGGAAAAATAACCATCGCGAAGATAAAAGAGTGAAAAGGGGGGGATGAACGATCTCAGGCGTTTTAGGGCCGGAATGGGACTGAGAGCTTTCAGGCGGATTCGGCCATTACGGGAACGAAAGAGTTAAATAGTTAATCTCTTTCATTTTAACATTACAAAGAATTTTGTTTTAGCATTGAACTCAGGTCGTATTCGTCTACTCAGCTGTTCCCATTGTTTTCTCTGCAATTCAGTACATGCATGATAGGACTCTTCAGAAACACACACCCCCTACAAAGGAGGGTATCTCCTTTGAGATCGAGATCGTAGATAATTGGACTTAACCCAAGCACCAATACCATTTTTGAAATTAGTTAATTTTCAGTATATATATATATATATATTATATATAATGGATTTGATAATAATAGAAAAGAATGAGAACGAAGAATAGTCAGTCAAATAAATCACCACAGAAACATACACAGGCCAAACAAAGTAACTAGTTATCTTGATTGATTTCTTGATCTAAATTGATTTAATTTATATATCTATGTGTAAATAGATAGAAAAATAACTAATTAAAAAAATAGTGTTGGTGCTTGGGTAAGTTTTTGGCCTAATTATCTACATTAGAGGGGGGGGGGGAGGGTGCACTGAATATTAAAGCACCTAGTTTCATTTGTAATTTTTTACAAAAATTTGCAATGTAAATTCTTTTTTATTATTATTATTATTATTATTATTCAAACAAAATTGTTTGTTTTTATTGCATAAGAAAACAAATTGCCACAAATAACTCATTCAAGTGGATACAAGACAATGGATATGAAATAAAACAATTCTTTCCTTAAATTATATCAAACAGGGATCAAGAAGACTATTTTAGAAGGGTTTTATCAACTTCTACATACTTACCAACCTTTTAATTTTAAACTAGTATGTTGTGGCCACCACATGACTTTCTTCTATATTTTCCTATACAAATTCACTCAGTAAAAATTATTTATTAAAATTATTATTTAAAAAAATTGTCTTCCATGATAATGCAGACGATTTTCATAGTAGAGAAGTAGTATAACACTAAATATCCCCCCCCCCAAAAAAAAGTCAATTTTATTGTTACTATTACATTTATTTTATTTTATTTTATTTTATTTTATTTTTTGTTAAAAATGAAAAAAATCTATATCTTTATTTGAAATTATCGCAGATCGATGGTTCAGCCATTCGTTTTAAATGTATTGGCGAGCTCTTTTGAAAGATACCCATCATGAAAATTTACTCTCCTCGAGAAGGGACTTCCCCCCCGGGGGTGGGGGAGGCGAAGCTCCTACACATACAAAAAAAATTTCCCAGTTGACTATCTCTATTATAAATAATTCTTGTAAATTTCATAATGATTATTAAAAAATAATTCTCTCTATGCACATTTATACAAAATTTTGTCCTATACCACCATGTCAAAAATTTAGAAAAAGCGGGATGGCAACACAACCTGTAAGACAGTTTTTACCAAAAGTTGATAGGCACTAATCTATGTTAAGGTGCAACTACATACCAATTTGTATGAAATTATGTGCAGTAGTTCCTGAGATACAGTTATCACAGATTTTGTCACACACGCACACAGACAGACATTTTCTAAAAATGGTCAAATCGTGTTCTACAGCTCTCAAAACGTGTAAATCCATCAAAAACCCGAGGTCGAAAATTTTTATGAATCCAATACTTTCTTCTATTGAATATAGAAGAAAGTAAAAACAGTAGATTTTATAAATTGACATTTTTAACAATAGAGACTGAATTTATATAAATATATAATTGACAAAAAGGAAAATATATGAATATTTATTTACATAAGATTTTCTAAAAATAGTAATATTCTTTAAATAAATAGCCCATCTTTCAAATAAAAGATTGAGATTATGTATGTTAAAGAATTAATTTCAAATCCCAAAAATAGGACAAAGAAAATATCGCCTTACATTTGTAGCAGATTTTGCTTTATTAAGGAGAGAACAAGTAAATTGTTGTTCATAACAATTTTACATTAAATTTTCATTACATTTAGGAATTAAAATGTTCTTGAGATTTTTATCAGATAATGAGGATCAGAATTTAGTTTTTAATTATGTTATCTGGCTGAAAATACACTCACAATGACTATGTAAATATATTTAATTACAAAAGCATGATTTAAAAAATCCAAACATTTAAAATTATATTGATATAATTAAAATCAATATTATAATTTTTACACTTACGTTTAAAAAGCCTCACAGCATAGCAGCGCCACCTGTTGGGAAATTTACTACAAAGTGTTATCAGGATAAAATCCCATTAAGATCCAATTAAATATAAAATTTTACGAAATTATACACAACAGAAGATGAAATATAGCTTTATCTTAAATGGGAGTAATATGCATCGTAGCGCCACCTGATGGGCGATTTACTCCGAAATATAATCAGTACCAATTCATATGAAGATTTAACTAAATATAAAGTTTTGGGGAATTCCACCCATTACTTAATGAGATACAGCACCCAAAAAATTTTGATAACACATGCACGATACACAGTCAGACTTGCATTTTTAAAAATGGTCAAATCATTTTCAGGACTTTACAAAACGTGTAAATGCATAAAAAAATTTCACGAATTCAATACTTTCTTCTTCCGAATAGAAGAAAATAATAAAAATCATTATTTTTATCATTATCACAGTTTCAAATAGAAAGCAACCTACATTCTCGCCAATTTAACATAATCTTAAAGAATATATTTCTTATAAGTTTTTAGCTTTTTCAATGTGATACTTAACTTTAAATAAGAAAGTTATTCCAAGCCGCTGTGTTGTGTAATTTTACGGCAGGAAAAAGGAAAAGAATATTTAACGATAAAATGTTCCTGCTTTTATTTCATTATAAAAAAAAAAAAAAAAAAAAAAAAAAAAAAAAAAGACTGATACACTAAACAAAAATATTTCTCAGTATTTTTGAAGGATAAACCGTGATTTCCATTTTTTCGTACGTTTAACGCTAACGGCAATAGAATTTAAGTGAATGTTTTGGGTGCCCAGTTAAAGGGACACCAGTTAAAAGGACCTCATACAGTTACTTCACACTTTCTTTATTGAAAACCGGCTCTCGCCGTGTCCATTCTCATCCTTCCTCCGAGAGTGAGGGTTGACCACTGAGTTGAATAACAACTGGAGCAAAACGTTCTAATTTCCAATACCTTGATTACACAGTGTTAGCGCGTGCCAGTTTTTCTGCAATCGTTTGCCGTACAGAGTCAAATCTTGCACAACAGGCAACATTTGTCGGGTCCATAGATATAGTAATAAGCGAGAGGGAAAAAGTTAGGCCTATTTTTTTCGAGAAAAGTCACTCTAATGGCTGCCTTTCCCCGAGTAAATCACACACAGGAATACACACGGATAATTTAGTAAATAAAATTTATGAATAATTTATTTACTACAAGTGAATGAAAAACTCCAGATACAGTTTCATTTTTCCTTTTATTCTTTTTTTCAGTACTCTCAAATGGCTGGTTTTAGAATATATTTTCGGCCTCAAAATTTTTTGCTCGATAACATGGGGATGATACATCTATATATATTACTATATCTATGGTCGGGTCGCATATCTCCATTATGTTAGCGCGTACAGCACAAATTCACAATTTTTCGCCAGACAGTGCGATTTTCGCCAAATCTGGAAGTGCAAAGAGAAACTTGACGCCGCTTAACCTGTGTAAGTAAACATTCGGCGATTTTACTTTCTCTTACCCTTACGGTAGAGAAAGTATTGTTTTAGGGTCAAATTTTCGAAGGTGAGTTTTTGTTATATTTACATATTCTGAGGTACCCTAAATACGAAAATCATGTTTTTAGCGAATGGTCTGTGTGTGTCTGTTATTAGCATATCTCAAGTACAAATAGTAGCAGAAATTCCAAACTCGGTATTCTAAATGTGTATCATATAGGAATGCTACACTAAGCTTTTCGTTGAGATGAAGCAAATGGTTCATGTACAGGGACACTCAAAAGTATTCAAATACATTACCTCTATGGAGAAAATTGCAGGTAAGTAGAGTTTAACATCTATAGACTGCACTAAACCAAATGAAACGAATATATATATTTTGTAATAGAGATAGTCAATTGGAAAAAAAAAAAAAACATTTGTGTATGTAGGAGCCTTGCCCCCCCCCCCCTCGAGTGGAGTAAATTTTCATGATGGGTATCTTTCAAAAAAGCTCGCCAATACCTTTAAAACGAATGGTTGAACCATCGATCTGCGATAATTTAAAATAAAGTTATCAATTCTTTTCATTTTTAACAATTTTTTTTAATGTAATATTTAGAATAAATTCAACTTTTTTTTGGATATTTAGTGTTATACTACTTCTCTATACAGAAATATTTATTCCACTTTTATATATGCTGTTAATAATTATGAAATAGTAATAAAATATATACTTTCAGCATATCATATATTTTTAAACAACTTTATTCCGACGTTTCGGTTAAAACTCATCTTTAACCATCTTCAGGGAAAAATGATGTTTAAAAACTAAAAACATAGACAATTTAAGCCATTCTATGATACAATAAATACAATTCTCAATGAAATTAATAGGTGATTACATAAATTATAAAAATACACTATATACATTTTAAAAATGAGCTAAAAACACTTAAATACATCATAATCATGACCATTACAAGAAGAATAAAACACTTAAATAAAACGGAGCCAGACACACTGCGGGGTTGCCAGAACAAACAATAGCAGGGTTACCATAAATTATTTGAAGTTTAAGAAATGAAGCCAAATTGAGGGAGGGTTTATGGATAATGAATCATTACAAATTTCGTATTTCCTTTTAATAATTTCAAAAGATTCATAGAGTAATTTGTAATGATTCATTATCCATAACCCTCCCTCAATTTGGCTTCATTTCTTAAACTTGAAAAAATTTATAGTAACCCTGCTATTGTTTGTTCTGGCAACTCCGCAGTGTGATACTTTGGCTCCGTTTTATTTAAGTGTTTTATTCTTCTTGTAATGGTCATGATTATGATTTATTTATGTGTTTTTAGCTCATTTTTAAAATGTATATAGTGTATTTTTATAATTTATGTAATCACCTATTAATTTCATTGAGAATTGTATTTATTGTATCATAGAATGGCTTAAATTGTCTATGTTTATAGTTTTTAAACATCATTTTTCCCTGAAGATGGTTAAAGATGAGTTTTAACCGAAACGTCGGAATAAAGTGTTTTAAAAATATGTGATATGCTGAAAGTATATATTTTATTACTATTTCATACTACTTCTCTAATATGGAAATCGTCTGCCTTATCATGGAAGATAATTTTTTTAAACAGTAATTTTTAAAAATTATTTTTACTGAGTGAATTTGTATAGGAAAATATAGAAGAAAGTCATGTGGTGGCCACAACGCACTAAGACTACTATATAACAGGCTGAATCATTCGCCGCCATTTGTACGTCAAGCCCGTCATTGCTAAACTTAAGATTACTATATAATAGTCTTATATAGTCTCATATAATAATCTTATATGGTAGTTCGTCACTGCCAAACCTAAGACTATTATATATAATAGTCTTATATAATCTCATATAATAGCCATATACAATAGTCTTAGTTTTAGCAATGACGGAGAAATGGCGGCGAATTAGTTACTTGTTGTTTGTGGATGTACTTTACTAATAATATTTTATCATTTCTAGGAAAGCTGTTCGGGAATTGAAATAAATTCCTCATAGAGATATGGTAAATAATGTATGTTTTAAGCTAAATATTCATCACTTGTTTTTTGTACATTTACACGTTTTGAGGCTTCCTGATTACCGTAGTCAAGTTTTTAACATTTGATTTTTGTCTGTGTCTCTTAGAGTAACTTAAAAACGAATAATTTTAGGAGATCTAAATGTTGTATTTTGAAGTTAATATAAGTTTGTTGCTGGAAAAG
Source organism: Salticus scenicus (assembly GCA_963930645.1). Taxonomy (NCBI): domain Eukaryota; kingdom Metazoa; phylum Arthropoda; class Arachnida; order Araneae; family Salticidae; genus Salticus; species Salticus scenicus. Next base: position 102,269,442 of record OZ005659.1, read on the forward strand.
TTTAATCAAGATTAATAAGTTAAGTTTCAATGAATGTTGCGTGTGAAAATTGTCTGTGTAATTTTAAGTAAATTTTTAATTTTAATAACAGAATTAAATTCTATATAAATGTAGGTGCATTAATGAAATGGGGGGTTGACACAGAACTAATTATCACATAAAACTCTTCTGAAGCCTAATTTGAATTGTTTAACATAAGTTTACATAACAGTACTCGTTATCTTACCTCTCAATCTCCACCCTGTATTTATAATATTAAATTTCAGGGTAAGAGAAAGTCGTGTGAGTGACACACCATATTATTTTACTTTGTCTTACCCTTACGGTAGAGAAAGTATTGTTTTAGGGTCAAATTTTCAAAAGTGAGTTTTTGTTATATTTATATGCTCTGAGGTCCCCTGAATACGAAAATCATGTTTTTAGCAAATGGTCTGTGTGTGTGAATTTCACTTTTGAAAAAGTTGAAAATTTTGAAATATTCCAAATGTATTATAAAGCATTCGAGAACAATCTTCCTTTTGTATAAGTATTGTCAGATTTTTCTAGAATGTTCTATGGTTTTTCTTGACAATTTTCAGACTTTTGGTTAGAGCGTTATGCTGAAAACGCGATGGTCCCGGATTCGGTCCTCGAAAGACGATATAGTACTTTTTTGCAGATAAATAATCGAAAAAAAATGTCAGTTGAAAAAAGAAAATCTTCCGTTGTCTACACAATATCTAAGAAATTTTAATTAGTTTTTTGAAGAAGCTTTTTCCTTTTTCGTAACTAAAAGCACAAAATAAAATTTAAGTAAAAAAAGTAATTTTTTAAAGTTAGAGAAACTTTTTATTGTGAAGTCCTAAAAAGCATAAAATAAAATTTATTCTGGCAAAGATATGCTATAAAGAAATGAAAGTTTCAACACTGAGAAAATTTTAGAGAAAAATATAGGTACTTTCCTTTTGCAAGAGATGAAAATCTTTTGTTCAAAATATTTAAAAAAGCTTTCGAGACCAATATTCTATAATTATTAGTTTTTGTATAATCATTCGTTAGGCCACAAATTTCAAATGTCTCGAAAGCTTTTTAAAATATTTTGAACATTTAAAAAAATTTCATCTCTTGCTCTTGCAAAAGGAAAGTACCTATATTTTTCTCTAAAATTTTCTTAGTGTTGAAACTTTCATTTCTTTATGGCATATCTTTGCCAGAATAAATTTTATTTTATGCTTTTTAGGCCTTCACAATAAAAAGCTTCTAACTTCAAAAAATGATTTTTTTTTTACTTAAATTTTATTTTAACTTTATATTATACCAAAGGGGATAAAAGTTGATGTGACCACCATATGGCTTCATTATGCTTGAAAAAATTAAATAAAAATAAAATCTTATAAATTAAAAGGGGAAAAAAATGTATTTCACATTTTTTTTTCGGTGAAAAAAAAAAAAAAAAAAGTTCCTAAGTATAAGTATTTCCAGAAAATAAACTAATATAAATTGATACATATGTAGCGCATTTTTTTTTGTTTCCAGTTAACACTTTCACGACCGCTGACGTAGATTGAAAATCTGTAACTCCGCCAGTGGGCGTTTCTTTCGTAATTTGTATATTACTTATTTCTTAACTATGTATAAAGTATTTATATTTTTACAATAAAACATACTATGGATACAAATATATTGATTAGAAAGAATATAATTATAATGCATATATCCATTTGTAATATAAATTTGAATACATAAAAGTTTGTTCTGAAATATTTTATCTCTGGAGAATAACGCCCTCAGACGAACTTTACTGTCAAAACATAGCCTCCTAAACTAGATGCCTGTCACGTGGCTCGGAAGCTTGGCAACAAAGTTGGAGCGGAAGTTGAAGCGGTAGACAGCGCCACCTGGTGCAGATTGCGTGACTTTTTTATTCAACAACCACCAAAAATTTTTAAAAGTGGGATATGATGTACATAAAAGGCGAATAGAATCGAAGAAATGTCGATTATATATATCATATATCATTTCTTAAAATTATTGGTTACAGTTGAATAAAAAAGTCACGCAATCTGTACCAGGTGGCGCTGTCTACCGTTTGAACAGTTGCCAAGTTTTTGAGCCATGCGACAGGCATCTAGTTAAGGAGGCTATGGTCAAAAAGACAAAATCAGGCGATCGTGAAAGTGTTAACATTACAGGATGGTTGCAGACCCGCCTTTTTTTCTCTGATTCTTCCACCAATACATTTTTATAAATTTTTACTTAATTAATCGTAAAATAAGATACCATTAAAATTTTCTAAAGAAAAATACCGATGGAAGAATCAAGGGGAAAAATGTGGTCTGTCATCACCTGTATTATATAAGTAATATAGTAATTGAATACAGGAGCATAGAAAAGGAAGGGATTTTGGCACTCAAAGCCCTATCCATTGAATTATACAAAATTCCTCTTAATGCTAAAGGAATTATGTATCCTTTTAAAATTGTTTATTTATCTGTGAATCTTCGCAGTTGACTTTAATAATGTGTAAATATTAATTAACACTTCATTTTTAATTTCTTTTCTTGAAAATAAATTTTGATTAATAATGAAAGGAAAACGTTTGAACACCCTCCCATTTTTTTAAATTGCATCGCCCCTATTATATCATTGTTTAAATTAATCTGCATTAAGTTTAAATTTATCAGCTAATATTGCTTCATTTATTTAATATCTTGCGTTCAGTAAAAATGAAAGAAAACATTCATTCACACTTTATTTTACTTAATATATGATTAATATTTATAACAGAATATTAATGTTATTTTAAATATATTGAAACCGCATTATTATTAATTTACAAGTAGTCAAATAAACACAAAACATGTAAAAATTACTTTCAGATATTAAATTTCATAGATTCTAAAAACATGTATTTTAATTAAGTAAAATCAAACAGAATATGAATTTTGTTAAGAGAAAATCGGCGTTCGAGCGATTTATTTGCACCAACAAAAGAGGATTAAATAATAAACCATAAACAGGTTGTTCAAGAGACTTTTGCTATACGATGATTAAAACCCTCTTTTCTCTTTTCATTCAAAAAAATTTGAAAAAATATTTGTTCAAACGTTGCATGTTCGAAAAATTTTCGCGTTTAATAGTGGCTTAATAAATAAGAAACAGTAGATGGAACCAGTTAATACAAATGATGTTACTTGGCTAAAGTCCAGTCAAGGCTATTATATTAGCTGACCCATCCGATATTATTTCACAATTCACCTTATAGTTGCAGGGTGCCTATTCCATAGCTAGCAACATTTCTAATTTTTAAATCGGATTTTTCACTAGTATTTTAAAAAATGACTCTGACACATATATTTTCCACAAATAAATAAAATTTAATTGACAACGTTAATGGAAACAACGAACTTCCTCGTAAATAAAAAAAGACTTGGCACTATGGGCTACTCTTTTTTTTCCCATTACTATATTCATATAGTAATCTTTTGTAGCAACATTCCATGATTAATCAAGCAAGGAAAATTTTAATGCTTTAATGTAGATGAGAAAAAAAAAAAAAAAAAAAAGAAAAAGGCAGGTCTGTAGATACCTTGAGTTCTCACATGTAATAAGAGTGTCCATAGAATAATATGCGATACTAAGCTGGAGTGATAACTGATAGTTTTTTCTTCGGTCACAATGCATACTTGCCAACCTCCGTACAATTTTTAGTACCCGCCTTTTCTTTTTTCACCAGTCATTTTTCAGAGTAATTTTATTCTTATTTAATCGTAACAACATTTGCAAAGAATTATTCTAAAAATAAAGTGGTATGAAAAAAGGGGCATTTTTTCAAGGGGCGTTAACAATTGAACGGTTATTAATGAGATGGTTGACAAGTATAACAATGTGTTGTTATCTTTCAGAAAATTTTGTAATTATTTTCAAAAATTTACATTATCTAAATGGGATACGGGAAAAAAATTGCTTAGATAAAAGTTAAGATTTTCCTCAGATGCTCCGAGAAGAACATGCGATGTGAACTGTGAACTGTTGCCAGTTGGTATACCTGCTGACCATCTCATTATAAAGCGTAAAATTTTTTGTACCCGCCTTTTTTTTTTTCCACCAGTCATTTATTAAAGTAATTTTATTCTTATTTAATCGTAACAACATTTAGAGAGAATTATTCTTAAAATGAAATGGTGTGCAAAAAGGGACATTAACAATTTTACGCTTACTAATAAGATGGTTGGCAGGTATGCCAATTGTAGGTCTACGCCTTTTTTCAAGCCACTTTCAGAGGTGAGAAATATCCGCCTCATTTGTCATCAATTTTATTCTTACAGAATTTTTTATTGTACCTTTGAAGTGATATGTCATGATTAGATAGGATGAAAATTATTGTATAAATATAGTGGTAGCAAAGAAGCATAAATTTCTCATTTCTGAAAGTGTCCTGAAAAAAAGACACTGTGACCCTCTACAGTTGGGAAGAGACAAAAATGAACAAGTGGCAGGGAGGTGGTGACTGTCCTCTCCTATTTGTTTGAAGGAGTCAGAACGACGGGTTCCATCTGTATTTGCTTTCAGAGGTATATAATATTAATTCGATCCTGAATTCAAAGAAAAATGAAAAATAGCAAAACAGATAAAAGTGACATATCTACACAGTTTATTTATTTTTTAACAATAAAACCTTAAAAGGTGTATATAAAAACTGAAAGAGTTTATCAATAACATGTTTGTCTTTAATTAATCAGATATAATAATGGCAGAGTTGCCAACTTTTATAATTTATTCCGGAGCATAGTAAACTCTGTCTTCTTTTTCTTACCACTTTGTTTTTGTTCATTAGATTTTAACCAGAGTTGCCAACATTTTAATTTATTCCGGAGCATTTTTAGCCCCGCCTTTATTCCATACCACTTTTTTTTTTTTTTAACAGTAAATTTTTCTTATTTTATCGCAGTTATGTATATTGGAGAAAAATATTCTAAAAATAAAGTAGTGCGAAATAAAGACGAAGCTAAAATTGCTCCGGAATAAATTAAAATGTTAGCAACTATGGTTTTAAAAGTTTTTTTTTTCTTCTCTCTCTCTCTCTTTTTTTTTTTTTTTAATAGTAGTTATAACTCAGAGAAAGTTGTTCTGTAAATGAAGTGGTGTGAAATACAGGCGGGGCTCAAAATGCTCCTGAATAAATTACAGAAGTTGGCAATTCTATTGTAGTTAAGAATTTAATAGCATTATTGTTTACTCATCACAGAGTGTTTAATTTAATCATTTATAATATATATATATATATATGTATGTGTGTGTGTGTGTGTTAAATCTTCTTCAATTTCAAAAATAAATGCATTGCATTTTTAATTTAATATTCATAATAATAGTAAAAATTTTTCAAAACAGTATTGTTTTCACTGTTTATTTTTTTGCGTATGATGTAACATTTAACTATTTAATATAACACTTATAATATTAGTGGCTATGACACAAATGGATATTATAATAATCTTCTTATAGCTCTTTACACTCAAAAGCTGGCAAACATATACTTTAAATGAAATATTTTTTTTTTTTTTAAATTTTGGCAAGTAAAACTGGTTAATCATGTGGGAGAAAAGAGTAGACAGCATAACATACTTGCCAATCATCTCACTATGAACCGTACAACTTTCAGTATCCGCGGTTTTTTTTTTTTTTTTTTTTTTTTTTTTCACACTAGTCATTTTTTAGAGTAATTTTATTCTTAGTTAATCGTAACAACATTTGAAGAGATTTATTCTAAAAATAAAGTGGTGTAAATAAAGGGACGTTTTTTCAAGGGGTGTTAACAATTGTACGGTTTTTAATGAGATGGTTGGCAAGTATGGCATAACGTAATTTGTCAAATAAACAGGATATATATATACATATATATATATATTAACCAAAAATTGGATATTTTAAATTTTTTTCTTGGTAATATAATGACTTCCAGAATTGATGTAATATTATTATTGGAAAATACCAAAGATGAAACACTATGTTTTAAATACAGAATTTCCAACTTTTATAATTTATTGGGGAAGCATTGCTACACTACTGATTGTCTATTGAGGTGTAAAATAATTACCGTAAACAAAATTCGGTATAACTTTGCAAAAATACAGTGAGACTATCGATGTTGATACCAAAGGTCTGTAAAAAATCGTGTCATTTCATTTTCAAAATTATAAACTTACTAGCAGGCTACGCCCGCTTCGCTGGCCACTATATTTAAATGAATCTCCAAAAGAATTGGATCATTATTTATTTTTCACATCACATTATAAATAAATGAAGTGCTAATTTTGTGCATTTCTAGTCGTTGTAGCGTTAAAATAGCCTTATTTTCCCTTAAAAACGCATTAAAAAGCCCCAATGGCAGGTAATGGATTTGGCGCCAAATTTGGCGACTTTTTCCCACATTGGCGATTTTTTGGCGACCTTGGCGAGAAAATTCTTATTAGGGATATACCAAATATGGAAGCTCTAATCTCATTGGCTGATGAGATACGGAAATTTCCGGAACTTTCCACACTTCTCTACAGGAGTGGGTCGAGACAGCACATTTCCTCCTTTGAAATAGACATCTACATTTTTAATTGTTGCCTCTATTTTAATTTTTTCAACCAAAATATAAAACTTGGGGGGGGGGGGGACTCATGTCAAAGTTGGGCCTTGGGGAGACTCATGCCAAAGCTGTGCCTGGGGGGGGGGACGCATCTCAAAGTTGGGCCTTGGGGGGACTCATGTCAAAGCCGATATCTCTCTGAAAATATTTATCCACATGGAAATTCCTGATTTTAATTAAAAAAGAAACACCAACTTTTGTAGGTCAACTATTTATTTTTCTCTCTAATTTTTATTATTAATCACGTGAAATTAAAAATATTTCATTTTATTTCTCGAAAACTAAACTATATATAAATGCGTATCCGAATCTGGGCTGAAAACGGAAAAAGGGGAAAATAAATTAGAAATATCAGACCTATATTTATAAATTTGGTACCAAATGAAAGGGGCGATTTTTCTGAATCCAGGGGTGCAAACAGTTTTTCGATGCGACAATTAGATTAAAAAAAAAAAAAAAAAAACTAAAGTATGAAATTTAAGTGGCAACGGAAAAACAGAAAAAGGGAAAAATAAATTAGAAATATCAGACCTATCGTTACAAATTTAGTACCAAATGAAAGGGGTGATTTTTCTGCATCCTGGGGTGTAACCAGATTTTCGATACGATAATTAGGTTTTTTAAAATTAACTAAAGTGTGAAACTTAGATGGCAACACTTCATTTCAATCTTTTCATAATTTGTAGTGCGAATCACGCGAATAAAAAAGTCTTTAACTTACAAATTTATTTTTATGTTATATTTTTCCATTCAAAGCGTTTTAGTGAAAAAGTGTTTATGGCGCATGCGCAGGCGTTTTTTACCCACAATTTAAACACTAATTATAATTTTGAAAATTTCTATAGATATAATTCTAAGTTGGGTGAAGACCTAAGTTTCTGCCTAGCGCCGTTGAATTCCGTTTAGCCGTTCTCGAGTGATGCCCGGACAAACGTGTTTTAGTCTTTTACCCCCCAGGGGGGAAAGGGGAGGAATTTCTGAAAAGTTGATAGATATAATTTTAAGTTGGGTGAAGTCCTAAATTCCTGCCGAGAGCCGTTGAATTCCGCCCAGCCGTTCTCAAGTGATGCCCGGACAAAAAAAAAAGCGACATTCGGACACGATGACACACACACAGATACACACACAGGCAAAATTTTCTGAAGTCATTTTCGGCTTTCATGGGGTGTAAAACGTGAAGATATCGCAAAATTTTTTGATTCCGACAAATTTACAGACAAAAGTCTGATTTTATTAATATAGATATTTTTCCACTAAAAACGCACGTTTTAAGCTTAAAAATATGAAATTCTAACTTACTACACACGTGGATGCGAAAGTAAAAAAAAAAAACAAAAAAAGTAGATTTAGTAGATAAAAAGTTTTCTGAGCGGATCCGCGTTTGTAATGATCGATAGATGGCGCTCTCTGAACACTGCAGTTGTTAGTAAATATAACAGCCACGTGTAATTATTATTCTTTCTCCGCCATTTCATCATGGAAAGTCGATTGCATAATATGAGGATATGCAGTGGTGAGATAATTTCACCTTAGCCCACCAGAGGGCGAGCATTTCATTACAATCGCGGATAACTAGACAGCTCAGGGCATCCATGTTTGATTTATACATATATTATACTAGCAGGCTTTGCCCGCTTCGCTGGACATTAAACTTAAATGAGTTGTCAAAATCCCATATCTTTATTAATAACCTAAGTTCTCGCTGTGATTGGTAGAGGTTTTCTCGCTCGCAAAGTGAGGAGTCTAGGTCTCCACTGTCTTCGGCACAACTTACCCACTTCTTACTTCCACTTCCTCAGCGGGTGAGTTCGAAGTTTTGCAAAATCACACTAATGTACGTAATGCGTACACTTAATCAATATACAGTCTGGGTCCCCACTGCCTTAGGCACAACTTACCCACTTGTTACTTCCCCTTCCTCAGTGGGTGAGTTCGAAGTTTTGCAAAATCCCACTAATGTACATCATGCGTACACTTAATATCCGCACACCAAAATTCGCCATTCTAAGATAATTCAAAGCGAATTCAAACGGAAAAACATGTTTTTACACATGTTTATTGGGAACGACTTCAGTATAAACCCACAACGATATTTGGCGATTTTTTTGTTGGCGATTATGGCTAAATCATAAATATAAAAATCATAAATCATATATGATAAATGATAAAATCATAATCTAAATCATAAATCCAAAATAAGCAACATATTAGGCTGCCATATTATATCGCAAACAGTCCAGAATGACATCGTTATCCTTCAAAACGACGCAAAAAAAAATCGCCAAATTCAGCTGTGGGGTTATACTGAAGTTATACCGTTTATTGCTCTCCGACTCCGAGAAGGGGGGGGGTTCGAATTTCGTGGAATCCAGTTACAATAAGTGCCGGATGCAAACAAACAATTTACGCACCAAATTTCGTGACCACAGAAGTCTTTAATAGAAAATATAAATAAATAAGTACAAAACGCACAGCTTTAGTATGGGAACCCTTTGCTGACTTTAAATATTTTAAGCCATTTTTGCGATGAACTGAATTGGCTATCTCAATTGTGCAATCAGAGATCTTGGCGAGAAACGTCCGAGCTACTTCGGTTCCGAATTTCAAATTTTGCCAAAGGGATCCAATACTAAAGCTGTTCCATACACTAAATAAATAAATAAATAAATAAAATAAAACAAAACAAAGTTTTAAAGCGAATGTATTTTGGAATTTTTACAGAGGTAAACCTAAATGATACATTTTTTTTTCTTTTTTTTTTTTTTTAAGTTGTTAAGATGTTGAAGAGATTAAAAAAAAAAAGAAAATTATACAGACACGACATTATTTCATTATTTAAAACATGAAAATCTGACATTGACAGATTTTAATTTAGTGCCAGAGGCCTACTGCTAAACTTGTTAATATCGACAAATTCTTCTTTAGTTAATTCGTGACGATCTAAATTCCATGATAAAGTTTTCATTAAATCAAACCAATGTGTTTCAGCTGCAGATACTGTAACAAATAACGTTGGAAGTCTAAACTGTCTTATAGCCGCAAAACAACGTTTTTTCTCTTTTTCCCAATGAGGGGGAGGTGTGCCTTGGGGGGGACTCATGTCAAAGGTGTGCCTTGGGGGGGACTCATGTCAAAGTTGTACCTTGGGGGGGACTCATGACAAAGTTGGGCCTGGGGGGGACTCATGTCAAAGTTGTGCCTTGGGGGGGGACTCATGTCAAAGTTGGGTCTGGGGAGGACTTATGTCAAAGTTGTGTCTTGGGGGACTTCATTCAATAAATCCCCATTCAATAAACCGACTGAAATAGGCCCTTAGCACTATTAAGAGTGACGTATAAAAATTCGACAACGCTGTACCGACTGAAATAGGGGTACCTTGGGGGGGACTCATGTCAAACTTGGGCCTGGGGGGGGACTCGTGTCAAAGTTGTGCCTTGGGGGGACTTCATTCAATAAATCCCCACTCAATAAACCGACTGAAATAGGCCCTTAGCACTATTAAGAGTGACGTATAAAAATTCGACAACGCTGTACCGACTGAAATAGGGGTACCTTGGGGGGGACTCATGTCAAAGTTGTGCCTTGGGGGGACTTCATTCAATAAATCCCCATTCAATAAACCGACTGAAATAGGCCCTTAGCACTATTAAGAGTGACGTATAAAAATTCGACAACGCTGTACCGACTGAAATAGGGGTACCTTGGGGGGGACTCATGTCAAAGTTGGGCCTGGGGTGGGACTCATGTCAAAGTTGTGCCTTGGGGGGACTTCATTCAATAAATCCCCATTCAATAAACCGACTGAAATAGGCCCTTAGCACTATTAAGAGTGACGTATAAAAATTCGACAACGCTGTACCGACTGAAATAGGGGTACCTTGGGGGGGACTCATGTCAAAGTTGGGCCTGGGGGGGGACTCATGTCAATGTTGTGCCTTGGGGGGACTTCATTCAATAAACCGACTGAAATAGGCCCTTAGCACTATTAAGAGTGACGTATAAAAATTCGACAACGCTGTACCGACTGAAATAGGGGTACCTTGGGGGGGACTCATGTCAAACTTGGGCCTGGGGGGGGACTCATGTCAAAGTTGTGCCTTGGGGGACTTCATTCAACAAATCCCCATTCAATAAACCGACTGAAATAGGCCCTTAGCACTATTAAGAGTGTATTATAAAAATTCGACAACGCTGTACCGACTGAAATAGGGGTAACTTGGGGGGGACTCATGTCAAAGTTGGGCCTGGGGGGGGGACTCATTTCAAAGTTGTGCCTTGGGGGGACTTCATTCAACAAATCCCCATTCAATAAACCGACTGAAATAGGCCTTTAGCACTAATTAAGGGTGACCTATAAAAATTCGACAACTGTACCGACTGAAATAGGCCTCTAGCACTGAAAAAAGCACAGCTTAAGTATTGGAACCCTTTGGTTTCTTTAAATATTTTAAGCCATTTTTGTGATGAACTGAATTGGCTATCTCAATTGTGCAATTAAAGATCTTGGCGAGAAACGTCCGAGCTACTTCGGTGCCGAATTTCAAATTTTGCCAAAGGGATCCAATACTAAAGCTGTTCCATATCGAATCTGGGTTGAAAACGGAAAAAGGGTAAAATAAATTAGAAATATCAGACCTATATTTATAAATTTGATACCAAATAAAAGGGGTGATTTTTCTGAATCCAGGGGTGCAAACAGTTTTTCGATGCGACAATTAGATTTTTAAAAAATAACTAAAGTGTGAAATTTAAGTGGCAACGGAAAAACGGAAAAAGGGGAAAATAAATTAGAAATATCAGACCTATCGTTACAAATTCAGTACCAAATGAAAGAGGTGATTTTTCTGAATCCTGGGGTGTAAACAGCTTTTCGATACGACAATTAGATGCATTAAAATTAACTAAAGTATGAAACTCAGATGGCAAAACTTCATTTCAATCTTTTCATAATTTGTAGTGCGAATCACGCGAATAAAAAAAGTCTTTATCTTAAAAATTTATTTTTGCATTTTATTTTTCCATTCAAAGCGTTTTAGTAAAAAAATATTTATGGCGCATGCGCAGGCGTTTTTTACCCACAATTTAAACACTAATCAGAATTTTGAAAATTTCTATAGATATAATTTTAAGTTGGGTGAAGACCTAAGTTTTTGCCAAGCGCCGTTGAATTCCGTCCAGCCGTTCTCGAGTGATGCCCGGACAAACGTGTTTTAGTCTTTTACCCCCCAGGGGGGAACGGGGGAGAATTTCTGAAAAGTTGATGGATATAATTTTAAGTTGTGTGAATACCTAAATCCCTGCCAAGCGCCGTTGAATTCCGTCCAGCCGTTCTCGAGTGATGCCCGGACAAACGTGTTTTAGTCTTTTACCCCCCAGGGAGGAACGGGGGAGAATTTCTGAAAAGTTGATGGATATAATTTTAAGTTGTGTGAATACCTAAATCCCTGCCAAGCGCCGTTGAATTCCGTCCAGCCGTTCTCGAGTGATGCCCGGACAAACGTGTTTTAGTCTTTTACCCCCTAGGGGGGGAACGGGGGGGAATTTCTGAAAAGTTGATAGTTATAATTTTAAGTTGGGTGAAGACCTAAATTCCTGCCAATCGCCGTTGAATTCCGTCCAGCCGTTCTCGAGTGATGCCCGGACAAAAAAAGCGACATTCGGACACGATGACATACACACAGACACACACACACAAACACACACACACAGGCAAAATTTTCTGAAGTCATTTTCGGCTTTCATGGGGTGTGAAACGTGAAGATATCGCAAAATTTTTCGATTCCGACAAATTTACAGACAAAACTCTGATTTTATTAATATAGATCTATAACAATTGGCTATCGTAGAGTGCCACCTGTAAGCTTAAAAGATGCTGATGGCAGTGAACGTGTTAACAGAGTTGCCCACATTTTAATTTACCCCGAAACTTTTTTAGCCCCGTCTTTAATTCATACCACTTTTTTAAAGGTTTATTGTATCTTATTTAATCGAATAGTTATATACTGGAGAAAATTATTCTATAAATTAAGCTTTGAGAAATAAAGTCGGGGCTAAAAATGCTCCGGAATAAATAAAGTTGTTACGAACTATGGTATTAATAATAGATGTATAGTTAAATTGAAAGTTTAATAGTGTGAAAATAAAATATGTTTTAGAAATACGTAAATGGAGCTATAAGTTAAGAAATGATGATTCATCTTCGGAAGTTTACTACTTCATTAGAGTTGAATACATAAGTCATTTTTTAATTTATTGAACTTATTCACCACAATTTAGAATACTCACTGAAAACAATTAGATATACAGTGTTGCCTCATAAAAGTACATAACTGGAATTAAAAAAAGTAGTGATGGACAGGCCCTGATTACCCAATAGGCACGAGAAGCATGTGCTTCCCCTAGAATATTTTGAAATAGCCCCAAATTAAACAAAAAATGGGCCCCAAATTGTATGCATGTGGTCTAAAAGCATTGTCTGACTATAAAAAGTCACAGTACACCTGACTGCTCAACTATCATTTCTAGATTATATAGGAAATATGCTAATGAAGCTTTTTGGTACAAAAATTAAGTGAATTTACTTGTCTACATTTTAAGCGAATTTACTTGTCCTCAATTCCAGGTAATTACAAAATTTAATGAAAAATTTATAAATTTTTCGAGATGTTTGTATGAAACTTTAGACCAAGCAATCAGTGGGGCCCCCAAATGGATTGGTGCTTCCCCTCAGTTGTAAGGTTAATCGGGCCCTGGTGATGGACCTTCAGAAATTTTTTTACATACTAAAGATATATCAAAGTTGCTAAGTTCCTTAATTTATTCCAGAGTATTTTAGCCCCGCCTTTTTCTCGTACAACTCTTTTTATAAGTGTATTTTTAATTGTATTTTATGGCAGTTATGTGTTATAGAAAGTTATTCTACGAATTAAGTAGTGCGAAATAAAGGCGAGGCTAAAAGTGCTCCAGAATAAATTAAGGAACGTGACACCTCTGGATTTAATCATAGCCTCCTAAACTAGATGCCTTCCGCGTGGCTCGAAAACGTGGCACCAGTTCAAGCGATAGACAGCGCCACCTAGTACAGATTGCACACTTTTTTATTCAACTGTCACCAATAATTTTAAGAAGTGATATATGATATATATAATCGACGTTTCTTCGATTCTATTCGCCTTTTATGTATATCAAATCCCACTTTTAAAAATTTTTGGTGGCTGTTGAATAAGAAAATCATACAATCTGTACCAGGTGGCGCTGTCTACCGTCAAGTTTCCGAGCCACGCGGAGGGCATCTAGTTTAGGAGGCTATGATTTAAGTATGTATTCTTCGAAACTTGTTTAGGAGTATTTCATTTGAGTTGATTATAAAAGTCATTTTCTAGTTTATTAAAACTTTTCACCACCAATTAAGAATATCCATTCAAAAAAATTACGTACACGTGGTAGCCTCTAAAAATACATAATGCATTTCTAAGAAATGGTGATCCATCTTTAAAAGTTCGATTACATGCGAGTGATAAATGTTTCCTTTAAGGTATATTTTGGAGAGTTTCAGCTGAGTCACTTACACAAAATTCACTTTCTAGTTTATTAAAAATTTTCATTCTCAGCTAAGAAACTCCAATCAAAAAATTAAAAAAAGTTCTATTTATAATAAAAGTAGAACAGTATGAAAGACAAAATAAATTATGTACTTAAAATCATGGTTCGTACAGATACGCCTTTTTCCAAGGACTCTTCCGCCAGTATTTTTATACAATATATTCCCTTTTAAGTTTTGAGGCTTTTATCATATCAAGAATTGTTATATAATATTAGTGGTGCAGAAAATCAAAAACATCCAAGGAGTGTACGCACAATGCTTAAAATGCATAAATTCAATTCTAAAAAATAGTAATTCAACTTCTGAAATTTTATTAAATGAGAATGACATATTTATACACTAAGATATGTATTATTAGGGTTTAAACTACTTGAGTCATATTTTATTTTATTGAAACTTTTCATCTCCAACTGAGAAACAGCTTTCAAAATACTTAAAACACCACATTTCTTTTAAAAACAGGCAAATTCAATTCTGTAAAATGATGATTCAATTTCAAAAGTTTTATAAAATGTGAAAGATACATGTATCTTTTGACAGATGCACTGGGAGAATTTGAATTGGATTGATTTACATAAATCATTTTCACCTTCAACGAATGCCAAGTTGTAACGTTAGTTTAAAAAATTTAAAAATATTTTGTTTCCTCTCAAAATATTGAGATATAACGAAAATGAAAGTATAGTATTACAGTACTACTAATAATAAAATGCAGAAAAAATAGATAACTGCAATATTTCTAAGAAATAACGATTCATCTAGAGAAATTCTTTTAAAAGCGAAATATATGTGTCTTATTTTAAAACATGCTTTGGAAGAACTTCGTCTGCGTCAGTTGTAAAAGTCATTCCTAGTTTGTTGAACTTTAGCATCACCAGTCATTACTATTAGAAAATATTTCTGTTTAACACGTACATTTTATATGTGATTGGAGAGTTTACAAATTCTTTATATTTGAAGCAAAAGTGATAACTTTTCAAAATCATACATTAAGACTTGAAATATTAAATATTTTCCTTACATTAAAAAATAATTTATACTTTTGAAATATTTAGTTACTATGGAAAGTGAATCATATACATCTGACATAATAGTACAAGAACATAATAATGAATTTTGTACGAAAACTTGATAAATATTAACTGAGAACTTTACAAGAAAAATCCTGCTGTATTTTCAGGAATTCTGCCATATCTGAAAGCTATAAGTGTATTGTGATGCAGGATGTGTAGTATGAAAAATTCAACTAAGGACATTTTAAATGCAACATTTTGAATTTTGAGTTTTTTAAATCATCAACATCTGGCATATTAGGAAAACACTGATCTTTATTTCCTTTTATATTTTTTCTTTATAACTTCTTTTAAAGCAATTTTTTTTTTCTAATGAGTTAGGCAAATTTTAAAGATGATTTATACTTTGCGTAAAGAAATATAAATTTTCAAAATCTTGTACAGTCGGTAACAAAAGTGTCCGAATACTAGCAAACATTCCTATGTAAAAAAAGTACACTTCATACGATTTTCTTAAATAAATCCTTGTCGAATCCTGTTCTTAGTCAGTGTAAGAACATGATTCGATAAGGATTTATTTAACAAAACCGTATGAAGTGTACTTTTTTTACATAGGAATTTTGGCTAGTGTTCGGACACTTTTATTACCGACTGTACTAGAAAACAATCGCTTTTATATTTTATTGAAAACATTTTTTTTTAAATTGGTTGAAAACATTTAAAATTATCTTGAAATATTTTTATTAAAATTATATCAGTGCTACAAATATATGTATTTAAATTTCACAAATGTTATTCTCTAATTAGGAAAAAGAAAAGAAACCTTGACCACAAAATTATACATTATATGAGTATGCTGGGTGATCAGGGAATATGAGAATTTCAGCTGATCTCATTATGAAAATCATTTTCTTGTTTGCTGAGCTATTTGCATCAACAGCATTCCATACGTTGTCAAAACACTTACCGTTGTCAAAAACAGACTCCTTTTCAGCGTAAATATTTTCCAGACAGTTAAGGAAACTTTCGAGCTGTTTACATTTTGCAGTAGCAGAGACAGTTTTTCAAAATTTTGTCCTGGAACAGTAACCATTTTCCGGATTTCATTAACGACATTTTCAATCTCATCAGTGACCGACGCCCCGAACAAAGTTAAACAGAAAAACAAGACAATGTTTTTAAGCGAAATCATAGATTCCATCATTA
Organism: Salticus scenicus; assembly: GCA_963930645.1. Classification (NCBI taxonomy): domain Eukaryota; kingdom Metazoa; phylum Arthropoda; class Arachnida; order Araneae; family Salticidae; genus Salticus; species Salticus scenicus. The sequence continues at coordinate 102,285,880 of OZ005659.1, forward strand.
AAGAAGCTGGATGATTATCGAGGTTATTTCCAATTAAAATGCTGTTCATTACACATAATTGGTTAGTCATTAGGCAGCCAAACGAAAAGAAAATAGGTATGCCCAACAAATCTTCCACTTCTGCTACAATATCCAACATTCTGTTGAATTTTAATGTGTACACTGTTAAATCTGGAATACCTTCTAATCTGTCATATTTTAAGCTTTCGACGAATTTTGCGATCGCTTTTCTTAGAACGTAAAAGATACTAACAGTGTATAAAGAAACAATCAATGGAATAAAGTGGTGATAGAAAAGGGTAGAGACAAACACGATAGAAGGGAAATACTGAAAAAATGGCGAAGTATCATTCGAAAATTTCATACCAAGCACGAAATCTCTGGAAAAGGTATTGAAAATACCAGATACTTGAAGATGTTTTGCTGAAATAATACACATAATTATGGCAGAAAGTGTACCTCCATAGCAAACCGATCTGATACTATATCTTATACGACGATATCCTTGCTTAGTTATAGACAGATAAAATATTTCTATAGATTGTATCACTGGTTCTATCCTGTGCATTTTCCAGTGAACTGCAAATCTAATGATAGCAACCAGTGCATTAACTAAACTCAATGTGAAATTGGTTTTGAATTGCCGAGAAAGCCTTATAGCAGACAGGAAACTGATAAAGAATATATAAATCCAAAAAATGTGCATAATTACTGCTACAAGTTTCCGTAAAAGATAAATGCCAAAACGTTTCTTATCACTTTCTTTGTTTTCCACTACAAAAGCGCCAATAAGTTTGAGAAAATTAATGCATGGTGACAAATCGGAGTACATTTGTCCTAGTTCGAAGTTTCTAGAATCACTCCTATTTAATTTGACAGATTTTCGAGAGTTATAGTTTTTGTTTTCTTTTAGGACACGGTTATCCATAATAATTTTGTAAAAATATAGTGATATTTCTTGGATTCAATCTGCGCTTTATAAATGCGGCAATGAAAATTTCTATTTAACTTGTTTTGAAAAAAGTCTTTCGAAACTGAAAAATTTTATATTCAGCATTAAAATAAAATCTTACTCATATTGGATTTGTATAAAATAAAGTTAAGTAAATACAGATAACAGAGAAATAATATCAGTTGTGATAAAATAGTTATATACTTTCAACTAATCCAATTTTATATTTTAGTATTTGTCATTTTAGTGTTATGACAATAAAATTAGCATTCTCTGTATGTAAATTTCCTTGCTACAGTAAATTTTGTAGAATTGTCAATCTGTGAAATAAATAAGTAAAAACAAAAGTACAATTATTAAAACATAAGATGGTCTAAGTACTTCCAGTAAGCCGTTATCATCATATTAAATATATAAAATTAACTATGCTAATGCTTAAAAAGTATTTCCACATAGCTAGCAACTATTTTATGTTATTTTTACATTTAATAATAAATTATCCGTAGAACTTTAAAGCAGAGAATAATTTCAATTTAGAGTAATACTCAAAGATTAAAAGGCATATTTAGTTAATAATTATATGTAATAGTTACTCGCTGCAATTATATAAATTTTTTTTTTGTCATATGAAAAAAAATACACAAACTTATATTTATATCTCTTCTTCAGATGGTCTTGGTTATTTATTCATAGCATAGTATAAGCACAATTAATTGTCCGAACTTCTGCTTCGAATTGACGTATTCTTTAATAAAATTGTTAATATTATTCATTCATATTAAGAAAAAAACTATCATATGAAAAGCAAATATCAATATATTGCAACTTTCTCAATTAATTAATTTTGTTAATATTCTGCAGGATTTCAAATAAAACAGTAACTGTAATACTGCAGTCCATAAGAACATAAACTGTAGTATAATTCAGTTCTTTTCTTGTTTAAATTAGAACAATTCGACACAATAAACTTGCTTAAGCTTAATTCATATTTAGCGGAGAAAATCATAGAACAGAAACTATAATATAATAAAGGCTGCAGGATAACGTTCTATATCAGCTTAAAACAGTATTGATTAATTATTCAGATTCAACATTCAGCATAATTAAAAAATGAAGTAATTAAAAATACATATCTTTCAAACTACACCCTAATTTAAATCCACCTGGTGACATTTCTAGTGCGTTTATGAATATTATTTCACACCGCACATTTTCAATGGCGCTCCATATGTAAAAGAGCAAGTTTTAATTTAAAATGAGGATAATTTAAGAGGAAAAAATAATGAGAATCGTCTGCTAACAAAGCGCCATCTTTAAAAGAATCTAAGAGATTTTTTTTTTTTTTTTTGTTCTTTTAAAAGGTAGAATTAACATTGTCTTATGCACCAGTCAAACAAAAATGACACGTTGTAATTTTCTTCGCTAGACAGCCGGAAATTAATTGTCAAATAAAAGGGATTATTGTTTAGAATCAATTTAAAATTACACATTAACTGACAAAATGATTGACGTTAAGTTTAAGGTCAAAATTACATTGTATGTTTGTACAGGAAGAACACACATACATATCATATTATAACACGTACACTAAGGGACAAAAAAAAAAAAAAAAAAAAAAAAAAAAGATATTTATCTTTTTTTTTGAAAAACGTCCAATTTCATCATTTAATAATAGGGATGAAACGGATAGTGATTTTGCCGCCTATCATATATCTGTATCCAGCAGATATCAGTGCATCTGATATCCGATATTCTACAAAATCATTGTATGTTACATCCCTACATTTAAATTTTAAAATTGATGATTTTCGAAAAGAAAAATAAAATATCCAAGTGCGGCCTTTTTTTTTTTTTTTTTTTTTTTTTTTATTGTCCCTTAGTGTACATTGGAATACATAGCAATATATTTTGGAATTATTAATTACATATTAGAGATATATTTTAGAAAATTCGTAGTAACATATTTTATTACTATTATTGGAATTTTATTTAATTAATAGCTCTTTCTCATACAATAGGTAATTTTAATTTAAGTATTCCTGAAAATTTTCGCCCTCAGTTTTCTTTCTTTCTTTTCTTTTTCTTTTTTTCACGTTTTTACACGTTTAGAGGTTTACGGTTTCCAAAAATCCATGTGATGTATGTCTGTAGATTAGTCAGTTTGTTATTTAGGTGTCTTGTTAGTTTGTGTAGGCAATAACTCATAAACAAATGATGTAAATAGCTCGGAATAGTTTACAAATTTCCTTTATGATACTGTCAAGAACCATATTTACTTTCAATATTCTTACATGAAAACTTCGTATGTTATTCGAAATTTAAAATTTCCTCAACTAGGGTGAATAGAGCAAAGTTTCGCATGCATTGTGAGAATTATTTTCATAGTAAAGATGTCAAACTAGCTTTAAAATATCATTTATGGTACTAACATGAACATCGTTAACTACGAACAACCTTATTTTAAAACTTCGTAAGTTATTCTAAATTCATTTTTTCCCCCTTAACATGGGAGAATAAGTCAAAATTTCACATAAATGTTTATTATGAAGATTATTAAATTGGAAAATATTTTGGAATTACATAAAAACTAAAATAGGAGACTAACTCTAATAAAATTAATGAATAAATTAGGATAAGTATTGTACATCGAATAGAATGTACGGTAGACCATTGGGTAGAGCATTTGAGTATATGGGCCATGCTGAGTGATAGGCGGAGTTCATTACTCTTAATATGAATATAGCAGAGTTGCCAAGTTTTTTATTATTCCACAGTATTCCTAGATGCGGAATTATCTGCTTTATTAACCGACTTCAAAAAAAGAAGAAGGTTCTCAATTCAAAGCGTATGTTTTTTTTTTTTTTTTTTCTTTTTCTTGTTAGCTCATAACTTCTGAACGGATGATCCGATTATGATACTTTTTGTTTTGTTGTAAAGGTCTTGGTCTGAAATAGGCCCCATTGTAATATCCTTACGATCAAAAGAAAATATAGGGTGCCCGAAAAAGTCAGTCCCGACAATTTTAACTGCTGAACGGCTGCAGCTATAGTTATAAAAATGGTATGTAGGTATAGTAAAGTGGACATGTGCTACGCGATTCAACCTCCTACAGCGCCACCTGGTGGAAAACAGCGGAGTTAGCGTTCCTATCTCGGAAACGGTTCAAGATAGTGGAAAAAAGTGAATTATAATATTGCAAAGCATCATCGATTTAGTACAAAAAGACAGTTTGTAGACATTAATGCTAAAAATAGAACGCTTAAAACGTGCGTTTTTTTTTTTTTTTTTTTTTTTTTTACAATTTAATATTTTGTGCACATTTGAACTACATTGTATACGTTGCAGGTGACATTTATGCTATGTAAAATTCAAAGTGTAGTTATTGTAAGCGGTCACATCGATTAACACATACACGTTTTAAACCGGCTTCATAAAGGAAGAGGTTCTCAATACAAACCATATTTCTTGTTGTTGTTGTTGAAATTTGTTAGCTTATAACTTCGTAAGAGATGATTTAATTTTAATACTTTTTTTTTTTTTTTTGTCGTAAAGATATTGGCCCCAAATAGGTTTCATTATGATTTCATTAAGATATAAACAAATTACAGGATACTCACAAAAGTCCGTTCTCACTCTAACTGCTGAACGCATGCAGCTACACTGGAAAATTAGTATGTAAGTATCGTAAAGTGGCCTTGCGCTAAGAGATGCGATCGCTTATAGCGCCACCTGGTGGGAACAGAGCGAAGTTAGCGTTTATATCTCGAAACCAGTTCAAGGTACAAGAGAAAAAGTAAATTACAAAGTTGTACAGCTTCAATGATTTAGTACGGAAACTCATCTTGTAGATATAAATGTTAAAAATAAGATATTTAAATGCTCATCTGTTTGTTTGCAGTTTTCTACACTGTAAAGAAATCAAAAACCTTTATTTCAATGTTGAAACTTCTGTCCGTCAGCTGCAATGCATATTTTGCTCTTTGTTTGAACTTTACGCTGCGCACTTTCCAGCGTAGCGAGTGACACGCATTCACTATAAAGTTCAATATATGTCTAACAGAATTTTTTGTTACGAATACAGAGTATCCGTTCTTTACATTTCTAAAGCCTTTTTAATTTAATGTATGTTCATTCAATAGATATTTTTTTCTCTCATATCCGATAAAGGCAAGAAAGTGACACAACTTGAAAATGCAGCATTTGAGAAAAATCAACTTAGATAACTTAACTAGAATAAAACTGACACAACTGTCTCTCAAGTGGATAATTTTCTAGATGCAGATGTAACTTTTTTGTTCACATTGGGTGCACATTATATATTTTTCAGTGACATAAACCATTCTTTCAGTTTTGTCACTTTTCTTCGGAGTTGTGATTTGTGAAACAGCCGTCGAAGGTCTTCTTATGTTCTGCTATATGACTACATTTTCACTGAAAAGAAAAAAATAAAACCTTTTTGTAAAAAAATAGAACCGACTCCAAAAATCAACTACTATTCAAACAACTTAAAAAAAAAAAATATATAAAATGAAACTGAAAATTGCACTTAAAAGAATAAAATAATTTCCTTCGCCAAACAACCTATAACACTACAATTAATCATAAATTTTGAAGTCGGCGCAAAATTAAATAAAAATTGATATCTTTATTCAATACAAAAGTCAAATTCTATTCAAACTACACATCTCACATTGTCACCTACAAAACATAGTCGAAAACTACTTTGATTCAAGAAAACAAATAAGATTTCGCAAACTACAAAAGTTGGCGGAGCTGCTGGTATCTGGCGTCCTTGGTAAAAGGAAAATCATCAAATTATCTGGCAAACATATTTAATTTCTTTGAGAAATCATTGTTATTTTATAATAAAATATATTAAGAGAGCAATCAAGAATATGAAACAATACTTCGTACAATATATACATAATGAAAATATACATCTTGCGTGTATATTTTTGCCTTACGTTTTGATCGCCAAATCCAAAAGTCTCCAAGGATGATAGTTATCAAAGTTATACCAAGTTTGCAAAGGAAACTCTAATTTCGTGGAAACATAAATACCGAATTGCTAAGGATGTTCACTGTTCTATGTAGATGGTACTAATGGACCAATTGCATACGATAGAATAATGTAGGAAACACGAAAATGGATCATTAGAGACAACAGCATTTGTAGCTACCGATCTAAAAGCAAATCTTTAAAAATGAATTAAATTTTATTTAATTTTGCGCCGACTTCAAAAGTTATGATTAATTGTAGTGTTATAGGTTGTTTGCCGAAGGAAATTATTTTATACTTTTAGGCGCAATTTACAGTTTCATTTTATACTTTTTTTTTTTTTTTTTTTTTTTTTTTTTAAGTTGTTTGAATAGTAGTTGATTTTTGGAGTCGATTCTATTTTTTTACAAAAAGGTTTCATTTTTTTTTTTTTTTTTTTGTACCAAAAAAAAAAAAAAAAAAAAAAAAAAAAACCCTGCAAAAATTGTTTTAGATATTGGAGCAGTGTGCCACTTATTGACAAAAATTCTAACAGTTGAAAAAAAAAAAAAAAAAAACAGTTACAATTTTTATAAAGAGTTACAATTTTCACGTAGCGCCAAACTCTAATGTGATTTTTGCAGACTTTTTTGTAAAAAAAACAAAATAAATTTAGTGTGTTTCATCTGGATTGATCGAAATTATTAGAAAGATTCTTCAAAAATCGCCTTAGATATATTGGAGCAGCACCACCTGTTGATCAAAATTTAAACTTTTTTTTCGATTTTCGTAGAGCGTAGCACTTGTACTACATATTAGTGAAATTTTGTTTCATTTGGAGTCATAGAACCGGCTCTAGAGCCTTCTGAATAGGAAAACTTTAATTAAAACAACCCTGTATATAAAGCTGTTACATATAAATATCTCTTAGTACACTACTTGACATAAAAAAATTAAACACCATAAAAGACTTTATGAAATATGGTGAAAATTCGTACACAGGCAGCTGATACATGAGGCGATACATGATGACATCATGGCATGTATGACATATAATATATATATATATATATATATATATATAGACACTAGCAGGCTTTGTCCGCTTCGCTGAGCACTATACTTAAAGGAATTGTCAAAATTCCATTACATTATTAATAATCTAAGTTAAAGTTTCCTCTGTATTCCGTAGAGGTTTTTCCCGCTCGCAACGTGAGGATTCCGGGTCCACACTGCCTTCGGCAGCAACTTAACCGCTTCTTACTTCCCCTTCCCCAGCGGCTAACTTAGAAATTTTGCGAAATCTCACCAAAGTACATAATGCGTACACGTAATCAACATCCACACACCAAAACGAATCATTCTAAGATAATGTAAAGCGAATTCAAACAGAATAACGTGTTTTTACGCGTGTTTATTGCCCCCCCTCCGACCCCCAAGGGAGTAAATGGGTGAATTTCGTAAAATCTCGTTACAATAAGTGTCAGATACATATAAACAATTTGCGCACCAAATTTCGTGACCGCAGATCCCATAGCTTTCCCAAGACAAATTTAGCGCTAAAGGGGGGGGGGGGTGTCTTTAATTAGCAACTCCGCCCCTCCCCCCCCCCCCCAAAAAAAAAAAAAAAAAAAAAAAATGAAAATCACAAAAAAACGAAAATGTGTTTTCGAAAATATTCTAAAGAAGACACGTGACTATTTTCAATACCTTTGTAATATCTTTTGTAAGAGCTCTACTAAAAAATCCAAATTTTTTTTTAATTTCCCCCTTGAAAAACGATTTTTCTCCCTCCTTTAAGTATCAAGAATTCTAAGATCGTACATATTGTTTTATTTATACTCAAGTCTAGTGTCATCATGTGCAATTTCTTCACCGTGATGTAATTTGGGGCCGAGTTATGCTTACAAACGTTTTTTTGCTTCCTGTCCCGTTGGGGGTATTTCGATAAATCCCGTTTCTTTAGGTGCCGGTTGCATATAAAAAATCCAAACACCAAACTTCGTGACCGCAGCTCTCATAAAATTTTCAGGACAAATTTAGCGCTAAAAAGGGTGTCTCGAATTTGACCTTTGTAACACATACCCCCTCCCCCCAAAGAAAAAAAATGGCAGATCACAAAAAATCAAAAATGTGTTTTAGGAAAAATCTAAGAAAGTCGCATAGTCTTTTTTCAACATCTTTATTCCATTTTTGGTAGTGTTCGACTCAAATCCGGAATTTTCAAAATTTCCCACCAAAAATCAATTTTCTCCCTTCCTTCCTTTAAAAATCGAAAATTCCTAAATCGCAGATACTGTTTTATTTGTACTCATGTCTAGTATCCCCATGTGGAATTTCTTTATTGTGAAGTAATTAAGAGCCGAGTTATGCTTACAAACGTGTTTTTGTCTTTTTCTCCCGCTGAAAAGTTGATAGGTATAATTTTAAGTTAGATAAAGATCTAAGTTTCTGCCAAGCGCTGTTGAATTCAATCCAACCGTTCTCAAGTGATGCCCGGACAAACGTGTTTTTGTCTTTTTCCCCCCAAGGAGGAAAGGGGGGGGGAATTGCTGAAAAGTTGATAGATATAATTTTAAGTTGGGTAAAGATCTAAGTTTCTGCCAAGCGCTGTTGAATTCAGTCCAGCCGTTTTCAAGTGATGCCCGGACAAAGGTGTTTTGGTCTTTTTCCCCAAAGGGGGAAACGGGGAGGAATTTCTGAAAAGTTGATAGATATAATTTTAAGTTGGGTAAAGATCTAAGTTTCTGCAAGCGCTGTTGAATTCAGTCCAGCCGTTCTCAAGTGATGCCCGGACAAACGTGTTTTTGTCTTTTTCCCCCCAGGGGGGTGACGGGGGGGGGAATTTCTGAAAAGTTGATAGATATAATTTTAAGTCGGATAAACACCAAAGTTTCTGCCAAGCGCTGTTGAATTCAGTCCAGCTGTTCTCAAGTGACGCCCGGACAAACGTGTTTTTGTCTTTTCCCCCCAGGGGGAAAGGGGGGGGATTTCTGAAAAGTTGATAGTTAAAAAGTAAACTTAAAAAGTAAACTTAAAAAGTAAACTTAAAGTAAACTTAAAAAGTTTATTTTAAGTTGGGTAAAGTTCTAAGTTTCTGCCCAGCGCCGTTGAATTCCGTCCAACCGTTCTCGAGTGATGCCTGGACAAAAAAAGCGACATACAGACACGATGACACACACACACGCACACACACACACACACAGGCAAAATTTTCTGAAGTCATTTTCGGCTTTCATGGGGTGTGAAACGTGAAGATATCGCAAAAATTTTCGATTCCAACAAATTTACACACAAAACTCTGATTTTATTAATATAGATATATAGATATAGATATAGATATACGAAAAGAAAAAAAAAAAGAAACAAAAAAAAACGATAATTTTAGATACAACAGCGTACAAAATGGGACACCCTGTCGCGGCGATACAAGCAGCAACCCTATGAGGTACAAGTTTATTTAGCGTGTGGACACTGTACTGACGAGTGTAAGCCCATAGGTTTTCAACAATTCACTTCAGTTCGTCCTCCTATCAAGGTTTAAGAGTGTCCTGCTATCTCAAAAAATATGCGTGATGTCACCCCAAACCATTATACCACTTTGACGAGGAGTATGACGTTCAACAATAGTCAAAATTAAATTCAAAAACTGGCGTACAATCAATAGAAAGATATTAAAACTTCTTCACACGCCATAAATTTTAATCCTGGATCCTGTGTTCCAGGTTATTTTTGCCTCGATGAAGAAATGCTACGTCCTTTCGAAACCGGTTGTGCTGACTTAAAATTTATGGTGTGTGAAGAAGTTTTAATATCTTTCTACTGTTCAACAATAGTGTTCAGAGATTCCCTCTATTCCCTTCCCTCACGCCTCCAGACACACACCAGTGGACTATCAGAACCGAAACCTGTCGCTGAATATTATACACGGTGTTCAGTTGAATCAGCATAGTTTATTATAATGACCATCTTACGTACTAAATTTTGTGAGCTATTTATTAGTCTAGATATAGCTTTCCCATTAACGGAGGAAATTGCAACACAGCAAATACACATGCTGGGTGATATATGCCGAAATCTGATCAACGCCAATTTACATAAAGGTCTAGCAAATGTACAGTTTTATGGAATTCCATCCATTATATCTTGAGGTACAAAGTTTGCAAACTTTTTGTAAAACACACAGACAGACACATTTTCTAAACTTGGTCAAATCATGTTCAGAACATGTTAAAATGTGTAAATCTATCGAAAACATGAAGCTGAAAATTTTAACGAATCAGAACTTTCGTTTTGTATTTATAGAAGAGTGTTACAAAACAAATGATTTGGCAAAAGTAGAAAATTGTTCTTCATAGCTGTTTTAATGTATTACTTTAATATATTCTTTAATGCACCAAATAAGTTTTCAAAGTAATAGCTGCATTTATTTATTTATTTATTTATTTATTTTTAAACTTCTTACATTATTTCTAAAAGAAACTTAATAATATGATTTCAAATAAACTGAAATCCAAACTATAAAAATAAATTATTTTGCAAAGTGGCTTAATTTCCAGTTAATAGATTTCACAATTTTACAAATTTTCACTTTGTATTTATTTTCAAAAATGCGGTTAAAGAAAGGAATAAAATTAAGATAATGGTTTGACTGATAACGCTTAAAAACTTCCAATAATTTATTTATTTACGAATAAAACAGAGATATTGGTTAATAATCGCTTTTTATTTCTAGCGTATTACTCACGTGGATAATTTACGGTCTCTAGACAATTAGAGTTCCTAGAAACGTTTATTATATCATTTAAAGGCGTCGAGGGTACAGTTCCGGTTTAAATTATCCATTTCTTAGAATAAAGCATCGTTTAATTGGAGTATATAAGATGTTAAAATGAAATTTAAATGCTTTTTTACACTTTTTTTTTGGATGCATCAGATATCTAAATGGAAGACGTTTTGATGAAGATAGGTGAGTATTTGATATTTTTTTAATTATAGTAAATTTTAAAGAATTCTAAAATTTTAAAGCTTTTATCGATTTTAATAAAATATTTATTTTGACATTTAAGAATAATTTAAAAATATAGGACCTGATGGGGGTAAAATGAGTAGAAATAATATGTATGTGCGTATGTATATGAGTACGCTTTGTTTGAATGAGCTGAAAGTTGGTAAGTATGTTATAGATCACCGTAGCACGAACGCTATTGATTTTGGTGAATCTAGCACTTATATATATATATATATATATATTTTACAGGGACACAAAGAAACATTCTTTGTCATTGTGGCCTATGGACCCAAATTTTTAAAGTGTGATAGCGTCTAAACGCCTTATCCGATTGAGTTGAAAATTTATACACATGTTATAATTCACCGTCGCACGAACTGTATAGATTTTGGTAAATCTAGCACTTATAGATTTTTACAGGACAACAAAAAATTCTTTATTATTATGATTTATGGACTAAAAGTATTTGAAGTGTAATAGCGAAAAAAAAAAAAAAAAGCAACATTGGAGAAACATATTCAAACACCGTATTATAATTATAACTTTTGTTTATTTAACAACTTCTCTTACTTTAACTTATTTATACAACCATTGGTTTCTTAATGTTCGGAAAATTGAGTGTAGTCACTCCAGATATAGATATTTCTTTATTTAACTGCATTAACTCCATCACCGAACTACCTAGCAATATTTTAAATAAATATTGATCATGTCAATGGGCATATTTGCGCAGAATTAAGTTTTGATATTAATGGTGTTAACGGATTTTTTTTTTTTTTTTTTTTTTAATCTTTTGAACTCTTATCATTTGTATTTAAGTACGAAACTTTTTTTTTTCTTAATGTGCAATGTTATTTTCGTTTAAAAGATGTTTCGTTACAGTCATCATTTTTCAGTTTTATGTTATACTTGTTGCCTTATACGGCCTGGCATTTTATAAAATTTCTTTTGTTTCTTGTGACTGAGGTAGTGAGATGACTGAAGTGGAAGTCTTTAAATTAGATGCTTGTGAACTGTATGGCATGATATCACATTACAGTTTTGACTAAAGATTCTCCTACATTGTTTAGAGATTTGCGTATGTATTTCTCTATTAACATGATTCTGTTTTTAACAGATTTTTTATTAACAAAATCAAGTTCTACTTCTTTAAACTTTTATGATATATTTCATCTTCAAACTTACAGAAAGTAGTTTAGGTTGGTAAAGAAATGCGGCTGTTGACATTCTCCATAGACGATTCTCTCTATATAATGTTTTTATAATTATTTACCAGAGGTGCTTTACTGCGACAAAAACACAACATCTAGGGGTTGTAAAGCCTGAAATGTGTTTGGAAGTTGACAAAGGGTAGTTATTTTAACTTTCATCATTTGAAAAATTTAGAATAAATTTTAATTTATTCCGGAATATTGTTAGTGTTGCTCCCCTTTTTCCATCGTAATCCTTTTAGAGAAATTTTCTTGTTATTTAACCATAGCCTCCGAAACTAGATGCCTTCCGCGTGGCTCGGAAACTTGACAACAGTTCAAGCAGTGGACAGCGCCACTTGGTAGAGACCGTACGACTTTTTTATTCAACTGTCACCAATAATTTTAAGAAGTGATATATGATATATATAATCGACGTTCCTTCGATTCTATTCGCTTTTTATGTATATCAAATCCCACTTTAAAAAATTTTTGGTGGCTGTTGAATAAAAAGATCGCGCAATCAGTACCAGTTGGCGCTGTCTACCGCCAAGTTTCCGAGCCACGCGGAAGGCATCTAGAGTAGGAGGCTATGATTTAAAAAACCTCACAGCATTCCTAAAATTTTATGCACATTTTATTATATTTTCACCACTAATTTAAAGCCCTTTTTTTACACAACATATGCACATGAGACTTCGAGAGGTCGATGAGTGCCGAGTACCCGGTGTCCCGTGATAACCCCACACCTCGGCGACTAGATGTTAGAAGCAGAATTGTCATTAGGCTCGTGATGACTTAATAAAAAAATTAAAGGGGCCAGCAGAGACATTACATACTAGGAACATAATTTCTGAGCTCAAACAGAGAGAATAGCAGACTAACAAGATATAAGTAAAGCCTCACAAATATATAACATAATAGTAATAAGAAAGTTTAAGTACAGCATTGCGAGCGATTAAAAATGATAAAAGAGAGTTGTATAGCACTAGAAACAAAAGCAAAATGATCTTTTTGGTAGATTTTTTAAAAATATTTTATGATTTTATTTTATTTTATTAATTATTTATTAAAAAAAAAATACAAACAAGAAAGACAAAAAACAACAGAAATAACTAGAAGGTATTAGAGAAGAGAAATTAAAATAACACCGACGTTTGGACGTCGCCTATTGCGTGATCCGTGTGGTCATACACATCGAGGGTATTCAAAGCTTGGTTTTCAATAGATTCCAGTTGGTTATGAAAATTAATATTAAGGTGTTGTATAAAATTTTCTAAACGCGGAAAATTTATTTCTCTATAAATTTGTCGGAGAGTTGAATTTCGACTTTTAATGAGAATATCGATATGCGATGTAGATGCAAATAACCACACGAGTGACCCGTAAGTTAACAGAGGACGTAGATGAGAAGAATAAAGGAGCATTTTGTTTTTAATAGACAAATTACTGTTCCAAGCAATTAAGGGGTATAATAGCTTCTGCCTCTTCGGAACTTATTATGCGAATTTAGAATGTGAGTCTCTGATCCAGAATAATTCCTAAATATCTACAGTAGTTAGACCATGGAATTAAGTGGTTATTGAATTTATATGGTACTTGTCACTATTTACAAGGCTCAGAGCCGAAAAAAGAATGGCCACCGTTTTAGTATAATTAATGGCAATTCTCCATTTTTGGAACCATGAGGTTGAAATTTTAAGGTATTTAGAGATTGCAACAGTGGCATATTTCCTATTAGTGTGTGCCGAAAAAATGCAGGTGTCGTTTGCAAAGATTGCCATATTAGTGTGGAGCCACTCATTAATAAAAACATTAAACAGTTTAGGAAAAATTTTGGAACCTTGACGGAGGCCATATGGGGCAAAATAATTACTAGAAAGCGTATTTTGAATTCTGACATGAAAATTACGTTCCTGTAAATAGAAGAAAGTAAGCTAAATAAGGGGGAGGGAAATTATAGTTAATTAATTTAAAGATTAAGCCGGTAACCTAGACCTTGTCAAACGCTTTTTCTATATCAAGGAAGACGGCAGCTGTAACTTCTTCTGAATTTTGCTAGTAGAGATGTGCTCGACAAGACGATAGACCTGATTGGTGGCGGAAAGAATGTGCCTGAAACCAAATTGTTCTGGCTTAATTATACTGTTATCTCCAAGAAATTCATCTATTTGTAGAGCAATAAAGACCTCGGTAAGTTTGCTGAGAGAATTTAGTAAGGCGATTGATCTGTAGCTGGAGGCCTTTTCGGGGGGGGGGGTTGTCAGCTTTTAGGATAGGGACAATAATAGCCGTCTTCTAAGCATGAGGAAAATAACAGAACTTAAAAATATTATTAATTAAATAGGTAATTTTTGGAATAAAGGACCTTGGAAGATTCTTAAGTGCTTGTATAATCGTAATTATACAGGGTAATTTGCTCCGGTGCAACAAATTTACAGGAAATGTAGGGGGGACAGAGACGATTCGGAATCACACAGAAATGCAGGGTTGGAAAAGCAATCCTAACGAGATAGGTTGGTTAATTATTAGGAAACTCATAACTTTTATAAGATTTTTGGCCTTTAAATGAAATTTCCCGATCACCATGTATTCATAGTTCTTATTCTAACACTTCTGTGAGTGGCTGTTGACAGTTTTTCCGTACTAGCCCTTAACCCCTCAACTATCGCGTAGGTAAAATTGGAGTCGGACCAGAATTCTTGTAAAATATTTATCATCGATATGTGACAACAATTAAATGAAAAGAAAATCACTCTTAGAAGTTACCGGTATGGCAAAAAAGGCGGAACTAACAATGATCTGGAATAAATTATGAAAGTTGGCGACTAGTAAAATCCACGGGATTTGACCACGCCCCTGTTTCTTGTTCATATATATATATATATGTATATATATTAAAGAAGTAGAAAGCATCAATCCCCATCATACTATTTGAAATGTATTAAAAAATATCAGGTAAATGAAAATGCCTGCTATTTATATGCTTGTTTTATCACAAGTGTCTTGAAATAAATAAAAATTGGAACCATTTGGGTGTGTCTTTAAACAATTATAAAAGGGTTGAAAAACCCCCTATCTCGTTAGGATTGCATTTCCGGCCCTGCATTGCTATGTGATTCCGTATCACCTTTATGCTCCCCTACATCTTCTGTAAGTTTATCGTATTGGTAGCGAATCACCCTGTATATTGAACAAAATTTTCTTACAACGATTATGGTGAGAAAAAAGGGCGGGACTAAAAAACATTCTGGAATAAATTTAAAAAGTTGGCAGCTATGCTTATAAATCAAATAGTCTAAATACTTCTAATATGTTTTTAAAAACCTGTACTTCAGAAATTCTTCAAAGTGAATGATGGATAAATTTTATTAAAAGACTAAAGGAAATATAATTTTTTTTATAGATTTTTAGGCTTATAAAAACACAACCAAGCATTCTTCAAAGAAATAAAATATTATACGTGATGCAAAATTTTAACTAGAACCTTTCTTTTTAATTAGAAAATTAAGGTTGCCAACAAACGATAAAAATTGTTTTATACATTTAACATTAATTCATTATACCATTATATATACTGGTAAAGTAAAATTTTAAAAATACCTAGTTTACCCCCATCAGACCCTATTGAAATATTTTTCTAAACTTTAAACTTTTAAATTTTTATTGCATTCAAAACTTTACTTTTATTACAGTACCATTTAAATATTCTAGACTAATAGATTAAAATGGTTTTGACCAAGTTATAATAAGTTTAAATAATCTGGAGTGGCACTTATATTGTTTTCTTTTACCTTCATTTGAATAAAACAAATGTAGATAGAAAATCAAGGGATAGGATAAAAAGTATTGTATATGAATATATACAGGGATAGAACACTGGAGCAGAATTCATACCCGTGTTTGTTTATGAAATTTCTCTACCTATAATATCGTTGATTTAAGAAGTAGACAATTTTGTTTCATTTATAGTGGTATGAATTCTGCGCCAGTGTTCCATCCCTGATATATATTAAAAGCAATTAAAAGTAATTTTTGAAACAGTTTTTTTTTTACCTATATTTGTGTGGGGGGAAATCTACCGCCTCCCTGAAACCCCGTTTGGATAAAGTACCTACATTAATTAAAAAAAAAAAAAAAAAAAAAAAAAAATCAAGGCAGTAAACTAAGACAGTTCGATAAAAAAATTGTGTAATTTATATTTCAGTAGGTTGATCATCAAACTAATGTTTGTTTGATGCTCTAAAATTATACTAAATACAGTGCAACCACGTTTCCTACGCCTAGCAGTGAGGACGAGTCCAAAATCTTTGAGGGGTGAAAAGTTGACCGACAGGTTGGAATTTAGTAAACATCCAATCATTCGGTTCGCGGTGTTCCCTTATCGCTTATTTTCTCTCAACGAAAAAATTATCTCCTCTATTTTAACAGTGGACTCGTTCAGTCAGCACATGCGCAGAGGCTTCCGTGGTCGCAAGAAACGTGGTTAAAGATTACCGAGTGTTTCCTTAATCTATAGACATTTTAAAAATGCATAAAAATTGAAGGAATTGATAGATTTGAACGCGGTTTGCGAAAAAGTCATTTTCGTGAAGAGATAAATTCTTTGGTAAAGAAAAAAAAAGTTAAATTTATCGTTGATAGAGGGCGCTGTACTCGAGCAAATCACACGGTTTCATGAAAAACTATATTAATTTGCATGCAAATGTTTACAATCGTAACTCTTATTGTATGTGTTCGCCATCACCACAAATTGCAGTTTGCATGCGAGTTAAAACACCGCTAACTGTAGTTTTACTCGGCGATTCTTTGCTGAAGTAAAGTTTTTTTTTTTTTACCAATAACGCTTTATCCACCAAATCAGCATCGCAATTAAAACTGCATGTATGTACATATAGGAGGGAAAATAAGAAATCAGCTGTTAATTGTAAAACTATGCAATTTACAAGATTCTGAATTACACTTTCTTCGTTACGTTAGAGATGCTGTATTAAAAAATATAGGGTCTCTACGTTACGTGTGCGTGCAGCGCCCTCAATTAAAAAAAATGTTAACCTTTTTTTTACCCCCCCCCCCCCCAAAAAAAAAAAAAAAAAAAAAAAAAAAGGTTTACGAGAATAACTTTTTTGTAAATTCCTTTCATTTCTACCGTTTCTTTTATTTTTTATGAATTTTTAAAATATCTACAGATTTAAGGGAAACTAGATATTATAAAATTTAATAGCAATGATTATGCTAATTTGAATTAAATATCAAATCTGAGCACCTTTCCTGTGCCTATAACGATTCTCTCATTTATTTAAGTTACTGTAATCTCTTAGTTACTGTCTAACCAATCCGCATTATGCCCTTTATGAATATACTCATGTGACGCAATTTAGGTTTTCAGCAGGATAAATATTTTTTAATTTTTGTTGCAAAAAGCTTAATGCGCCTATTACACAAAATGAGTTTACGCATAACTTTTGAGCCAATTGTTAACTTGAGCCAATTTTGTTTGCTCAAATCTCTTCAAAGCCCAGTGTAATAGGAATTGGGAATACGAACAATTTTTTTTTTTTTTTTGGCTAGCCAGAAAAAGTTGTTCTTATGAGCAACTCCTTTTACTTTTACTGTGACAAACCAATGAGAAAAAAGCCACCTTACGCTCCGAGAAAAGACAGCACCGGGGGAGAATGGACTTTATCCGCGTTACGTATTAAACCCCTGACACGTGACTACTACACGGAAAAATACAGAATTATAATATTTACATTTGCGTTTTATGGGGAAATGTTTGCATTCTATAGGGAAATATTTGTATCTTAGAGGGAAATTCATAGGGAAATGGAGAATCTAAGTCACATGTTGGGTATGATTTAGCCTCGAACCCAAGAAAACGGATATTGTCCATTCATTTACCGTTGTTCTCTTCGCTCTCCCACGTCACCCCCGTTAAAACAGCGATAAGTAACTGCGCTTGACATGTACTGTATACAGTGCAAACCAATTTTTCGAACAATTTTTGACTCAAGTATTGTAACCCTCTTCCGGATTTCGGTTTCCAAAAATTGGCTCAAATGAAAGTTGTCTGAAAAATCGTTGTGCGTAATAGGAGCATTAATAATTTAAGGAATAATGACTTTCTGCTACAGTTGATTTCTTCTTCCTCTGCATATAGTCATCTAAAGGTATGCCTTTAGATGACTATATGTCTAAAAAACATTATTATTCAACTCTTAACCTACACACAACAAAAGCTGAAACAGTATACAGAGAATTATTTGTTTTTAATTATGAGACTTGTCAATATATATATATATCTTTCTCCCAAAAGAATACAATGTTATAACCATGTCTAACACATTTTTTATCATTTTAAATATTTTTTAGTTAGCTACTTAAATTCCTAAATTTTATCAGTTTTATAGCGTCAGGTGGTGGTAATTATGATCATTTATTACTTTTTTTACTGTGTAAAATTTTTATTCTCCTTCTAGTGAAAATAATTTTGTTTAAAATAATTAGGGATAACTTTATTTTTTTCAAGAATATCTCATTGAATTTTTACTTTTCTAGGCTTAAATTTTTTAAAAAAATTAATGAACGTGCTTATCAAAAGCAAAAAGTTACAAAACGTTGGGGGTAATTATGACTGCCAATTTATAAACCCCTTGTTTTCTCTTTATACTGACTAATATAAATTTTGTTGTGGGCTTAGATACCACTACAGTTGTTTTAATTTTAATTTTGTTAAAGTACTTCTAACTACATGTGATTATAATATTTGTTGTTTGGTGAATTACCCTAGTGGTTAAGATTTAATTTATAAAAAATAATTTCTCTTTATTAAATAAAATTAAAACAAAACAGCGTATTGCACTAGAGATGTTCACTAGAGGTTGCATTAGAGTTCTTTTAGCATGTCAAAATAACTGTTCAGAAACAGCAACTGTTTCTGCAATAAATAAATAAATAAAATAAAATAAAATAGAATTAAAAAAATAAATAAAAGATAAAAATACATGTCTTTTTTTTTCTACCAATATTTTGTAGCTAGTCTTCATATGTTTTAAAAACGAAAACACCCGTAATTTGTTTTTTTGAAAATATATAGAGACAAAGAAGATGAGTTATTTCGAAATCTAGATTCATCTACATTAAAAATGCAGGCAATCAACAACAACTCTTTTCATTTGTACATATTTATTTTCTTGATGTACAGATTGCAATTTCGAGTACAAGTCATAAATAGTCCGGGGTTTATTGGTTTCCTATATTGTGTGAAGGTTATATGTTTTCTCTAAAAGAAAGAAAAAAAAAAATCTTTAACATATTGTTACGAATTTGTAAATAATAGTAGTTATTTTGTGTAAATTCATTCAAAGAGGCTTATCCAGGTTATAAAAAGTTAATTTTCTGCATTTTTAGCTTATTTTCACGTTAAAATAGCTTATTTTCCTTTAAAAATCCGTTAAAATGCTTCACCAAGGCAGGTAATTGATTTCGCGACTTTTTTGTACCTTGGCGAGAAAATCTTTATTATCGATACCTTCAATATCTATAATCTCTAACTCCATTAGTTGAGAAGTTACTAGAAAATTCTCGTTTAATAGGGGGCTATAAAAGGAATTCCGATCCGGCCATTTCAGTCAGTTTTCTCGCTCTGCTTGACTAAGCTACTTGCTACTGATTGATTCCATTGCTATGCGTTAATTCCGTGCGCTGTAAAAAAATAACTATTACCAGTTGCAAGAAACTCTCTGTGATTGGACAAAATAATTATTTTCTCCAATCACAGAGAGTTTCTTGCAGCTGGTAATAGTTATTTTTTTACAGTGTGTTTCAGTTTATGCTGTGATGTAGATGTTGTCAGTTGTTATTTAAGCTGTGTTTTCTGGTGAAACTGAAGTTGGTACTTGGTTTATAGAACTGCAATTTTCTAGAAAATTCTGTAAATAAACTTTTAAGTCTCTGCAAGATTCACCTTTCATTCACAGACAATTCATGAACCCTGAGTAAGCAACAATATGTACTGTTAATAATAGTACGCAAAAAGAAAAAAAAAAAATGTACTGAACTATTTCAGTAGGGTCACAATTACCCCACATTTGAAAAGCAATGCGGGTAATTATGATCATACATTTTAAAAGATTCAATTATGTTAAAAAGGATTAAAGATAGATACATGTTTATACTTTAAGTATAAATTTTCTGATCTGAAATATTATCTTTAACATTGAACACTGAATTGTCAAATTCGTTATATATATATATATATATATATATATATATAAAAAATGGTTGGTTGTTAAATTAACAATCGTAACTGCTTTAATACACTCCAGAGTAACGATGAAGGACATCTATAATGGTTAGTTGGTTGGTTATTTCCACGTCGCCCTAGTGCTGCGCAATGAGCAATGATATCTATCATGGAAAATGCATTATAAGCTTCGAATCTATACCTTTGAAAAGAAAAAAAGTTATTTTACAGTTTATTGGAAAATGGCACAGGTAACTCTATGGTCATAATTCTTTCGTCTGACCCTATAATTTTTTAATAACGATTTTGCATACATTTTATATACGATCCTATGTCTCCCATTTCTTTGTTAATATTAGAAATAGTTTTAAGCATTATTAAAATATTATTCGTAAATTCCAACTACAGTTTAGTGATATATTAAAATATATCATAACGATATATATTTTTTATTTTCAGTTTTAGTCTCATGGTTAATCACCACATTGACTGTAGCAAAAATAATCCGTTTGGAAGATACGTGCCCTAGTTATGCACAGTATTTCTGCGCATGCAGTTTGGCTGACATCGCTGAGGAAAGACAACTCAAAATGTAAGTAATCATTTACTTGTTTGAATTAAAAGTTTAGATATAAATACAGGGATGGAACACGGGCGCAGAATTCATACCGCAATCTGTTTAAGAAATTTCTCTACCTATAATATCGTTGATTTAATAAGTAGAAAATTTTCTTATATTGAGAGTGGTATGAATTCTGCGCCCGTGTTCCATCCCTGTAAAATATGAACAAACATTATATTTGTTAAAAAAATAACTTTTTTACTTCCCGTTTAACTTTTCGCAAACGGTAGATTTTCCTATTTTGAACGTAACTCATTTTGGCGTTCTTCTAAAAGTTACTAAAATTTAAGTATTCAAGTGTGAATCACTTAAATTTGTTCTCAGAAAGTAACTGGCGCTCAGTATGCCTATATTATTACTATAAAATACGATCCGGCCAAAACGTGATGGCGTGATGTCAGTACGCAGTATTCGAAATCCTGAGTACTTTTGTATACTGAGTTAAATAATATTAAGTTTTTACACTGTGTTTGAAACAGAAGATATGTATTTAAACATAGCATCTTTAAATTCGTATCGACATACCGGGTAATCAAAAAATTACAGAAAAAATAAAATTATATTATTGAAAACGTATTGAATGTAGCACTACGCGGTTTTTACAAAAATGAGCTGAAAAACACTATTTTTATTTATTTATTTTTATTTTTTTAAATACAAGGGGAAAAAATATTAATTACATTTTTTTTACCAATAGATATCGCTGAAATTGCAGTATCCTTTTACATTTTAAACATATCCACCATATTAAGGCTGCGGCAGCCCAGTCGGTAGAGCGCCGGCCTCGTAATTGGAAGATTGCGGGTTCGGTACTCGAGCCGGCCAAAGACCGTCGTGTACACTAATGGTGGCTGGTGCACGCAAAATCTGTTGTCGTGGCCGCAATGCCTTCCATGTTCCCATCAAAAATTATACCTCTGGGGGTCACCGAAGTGGGAGAGCCATCCCTTCCGTGGAGGATCAAAATTGCTGTGGCATGTCTCCGGACCACCTCTAGGGGTGAGTATCAGACCGCCGCCAATTGCCCATCTGCGCAGCACTAGTGCGACGTAAAACCCAACCAACCACCATGTCAAATGATGCTATATTGTGAATACTGATTAATCTAACGTTAGCGTGTTGCCCATGATTTCAGATGTTAGCGAATATTTAAATTAAACATTTATTGCTCACTATTGCTGTTAATCGTTCTATAAAGAAAATCCTGATACTTTTAAAAGATAAAGCATTGTTAGTTACACTTTATTATGAGAATTCCCAGTGTGCAACATCTGACGGCCATTCTCATCATTGTTGAATGTACTGTGACACAGTAAAAGAATGTAATTTTACAATTAAAGGCCACCTGATGGAGAAAAATTAAATTAATTTGGAAATAAATTTTTAGTTGCTTAAAAAAAAAAAATCTCATGTCCTTCTATGCATTTTAGTGAAAACTGCATAGTACCTAGGGTTAATACTTTTCGAATAGCATAATTTTTATTTTTTCTGTGATATTTTTGGATTATTCGGTATTTTATTCCTTCTTCTTCTTCTTCTTCTTTTTTTTTTTTTTTTTTTTGTACGCAGGACTATTAGTTTCAATCTACGGATAAAGCGTTGTCGCCAGTTTTATGATGGTTAGACATTTATCGAAAATATTATTGAATAATTTGAAAGCGGTGTTATAATTTGGAAAAAAAAAAAAAAAAAAAAAAACTAATAGTCTTCCGTACTAAACTAAATTCTGCTTTTGCCAGAATTTCATCGACATCTTCCTTTTTTTTTTTTTTTTTTTTTTTTGAAAGAAAAAGAAAAGAAAATTAATAATAATCAGTAACGAAACGGACAGTATCGAAAAGGTTAAAGAAGCCCTTTTTTTAAGACAAAAATACATAATTTCTTCTTTTTTTTTTTTTTTTTTTCGTATGAGCTTTAAATGATATCATTAAAAACATTTCAACCATTTGAAAAGTAATATTTTTATTAAAATTTAATTTTTCAGGTGCTTTTACAAAAATCTTGGAAGCAATGCTTGTCATCCCTGTCCAGTACGGTTACAAGAAGATGTGAATTGTGATTCTTGCGACGATGGTGCATGCCCTATATGTTCTCTTTACAACTTTGGAGCAGGAACAACATACGATTCCCACATCAAGCAGCAAGCCTTTTTGAAGTTTTCACGTGATCACGGTATTTTTTATATAAAACCATTGCAAGATTATCCTGGACATCCTAGTTCCCATCTGCCAGAGCTAGATTATTACACTTTACATGAAAAAGATAATGATGTTGATATGCCAAATAGTATTCTTCCTGAATTACACCACTCATTCGAAACGTATTCGAAAAATGAAGCACAAGAAAAGGCAGAAATATCTGCAAATACAAAGGGGCATTATTCAGGATCAAACGATCGGCAACATAGATTTAAATGGCTGACACTCGAAAATTCACAAAATCTTGATCATTCAAAACTTGATGATAGGGATAAAGATATTAGTACAAAGTCATTAAATTTCCTCGAAGAAGCACAAAATAACAAATCTTTTGAATTAACGTTTCCGAAATTGCACGTACCTGGATTTGAAACAAAAGAAAGCGATGCAAATTTAAGTGATTCAAGCTACTTTGAAACTGATAATGAGAAGCTAAAATACAATAAACGAAAAAAGTACATTAAAAATAACGAGAATACGAATTTGTTGCAAATTATACCATTTGAAGCATTGAATCATACGTCATTTGTAAGACATCTAAACAACGAACAAGAAAATTTGGCTCAAAATTTAGGTGATTATATTATTCCACTTCATATATTAGGAGATGATGATGATGTGGCGCGGAATATATACGGCAAAATAGAAACACATGAAGGTGATAAATGTGAATTTATCAGAGTTAGAAATGATTCTGGCATAGGCGACAATTCTACGATTCGGTTAGTTAATTTTCAATGTTCATTTAGACATGAATTCAGCAAATTATCTTTTAGAGATTATTTGCTTGACCTATTTGTCATCGAAGATGATACACGAAAATGTATATTTAGCATTTATTCACCCGACGCCCCAGGAAAATTTCAACTTAATAAAACTAACTGTAATATAACACTTCCTTTAACGTTTTTATTCAAATACATACATCGCGCCGCTGGTAATAAAATTGAATCTCGTAAAATGAACTTTGTAGAAGCGATAAATATGTCTGATCGTAATTTTACTGGTAAAATAGAATTTAAAACAGAAATAGTTAATTTATCTCCAGTAAACGTAAGTATATCCACTAATGCAAATGCTAGTGATGCGAAAATCTATCACAATTTAAATGGTGTTTTAAAAATTGATATAAAGCTACATTTGAAGAAATCTTCGGACAAAAATTTCGTAAACAAAATTAATGGCATTGGAAACTTTTTCTCTGATATTCCTATAGACTTATTTACATGGAAACTTAAAACCTATCAAATACAAAATCTTAAATTTAAATTTTCTAAAGATGGAATGAATATAAAAGTTTCTTTAACACATTTCCCTAGTTTTAAGATAAAGTTCAGTATTTATGAGCTTTTACAATATCTTTTTGATCCAGTTAAACAAAATATTTTTGGTAGTGTTTTCAAAGGTAGTGATATCCTTGGAAACTTGCTTAAGGAGTTAAATGATACCAAAAATTTTGAAGGTAAAATGGAATCAGGTGATTTGATAGATTTGATAGTAGATAGTATAGTAAATCTTTTTGGCAATTATACTGAAAACCATGGTTGGTTGGAAGGTTTCATAAACCAAATTGCTAACAATAATAAAATAGCGTTTTCTGATGATGGAATTTTCAGACAGTTTTATTTATCAGAAAACAGGAATCTCGGTGTTAAGAATAAACAAGATTATTTAGATAATAAATTTGAAAGTAATCTTCTTCATGGAAATGGGGCAGAAAAAGTATATATGAATGACAAATTGAATTTCCCACAATTTATGGCTGATAGTTTTGACCTGTTTGATAACATGCTTCAAATATTAGTGAACGGCAACAGTAAATTAAATAATTCTGTGTACGAGCCTAATACAAGTGATAGAAATTTAAAGACGATTAGCCAAATATATGACAGATCTAGTTTTATTGACAGGAATGTTAAAAATGCTCATTCACATGAAGATCAGATTTATAGTAAAACTGAAAATGTAGATAGGTTAAAAAATTTAAGACAAGAAGCATACTATAATCAGAAAAGTAAGGACAAAGAAAACGAAAGCTCGCTGGGAAATGTTATGCCCAAAAACAAAAAACCTTTTTACAGAATAAATCAAAATTCATTTATGATTTTTTCAGACATTACTAAACTAGCAGAGTTATTAAATTTAACAAATTTTTCCAATTTAAAAAGAGTATATCGAGGCATTCCTCATTTTATAACCAAGAGATCTTCCAAAAGTACTAAAAAACCGAATGTAATTGTTATGAAACATGAATCAGTTCTGAAATCCTTTACATTAGACTTACATCCATCAACCAAAAATGTCTCAGATACACTCTGGTTTCGTTATCGAAGGTATGTTTTAATACCAAAAAGTAACGTAACATTACAACGAAAGAAACTAAAAGATTCTGATATTTACAAAATGTTGAATGCATCCATATCCACTCTAAAAAAATCGAAAATGTATAATTCCAAGTGTGAAACATGCAGTGTGATTTATAAAATGATGTTGAATGATGGATCTAAAATCGACCCTAAATTAGCAAAAATTGATAATTCTTCAGTTATAGTTCTTATGAATAAACCGAAAATCGTTTTCCTTCCTCAGAAATCCAAGTTTCTTTCTAGTAACGAAAAGAAACTTAAAAAGTTAACGAAAAATGCTGATATATTTGTTATTGAGATAGATATAGAATTTCTTTTCTTGTCTTCTGACGATTACGAAAAACTGAGAGGAAAAAACATATCAAAAACTAACTTTTTACAGAACACCCCTTGGAAAGATGTCAGCAAAAAATTTGTGTTCAGGATTCCAGAGAGTTTTAACTCGCAAAGAAAAATTCTGAAATTAAGTGGAGCACAAACACATGGAAATTTAAAGAATGTTTTTGATGAACTAGTAAACCAGGGTAACATTATTGAGGAACTTGAAAAGATAGAATTTGCTCTTTTATCAAAAATGCATGAACGGAAGACGAAAGGCAGTGTGAAAAAAAATCTGTCTGAAACGACGCAGAAATTTAACTTTAAAAAAAGTAAACTTCTAGAAACTGAAAAATCCATTAATGGTCAAAAAGGAAAAGATTCTGCCCATAGTAATGAAGAACAGGAAAACAAATCCTTCCAAGATTCAACAAAACGAAATCACAAAAATATCTTTAGCGAATTTCCTATATTGATATCCAACTTTAATGAAGGGAAAGATGACAAAAACTTTTGGCATAAGGACAAATCAAAATCATTTAAAGGACACAAAATGTATAAAGAAACAGGAGATGGAACATCTTTAAGGTATGTTGATTTATATACTTTTTAAAGTATTGTTTATTTATTTTTAACACACATTTGCTTGACTAGAAGTGCTTTTGTAAGTCCTCGTCGAGATAAGTACAAACAACGCATGGTAGGATTACAACTCGAAGATTTGGAGAAACATTCAGGTTTCAGGCAGGAATCGAACCCACTCTCCTATGCATGAAGGCGATTGACGGAATGGCAACATAATCACCCGTTTATAAAAATTTCCTTTGCATAATTTAATGGCTAAAAGTATTGAGATACTTATATGAAAACCCCACACAAATATCGTGTACATTGAGAAAAAATTCTGTAACTGACATCTAGAATCTAAATTGCGGCTCTAGAAAAAATCGTTCCATGTCATCTTTATAAATTCTAGTCCAATTGGAAAGCGAGTTCTAGAAGCCCCTATTAGAATTCTAGAGAGTTTGCCTATATTCTCGAGGGCAAAGTTATTTAAAAATCTCTGCAAATAAATGAAACTACAAGAAGGGGGTTTCTGCAACTATAATCTTGGTTTATTACCAAATTCTAGAAAATCAAGCGAGAATTTCTCGCAATGTAAATGATTCAGAATATTTAGAGTATTCAGAATATTGTTTCACCATCTAGAAATGTGTACACTAGAAATTCTCGATAATTTCGAATATTCAGTTTATTGGCGTGTCTTATGCGCATAGCTCGGAAATCTATATTTCTAGTTAAGGGATTTAGAAAATGGCCACTCATTCATTCTAAAGAAAGGCGGTATATATTTGTTCTCAGTGTAAATTGAAACAGTTAAGAGTTATAAAATGAACAGAATTTCAGTTTCTCTCAAGTTAAAGCTAAACTATAAGGGATTTTACTCACATTTTTATTTTGATTCATTTAATGTCCAATGGTGATACACTATTCGCTGATTATAAATAAATATTGATAAATATATCACGTTACCTTTTTTTTCAGTTTTTATTTTTTCAATTTTTTAAAGAAGCTGTTATATCTCCATGAATATACGTGGTAGCCTCATAAAACTTTATACAGATAATTAGAAGAATTCTTATAATCACATGCTACAGCCAAAACGCATTTTAAGCAATATTTTTTACAGGGTGAAGCAAAATCTTTTGATTTTTCTTTAATTTTTTAATGGTCCCTCTTTGCTTTTCAGGAAAAAAACTTTTGCTGAAATGTATGAGGCATAACATGTTTTTTATACTCCCAAAGTTTCAAGATAATTCCTGCAGAATTTTTGTAGATATTTGACAAAATGTCTAAATTCGAAAGCGTCCAAATACTTATTGGTAGGTAGTGTAGTAAATGTAAGGAGTGCGATTAATATTATTATAGATGAATCCAAAATTAAGGTTAATTAAAGCGTTTAGATATTTCAGTCCGAAAAGGGCGGGATAATTATTTATTTTTAATTTATAAAAATATGCTCATCAAATTTGGTAATTTTAAGTTTCAATTAATAAAAGTACAATATTTAAAATTAGAGACACACGCATGCACTATGTATGTATATGTGTTTATATGGCCAGTAAATAGAAATTAAGATTTTATAAAATGGAGATGTCATTCAAAATTTATGGATCAAGAATAATTTTCAAACTACTCATGTAACCTAAATTTTACAGTAAAGCCCATTACAATGCAAAAACTGTAAGATCCATAGTTCTAAGTATAATATCATACTTGGGAGTTTTTAGGTGGTTCTAACCCATATTAACGTGAATTTTAAAGATGTAGTATCCCCAAAACTCCAAAAGGCTAGACCGACGAGCGTGACGTCAGTTTGGACTTGAACCCGACATCTCCCTACTACTAGATTTTGAGAGTAGAATTACTTGATCACTGCGTTTCAAATCCATAGTACAAATATTACTTAAAATTCATAATATCCATACTCAAATCCTTATATTTAGATAAAATTCACACCTAAAATTTTGGTGGGGCTTTTTAAATGTGACAACTATTAAAAGTTTGAAAAAGAAAAGAATGTGGATCTTAATAATGAAACTTCAAATTTATAGAAATTAACGCTCTAAACTGAGGACATTAAGAAAACAATTTATTGAAATAAAGAAAATAAATGTTTGTCCTTGATTTGGAGAAATGAATTGAATAACGGAAGAAGAATTATTTAACACACACACACACACAAAAAAAAAAAAAAAAGGGGGGGCGTCGCAATTGCAACAATGTATTGACAGAAAAAAAATCACCTGTGATTGAAATAATAATTAATTAATTAATTAAAAATGCTAAATCATGGTCAAAACATTTAATTAAATTAGAAGAAAACTTTAAAAAAAAGTTAAAATGATTATAATAAATAAAAAAAATTAACAATAACATTAAAAATAATACGAGTAATAATAAATTCAAATTGAAAATTTATTGTGTTATAGTGTTATTGGGATCGGACTCAAGCAGAGTCCGATCAGGCAGAGTTATATACTTTAAAAAATTTAAAAAACACGCTTTTATTGAAATGTGAACTAAAAAGCACAAAATATCTATCTTTATAGTATTCAAATGCAAGGTAAGGGAAAATCGAGTGAGTGATGCACCATAATATTTACATACTTTTAAATCTTTAAATAAATAAAAAATAATAATAAAATAAATAATTTATTAGTTGTTGCCACTCGACGTTATACAAATAAGGCCAAATTCTGCGTGACATACGATAGAGTTTTGTATATAGAGATTTTTTTTGTTTGCCCCTAGAACCTGCCCCTGATGGGATAGGAGCCTGGAAATACTTGTATGTATTATTGTCATCGTTTATCAAGTCGTGTGCAAAATTTCAGGTCAATCGAACGACTAGAAGTGACCGAAAATTGAATTGCAAGATTCCGTTACATAACGTTAATAGTTACATCATGCACAGTTAATAAAAGCATGTTAAAAAAATTTAATTGCTAGATTCCGTTACATACATTAATATAGTTACATCATTCCAAGTCAATAAAAATGGAGTATTTAGGTCACCAACAAGTGAACTAGCAACCATTTAAATAAAATTTGCATTGAATAATAATGATGAATTTGGGCTAAGTTAATTTTCTTAAATAACTAAATTTAAATTACATTTCATTACTCAAATTCCATTATCCTGATTTTTTTTTTAAAAGGTTAAATTTTAAATAATAATAATAATTATTATTATTATTGTTATTATTGGCTATTTATCACGACATTTGGCCACTGTTTTTGATTTAGCGAATATGGCGAATTTTAAAATAGGTTCATTTAAAATATACCGAGCTCTAGGGAGGAAAAAACCGACTAGTAATAATAATAAAAACGTTGAATAAGGGATCTGAACTTTTCCGATACTGTAAATTGGATAAAATTAAAACTCGGGACTAGAGGTCTTCACGGGTTGAAATTTCAAGGCCCAGGCCAGGCCCGTACGACAGCCTTGTTTATTTGGTCCGTCCAGGTATGACATCGAAAAGTTCAGCATGAGCATGAACCTATACAATCAAGCCCGACCCAGCCTGAATATATATATATATATATATATATTTCTATGCAAAAATTTGTTAATATATATTTTTCAGACTTTTTCTTTTATAGACACGCAATAGAAAATCCATTAACGAACCTACTGACATTCTAGAAGACATCTATATATAAACAGATATTCTTTATTATAGATAGTCAGAAAGTCAAATCTAAAATATCAGTAAGCATCAAACAATGTAAAAGGTATTAAAAATGGTTATTACTACTAAAATCTACTTTCATGTATTTCCACTTATATCTCGTAAGATATCCGAAACTTTTTGTGTTAACCTGTTAACAAAACATTTATTCTAATTTAATCATTTTCAACGGAAAAGATATTTTTGCTCATCGAAAAAAGGATGCTAATTTTATTAGATTTAGTGTCCTGGAATGAAGCAAAAAACTGCTTAGAAAATATCCATCATAGTCCCTAGAGTATACAGGCCATAGGATATAAAGCCTCATAGACAGTAACTTGTCTAATTCCCTTTGTTTTGTGCATGTTGTGAGAACTCGACATACATACCATTTCGAATAGGAAATCAGCTATTTGATCTTAAACAATATACATCGATTTCGAGAGATGCTAAAATTATTTGGGAAATCAGATCGCGTACAGACAGAGAGTCAAACTATCAAATTGGAGGTATTAATACCTTTTAAGAAAACAAAAATTCATGTAACATACTATTCTTCAGAATTATGTAAAATGAATTGCTAATGATATCTTTTATCATTTACCTTCTTCGTTAAATAACGAGGAAAGTGTAAAACAGAAAATTTTGGGCCGACGCTGCCCGAAAAATATTTCATCCTGGTCCAGCCCAGCCCGAACATACGCAAAGAAGAAATTGAAAAAAAAAAAAAAAAAGCTCGAGCCCGACCCGACCTGAGACCAAATTGAAAAATTCGCCCTGAACCGGTCCGAGGGCTGTGACGGATTTGGGACAATTTTTAATTCATCTAAATATCAATCCAAACCTATTCATCAATATTAGTAATGTCTTAAGGCGTTAACTTCCTCAACCGGCAAACCATAAAATTGCGCATAAAATATGGCTTGGCACAAAGCAGAAGCGCACTTTTTGATGAGATCTAACTGTTAAACTAACAAAACAAACGGCACAGCGCACCGAAATCCAGTAGTGACCCTATGAGCAACGCCTATAAGCTTCTTGAGTTTTTCGGCGTTAGCAGTTGTTTGTAATATTTTTATTGTATCTATCTTTCGTTTACCATAAGTTGAAATTTGTTATCCTTTGTCAAATTGAACTTTAAGCGAATTTATTTTAAAAGCAAATACTTGATACATTACTTTTCTTTCTATAAATGCACCAGATACTTTCAATTTTAGACAATTTGTCAAATATGTAGTTATCAAGAAAAATACTTAGCTAATCAACCTGAAACTTCGGGCATGTAAAGAACATGCCATGTCTCAAATATTTCAGCGAAAGTTTTCTCCGGATGACGAAAAGGTAACTAGTAACAAAATAAAGAAAATACAGAATATTTGGGATCACTCTTTAAAAAGTCGCACTCCAAATGCGTTGTAGCTGTAATATGCGGTTATGAAGCTTCTTTGTATTTATTTAAATTTAAATATTGAATAACATATATAATTGTCTGAATAGCATATACAATAGTTTTTGTAAAAAATTAAGAAACAATAATGTCTAATTTTGTATTATTACATGAAGGGTATGAAATTTTTAGAAAACTTGATACACTATATTACACACAAAATACAGCAATATGACTATAAAAGTATTAAATATGCGATGAAATACGAGCATTTGTATTTTTACAAAATGACTTTTAACTATGCATGCGCAAGCATTGTTAGACAAATCCCACGTTATTCTATGAAAATATTTTTTATAAAATTATGCACTACCTAACTTATATTTTTTAATACATTTTTTCACATTATGAAAATTCATAATCGTTAAATTGGTACTTGTTTTCTAAAAATCGATTTTTTTTCTTTTTTTCTTTAACATCTTTAACTCTTAAACATTGTTGAAAAATGTTTAAAATGCTTAACGCAAAAAGAAAATGCAGCTCTGAGATTCTAATTGCAGCCCTTAATGTCTCTGAATATTTTAGTGCAATCTTGTAAATTAATAGGTTAACTATATCTTATTCTATACAAAACATTATTTTAGCATAAATGCCAATGTTTTTTATGAATTTTTCAGTATAAAGTTATTTAAATGCGACTTATTTAAATATCTGTCTTAAAACGAAATGCACTGGCATTTTTCGAAGGTCTCTGTACACAAACCAGTTGTACAGAACCTATTAATGCCATTTTAAATAGGAAACGTTCCATAGTGTAGTTGAATAATATATATCATTTAGTAAAAATTTTGAAAATATCTACGAATGCTGGAGCCGGGCATCCGGACAGATAGACAGATGGACAGTCGGACGGACAAATGCACAGACTGAAATCATATTCAAACTTAAAAAATGTTAGAAAGTGTTAAAAACGCTTAATGTAAGCGAAAATGCAATTCCAGCAAATTTCTAATAATATTCTTTAATGCAACTGAATATTTTTATGCAGCCCTTTAAATCCTAATGCTAATCATACTATATTCAAAAGAAAGCAATCTCTTTTGTGCATATGAATAACATATTTTAATTTCATTAAGATTTATGCAAAGTAAAGTTATCAAAATTTGGTTTATAGAAATACCTACCATAGAACGCAATGCTTTGGAATACTTCCGGATGTCTCTCTACACAAAGCAGTGGTGGTATTTACTGCATTTTCTATAGAAAACATCTGATAGTGAACTTAAATAACATATTTCATTTTCATTAATATTTGTGTAAAGTAAAAGTAGGAATATATGGTTTATAGAAATACCTCTCATAGAACACAATGCTTTGGAATACTTTCGGGAGTCACTGTGCACAAAACAGTAGATGTGAACTTGAATAACGTATATCAGTTTGAAGATATTCCATGAATATTTACGGGAGTTGGAGCGCGGACAGACAGACGGGCAAACTAAAATAATTAACACTTTTCAACCTTGTTGGAAAGTGTTAAAATAGGAAAACCTTCTTGAATTTTTACTATAATTGTGTTTGGATTTCAAATAAGTAGCACATCATATTTTAAAAATAAATAGCGCAAAAGAAATTTTGTTTATATTTGAGTATACATAGTTAAACAAAACTTAGTGAAATTGTTCACATTTTTTTTTTTTTTTTTTTCAGATATTGATTATTTTTATATTCTGATAGCAGTGTCTTATGTCTAACGTAGTACGCCAAGTTTATTAAAAATGGTATTGCACTGAGTACCTGGATATTATATTGTAAATAAGAAAAAAAAAAAAAAAAAAAAACATTGAAAGCAACCCTCGTTTAAAACATAAGACAAAAAAAAAAAAAAAAAAAAAAAAAACCTTAAAATCATTATTGAGCTGTTAAAGATTGTTAGTTATCAAACGACAATAATTGGATTTAAAAGTCTATTTTATAAATAAATGTGAATTATTTAATCTACATGAATTAATTTAATGGCTTTTTTTTTTTTTTTTTTTTTAATATAAAAATATAATTGTTTCTATTATTTCAATTATATACATGTAAATAGAAAACAGAAAAATAAAGTTTATAAAAATATTTTAAGCAACAAGTTTGTCGTTTGTGTGTTTGATTTTGACGACATTTTATGATATATCGACGACAATTATCGTTATGCTGCTCAGCTGCAGTGAATCCTAGCAATTATACAAAAACATATGTAAAAACATATTAATATAAAGTTTTCAAAGCCATTAGCAAATACTTTTTTATTTCAATTTCAGATCTGAAGAAGTGTCAGAGAAAAGTGGATTAAAAGTTGATAATTCTGACGTTAAAGATGCTTTTTTGCACTTGAGGAATAGTAAGCCTCATAATGAAGACAATAAAGATCTTAACAGCGATGCATCCAATTTTAAGAACAATTCTTCGAAAGAAAAAGGACATCATGTGATAAAAAGCGAAAATATATTAAACAATGCAAAAAAAGCACATTCAAATGAAGGTGACAAAAACAGTATTAAAGGAAAAAAAGAAGTAATTGAAAAGAAGTCTTTTTTTCAACAGGTTGATAAAGAATCTAAAACTGATGAATCGACAAAAAAACATTTGGTGACAGACGATGCAGAAAAGAAATCTAAATTTGAGCATGAGATTAATGCATTTAAAGATAATAATGGAACTGAACAAGCAAACACCTTGCAGAGCAGAACACCTGTGGATTACAACCAAGCACTGCAACCAAGCAAAGAAAAATTCCCAAATTATGATAATGGAAATATGTTATCTAATATTACATTAAATGATTTAATGCAGGAGTTGAAAAATAATTTAAGTAATGTAAATGCGGGTAAACATAATAATTTAGAGTTCAGGAACCGGACGTTTGAAGCAGAAATCGAAAACAGAATGGCAGAAAAAAGTAACAAGTTGGAACAGCCTGAATACGTTACAAAAAAAGATGATGATAAAGATTCCATGAAAGAAATGAGCAAGGAAAATTTAAAAAGTTCAGAAACAGCTGATCGGCAAGCGTTTATTCCAGAAAATAAAATGTTAAAATTAAAGGAATTGGATAAAGATTCAGAAAATGTATTCAGTGAAAATAATTCAAAACTTGGAACTAATACGCAATATATTTCTGAAGTAGTGAGAAACGAAAAAGATAAAATGAGTCAGAAGCGTTTTCTTGGAAACGATCATGAAATATTAAGGGAAATGCAAGGGGAGTTTGAATTAAAAAATATCCCAGATAAAACTGTGAACCAGTTTGAAAATAAATTTCAGAATATACAAGAAGATACAAGCGAATTTTTGAATGGAATTGAGAGGATCAAACGAAGTATTGGTAACTTGGGCAACATTGATGATAGTAAGTTAATGTTTAGTAATTATTTTTCATAATCTATAAATTTAATTATTAATGAATATTATTATTATTTTAAAAATGTCCATTTGTAAATTAAATTTCAAAATTACATTATTTTTCTGTTGTTAATATCGATAATCAGTTTAAATTAATAAGTATAGCCATCCATACGGCTTGGTAGTTACCATCCTTGACTTCCACACGGTAGCATCGAGGTTCGAATTCAGGACAATACATGGAGGCTTCATGTCTCTGTTAGGGGTAGCGACATCCGCCCATCAGGTGCCCTTTCACAAATTGCCGTATCAAGTAACAAGTGCCCATCATAGCAAGAGTATATAAATATAAAAGAAAGCATTATTAAGCATCGATATTATTATTATTTAAAAAAAATTATTTTGTAAAATTAAATTTAAAAATTACCTTATTTCTCTACTTTCAATATCTAATAATCAGATTACATTAATGATTATAAAATAGTATGTTATGGGCATTACAAAACATTTTTCTATATCGTTTTGTATAATAATGCTACCTACTGGTTAACATGTACAAAAGATTTAATCAACATAGCTAATAATAATAAAGATTTTACATATGCAGTTTGTTGCACTTTGAACTAATAGATACTAACAAGGAATAGCTATATGGGAAACCGCAGAGTGTGAGTAATAACAGCATCACCTGGCAGACGATATATACCCAAGTGAACTAAGTACAAAAAAAAAAAAAAGAAAAAAAAAAAAAAAAGGTTTTCCTTTAATTGAACTATTTATTTCATCACAATCGGTTAAGTACTTTTTGAGGCTGTTATCTGTAATTAGTACTTAATGAATTGTACTCACTAAACATAAAAGGAAAATAAGAATAAGGAAAAGTAGCAAATTGCAACCAGAATTATAAATTCCATTAATATTGAAAAAATATGAAAAGTTTTTCATCTTTTAAATGATATTTGCGCCGCCATAAGTTACAAGAACGGTATACATCGACTGTTAACACTTTCCAACTGTATGTATTTGTTATGTCGTATAAGTTTCACTGTTCTTTGGCTACGTTATCACACAACGGACAGGCAGACAGACCGAAAGGAACACAGATAGAGTAACTGAATTCATAATCACTTTTAAACATTGTTAGAAAATGTTAAAAATGCCTAACACAAACGAAAATTATGCCTTATATTCTAGTTGCAACCCTTAATGAATTGGTATATTTTAGTGTAGCTCTTTAAATTTCACGGTTAACTGTATCATATTCTATACAAAACATTAGCATATTAATAAAAAATGTCAATTTCTTTATGATTTTTACAAAAGAAACTTATTTAAATGTGATTATAAAAATGTCTGTTCTAAAATGGTGTCCCATTGGTATATTTTTGAGTGTTCCTGTACAGAAACCAGTTGTACAGGACTTCTTAATGCTATTTCAAATAGGAAACATTCCATACTAAACTTGAATAACATATTATTTTTTTAAAAATTATGATAATATTTTTAGATGCTAGGGGCTGGCAGACGGACAAATAGACATATGGACAGTTGGACAGATACACAAATTTATGTTATATTAGCACTTAAAAATTGTTAGAAAGGGTTAAAAACGCTTTAAATAAATTAAAATGCAATTCAGGCAAATTTACAATAATAGCCCTTAATGTAACTGAATATTTTTGTGTGGCCCTGTAAATCCAATGCTAATCATACTACACACTGTAGAAAGCACTGTTTTAAGACTATGAATAACGCATTTCAATTTCATTCAGATTTGTACAAAGTAAGATTATTAAAATTTGGTTTATAAAACTCTCTCTCATAAATCGCAATGCTTTGGAATATTTTCGGGTGTCCTTGTTCACGAGGCCCACCAGCGGCCGAGCGGTTCTGCGCTCAAAGCTGGTAGACGTGAGGTGCCGGGTTCGATCCCCGGTCGCGCTCGTCGACCTAGCCGTTCGGAGTTTTCCGTGGTTTCCTCCGAAACTTGCGTAAATACGGGCTAGGACCCCTTAGAAAGACCTCTACGGAAGGCCCTCCCCCTCAGGCCTAGGACCCCAGTGTTGTCAATCGGCCTTAATCCCTAACACCAACACCTTGTTCACGAATCAGTAGAGATATTCACTCCATTTTCAATAGCGAACTCCAATAGTGAACTTGGTTAACATATACCGGTTTCAATAAATTCTATGAATGTTTAAGGGAGTTAGAGCGTGGACAGACAGACGGACATTCAAACCGAAGTCATTAACACTTTTCCACCTTGTTGAAAAGTATTAAAAATGATATGTTTATATTAGAACATTATCATATTACTTTCTTTTATATTCTAAATAAGAAAGTATTGGATTATAAAAAAATAAAAAAAATAAAAAAAAATTCGACTTCCGATTTTCCAATTGCATAGCACGTTTTCAGAAGTTCAGAAGACGATTTGGCATTTTTTTTTTTTTTAATGAAAATGTCTGTCTGTGTCTGAGACAAAAATTTTATGGCAGCTCTAGATTAAGAACCAATGCCTAGAACTTCATACAGATTTATAAATTTTTGCACTTTGACATAAGTTATTGCCTATCAATGTTTGATGCAAGTCGGCCAACAGGTTACATTACTTTCATTTTTCAATCTCACTTTTCTCTCACTTTTCAATAATTTTTAATGTGATAGCATAGGACAAAATTTCGCATAAATTTGCCCAATGAGAATTATTTTTAATCAGTAATTGTGAAATTAAAAAGCATTCTTAATAGTAGAAATACTTAAAAGGGCCCTCTTCACTCACCGCCGCCGGAAGATGAAACTAATGTTATTCTATGGGAAATTTTTCTTTACAAATAACTTATTAACTAATACATATTTTTAAATTCTGTTTTCACATTCTGAAAGTTCCCAGCTGTTAAATTGACGCACCTTTTCTAAAATATTATTTTTTTTTAAATTTTTTATATTTTATTTTGAAGCAGCAAAATACGAATTTTCAATATGTGAAATTTTTTCATTTTGCAATTTCGAAATAAAATATTAAAAATTAAAAAATTACATTTTTAAAAAAGGTCCGTCAATTTAACAGTTGTGAATTTTCTGAATGTGAAAACAGAATTTAAAAATATCTATTAGTTAATAAGTTAGTTATTTGTAAAGAAAATTTCCCTTTTGAATAACATTGGCTCGGGCTTCCGGCGACGGTGAGTGAAGAGGGCCGTTAATTAGAAAAAACAATTTTTAAACATGTAGGAGTATTGCTGCTTCTCGTCCCTGATGACAGACTAATTCTTCCCCTTTGAACTACAGATCTGTGATCTCAGACTTGCTATGTTATTACTTATTATTTTCTCACATATGTTCTTACATTATTTTTTGCTTTCAGGTACCATCTTTCATATAGCAATGAAAGAAAGTGAGAAATTGCACCCCCGTACAAAACGAGACACACTTGCTATACCTCATAATGATTGGTGCTCTATTTCAGGACAGATCCGCCGAAATGCAGATTTTAACTGCACAATATGGAGCTTTATGAAGTAAGATTAAATGGTTTTCTTTCATAAAAGTATTCCAGCATTAATGATGACTGATTATTTTAACTGACACTTGAAATTTTGCATTTACAACTGTTGAGCATACATTGTAAAAAATAAATCCTTAAAAATAAGTAAATATTGTCTCAAAATAGCCCCGAAACAATACATACTTAAATTTGAAAACCAATGTACTCATTTTTGAGTACATTGACATGTCAAACATGGGGATATTGGGATTCTTATTGGTCAACCCCATTTTTGAGCATGTCAATATACTCAAAAATGAGTACATGGGTATTCAAATTTAAGTACATATTGTTTCGGGGCTATTTTGAGACATAATATACTTATTTTTAAGAACCTATTTTTTACAATGTATGCTGAGCTTTTTCATTAATATAAGCTATTTATGGGTTTTCTTTAGTCAAAATATATATTCATATTATAAAAACTTTAGACAACCTAATCCATTAGAAACCGAAGACATTTACAAAATTCCATTATTTTACTAAAATTCAAAAAGAAGGTTGTTATATAGGTTATTTTTATAAAATGAAAAATTAAAAATCGCGTTAAAGAACATTTTTCCGTTATTAAATTTTGCAAAAGTACCACAGCTTTAGCCAAAACCGCTTTAAACAAAAACATCAACATTAATTTCAATGACGTTAAAAAACTTGCAAACTACGAAATCCCTGGTTACGCTTTATTTCCATGAGACACTAGAAATAATTACAAATTCAAATTCCGTGAATGGCAACGAGCACAGAGCCAACGTCGATCGATTGTGGCGTCACCTCATCGAGAGTTGGCAGTACACAAAAGAAAACATGAGTTGTCGAACCAGCGCCAGTCATGAAGGTCAGGCTTCAGAGGATGCCGGGAGCCCCGAGCGAAAGTGACTCAAGCCGACATTTAAATCCTTCCACATAATATTGTCTAAAGTTTTTATAATCTGAATTAAGGCTTTATTTCTGTACTGATAAGTATAAAGGATTTAAGTCCAAAAATGTCGATTTTGAGTTAAGTACATAGTCAGACTCAGAAAAAAATTCTCTATCGATTGGTATAAAGGATTTAAATCCATGTCATTTAGTCTTTGGTAATATCCATTGGTAAAAAAAGATTAAAGAAATTTAGCATTAATCTTTGGTATAAAATATTTAATTCAATTTTTTCCCTTTATTAAATGAAGGTGGACAATCACTGAATGGTATAAAGGGTATAAATCAACATAATCCCTTTTTCCTAATCGATTCTGATGGTTAGTTTTTAATTAGTTTAACTTTATTTTTCGTCTCCTGAAAAATCAAGAATATGGACTTAAATCCTTTATACTTATCAGTACAGATTTAAAAGTTTAAATGTTTAATTGTGTTCGAAGGTCTCAGTATCCTATATTATAAATATTAATATATTTATAGTAAAAACTGATTTAAGTGATCACCGAATTTCTGTAACTAAATAAAAAAATTTCAAAATATAAGTAGCAGTAACTCCTGCATTTTTTTTTTCTTTTTTTAATGAGCATAGGCATAGGTATAGGGTACATGAGTCAAAGGGGGCTATTGTTATGCTTTGAGAACTATTTTTATAATTTTCTGGTTCGGTATATGTGGCTGGACTTTTTTTCGTAAAGTGCTACACTTATCTTTTACACATATCAAGTATAATTTTCTTTGTAAAATGCAATTTAGATATTTTTATAATACAGTTTCAAAATTGTAGCTTGTGGGCCACCTTTGGCACAGAGTGTTCCAAGGGTGACTAATATATTGAAAGCAATTTTAAAATATGCGTAAGACGCTACTTTTTTTTTTATTTTTCAGGTTTTTCTTTTTATGCATCTTTTGATAGAAAAACACTTTCAACCACTTTTTGTACAAAGTAGTTCAAGACTTCTATTCAGGGATTGATTGACTTCTTTTGTGAGATCTCTGGTATTCTAAATAGTGCGGAAATTCTTAAAAATAAACGATTATAAGATTTTCAAATATGAGTGCTAATATTTTTGATTTTACTTTCTGTCTGTCTTTGTGCCTTCTGTACGTCTGTAATAATGAACTTTTGTTTATATATAATTACCTTGTAAAAGTTCAGCAGTTTTGTTAAAGAAGATTGTATTGCTTACTTATATAAAACCTCAGCAAAACACATACAAAAAATCTTTTTCATAGAAAAGTATGCATTTTTTTTTCATATTTTGAATCGGGCCGGGCCGGGTCTGGCCTGTTTTTATCGCTTTTTGTCCGGGCCGGGCCCGGGCCTCAATTCCTGCCCGTGCAGACCTCTAGTAAGAAATTAAATGGTAAAAT
The DNA here is from genome assembly GCA_963930645.1 of Salticus scenicus. Classification (NCBI taxonomy): domain Eukaryota; kingdom Metazoa; phylum Arthropoda; class Arachnida; order Araneae; family Salticidae; genus Salticus; species Salticus scenicus. The sequence continues at coordinate 102,326,608 of OZ005659.1, forward strand.
TGGATATTGGCAAGCATTTTCGAAGTGGAATGCTGTAAATTGGTAACGACGCAAAATGCTAGATTGAAAGAAATAGTCCTATCGTACTAAAAAAGAAGAATGAAAATATTCCTGAAAACTCTGATAAATCCCAAATATACTCTGAAAAACCCTGAAAAACCCAAAAAACCCAAATTAAACCCGATAAAACCCACTGGGCTGGTTTTTTTCTGAAGAAACCCAGATTTTTTTCTAACCCTGGTTGAATTTTTACGAATCCACTATTTTCTTCTAATGAATATAGAAGAAAGTAAAAAAAAAAAAAAAAAAAAAAAAAAAACTGTTTGGAAAAAAAAAAAAAAAAAAAAAAGAAAAGAAAAGAAAAGAAATAATTAAATAAATAAAAGAAAGAAAAAACAGTCTTTTTGTCTATTTTTGCATGAAATTGTCCCAATATTGTTTGAATATTTCAATATCATATTTTAAATATTTATGCTAAACATAAAGAATTTTTATTTTGTTTTATTTTATTTTAATTATATATATATATATATATATTATTACATTTTATTTAGGTTGCATAGTGCAACCACAAATTTTAATTCAAAGTTGCAAAAACTGTCCCCGGAAATTTTTTATAAAAATTTTCTTTTATAACTTAGACGAAAAACTTTATTTATTTCTTGTCTTTTAATATTGTTGGTGATTTCTGGTGGCTGTTGATTTTAAATGAAGAAAATCTGCTTGCCCCTGAAAGGGTTAACATAGGAATTTAGCTCTATAGGAAGGGATTTAGTTTTGGAGGTTGTGTTTTGGCTCGTCACTTGCGTGTGGCCCGTTTTCATTTTTTATTTTTTTCGCATTCATGCCTGCTTTGTCTGCCTGACGAAGGATCGTGTTTTATTTCGACCAGCAACAATTACAGTGAGATTTACTTTTTTGTCAATTTATGGCGTTTATTCAAAGCTTTTAACTTATTACATACGATTTGTTATTTGACGGCCACCAAATATAGATTCATTTGATACCTGAAGCAACATTCGGTTCATATTATCCACAAGCCTACACTTTGCTTCAGACTGAAGAAAGTCTGGTTTTCCCGCAAAAGCCGTGCCAGTAGAATGCTGTTCTCTTGTCTCATCGAAATTTCAAAAAAAAAAAAAAAAAAAAATCTTTGTTGAACATTATTATTCGCCATTTTGATCTACATGACAAATACATAGCCAATCTGAATACAGATCGACCATGTGACAACCTTGCGACCTTGTGATCGACCACTTGAGGTTATTGTATGATTTGGAATTTATGCTGTAGTGTTAAAGCAGGCGTTCATTCATTTTGTAAAAACTATCTGTTGTGTGTTCTCCGAACTGGAAATTAAGTATTACACACACACACACACACACACACACACACACACACACACACACACACATACATATATATATATAAATTAATTATAGCGCGATTATTTTAGAAAAATCTTCTTCTAGAATACTTGCATTTTACTACGCTAATAAATACAAAGAAGGAATTATTAAGTAAATACAATTTATCAATTTTCGTTCATATTTATATACATACATACATACATACATACATATATATATATGTGTGTGTGTGTGTGTGCGTGTGTATATTTTAATTACTTATTAATAAAAGTGTATTTGTATAAAAAAGGCGCCAAAGGCAGCACTAAAAATTATACAAAAATATATAATTTTGAAAACATGTAGAGACTTGAAGAAGAAGACAAGAAGGTCAACAAGAAGAAAAATCGTTAATAAAAACAAAGAAATAACGAATTAAAGTAACGAAGAACAATTGTAAAAACAACACTACATGTGAAAAACACCCTTCCGCTTCCTCACACACACACGTGTTTTTCACATGTAGTGTTGTTTTTACAATTGTTCTTCGTTACTTTAATTCGTTATTTCTTTGTTTTTATTAACGATTTTTCTTCTTGTTGACCACGCCCACTTGTCTTCAAGTCTCTACATGTTTTCAAAATTATATATATATATATACAGCGTGTCCCAAAAGATTGAAACGCGGTTTAATTCCTTACCTGTTAGAGATGAGAGGGTGACGCAAATTGCAAAAGTGTGCAAAATAAGATAGGAAATAAAACTACGCTAATAAAAATATATTCCTGTTATTTTTCTAAAAATCAGATATTTTAAATTTTTATACGACCCCTCTAGGCAAATTTGGTCAATTAGAAAGTTTTTATTTTCAATGCAACAACATCATTGTTAAAAACCGCATTCTTCTATCTTTAAAACTGAATGAATTATACTTAATTGATAACTGAACTCTGATTATAGGGACCATATATCAAAATAGAAATGTAAATTTGTGACATATTATAAAAAGTCATTATTAAGTAAGATGCTAAAACTCGAAACACATTTTAAAATTCTAAGGATTAATTTAAATGCATTTGAGAATTTTTCGACACATTATGTTTTTGATCTAAACATTTCCGTTATCAATTTGTAAGTGATCCCTATTTTCACCGAAAAGCCAGCCTTTTAAATTATACGGAAAAATGGCATAAGTCACTTCTTTTTCTGTTCGGTTGGTTTTAAAGATATAGTTATGCGGTTTTTTCTAATGGTCTTGTTGAATGAAAAATAAAAACTATGTAATTGATAAAATTTGCATAGAGGGACTGTATAAAAATTTTTAAAATGTAACTTTTTAAAAATTAATGGGAGGGATTTTTTCTTAATGTAGTTGTCTTTCCTACCTTAATTTGGACGTCTTTTCAATTTACATTGCTCATTTATCTGTAACGGGTAAAAAAAAAAAAAAAAAAAAGCGCGTTTCAACCTTTTTGGGACACCCTTTATATATATATACAGAGGCTGTTCGTACATTTTTTTGACGATTTTGATGGAGTGTACTGAAGCAATTTCACTCATATTTCGTGTTTTATTTGTTCAGTTTGATAGCCCTTGTTCTTAACTAACATTCTACATCATAATTTCTATGATAATAATGCTTTTTATAATATCGGAAGAGGTATATTTTTCTACTCCTCTTGAACGGCTTTCCAGAGTCCACAAAGCGTTGTAGGTCGGTGTTTGGATAATGTTGATTTTAAGAGTCGAAAAACACAAAAATCCAACAGTGATACATCAGAAGATTTAGCAGGAATGTCAGTAAAGGGTATGGTTTTAATTCCCGTTTTTTGTTCCATTTTTTTCTAGAAAAGCAATTGCGGATTGCTATGTGTGGCTGCTTGTTTTTGTCTTGATACAGTTCAACGGATTGATAGCATTGTGGATAAAGATCTGGATTTTCATTTTTTAAAATTGGAATTAAAATATGTTCTTGAGAGTATTTAGAGTTGATTTTGACATTTTTGTCACATTTTTTTTGCTTTTATCTTGCGCTTGTATGAAAAAACCAGTGGCAATCATAAATCTTTTAGAAAAACTCTCTTTTGATGCTTTGAGCCATGTAGCAAATTTTTTTTTCACCACTTTTGTGATAATAAATTGACCTTTTTTTATTGCAACCACTTAAATAGACCCAAGATTCATCTGTTGTTGCAACATTTTTCCATTTTTCTCCTGATAAATGCTTTTCATAAAGATTTCACTAAAAACTATCTTTGGAAAGAGTGGAAACCTATCCTTTCATCCACTGCCATTTTAAAAGCACATTTTTGCATCAAAACAAAAATTCTAAATATCAGAAGATAAATAAAACTTCCAAAAATATAACTGTTGTGAAAATAAAATTCTCCACGCAAACGATTTTTTCTTACTGCGAAATAAAATCGTCTAAAAAATGTGCAAACAGCCTCTGTATATATATATATATTGCTTTCAATTTACACTTATTCGTGTTTACTAATTTCAGCAAAAATTTCCTACAAATTCATTATTCGATATTTTTCGGCAACTATTCGATTTTGTTTCGATGGAATAATTCATAATCAGGAAATATTATTTAATATTTTATTATATGATAGAAACTGATATTTTTAGTTACATAAATATGAATTTTTTTGCAGGCATTGCGTATTAGAATGCCATCCAGGTTTCACCTATAACGGGCAGCAATTGGTCGAGATGAATTGTCAGAAGAGAGGAAATGCTTGGAATCCAGATATCAATAAACCATGTATTGGAACCGGATCAAATAAAGGTATTGTTCGACCAAAAAATTTTTATCATCAATATAATTTATCACGAGAAAACTTGGTAGTTTCATAACTGAAGGAATCTAAATTAATTAATCTAATTATTTAAAGATATGATGATTATTTAAATGATATACATAAGCGAGTCATTTAAAAAAACTATACTGAATAAATTTTGGTGTATGTTGGCCAACAGATGGCGCTGCTGTGCTGTGGTCTCTCCTGTGTACGTAAAAGCTATGTCTCAGCTTCAATAGCGTATGATTACATTAACCTATTAACACACAGCTTCCTCATTTGAGGACAGCTAATAAAATAACACTTACATTTGTTGTAGTTTCTTGGAATTATTTCTGCTTCTTAATGACAGTTTATAGCATCACTTGTCTATATTAATTTAGAATTGAAATATTCATGAAAATATATTTTGCAAAATTAATTCGGGCGTTAACGGGTTAAATCTAATATGTGAAGTGGAAATTGTGCAAAAGAATGTTTAGTTAATTTGAATGCATAATAGTCGACAGGTGCACAAAACAAAACAAAGAAAAAAAAATTGTAACAACTAAATTTTTATTGGAACAACGAAAAATGTTTTGTGACTGTATCAGCAATAAATTTTGATTGATTTAATAAATTGTTTTGCTTTTTTTTTTTTTTTTTTTTTTTTTAACAAAACGTTTTGCTGAAACAGCAAAAATTTTTCATAAAATGATTATGAAATTTCTTAAACTGATTAAAGAAAAAAAAAAAAAAAAAGGTATAACCATAGTACTATTATTACAGTGGATGGGAAAACGGTAATATTTTTGTGTAGCAAACAATTCATAAAAATAATCACGTAAAAATTATACTGCTCGGCCAGATTTTAAAAACTGACCTTTGATACACTGCCGAAAAAATGGATTATTCTGAAAGGAAAGGATGGATGGATGGGTTTTACGTCGCACTAGTGCTGCGCAGACTGAAAGGAAAGGAAAATACGTTGGAAAGATGTGAAAATTCACCCTCTTACCAAACGAGTAATGAAAGATCCCTGCCATTTCTTTCTTTCCCATTTATTCAAGTGCATTAAATTTTTGCAAATGCTAAAGGGATATTTTAAATGTTAGAATTCTGTAATTTTCATATTTCTGACTCATTTTTATAAGAAAGGCAAACAACTACAACTTTAGACAATGACTTGATAAGGGGGAAATGAAAGCAAATTCGTGTGAAACAATCGAGAAACTGTCAAATACTCTTAACCAATCTTGGTTTATCATATAAGAATATTTGCAGCAAATCGGTAAAGTAAGCAGAGCAAGTGTTTGGGTCTCGTATAATTTATTCGAAGAAAACAAAGCTAAGCGATCGAACTCATGGAATGGACGACTAGAACGAAGCGGAGTTTATCTTTGTTTGTGGGGAAAATCTGCGCTATGATTGACTATAGTCCTTTATTTGTGGGCTAAATTAAGACTCCTATAAAATATTTAAAAATCATTACGTCTCGTAGTAAAATTATATTTTAATCACATTAAAAACTGAGACAGATAATATACAATAAAAAATATACATTTTAAAATACTTAAAACACAAAAACATAAATTTAAACGTTTCGAGCCTATTACAGGCTCCTCATCAGTAAAAACATCAAGTGCACTTGATGCATCTCATTTGCACTCATCATTTGCACTTGATGTTTTTACTGATGAGGAGCCTGTAATAGGCTCGAAACGTTTAAATTTATGTTTTTGTGTTTTAAGTATTTTAAAATGTATATTTTTTATTGTATATTATCTGTCTCAGTTTTTACTGTGATTAAAATATAAGACTCCTATACGTTAAATTTCATCATGACGTCGAATGACGACAGAAAGTCAAGTCGTCAATTTATTGCTTCAGCAGCACAATACGGAAGCGTTTTTGATCACTTGATCACTGGAGAATAAAAATGGATCTTATATGATAATCCAAAATGCAAAAGACAGTGACTCTCTTCGAATGAATCGCCACAAAATATAAGGTGATTATAATTAAAATTACGATTTCAAAACGCTATAATTTTAAAACTACCCATCAGAGCGATTTGATATATTACCAGAACAATGAAATTTTGTTTGAGGGAGAAAAAAAAGTAGTTCCAACATGTTTCTATAGATGGCGCTGTCAGGATAATGTCAGAGGAAACGTCTAAATGGACTCATTAAACACAGGAATGTTGTTAGCAACACTATGGAACAGCGGGAAACAATAAACTTCAAGGGTTTACTACAATGTTTTTAGAAAAAAGACAAAAATACACGTGTTTACAGCGCAAACAGTTTTAGTGAAAAGAGAAAATAAGAAGCTTCATGAAAAAAAAATACTTTACGGATAATTAACAGCACATTTTGGAACTAATTTTTTTTCTTTTGCGGAACAAAATTTCATTGCCTCACGGTTGCTCTGGTAAAATATCAAATCGCTCTGATGGGTAGTTTTAAAAGTACAGTAGAACCTCCATTATCCGAAGTAATTGGGAGCAATTAATTAGCTTGACAAATTAATCCGAGAACAAAATAGATCTGACAAAATAGACTCAGTTCTAAGTAGCACCGAGAAACGCCAATGAGAAAATAGTCCCGAGAAAAACTCCTCGAACAGAATAGCCCTAAAAGAAAATAATCTAAACGATAGACTAAGAAGCACCGGGATAAATTAACCTCAAAAATCTCTGCTGAAAAATTGCCCGAGAACAAAAATGCACCGACAAACCATTCCTGACTGTTCTAAGTTAAATTCTATCCAGGAAAGATTTTCTTTTAATTTTTTAGCAGTTGAAGCACAATTACATCTGCCAAATGGACATTTACTTATGTTTGGTAATCAGTTATAATAATTATGAAGATAAATTTAATGTGAAAATAAACAAAAAAATACCTACGAATTACATGAATAATATGTAGATTTAAAATTATTATCCATTTTTTATCTTTTAGGAGGACCACATCTAGGAGTTCCACCACCAGCACAACCACATCCTCCTAAAGGTAATTAAAGACAATGCAACTTAATGGAAGATGCAGTTGTATTAATGTATTAACCCTTTGACTACCAGGACGTAAGCAACATACGTCCTGTCATTTCAATGGTCAGCGACCAGAACGTATGTCATTCACTACACAGTAATGAATGCATATTTGAATCGCATGAGTGTGATATGCAACTGATTTAACATGGTACTAGTCAGAGCTGAGTAGTATGTCCTTGTCGTTGATTACTAAAATAAGAGGACGTACGTTGCGTACATCCTAGCAGTCATGTTGGTAATGAATTTATGTAATGGTTATCAGTAAAACTACAGTCTAAGAGTGTAGTGCGTAATTGTGTGAGTGCGAAAGTTCTACCCGTTTCTGAATATGCAAATTTGCAATGGAATTGACGTCACACATGACATTGAAAAGACTCAAATCGTCGGCCAATCAAACGTGTGGATGCCTCACATATAAATGCATCATTCCTCTTAAAGATAATCATCTCAAAAAAAGGATCAGAGGGTGTAACATGGAAAGCGAGAAGGAGCATATAAGACATTGTTTGTTATACAAGTTCGATAAAAAGAGTACGGCAGCCGAAGCATGTCACAATATTTGTCAAGTTTATGGATAGGATGTAATAGACGAAAGTACATGTCGTCGAAGGGTTTCGTAAATTTGGGGAAGGAGGCAGAAGCTGCCAAGATCAGGCTAAGAGTGGACGGCCATCACACGTTGGAGACGACGATATTGACCAAGATATAAGGAACAACCCGAACCCAACCATGCAAGAATTAGCGAAGACCTTCAACGTACACCGGACAACGGTCGAGAGACGGCTGGGTAAGTTGGGTTTTACGAGAAAGTTGGATTGTTGGGTTCCACTCAATCTGACAACTAATCAACGGGGTGACCGAATCGCCACCTGTGTTTCCTTGCTTTCCCGGTACAAAAAATGACCCATTCTTGACACGAATTGTGACAGGAGATGAGAAATGGGTTATGTACCGTAGCGTAAAGCGTCGTAGGACTGTGTGTCGCCCTTCTGATCCGCTTGCATCGACTTCGAAAGCTGAACTTCATCCCAAGAAGGTGTTATTGAGTGTGTGGTGGGATTTTCAGAGAATAATTCTCTGGGAGGTCCTGTCACTCAACCAACCCACCAATTCTTCCTTCTATTGTCTACAGTTAGACAGGTTGCATTCAAATTTGGTAGCAAAGCGGACAGGTGTCATCAATCGTCGCGGTGTTATCCTTCATCATGATAAGGCCAAGCCATATGCTGCTGTCATCACTCGCCAAAAGTTACTGGACTTTGGTTGGGAGGTTTTACCTCCCTCTCCCTATTTTCCTGACTTGTCACCAACTGACTATCACCTATTTCATGCGTTGAACAATTCCATTAGTCAGAAATATTTGATGATCTTGCTGTGAAAACTGCCGTCCAAGATTTTTTTGACTCGAAATCGCCGGAATTTTACCGTCGTGAGGTTCATTTCCTACCAGAAAGATGGGAAGAAGTCATAGCTAGCAATAAGGACTATGCACAATAATAGGTACTGTTCATTTTGCGTTTATTTGCTCTTCTTTATGAGTAATAAAAACGGGCAGAACTTTTGCACTCACCATGTATGTATACATATATAAAGAATTTTAGTATGTATTTTAAATGTCTTCCAAACGATTTATAGAAGCAAAAATATTTTTCTGGATAGAGTCGGACAATGCTTATGAGAATTTACTAGATTTTTTTTTAATGATAAATATTTAGATATTAATGAAGAAAAACATATAAAAACTGTTGTGGGCTTTTACAAAACATTCTTCTATATTTTGCTATATAAATTAACGCAATACAAAATTATTTATCAAAATAATTATTTTTAAAAATTATATTTCTATGAAGTGTGCAGACTATTTTCATCTCAAAAAAGTTTGACATTAATCACAGAAAGAACGTCAGTTTTGCGCCCTATAGGCAATATTTAAAATAAATTCACTTTTATTTATTTATTTTTATTAATTAATTATTATTATTTTTTTAACGGAAAAAATAGATATTATATCTATATATAAAGTTTCCTTCACATTAATACCGGTACATGATTCAATTCTGAAAGTCAGTTAGTTAAATCGAAATATTTTATTATTATTATTTTTATTTTTATTAGTATTATAATTTTTACATTCCGAACACTATAGTGAGGAAAGCATTGTAATCATGTCAAAAATCCGAATTCGAGATTTTGATGTTTCTATACGTTTCGAGGTCCCCTGAGTCCGTTTTCACTATTTTTACGATGATGTATGTATGTGTGTGTGTGTGTGTGTGTGTATGTATGTGTGTATGTATGTGTGTGAGTGTGTATGTCTGTGAGTGAACACACTAGCGTCTAAACGCTTTGTTCGAATAAGTTGAAAGTTGGTGCGTATATTGTAAGTCAGCATAGTACGAACCCTATAGATTTTGGTGAATCTAGCACTTATAGTTTTTTTACAGGGACACAAAGAAAAATTCTTTATCATTATGGTCTATGGGACCAAAATCTTAAAAGTGCGATAGCATCTAAACGCCTTATTCAATTGAGCAAAAAATGTATACACATATTATAGGTCACAGTTACTCAATCTGTATAGAGTTTGGAAAATCCTGCACTTACAGTTTTTTTACAGGGGCACAAAGAAAAATTCTTTATCATTATGGCCTATGGACCAAATTTTTAAAAGTGCGATAGCGTCTAAACGCTTATTTAATCTGAACAAAAAGTTTGTACACATGTTATAGGTCACAGTTTCACGAACTGTATAGATTTTGGTGAATTTAGCACTTACAGTTTTTTTACAGGGACACAAAGAAAAATTCTTTATCATTATGGCCTGGGGGACCAAATTTTTACTTTCTTCTGTATTCAATAGAAGAAAGTATTGGATTCGTAAAAATTTTCGACTCGGGTTTTTGATGGATTTACACGTTTTGAGAGCTGTAGAACTCGATTTGACCATTTTTAGAAAATGGCTGTCTGTTTGTCTGTCAGTCTCTCTGTGTGTGTGACAAGCTTTTGTGGCAACTGTATCTCAGGAAGTACTTCACAGAACATCATACAAATTGGTATGTAGTTGCACCTTGACTTAAATTAGTGCCTATCAACTTTTGATAAAAATTGTCTTACAGGTCGCGTTGCCATCCCGCTTTTTCTAAATTTTTAACATGGTGGTATAGTACAAAATTTTGTATAAATGTGCATAAAGAGAATTATTTTTTAATAATCGTTTTGAAATTTAACAGAATTATTTATAATAGAGATAGTCAACTGGGAAAATTTTTTTGTATGTGTAGGAGCCTCGCCTCCCCCCCCCCCCTTCGAGGGGAGTAAATTTTCATGATGGGTATCTTTCAAAAGAGCTCGCCAGTACCTTTAAAACGAATGGTTGAACCATAGATCTGCGATAATTTAAAATGAAGTTACCTTTTTTTTTTTTTTTTTTTTTTAACAACAAATATATATATATATACATACATATATATATATATTAATTTTTTTTTTTAATGTAAAATATAATTGACTTTTTTTGGATATTTAGTGTTATACTACTTCTCTAATATGGAAATCATCTGCATCATAATGAAAGATAATTTTTTTAAATAATAGTTTTAATAAATTATTTTTACTGAGGGAATTTGTATAGGAAAATATAGAAGAAAGTCATGTGTTGGCCACAACATACTAGTTAATAGTGCGATAGCATCTAAACGCCTTATTCAATTGAGCTGAAAATTTATATGAATATTATAAATCACTGTTGTACTAACTATAAGCATTTTGGTGAATCTAGCATTTATAGGTTTTTTACAGGGACACAACGAAAATTCTTTATCATTACGATCTATGGGCTCAAAATTCAGTAGCGTTAAATAAAACATCGTGTAATATATGGAGAAAAATACTCAAACACTTTATTATGGTTTTATCTCTTTTGTTTGTTTAACAACTCCTTTTTCTTTACTTTATCTACAAAACTGTTAATTACTCAATGTTCGGAAAGTCGAGTGGAGTCACTCCAGATTTTTTTTTATTCAAACATGTTAAAATGAAACGGAATATTACCTTTTTAATAATAATAACAATAATAATCGTAACATAATAATGAGAGTAATAATATTTTTGCATTTAGGAAAACCAGGAAAAGGACCTGCCCATCTAATCAAACCAGTACCACCTGTCCCTCAAAAACCCCCTCCAGGTAATTAAGAATATTATAAATATTATACGAATTATAATTATTGAACATATTGAAAGTACACGAGTTATATTTTAATATTTTTAAAAATTGTTACATAATAAATATTTTTTTGAAATGGTTTTTAGGAAGTGGACCACCAAGCTCACCAAAAAATCGAGAACAATATAAGTATAATAAAAATTATGCCTATCAGCAAAATTAAACAATCAATTAAGTTTTTTTCAAAAACGAAAAAAGTATGCACTTTTATTAAACACAAGAAAATTCTTCAACATGCAGAACGCCAAAAGAAATAATCAATCTGCAAACGAGCATATTTTTTGTTTTCATCCTTAAATTTATCTGGCAGAACGTTCTTTGTTAATTAATGCAAAGTTCATTGCTAAATTAATCACTTTTCTGATAATTATTGTGTGTCTTTCATCTAGAAGCAATTCTATAAAGTCACAATTACGGTTATCCTTCTTTAGCGCCAGTTTTGCGCGATTATCGACACTTGGCGATATATTTGGCGATTTTTGGAGAAAACATCATGCTACGTAATTTTCCGTTTCGAAGCTTTAATGCCATTATTAACGAAGTTCTAGAATATTCCCCATTGTTATACACTGTTAAAAATTTTAACAGAAAAGTACTGGTAATCATTTATGTTAAGTCTTTTGTAAAATTACAGAGAAAAATATACGGAGATGTCGAAAATTCTTTTTTATATCAGGGATGGAACACGGGCGCAGAATTCATACCACTATCAATGTAAGAAAATTTTCTACTTCTTAAATCGACGATATTATAGGTAGAGAAATTTCTTAAACGGATTCCGGTATGAACTCTGCGCCCGTGTTCCATCCCTGTTATATGTGCATTTTAATGACTAATATTTTATTAACTAATTATTGGCGAGGATATATTCGTGACTTAGAATGGTTTTTCTGAAGTAGAAACATTCCTTTTTAATTTTTATTATTGGGAATTTAAATTAGAAAAATAAATAAAAATGTAGAATAAAGATTGAGAATCTTGTTTATTTACTTTTAATTAAGAATTATTGTAAATTTTGAGAAACTCTGGATAAACATTTCAGTAAATTTACAGAATTTTTTTACAGTGTAGAAGGTGGAAACACGTCATCATCATTACGACACTGGCCAGAAAAATCTATATAAAGGAGACTCTCTGTTGATTCGAGGAGCTTTGTTTGCAAAGCTATTTAAACTGCAATTCAATGACTCTTAGATGCTGATGTATTTGCATCTTAGTGGGTTTAATTGCAGTTATTCTTCGAGTACTTTTGTAAATTCTTGTAAATAAAAATTGATAAGTCTCACAGACTATTTTAGTCGAGACTCAGTACAGACTCAGTTACAGCCAAACCTGTAGTTCGGCTGCAATTAGTTAAATACCCTATCTTGAAAACAAGCAGTCACATCGCGTGTTCGATTCACACCGATTCCTTGTATAACAGTTGTGTTCAACAGAGTTCTTTCTTTCTTTTACATATATCATGGTGCAGAGAGTATTATTTTTAGGTTAATATATCGTATTTTTATTATTTATTTTTTTATTTTTTACATGTTTGGATGTTCAATGAATTTCAAAATCAAGTTTTCAGCAACTGATTTGTGTCTGTGTGTGTAAGTCTGTGAGCATTCAGCATAATTCAAGAACAAATATTAACAGGAAGTCTAAATCGGTATTCTAAATTTGTATTTTTATGGATTGTATCTGAAACTTTTTATTGAAATTGGACAAATGGCTCATGTAGAGGGACATCCAAGAGAATTCAATACATTATGTTTATTGGCGAAATTTCCAGCAGATTCAGTTTAATACGTATAAATTACGCTAAACAAAATAAGGGAGCATAGAATTTAAAGGGGCCGCACAAAAGAATTCGGATGTTTTAGCACTATACTGGGAAATTCCTGGACGTGCATTTTAAGTTGTGTTATGGATTTGTCATATTATGGAATATTTAAGTATAAATATTATTAATATTTTGTGTGTAGGTAGAATTTAAATACGTTATAGACTATCAGTAAGCATGCATGAAAATGTGTTTTCAATTGCGTTATGCCTTTCTTTTTTTTCTTCTTTAGTTTATCAAAGTTTAGAGCTCTGTGTGGTGTAAATGCAATGTATTTTTATGAAAACGTCGACTTAGTTGTGTGAAGAAAGTAGTTTGTAAAGAAACAGTCAGGTTTTAGTCAATGAATGCAATTTATTTAGCGAATATTTTCGAAAACTATCTAATAAAGCTCATTCGTATCACAAAAATCTGTGCTCAACGAATGTTCTTGAAATAGTCCACTTTTACTCGTACCACAAAAATAAAGCGACTAAATTTTTCCATAGGGAAAATGGGGAGAAACTAGCACGGTGTTTCCAATAACAAACAACAATGGAGACCAAATAATAATAATAAAAATAAAACACAACATATGTTGTTCATAAATAACATATGGGGCAAAAACAGTATTTAAAAAAGTGCATAATCATCAATTTTAAATTATTAATTTCGACAAAAGTTTTACTTAGAAAGCTAATTCATGCGAGAGGGAAGAAAAAAAAAAAAAAAAAAAGTGGGGACTGTCCCTTTAAAATGGAGACGTTTGGTCGCCTTACACAAAAGGCAAGTAAACACCATTAATTACTCGCTGGTTCAGGAAACTTCGCTGGTTCAGGAACTTCGCTGGTTCAGGAAAAGTTAGTAACCATTTGAAGTACAATCTGTCAGAGACGATTGTTCAACGTAACAAAACACAAACTGACTCCCATGGAGTTAATCTACTCCTTTTTTTCATACACTTGGCAGCAACTTGGCAAATATTCTAGCTAATTCAGTGCTAGAGTTCAATGGAATATTTTAAAACTCGGCTCCTATTGAATACAGAGTTTTAAAACTTTAGCAAATCTAATTTTTTTCTCACAAAATTTGATCACCAAATCATCAGGTTTGTCACCAAGGCCGCTTTAGTGGAATGATTATACTGACCTTTGTTTCCATTTTAACAGTAAAAGTACTTCATCTGAAATAATAGTACATATGAAGCAATAAAAGTGTGTGATCCTTTGGAACAATATAGTCAATATACAGAGCTATTTAAAGTAGCGTAATCTTTTACTTTCTGTTCCATTTAATTAATGGAATACTTTTAAAATAATACAAGGTGTATCAAACAAAAATCCTTTACATATTTTAAACGTTAATATAAATAAAGTAAGTAGCGTACGAGATCAAGTAAGCGATGTGCGGTTTGCACTTCAATGTTTCTTACGGTAAAATATTTGGTTTAATGAAAAATAGTTGAAGTTTCTTCTCTCAGATGGCGCTACTTACCCATACGTTTTACACAGCGTTTCTTGTAGTTTTACTATGGTCATCAGTATCCAGACTTAATCGCTCTTGATTTCTTCTTGTTGGACCATATGAAAGCTTCTATGGCTGACTTTAAAACATTGAAGACGGAAATAATGCATGCAATCTAGGTCTTTTTAAGAATTACTTCGAATGAATACATAGCTGTGTTATAGTTTGAATGTGGTTTGTGCAACAAAAGAACATTAATAGAGCACTGTAATGAATTTCACAAACTAAATGCTTTTCAATTGCTTGGCTTGCGTATTTGATGATTATACTTACAGTTTTTAAAATACAGCACCATCTCTGAACAAAATTTTGAACAATTTTTTATTTGTTTAAACAAAATTTTTTATCGAAAAAAGCATTATAGTACAAACTGTGCTGTCATACATCAGGTGCTTGATTTTATGTTAACCCTTTGAATGGCAATGGGATACATTAAATCCTCCCCTAAATTTAATTCCCAAATGCAGAAACTCACCCCGAAATATATATATATATATATATATATATATTTACAAATTAGAAGAAAAACTTCATTTATTTCTTTTCGTCTAAGATTGTTCGTAAAATCTGTTCGCTTTTCTTTTTAAATGAGTAAAATTACTTAGTTCCTCAAAAGATTCAAGTTTAAAATATTTCAGTGATTTTTAGTCTACCCTGTATTGTATGTACCTCTGTAACAATTTATGCTTCATTAATGCGGTTTTAAGGCCAAACTTTTTTTTTTTTTCTTAATATTATTATTACCTACCAAACTGGGCATTTCGATTTAGACCAAGAAGGGTTTATTATCACTTCTTTTCAATTAATTTAAGATGAATGTAAATACCGTAAAACGGGTTAGTTGGACCCAAAACGATAAACCGGTTAAAAATAACCCCTAGTACTGGTTTGTTGAAGTAATGGATGTAAGTCATAGTTTATCCGCAAAGGATACGGACTACGTCCATTATTTCATTAAACCAGTGCAGGAGTGACATTATTTATTTTATCGTTTTACGTTCAAATAATCCCCAGGGTCTAATTAACTCGACTTTACGTATATATATCCACACATTCCCCCCCCCCCCCCATATATACATATATATGTACACACGTTTTTTTTTTTTTTTTTTTTTTTTTTTTCAAAATGTTTCGTTGTCATTATATATATTTGTTTTCATTGTAGGACCAGACGATGACGATGACGATGACGATGACGATGAAGACGATGAATATTATAAAGATTATGAGGATTAATAAGCATCACTTTTTAAGGATAGCTTAATGTATATAAAAAAAAGAACTTTTCAGGATTATATCAATCGACAGTCGTCGTCTGTAGTAAAAATAAATAATGTTAATGTAATAAATTTTGAAGCATTCAAGCTGCTATTTTTTTTTTTTTTTTTTTTTTTTTTTGTATATATTTAGATATTGATTAAGAGGACATGGTACTTTTGCTGAAGTACATTTCATATAAAAGCTTATATTTTTAATATTTATAAATTGAACTGTATTATATTTGTTTAACAATATATTCATACAGGCAACATTTCTTAGGGTTTTTGATATATATTTTTTTAGAGATTTAAAGTCTTTAAATTGCGTTTTAAGGTTTGCATTGTTTCATGAATTCATGTTCTTCAAAATGCTTAAATTTCTACAGATATTTAAGAAAAAACTTAATATTTTTTAAAAATGTTTAATAGAACTTACCTAAAAGAATTAGGGATGGACTTTGCAATATCTTTAAATGAAAAAATATTTAAAAAATCGAACAAAAATCGTGTTTTTTTTTTTTTTTTTTTTTTTTTTTTTTTTTTTAATTTTTACATAGAAATTTTAAACTTTTTTCTCAAAAACTAATTAATAAATTTCCAAAACCCATCCTTAGCCATTCTAAGGAGGTTTTATTAAGCATCTAAAAATAATTATTAAGTTTTTCCCTAGTTAGCTGAAGAAATTTTTTAGCATTTTGAAGATAATTAATTCATGAATAAAAGGAAAAACTGGGTAAACACAATTTTAAGATTTCAAATCTGTTAAAAGTATATAGAAATTATAAAAACTGTTACGTGAATATATATTTTATTGATCAAAACTAATGGAGTTCAATTTATAAATATTAAATGGAAATAAAAGCTTTTGTATCAAAACTACTTCAGCGGTGCCGTAAAAGGTTCAAAGTCCCCTTAATAAAAGCTATTTTCTTTATAAAAATAAATGCTGTTAATATAATGAAATGTATAACATTTAATTTCATATTTCTTGTATGTATCTAGATAATGTTTATTACAAGTGACTTATATAGTAAAACTGAATAGTGTTTACGTAATAAAATATGAAGCATTTAATTTTATATTTACTGTACGTATTTAGATTTTGATTAATGCGTCTTTTTTTTTTTTTTTTTTTTTTTTTAAAGTAAAATTGAGTAGAATTAATGTAATAAAATCGGAAGTAATTAATTTGCTTATTCTTGTGTATGTTAAGATTCTTATTAATTCAAGTTCTTTTCTATAGTAGAATAGAGAAGTATTAGTATAATCAAATTCGAAGCATTTAATTTACTGTTTTTTGTATGCATTCAGATTTTGATTATTACAAACTTTTTTTTCTCAAGTAAAAATAAGTAATGTTCATAAAATAATATCTGGAGCATTTTTAATTTTCTGTCATATGCATGTATTCGCATTTTGATAAATAAAATCTTTTATTATATCTAAAAGTTTCATTTATCTCAAGTAACTTCGATACAGCATAGATTTAAAATAATACAAATGAAATTTCATATTTCTTTAATATTACATTTGCATTGTGATAAGTAAAATCTTTATCTAAAATTTGTATTCATCTTATAAGTAACTTGAATATTGCATAAGGTTTAAAATAATGCAAACAACATTTCAGACTTCTTTAATACTATATTTGCATTCTGATAAGTAAAATCTTTATCTAAAATTTTCATTCATGTTGTAAGTAACTTCAATATTGCATAGATTTAAAATAATACAAATAATGCAAATAAAATTTCAGATTTCTTTAATATCACATTTGCATTCTGATAAGTAAAATCTTTATCTAAAATTTTCATTCATTTTAGTAACTTCAATATTGCATACATTTAAAATAATGCAAATGAAATTTCAGATTTTTTTAATGTTACATTTTCATTCTGATAAGTAAAATCTTTATTTAAAATTTTCATTTTCCTTAAGTAACTTCAATACTGCATAGACTTAAAATAATGCAAAGGAAATTTCAAACTTCTTTAATATTGCAATTTCATTATGATGAGTAACATCTTTATCTAAAAATTTCATTCATGTTATAAGTAACTTTAATATTGCATAGATTTAAAATAATGCAAATAAAATTTCACATTTCTTTAATATCACATTTGCATTCTGATAAGTAAAATCTTTATCTAAAATTTTCATTCCTCTTATAAATAACTTGAATATTGCATAGATTTAAAATAATGCAAATGATATTTCAAACTTCTTTAATATTATATTTGCATTCTGATAAGTAAAATCTTTATCTAAAATTTTCATTCAACTTAAGTAACTTCAATACTGCATAGATTTAAAATAATGCAAAGGAAATTTCAGATTTCTTTAATATTACATTTTCATTATGATAAGTAAAATCTTTATCTAAAAATTTTATTCATCTTATAAGTAACTTCTATATTGCATAGATTTAAAATAATGCAAATGAAATTTCAGATTTCTTTAATATTACATTAGTATGTATATACGTATGTATGTATTAAATAGTTTCACTATCCCTGTTGATGAATGAATGGATGTTTTACTCTATTCTGATAATAATATCGGAATCATTTTCCTTTTTTGAGCAATTTAGATGAATTAATTGTTTCAATGATAAAGTTCCCCATCATACTATAGGTATGAGGAACATTGGTAACCGTGGAAAGTTTCAACCTCGGTTTTTTGATTTTTTAAACGTTTTCAGGTGTGAGGAATCCGAAAATATCAAAATGGGTATGGTGTCCGTCAGTAGGGTGTCTGTTAGTTTGTTAGTCCGTAAGTTTGTTAGTCTGTGTACACGATATCTCACGAAAAAATAATCGTAGAGAGGTTGGACCAGTTTTAAAATATTATTTATGACACTGGCAAGAACCCTACTCATTTGAAACATTCTAATTAAAAAACTTTAGAAGTTATTAGAAATTTACGATTTCCTTAACGTGGAAGAATAGGGCAAAATTTCACTTAAACGTGCATAAAAAGAAATACTTTTATCCTAAAGATGAAAGAACAGCTTTTAAATATCAGTTTTCACGCCGGGATGAACTTCATTAACTATAAACATGCTACAATGAAAATTTTCCAAATTATTCGAAATTTACGAATTTCTTAAAATGGCAGAATACGGCAAAATTTCGCATAGACATCGGTTTTGAGGGATATTTTTATCGTAAAAATGTCAGACTACTTTTAAAATATTATATAAGATAGTGGCATAAACATCGTTGACGTTCAATTAACAATTTAAAAATTTCGTTAAGTCATTGGAAAATTTACGATTTACTTAATATAGCAGAATAGGGCAAAATTTCGCATAAACGTCCATTTTGAAGGATATTTTCATCGTAAAGATCTCAGAACACTTTTAAAATATCATTTAGGATACTGGCATAAACATTCCTGACTAAGAATTTTTTAATTTAAAAATTTCGTAAGTTATTTGCAATTTGCGATTTACTTAACATGGCAGAATGCGGCAAAATTGAGTACGAACGTCCATTTTGAGGATCATAAGTTTATCAGACAACTTCAAAATAACATTTATGATGCTTGTTTGAACACCATTGACTACAAATATTCTAATAGGAAAATTTCGTAAGCTATTCGAAACTTAAGATTTTATCGATATAGCAAAATTGGGCGATATTCCATATAAATATGCGTTTTGGGGATTGTTGCATTGGAAATACTTGCATGAAAACTAAACTACGAAATTGATAGGGATGCCAAGTTACTACTAACAAAAAACCAATTTAATACTACAATAAAGAAAAAGTAAAACTTATCTTATTAAATTGCAGATAATTATTACAAAAGAATACATTAAAAGATTTCCGGTATCATGAAAAACGGCAGTTTTTCGAGTGACGCAAGCGGAAGGACAAACGGACGGAAAGCTGCGAACTCATATATACGCCTAGTTCGACATCAAAGAGATTTGTAAAAGCCGACACTTAATATCTCAGCAAATATACCATATTTTGTTCTGATATTTTTAAAATAATCTTTTATCTTCGGTCTTAATCTATCCTGAAAATTTTACATTTCTACATGCAATATGTTTTGAGATCTGAATCTCGATTTAAAGCCAAAATGGGAAAACGATTGGAGTAATGGACTGAAATTCTGAAAAATATCTCTAAAACGGCTCGAAGGATTTTCATATAATTAATATATGTTGTTAATAGGACCTTTCTGAATCTAGTAACGTTTTCGTTTTTTCCAGGAAAACTCTTGTTTTTTATATAAATCGCTTTAAATATGGAACTATATTACTCCGCCAATTACATATGTTTCTTCGGGTGAAAACGCTGTTATTCGGTTCTTACTTGTAAGGTATGTGGGTTGGTTTGTTGACCGACTTGAATGCAGCCAATGAATTATTTAGAATTTTTTTTTAACGCAAAAGTACTTTATTACATGTTTAAAATATTTATTGTACATATACTAAGTCAAATTCACTTAAATATATTTTCTCTTCTGTTATGAAAAAAATAGTTTTGATTTCAAAATTTCATATTTAGTCAAAGAAATATTTAGATAATATTTTAAATAAGGAAGTATTTTATAATTTTAGATATTCCATTTTATCATAATAATGATGAATTTACAATTTTTTAAAGCGAAAAATTTTTTAATCATTCATGGAAATCGATTTTATAATAACTCAATGATTTGCGATTCCTATTCATGTATCCTTACGCTACGGGAATGGAAAAAAACAGCAAATACAGTTTTGGCGCCATCTATCGTTTTTATTTAAAACATACTCTTTCGTAAATACATATATATATATATTTCTTTTTAAAAATTAAAAATCTCTTTTGAAAATACAGTTAGTGTTTATTCATTTATTTATTTTTCAGACTTTAAAATGATACATATTTTAAATATTAACATAATCAATTTTTTTTTATTATTATTATTCAAAGCAATGACTAGAGGATGAAACAATGTTTGCACTGTTTATTAGAAAAAACAGTGTTTTAATAAACAGTGTTTAAACAGTGTTTTAATAAAATTCATTTTTCATGAATTTCGGTAAAATTCATGAAAAATGTGTCAAATAGCAATTATTAAAAAATATGTCAAAATGAATAAATAACATCTTTACTTTGAAACCCATAATAATTTATTTAAAAAAAATTATTCTTTCTTTTCTTTTTTTAATTAATTAACTTGTGCATGAAAAATTCTATTTCATAATTTACAATTACAGTAAACAAAAAATCCTCCTTTAATTTTAAATAACTATTTCTACCTGTTTCTAAACAAGTTTTTTTTTTTTTTTTTTTTTTTTTAATGAAAAAAAAAAAAGTTTAAATCTGTATGTATATGATTTAAAAAAAAACTACTAGATGGCGCCACTACATTTAATTTATTTTTCTTAAAAAAAAAAAAAAAAAAAAAAAAAAAAAAAGAAAGAAAAAGAAAGAAAGAAAAAAACTTTTAATAGCTTCGAAACATGTAGAAATAATTATTTAAAATTAAAGGAGCGTTTTTTGTTTATTGTAGTTGTAAATATATTTATGAAATAGTACTTTTACGCAGAAATTTCATTTTTTTTAAAACTTAACTTATATTTTCCATAAAATTTTTCTCCAGGTGATTTTATCTTATTTTTAAAATTATAGAAATGTAAAGCTTAATTTATATTTTGTCTATTTTTCCCCCCAAACGTTTTATATGAAAATATATAGGAAGTAATTTTTACCTGCACTTTTGATGAAAATTTAAATTGTGAATATTGGAGCAGTATACTTAGCCTCAAATGGGAAAGAAAGTATATAAAATTCCATTTTTATTATTTACTTGATATATTTTTTTAATTGTTTAATTTGTAATTCTCTAAAAAGAAACTTGCAAAATGTAAATTACGTAATTCTAACTTAAATTTAAAAATTTTCACTTACTTTTTTTTTTTTTTTTTAAGAGTTTGAGAATCCCAGTCAATAAATTTTTCTAGTGCGAAGCTTCTCCATTTTGTTTCCAAGTGGCAGGCTACTTGAAAATTTGTGAGTATGATAACGTTTGAAATACTGAATTAATTCACACTAAATTTGTAGTGTGGATTTATCTCAGAAATGTATTTGATATGTTCATTTGCCAACTTAATCCACCCTCTTGTTTCCCTGTGCCAACACACTGAAAATTTCAAATTTACATTAGAAAGGTTTTATGAACCGATTTGCTTAAATCTCCATATATAAATAGCCTTCATTTATAAATCCACTAAGTCCATTAATAAATTGTAGCTGCCATTTTGAAAAAAAAATGGTGACAACTTCATACGAAAAGATAAATTAGTTTACCCTTCCTAGGAGCCAGAAGGACTTGTTTTAATTTTTTGATCAATAACCACTAAAAAGTAATGATATCAGTACAAAAAACCCTTAACGGCTTAAAAGTCTGTGACGCCGCTACTTTGTGGCTATAAGAATTTGAAATATGAGTCTTAAAAATAATGATATTAAATTTTAAGTGACGCTTTGCAATTAGTTAAAATATACATAGATTTTCTTATTTGATCATTCACTTTTATCTTTTATTTATATTTATAATGCAAACGTAATATTTTTAACTTCAAGATCAGACAGATATTTAAAATACACTCACTGATGCTTTTTCATTCGCATTTCAAATTCAAAATAACAGTTTTAAAAGGAATGATATAAAAATTCCAGTGGCGCCTCGGTGTTATTTTAAAAGATTTGTTTTTAGATTCCATTAAAATTACTTTTGTTTTGCTAATAAAATATATTTACACATTTAAACAGTGCTTTTAATTTTCAAATATACTGTCAAATAATTATACTTTCACTGAGTTAGCATTATAAAGTAAAATTATTTATTTCAATAAATTGATTTATCCTTTGCGTCACGCTATCCAAAACTGCAAGTAAAATTTGTGTAAATGTTTTCTTTACGTCACACTACCTCTTTGAGCAAATTTTCACTTAGTTGGACACTATGATACTATGTTTTGGATAGCGTGATGCAAAAGATAAATCAATTTATTGAAATAAATAATTTTACTTTATAATGCTAACTCAGTGAAAGTATAATTATTTGACAGTATATTTGAAAATTAAAAGCACTGTTTAAATGTGTAAATATATTTTATTAGCAAAACAAAAGTAATTTTAATGGAATCTAAAAACAAATCTTTTAAAATAACACCGAGGCGCCACTGGAATTTTTATATCATTCCTTTTAAAACTGTTATTTTGAATTTGAAATGCGAATGAAAAAGCATCAGTGAGTGTATTTTAAATATCTGTCTGATCTTGAAGTTAAAAATATTACGTTTGCATTATAAATATAAATAAAAGATAAAAGTGAATGATCAAATAAGAAAATCTATGTATATTTTAACTAATTGCAAAGCGTCACTTAAAATTTAATATCATTATTTTTAAGACTCATATTTCAAATTCTTATAGCCACAAAGTAGCGGCGTCACAGACTTTTAAGCCGTTAAGGGTTTTTTGTACTGATTATGATTACGGACAATCCGTATAATAACTTGGCACCTCTGAATTGACTCCAATAAAATAAGTTAATAGATTAGAATAAGATAAATAGTATGTCAAACTGAAGGTTGCGTAGTCTAATAGGCGGGGATTTCATTCTGTCACTGTGTCAAGCGTTTTGTCAAATTCATATTTCTTAACATGAATATAATATGCCTTGTACTAGAAATTTATGAGAACATACGTATGATGGGGAACTGAGCAGATTCAATTCTTATGCCAACTAGATTATTTTATTTTTTAATGGTTATAATTTGAATTTTAATTAATTGTAACGTGTATTTCTTACAAAATCTTGATATTTTTATTTATTGAAGAGTACGATTTATAATGGCATCAGTGGCTATATTAGGTACAAATAAACACCACTGAGTTTCTTTGTTAACTATTAACTGTTAATTTGTACTCAGATGTTTCTCCTATTTTAAAAAATTATTTATATTTTTTCACTTTTCAAATATATTTATGACTAAATAAAAGATTTGTGGATTTATGGATGGAAAAAAAAATGGTAATTAAGGGTTCAGATAAGGGAAAAAAAAAAAAAAAAAAAAATTAAGGAATGATACACGGAGTTCCTAACATTTTAATTTATTCCGGAGCATTTTTAGCCCCGCCTTTAATTCATACCACTTTTTATAAAGAGTAGTTTTTTCTTGTGTTATCGTAGTTATATATTGGAGAAAATTATTGGAGGGAAATAAAGGAGGGCTAAATGTGCTTCGGAATAAATTAAAATGTTGGCAACAATGGACACATACAGCAATATGCCTTGTCTGTAAAGAATAAAAACCGATTATAGTAAAAAAAGAAAATGATTAAGTGCAGTAATATATATAGTTTCATATCTTTCAAATATCTTATTATGAATCGTAACATTTTTAGTATCCGCCTTTTTCTTTTCACACAAATCTTTTTGTAAAGCAATTTATTCTTATTCAATAGTAACTACATTTGCATAAATTTAGTCTAAAAATAAAGTGGTGCGGGTATAGGGGCGTGTTTAAAAGGGCATAACAATGTTACGATTATTAATGAGATGACTGGCAAGTATGTAGTCTAATGAAATTCATATAAACCTATTACGATAAAAAATCTATTACGATCATTCTATTCATATAAATCAATTACGATAAAAAATAAATAAATTCAAATATTATAGAAAAAAAATAATTTATTACATTTTTTCTACTACAATACATATTACACCTGATTTTGGCAAAACATATAACACGAACAGACATCAGTAGATATTACTTTTGCACAAACAATTCATTAAAATTAAAACTATTTCAGATATAAATACACGAATGAACCTAAAAGCATAGTTGCCAATATTTTAATTTATTCTGGAGTATTTGTAGCTCCGCCTTTATTTCGCACCACTTTGTTTATAGAAAAATTTTCTCCAATATGTAACTTTGATGAAATAAGAAAAAAATATCCTTAAAAAAAAGTGGTATAAAAAAAACGACGGGGCTAAAAATACTCCGGAATAAATTAAATTGTTGGCATCTATGTAAAAGAAATGCGGAAAAGAAAAAACAAAGCCATACAAAGTCAAATTCCGTATGAAGACAGAAAAACTTCTGTTGTTGTCCAGTTGCAACTACAAAATATAATTAATGCAATATAACTTTTTAAATATAGAATTTTGGATTTATATATATTAAAAAAAAATACAATACTCGTAGTTGTTATTTACATACATAATATTATTTTCAACATGTTTACCTTCATAGATTTGATATAACTAGTGAAGTCAGATTAAATTTAAAGAAAAGGCTTTGCTAAATAATCTATTTCGTTTATTTCGAATTTTTGCTTTTACAGATTTGTTAGTTTCTGATCTGACTTGGGAGATTCTTAAATTGTTAGACTGGGTGTATTTATGGCCTAATTTAAAAGAACAAACGGCAATTAAACACAATAAAGTTTATTTATAAAAAGATCAAAACCATAATAAAGATCAACATGAAAATGCATTTGTAATAGGATTGCTTCAATAAATAATAATAATACACCAGATAATGTACTCATTATCTAAAGTTTATATTATATTTTTCGAATTACGTTTTAGTATGTTCTTAATCTATTTATAAACTGGAATAAAAAATAATAAATTTCTGCCAAACCTGCATAATTAAATTTTGATGAGAATAGTTTAGCTTAATTTTCTTAAATAATGGTATTAGCAAATGATAAACATTGATAGATATAAATGAAACAATATATCTTTTCGCCGACGGTTTTGCTTAGGCAGCTACATAATTTGAAAATTATCAAAGTAAAATTAACCTTCCGGTAAAAACATTTAACCCCTTAACGCGCGGTATCCTCGCTGCGAGGACGCAAAATTTAAGATCCAGCTGCAAAAATTCATCCCGGAAATTCGTTAGCAAAAATTCACGTTTATAATATATCAGATAAGGCCGGTTTTTTAAGCCATAAAATTTAAAATTTCCTTTAGTTTAATTTAGTTGATGAATTCCGGTGGCAGTATAATTTAAATGTTTCAAATTGTCTTGCGCCGCAAAGGGTTAAATCTGTTTGCATAAAGCAGAATTTAATCATAGCATCCTTCTAGGAGCAGATCTGCCATCATTTAATTTATTTTGTAACATTGTCAGTACACGTCTTTTTTTCATACCACATTTTTGTAAGAGTAATTTTCTTCTTTTTTAACCGTAATTACATATTAGAGAAGGATACTGTACCAAAAAAGAGGGCGAATAAAAAGGCGGGTACTAGCATTTCTACGAAATAGATTAAAACGTAGGCAGCTCTACGGAAACAGTACCCGCCCTTATAGTTAATCAGATTAGCGCGAAATTTTTTTTCCAGAACTCTAAAAAAGCAGGGAAGGGGTTGCTGAATGATGCAGATCCGTTATTCTAATCATAGATAAAAAATACGTAGATTTTAAGAAATTGCAATTTGTATGAGTATTTTTTTTTTCAAATTAGATAAAATAAATTCTTTTAAATGTTTAATATATTCTGCAGTTCAGTACATGGTGACAAAAAAAAAAAAAAAAAAAAAAAAAAAGAAGAAGGAGAAGTTGTTGCACATAGAAAATTCATGTACTCTAATGGTAAAAAAAAAAAAAAAATCACATTACATGCTAAAAAGCAATTTTAAATCGAGATTATATTTAATATATGTAATAAAATGTATCTGAAACCTTAAAGAAATTTGACTCTAGCATGCAAATTTCTTTAAATTTAAGCAGTTCACAAAGAAAACATTCATTTTGGTGCATGAAATAGAATATAATTTTCATATAACTAAATATTGCCGATGAAAAAATAGAAATATTTTTAATATACTCTCAAGTTAAACACGTGATGAAAAAAAAAAAAAAATCAAAATTTTGAATTTATTATTTATAGAAAATTTCTATTGAGATTCCAATCTCCAAATGCAAAGCAAACCATATTACAAATCAAACAGAAATTTTCAATGAAAATTGTGTTTAAACATGTGGATTAAAATATATTTAAAATCTTGCTGTATAAATTTATTTAAATTTAAGCACTTCACACAGAAAAGCTATTTTTCGAGTAAAATAAATTAAATATTTTGCCGTACAAAAGGAAATATCACTCATGGATTTATTTTTTCATATAAATGTTGCCATCTATAAATAGAAATATAGTTTAAAATGATATTTCTGAAAAATTTCAATACATTCTGCAGTTGAATACCTGATGAAAGAAAATATATTGGAAATTTTTAAACAATTATTACAAGTTTTTTTTAAGTAATTCATATCCGCGATTGTAATGAAATGCTCGCCCTCTGGTGGGCTAAGGTGAAATTATCATACCACTGGAAGCTTTCACGCTGAAACTATGATAGAACAACAAGAAAGAACAAAATACATACACGTGGATATTATATTTACTAACAACTGCAGTGTTGATAAAGCGCCATCTATCGTTCATTACAAACGCGGATTGAGAGCATCCCGACTGCAAAGAAAGTCACAATACAAACTAAAAAGACATTTTTAATGGAGATCATGTTAAAAATCTGCTAAAAAAATTATGGAATAACCTATATATATTTTCTTTGATTTAATTACCGCACATTAAAAACAAATTTTTTGCTGTACAAAACGGAATGACATTCATGAATTTAATTTTAATATAAATTTTTCCATCAACAAACAGAAATATAAACTGAAGATGCCAATTTTCGCACGGCAAAAATCAGACAAAAGTTTGATTTATTACTCTACAAAAACACACACACAAAAAAGAATCAATTACCTTGAATTTGGCAAAAGTCAAACATTTATGGCACAATCACATATATATTATATACAATAACTAATATACATCTTGTTTTCTTCATTTAAGGACGTTTAAATATACATTAATCTGATTGTAGACTCGCATCGATTGTAGATATAGAGTGATCATTGGGGAGAAAAAAGTGATTCCTTTTCACTTGGGAAAAGATGGCGATTTTACCAAAATATGGCCGTCTTTCCCCGAGTGAATACACACGAATATTTTAGCAAATAAAATTTATGAATAATTTATTTACTAAAGGTGAATGAAAAACTCCAGATACAGTTTCAAATTCATGTTTCTTTTTATTTTCTTTTTTTTTCAATAACACTAAATGGCTGATTCCAAAGCTTTTTTTTTCGGCATCAAAAATCTTTGCACGATAACATGGGGATCATAGATCCATATATATTACTATATCTGTGGTTCATACTGACCAGGGAGGATAGGATACTTCCTCTCATGCACCCTATGATTTTTAAAAATTTAAATTTGAAAAAGATCACAAATAAAAAAATATAAATATTAACTAAACATAGCATCCATTTTAGAGTCAATCTAGAAATTCTAGCGCCATTTCTTATGTCACACTGAAAGTGTTTATATTCCCTAGATATACTTAGTACCTAGATATACTTATTATTCCCTAGATATACTTAGTACGATAGAAAAATATAACCGTAGACTATCTAATTATTGAATATTTTAACAAAACTAATTGAATGGCCATCGTTTATTCAGATGACACATTTTTTAAATGCATGAATATTTAGATATTCAGATGAATAAATATAATAAACTGATTTGTTGTTTCTGGAGACTCAAATACGAGTGCATAATGGCGTACGAATCAATTTGAAGGCGCTCTGTCCACCGAACTCTAAACCCCCAGCACGAGCCTTATTGTTAATTAACAGAAAAATTTTACTTTTCACCATGAAAAAAAAAAAAAAAAAAAAAAAAAAAAAAAAAAATTGTGCTTTTAATCTTACCAGATATTAAAATTAAAAATTAGAATTAATAGTTTAATCTCATTGAATCTACAATGCAGGGTTGTTTTTTAAAGCTTAAAATTGAATTTTTCTGTATAATTTAGTTGAACATATATTTATAGTATTAAATGCTCAATATTGTAATTTGCAGTGTAGTATGTAAAATAACATGATATTAAGTATAACTTTTTCTGGCTTATACATTATCTTCTACATGCAAAGTACCACAATGACCAAGTATTCAATTTTTATTATGTTATTTAAATATTTCTTTACTGAAAAATTACCAATTCAAATTCGAGCATTTTTTTTTACGACTTTAAAGTAAACAAAACACTCCTATAGCATTCATAAACACGGAGCTTTAGCGAGTCTGCAATCAAAATTTCACATAAAATAAAATAATAAAAAATAAAGCAAAACAAGGTATTAAGTAGAATAAGGACACGCAGAATAATGAGAAATTATTTCAAATAAAATAAATTACTATAAAACAATTCTATAAATCTTTCAACATTCAGACATTTTCATTTCTTACTTCAACATTCAATTCCATTTAAAGAAATGACTGTTTGAGGCTGTCAACAAATATTAATACAAAACTCAAAATCGACTACTCTGACAGTATAGAAATAAACATATTCTATTATCAGTATAAAACCCGTAGTCAGTGACTTCTATAATGATAGGTGATGATTCAATGCATTCAGTTTTTCTAGATGCACAAAAGTTATGGTAAAACTTTACGGTACGGTGTCGTATCTTTTGGTGCATTTTTTTTTTCGCAACTACTAATGATATCGCCAAATGTTTGTCGCCAAGAAGTAATTCCCGATATAGGCTCAGAGCTGCCAACCTAATCCGGCAAATTGTTAGTACCGCCCCTTTTTCTACACCACTTAATTTTTAGAGTATTTGTTTACTTCATTCATCGTAAATATATTTGAAGAGAATTACTCTAAAAATTAAGTGGTGTAGGAAAAGGGGCGGTACTAACAATTTGCCGGATTTGGTTGGCAGCTCTGTAGGCTGCAAGAAAGAGCGACTTCCGTGATTTCGTCTAATAGGTCTCCAGAGAAATACAATATTTCTAGAAACAATGGCTTGTTCAGCAGAAGAATTATTCATTAAAATTAGATAATATACGAACAAAATGGAATATTTACAAAAGTGGAAAATATTCCGGAATATCACAGATTAGTTCAAAAAGAAAGTTAAATGGTTGAAAATAACTAATGACTAAGAAACGCCCTTAATCAAAGGAAATTCAGAAGTTTTAGCTTTTATTTGACAACATTCTAATCTATAAATTCCAAACAAAGTTTTTTTACATTGTCGTTTCCGTTAATATATATATATATATAGAGAGAGAGAGAGAGATAGATAGATAGATAGATAGATATAGATAGATAAGCATTAAAATAAGCATTTGTATAGTTTCACAGACGATAACATAAATAAACATTAGAATAAGAAGATCAATGAATTTATCACCAAAATGCCAAACGATCAAGATAGCCAACCTCTCATAAATCAGAATCGAACCGTATAGTAAAGTTTTACCAAAATAGAAACTACCATAAATTTCGACCGATTTTTTTTAATATGAACATATTTAGAATTTTCCACAAAAGCTCATAAAGTCTGTACATACTGGAAACTTCAACGTAATAACATCTGTAAAACATCTGGTGTTGTTCATAACATATATATTAAAAGTGACGGTTTAACCCTACAAGGCTCAATTTTTTTTTCAGTGCGCGACAAAAATATATAGGTTGTAATTAGTGATCAGAAGATAGGGAAAACATATAAAAATAAAATCATATTTTACGGAAAAATCAACTTTTTAGCTCAACGTACCGTATGTGGAACATACATAAAAATATGGTTAACTAATACGTTTACTATTGTAATATATATATATTAAAAAAAAAAAAAAAATACCTCTGCAAAATATACGCTTCGTTATAACACACAGTATTTTTTTTTTCGAGTCAAAACTGTTCAATAACTATTCTTTTTTATTTTTGAATTCAGACAAACGACTAACGTATCACTTTCATTCAAATTTCACACTGAGTGCACTATAACAAAAACACGAACGACATCTTTAGGTAAACATTCGTATTACTACATTACTAAATGTCAGTAGCTTCTATCAAGATGTCAAGAGATGTCGCTACTAATAGTTTTATAGCTATAGGAACGATTAAAGTAGGTGTTCCACATATGGAACTGTAGGGTTAAAACATTGTGGTTAAAACAATGGTTAAAACATTGAGCCTTGTAGGGTTAAAACGTTAGAACACTTCGTCAAGACAATACTTAAGACCGAATAAAAAGATGGTGAACAGCAATTTGTTCATCATCTTCTCGATCTAAATAGGAAAAAGACATATAGAATCCTGTTGAAAAGATTTTCTCAACATTATCGTAACTTGTCCATGAAATTAACATAAAGTTAATCGTAACTAAGATATGTTATTATAATTTGCACTCTACAGTAAAATATTTGTCCACAAAAACATTTTCTAACAGCTACACGTAAGAATATAATCTTATCACAGTGCACTTTTAAGTTACCAACATCTTTAGAAAAACTTTGTAGAGTCTTTCTACGTCACTTCTAATCAATGAACACATTTTTAAAAAAATCTTCTAAATACTAAAAGCGGTTTTAAAACGTTGCGATATCATTTTATAAACGAGCATCATCTCTGACTAAAAATGCATGTTATTGACATAATTTTTAAAATTACTGGAAATTCCATACAATGAAGTAATTTAACAGTACTTGATACAAACTGAATCATATCAAAAGAGAAATAAGAAATAAAAACTTTTTTACAGAAGCTAATTTTGGTAAGACGTTCAATTTACAAATGAATTATTAATTGTATAACTATTATTATTATTATGTTTGAAACTATTACTTACGGATACATTTTTAGGAGAGAATATTGCAAATGATTCAGGTCGAGTGAATGACATCTTAAATTCTCTACAAACACAGCTTAGAAAGACTAATTACTATCATCATTTAAATCAGTTATTAAAATAATAATAATAATAATATTTTTCATATTTAATATATTTTAAGAATTTTTGTATTTAAAAGATGTCGATTTGTTAATGCAGAGAGAAAATGAGATTATAAAATTCACGACTAATAATTATTCATAAATTGCACTCTTGTTTTTGGCAATACATCGTTTGAAAAATATTCATTATTAAATTATTCTCCCTCACTGAGAATAATGAATTTCCTCGAAATTCTAAAAAATTCATATAAAAATTTCAAGCCAAGTAATTAGAAAAGTGTTTGTTAGATCCATAGTGTGAAACAGTCAAAGTTCTTCAGCATGTAAAACAAAATAAATTATGAATTATCCATTGGAAAAATAAAATGAAATAAAATAAAACACAATCTTCATCTCAGTCAACATTAAAACAATTTTCAAATGTCACTATAGGCAATGCTACGATAGTTCTTTTGTTCAATAAGGTTAAGTACTTCTATACTCTACACCATTGAGCACGTGATTAACACATTCAGTTTTTTTTAAAAAAACATCACACACTTCTTATGATAATCTAGAGTTTGCAGTCTTTACCATTACTGGTAAAGTTAAACACTGATGCAACTATGAGTCCATGAACTAGAAATGAGTGTAGATACAGAGTTATTTTCAGAGCTCTGTGGTATTTTCGGCGGTATATTTCGTCCTGTGAGGAGGAAGATGTGTTTCTACCATAGCTACTTTACTATCCGACGAATCTTCACTAGATGGGCCAGGAACTTCATCTTCCCTGAGAGGAAACAAGAATATTACATAAATTTTAAACATAACAAAATTTGTAATAATAATATTAATAATAATAAAAATGTTTTAAAGAAAACAATAGATTCCATAGAAATATGTTTAGAGCGTTCCAGCATCTGGTTTCCAAGATTTTAGGTGATGGAGAGGGAGACGAGTAGGAATCACATTGACAAGCCGGGGTTGAAATGATTTCACCATGTGGTATGGGGGGGGGGGGCTTATATAGTTTACTTCGGCTCTTAATTGAATGCAATGCAAAAACCAAATAAATGTCTGGGCTTACAGGGTGTAACTTCTTAGCAAAATTTGGAGCGCTGCTTCTGCCATCTAGTGACAATAATAATTTCAAATATTTTAAAGTAAAAAACTGAGAAATACAAATCTGACAGTATTTGGCATATTCTTTGCTAGATGGCAGAAGCTACACGCTAAATTTCATTGGAAAGTTGTACCCTCTTTGTAGTAGCTTATGAGGTTTTCGCGTTCAACTAGGGGTCGAAATTAACGGTGAATTAATCACTGAATATTTACTGAATTTTTAAATCCCTTCTGTGGCTATAAAAAGTCCTTGATGTATGGCTTTCCGTTGGACAGCATCAAGGACCTTGAAGCACTTACCGCAGCAACAGCTATGGACAATTGAGACACGCCTAGAATCTTCAAGATTATCCAGAAATTCATACACTGATGATTTGTAGCTTGTATCAGAACTCGTGGAAGACAATTTGAACACTTTTGACTGATTGTGACGTTTAACATTTCTCTTGTTCCCTGTGTAATATTTATGAACGTAAATTCTCAATAATATGGCTTCTTTACTTTGTTGTGTTTTCCGTGTATACTACAATGCCATCTTAAAAAGTTTATTACCGGATGTTTAGAAATCTTATACATATACACACAAAGGAATCTCCAAAGTCGAAGTATGTGGGAGAAATACGATGTATAGGAATTTTGATATAGAGATGGGCTTCTATATACACATATAATAATAGTTAATCATTCAGGAAAATACCCAATATAGTTCATAATGTTATGCAACTGCAAATTGATTTAATTGGGAAAAATAATTAACATAAAAAATTTCACCAGCATATTTGAAAAGTTGAAAATCATATGTAAGTGAATAATTGATACCATTAAAAAAAAAAAAAAAAAAAAAAAAAAAAAAGCAGTTTAACTACGAAAATAAGGGAAGTAGTCAGTAAAAAAGAATGCATGAAACCAGAAAGTGAAATTAAAACTCAACATTGTCACACAAAATGCATTTTTTTTTTTTTTTTTTTTTTTTAAATCAGAAAACGATTAAATTTTTTTTGTCGGGTGCTTATAAGTACAGATCATCCTGGTTCTCTATTTATACCAGTTTTCCTGGACATGGTAAAATGTAGCAAATCACTTCTACCAATTACATATCATCGAAAAGAATGTTTCGTTTAATTATTGGTGAACGCCTTATATAAAGTATGTGCCTAATAACTCCAACTGATCGTATTTTACGTAAACGGCCATCGTACAGAACAGATTTCCATCGATCATAAATCACATTGAGCATGATGATGTTACTCTGAACAATTTTTGATATCGACTTTCCGATAAGGAAAAATTCATCTGTAAATTAGATAACTATGCAACAATGAAATTTCCAGATGAAAAATCCGAGATTTTTTTTTCCTGGCATCACTATCACTTGTTGTTATCCGTAAGCAATAAATATTCGACGAAATTATTTCCAGAACGGATGGATGGTGGATGGTTGGGTTTTACGTCGCACTAGTGCTGGGCGGATGGGCAATTGGCGATGGTCTGGGACACACCCCTAGAGGTGGTCCGGAGACATGCCATCACAATTTTGATCCTCCATGGAAGGGATGACTCTCCCGCTTCGGTGACCCCCAGAGGTATAATTTTTAATGGGACGATGGAGAACATTGCGGCCATAGCAGATTTTACGTGCACCAGCCACCATTAGTGTACACGACGGTCTTTGGTCGGCTCAAGTACCGAACCCGCAATCTTCCAATTACGAGGCCGGCGCTCTACCGACTGGGCTACTGCGGCCTTTTCCAGAACGGTTATTAGTGAAGTGAGCATACATGTCTAGTGGTCACATGCATCTTCACCATTGCATCCGCCATTTTTGAAGACTCAAGCATGTAAAAAATAAGTGGATTTTTGTATTTCCTTTAAGATGTATTTTATTTATGCATGCAATTAGTACGTATAAAATAATTTAAAAAATATTGCACAAAATTTCGAAAATGATTAAAAATATTAGTCCAAAAACTTTCCATTGTATATTTTGAGTTACACAAAATACAGAAGTAAAAGCATGCAAAATGTATTTATAACTGTATGGAGCTGAAATGTATATTTGAAAACTTTCATTGTTGTTTTAATCGTACATTTTGTTAGTATAGAATGCTAATTAATAAAATTCCCAAGGGTTCTCTGATTTAAAATTCAAATATTACACTGTTTCAGTTCAAGGTTTACCAAAATTTGGTACTACAGCAGTTGCAATATACTAGGTTGAACCAAAACTTGGTACTATACAGTAGCTGCAACCATGCTATGGGGTTTTACAATGATTTAATACTTCTTGTTGAATAAAAGCACCAAATCATGGTGAAAGGTAACCCCATCTTCTGGTTACACAACTGTAGTACCAAGTTTTGATAGAACCACACTGTTAAAAAAATGTAACTTTGCTGCCAGAAATTCTTTGTAATTACAGAAAAATACTTTTTGTCAACATAATTTTTCCGTAATTTACAACTTTTAATCAAATTACAGAGAATATTTCTGGCAGCAAAGTTGCATTATATTAACAGTGCAAGTATCAAATCATGTTAAAAGGTTTCACTATCTCCTGATTGCAGTTACTGTGCACCTAGTTTTGGTTCAACCTAGTACAAAATTTTTAACAGTGTATATTCAATTTAAATATTATATTAAAATGATATTATTTACACATGTGCGTATGTATATATATGTGTGTGTGTATACCTATATATACAGATTTACACAGATACAATCTTAAAGGAAAACCCATATTGTAACGCATAGATAATTCTTATACATACTTATCGCAATAATTTCGTTGTTTTAACTTCTTGAGGTGCAAAGAAATTGCTCTCATTTAAATTAAACTGTCACTAAAATTTACGAACAAATTTAAAATCAAAGAAAATAATCATTACATGATTTGTTATAAAAGTAAAATTTTGCTAAAATTATGGGTTGAATACTTTTGCTTGGTACTTAACAACTACTTTCTCGCAGCAAGAAGAATGTGTCTCAAATGTTTAATTAATAAGAGTTTCCATTAAAGCATTTTCATCTAAATCTAATTTAAAAATGTTCTAAATCAGGGAGTTGTCATCATATATTTATTTTTTACTTATCTAAAATTCATCAGATGCAGATGAATTGTAAATCATTCTCATGGAAAACTTCTCGGCTACTCATCTAAAATTCATTGGGTGCCGATTATCCAAGGATGGTTCATAGATATGTGAGTTTCCTATGAGAACTCATCTTTTTTCCGTGAATTTCCGATGATTGGTCTTTGATCACTTCTTCTGGTGCAGATAAAAAGCCTTTCATTGGCCGATCAACTTTTGATATTAGAGTACTTAGCGAAATTAAATATAGTACTATATCAATAACACGAAACACAGCCTGAAATGAACTTCCAGCAAATTTCAAGTATTGTCCTACTATAATTTGCTCTTTTGCGTAGCCCTGTAAACGAATGACGAATAATTTTCATAACATATTTTACACGAAGCATGCTTTGGTGCATATAAAAAACATATTATCATTTCATTTTGTTTAGTGCAGCCTATAGATGTTAAATTGTACCGACCAGAAATTTTGCCTATAGACGTAATGTAATTGAAATATTTTATATGGCCCTGTACACTAACCATTCGCTTGATTCCAATGAAAAATTTAGTGTAGCATTTTTATATGATAAAGATTTAGAATACAGAATTTTGACTTTCTGCTACTATTTATTCTTGAGATACGCTGATACTACAGACGCACAGACCAAAACCTGTGTTTAGGATTCAGCGGACCTCAAAAAGTGGACATTTAACAAAAACTCATTATGAAGAATTTCACCTAAAACAATACTCTACCATACATAAGTAAGATAAAGTAAAAATACTTACAGAGAAATTTTTAAAAAAGCTGAAAGATATAAAATGTTTTTAATAAAGAATGGTGAAAATGAAAGATTTTTTTTTGCTAGATTTATGCCTGATGCCTAGAAAGTAACTTTTAATTAATATTAATAAGTTTACTTTGATCTGTTTTTATTTAAAATGAAATATATAGCCTTTACTCACTGTTCATTATCTTGAAATAGTGGGTTTGTTGCTGGAGCCATTAAGTCGGCTTGGTCCTCAAGGGCTGACATACTTGTGGCTCTTGCTGTACTATTGCTGTTCCCCAGAGAGCTTCTGCTTTCATCTAAAGAAGAACCTCCCGTTGAAAAGCTGTGATCCGTGCTGGGACCACCAAAAGCCGAAGCGGTACCATCTTTTTGGCCCCCGATATAAGATATACCTTCCATGCCACGTAATGTTAGTGACAAGTGTGGGTCTTGAACACTTCCTCCTCCTTCGTCATCAAGAGGAATGCTCATTTGTAGCACCTGGATATAAATATACAGAGTTAAGTAACAGTATATATGTTAGGTTTAGAAATTTAAAATATTAATATGTTCTTGACACTCAATATTTTATTCAGTTTCACTCCCTCTTTAGTTTAACTATCTTTCTTTTTTTATTAAAACCGATGGTTATTAAAATCTAAGTAATTTATTTTCTATTTACTTTTATAATTTTAAGTTAATAAATATTTAAAAGCTTATAGTTTATTTAAAATTTATTCTACAATAAAATATTATCTATATTATCTTAATACGTTAGCCGAAGCTATCCGTAAGCAAATGACATAAGTCTACGTCATCTGCTTGAATTGAATAAGTAGCGTAGCAGTAAAGCAATCGTGCGGTTTTTTCCGTGTTAGTGCCGATGTGAATTTCGGTAATACAGAAGCTGGTATGAAACGCAGTGTGTATCTTTCAGTTTAAGCTTCCTTGATAACCTCGACAGTATTAAAGCTTGTGTAGAAAGCTGTTATTTTTCAGATGAGGTTTAAGTAAATATTTTTAGATTAATTCGAGGATAATAGTCATTTTAAAACTGCAAACTTTTAAGCTACATTCAGTAATAATATAAGCTTCAGTAACTACTCTGTATTAATCTATCTACCCTGAAGAATATTAAACGAATCGTCTAAATGTGTTATAATTTTTATTTTCGTTTGCCATATTTTTATTTCACTGGATAAATCAATCTAGTTTTTAAATAAATGATTTTATTTAAAAGAAAAACATGTCATATTTCTTTTTACCTGCTCAATACAGTTTCCACTGGACATACAGTTTCTACTTATTTCAACTCTGCTTAACTTTGAAGCTCTAAGATAATCATATCAGGTTTATAAACCTGACAATATATCTTTTCCTTATGAATTTTGTCCAGAATCATAATTCTAGAACTTGGTTCTGTATCTTGTTTTTAATATATTTATAAAATCAGTTTTATTTCTATGTGGATGACTTTCATTTAACTACTAACATTTTTTAATACATTTTTTTTCTAACTTTTTCTAAAAGGTTATAAGTTAGACTACAATTAATTGCTAGTTCATAAAAGTCTTCTCATGGATTTCATAACTCAGAAATTTGATAAGCATATCGATAGCATTTATTTTAAAAAAAAATTATTTTTTATTTTTTTATTTTTATTTTTTTTTAATGTAAAAAAAGTTAGAAAAGAGAAACATTGCATATACCTTTTAAAGATCTAAATTTATATTCCAAATTATTGAACAAAGTGTTAAACGAAATTCAAAAACATGTTTGAAAATGGCGTGCCTGGTGGAGTGAAAGATTTTATACGTAATTATTTCCAAATGTTCGTTTCTTTCATTTAACGGAATTTGAATTAATTTAAATATTTAAATATCTTATTTGTTTAATTCAGACAAAAATAAATAAATAAACAAAATAAACTTTATAATGCGCAATATATTTTCTTTTCTGACTCTCCCTCTGTATTTTTTATGAAATATTTTATCCGAATGTACAACAGGCTTGGTATTTTGAATAACACAAAATATAAATAAATTAATAAGCAAATATATAAGGCATCGTATTTATTATTACATATGCAATATTATAAAATTTATCGATGCAATATTTTCCAGAGTTTCTCTTCCGAAATACAATATTCTAAGGATAATTGCTATTTCCGAGAAGGATAACACTAGTGCATGAGTAATTTAGTAAGTTTATAAAATATCCTTCCCGATTAAATTTTTTCTGACCTTCTTGAGGATCGTTTAAGAACTAACGGTACATAATAAATTTAGTATATTTAATAAATTAAAGTATATATTATAATAAATTTATACACCTATATAAAGATATATTATTTACCTGAGTTTCATACTCCTTTAGATTCGGCTCTACAAAAACTGGTTCATACCTTGGAGCTACATATAGTCTTTTTACTCTTTCTCTATATGCTATATACCTGCAATGATAAGTGTACATAATTTTTTTTTAATCATTTTGTTATAATAGCCAATGCGTTTTTATTTGAATGAATAAGTAGCGGAAATTTGTATAAAAAATATTTATATTATAGATATTAATCAATCATCAATTCAAATGACGATAAATAATGTTATTTTTTAAAAGTAAAAAAGAAAAACACTTTGCTAAACTTATAAACAAAAAAGAATCAACTGGTTTTTGGGGAAAAAAATTCAATGAAAATTTTTTGATGTTATAAAAATACCATTAAATGCATGTTCTGGTTATAAGGTATTTACAATAAAAAGAAAAAAAAAAAAAGCATTAACAGCTACATAATTGATCCTCATTCGTAACACTTGTAGCTCTAATTTTAAGAAAATAACCACTACTGCAAGTGTAGAATAAAATTAATCTTCTGACAAGTACGTACAGTCGGTAAGAAAAGTGTCCGAACACTAGCAAAAATTCCTATGTAAAAAAAGCACTCTTCATGCGGTTTTGTTAAATAAATCCTTATTGAATTATGTTCTTAGACTGACAAACAACAGGACTCGACAAGGATTTATCTAACGAAACCGTATGAAATGTACTTTTTTTACATAGGAATTTTTGCTAGTGTTCGGACACTTTTGTTACCGACTGTAAGTTGTAAATTACCATTCAAAAATACCGAAAATAAATATTGAAATTTGAATAAATAAACAAAAATAAACTGGAATCCATAGAATTAGTTAATGTTAATTTTTTTACATCTATACAAAGTGGTTCAAGATTAGAACAAAACGAATTTTTCTACGATTGCATAAATTGAAAATTATCATTCAAAAATAGTGGAATTAATTTTTCAAAAGAAAAGGATTGTAGCTGTGGAATCGATAGAATATTTTGACAGCTGTTGTTTGTGGTTATAAATTACTACAGGGAAACGGTTATAAATTGGTGCAAGTATAGAAAATAACACATAAATCAAATATAAAAAGAAGGTAAAACATTACAATTACATTACAATTATCAAAGTAATTTTAAATTTTAATTAACAGTCTCAAGCCTTATGTGATTTTTATTCCTTTATGCAGATATAAACCTATTAAAAACAAATTAATAAACAACTTACTTTGACCACATGCAACAGTGATAAACTATTCCAACAAATCCCAATACAACAATAATGCAAGCTAATGCTATGAGTGCAGCACCCAAATTACTGACATCTCCACCGTCAGACGGAAGTCTAGGTCCACCCTTGGCCGTTTTCACGACTACGGCTGGTGACGATGGCTCTGAAGGTGTAGTTGGAAGTGGAATCAAAACAGGTGGCCGTATCTGAACTGCTTGGACACCGAGTGTACGTGAAAGTTCTGACAATAGACTATCGGATTTACCATTTTCCAGAAGAGTCCTGTTAAAATATTCGTGTTTAATTTTATAAAAAATATATATTGCTAAATATATATATTTTTAGCAATATATATTTAGCAATATATATAGGAACAAATAAATATGACCGATAACACTGCTCTGTATGGAAATCGGCCCCAACACCATTTTTGCAAATTCTTATGTAAAATGACCTCCTGGATACGAATATGACGCCTATTTTGCCCTATCACCCACAGTTTTTAGGGACCCCCCTATTTTTATCACTTTTCGGTAATTTTATGGCTATAAATTTGATTTGTAGGGGAGGGGGGGGGGAAGAAGGATTATTTTAACTGTTAAATATCTTCTGAGGGGCTACAGAATAGGAAAATTCTAAAACATGAACATCTGCTGCAAGGGGAAAATTTAGGGGAGGGGGGATTTACCACTGAAATTATATATTACATTTATTATATTTTATTAATCAATTATTATTATTATTATTTATCATTCATTATATTTTTTTGTTCTTAGGTGTTAAATTAAAATAACTCTTTTCCATTCTCCAAATCAAATTCATGGCTATAAATTACTGAACAGTTATAAAAATTGGGGAAGGTGGTGGCGTCCCGAGAAAATGGAGTGTAATTGGGCAAAATGGGGGTCATATTCGAATTCAAGAGTTCATTTTGCATAAGGATCAGCAAAAATGGTATCAAGGCTCGATTTTTTTTTTCAGCACAGTGTCATTTGTTAAGCATGATTAAGAACAAATAAATAAATAAATAAATAATTACATTTTAAGTTTTGGATCGTCTGCTTTTATAATTTTCATTGTAGCTGGATCTATGGCGTAAAACCAGAAATCACTCCTAAAAAAAAAAAAAAAAAAAAAAAAAAAAAAAAATAGAATTATAACTAAATACTGCATGAATATAAGAAAAAAATTCAACAATCTTCGTCATTTTTTTAGCGCAGTTTGTTATATATTATATGAGATTTTTTTTTTTTTTTTTTTTTTTTTTAGAAAATGTCTCGTACAATATATACATACAAACAGTATATACATACCTGTAGATAATTAACCAAATTTAGAAAATAATCTAAATAATTAACTGAATAAAAACAAAATTCTAGAAAATTAAGTTGTGAAATTATGTAGTAAGTAGAAAAACCAAGTGATAAATCTTATTTTGCCTTTATTTAATTGAATTGAATTAATCATATCAAACTGCATATCACTATCAAGTTTTTTTTTTACAGGAAAAATATACTTTAGCATTGTTATGCGTATTTTTTAAACTAAA
Organism: Salticus scenicus; assembly: GCA_963930645.1. NCBI lineage: Eukaryota > Metazoa > Arthropoda > Arachnida > Araneae > Salticidae > Salticus > Salticus scenicus. The sequence goes on from OZ005659.1 coordinate 102,368,547, forward strand.
TTTATATGTGGTGCCTGCCTGTTAGTCAGTCAGTCACATACATAGTTATAAGTTGAGTCAGTTTTAAAATATCATTTACAATATTACTTAAAACTCTATTCAATTTCAGCAATCTTCTTTTAAAATTTTGTTATGTTTTTTAAAAACTTAAGATTATAAGATTAGGATATACATGTATCCGAGATGTGTGTGTGTGGGGGGGTGGGGGGGGGGTCATTTCAGTTTTAACGGCCCTGGACATCATATGTATCGTAAATATAATATGCCCCAGTTATAATAGAAATTTAACAGATTCTATAATTTAATAAATATATGAGAGAGTCCATGTATTCCAATACTTTTTTCTTTTTATTTTGTGCAATGCTAATTGCTGATTAGCAATCCTCAATCAACAGCTCTAAAACATAATTGTGTCGTTTTCAATTAAAATCGGTAAAGGGTCATCTTAAGGGGACTCTCTACCTATCGGCACAGAAAGCTGAAGCCAATGATATTCTATGGGAAATTTTGCCCCATTATAATTCATTAAATTACATATTTTTAAATTCCGCTTTCACTTTCCGAAAATTCACAACTATTAAACAATTTATCGCTTTCTAAAAATTGATTTTTTTAATTTAATTTTTTATTTTTAAGATTCCATTTTCAAGCTCAAAAATGAAAAATTTCACATTGTGAAAATTCGCATTTTACAACCTCAAAATAAAATATTAAGTATTAAAAAATTATAAAAAAAAAACAAATAATAATAATTTTTAGAAAGCGATAAGTTGTAATTGTTGTGAATAGACAATAAGACTTCTTCACACACCATAAATTTTAAGCCAGCACAACCGGTTTCGAAAGGACGTAGCCTTCCTTTTTTTTTTAATAAAGAAAAAAATATAGTTAATTTTTTTGTCGACGATAATTAGACAAATAGTTAAATTTTTCGCGCGGATGTGAAAGAAATATATGCAAATGAAAGTCTTATAAATTGCACAATTTTGTGATTAGAACAGTTTATTTCTTATTTTGCGTCCTACTTGTGCATACACGAAATTTTAATTGCCATGCTGACTTGGTGTATAAAGCGTTATTGGTGAAGATGTTTTCCCTCGCGTAAGAACCGCCGAGTGAACCTGCAGTTAGCAGTGTTATAACTCGTTTGTAAACTGTAATTTGTGGTGACGATGAATGTTTATAAACCTGTAAATATTTGCATGCGAATAAGTACAGTTTTTAATGAAAATGTGTGATCTGGTCATGCACAGCGTCCTCTATCGACAAATAGTTTAATTATTATTTTTTCTTTATTTAAAAAAAAGAAATCCTCCTTCACGAGAATGATTTTTTTTTTTACAAACAACTCTATTTTATCAATTCATTCAATAGCTATGAATTTTTAAAATGTCTATAGACTTATGGAACACCCTGTATACATATAAACGCTTAATTTTTCATAGTGAATATTAAACATAATTTAATGCAGCGTTCATAAAAATATAATATTTTGAGTAATTAGTGTTGCACTTAAAAATATTCGCATAGCAAATTTTTAAAGTTTGTTCACACTTCAGAAAATATTTTCAAAATTAATCTAACATAAAAATACTCATTTAACTTACCCTGACGTGTCCGATTCAATAGTATTGTTTTTCATCATCTTCAGAGACACTACACGTTCTACATCAGTTATCACTCCTGTTCTATCCTGAATTAATCTACAATGAAAAATCACAATTGTTATTTTCACTTGTTAAAAGCGATTATTGAAGAATTATATAGTTTCAATTCTTCTAAATTTGATTCTAATTTCTATCAGCATATTTCACCGAGGAAAGGAAAATCGTTCTCCTGTTTATGTACAACATAATCTATTGTCTTTTATGAAAATGAAACCGTTGATAAAAAACCACTACAGGTAAAAAAAAAAAAAAAAAAAAAAAAGGTATTTATTGAGTTATTGATTCAATCATGGTGCTTGAGTTTATGATACACTATCGAACGAAAGATTCATTGTAAAATGTATAGCTGAAACAGTAATCCTGTAATTTAAATAATTAAGAATAATTAAAAAATCCTTATTTCGGGAGGCAAATGTAATGCAAAAAGATTGGTAAAAATTAAATATATATATATTTAAGTTGGTACGCAGTGAAAAACTTATAGAAACAAAAATGGCTTTCCATTGTTACATTCTATTCCGTCTTCTAATATTCTTAAATAAAACAAATAGTTTTTATTTATTTTTTATTTTTTTAATATAAAATAATTAAGCATATTACAGAAATTAAAGGGATGTCAGAATAGAAGAACTTAGTAAAAATATCTATAACAAATAAATAACAGAAGAAGAGTTAAACGTGGCAGAGTAAATTGAATTGACATTTAAAAAAAAAATGACTTAAAAAAAAAAAAAAAAAGAGGTAGTATTTTTAGTCAGTAAGTTATTGCTTCTTAATATTTTTTATTAATGTATTCGAAACAAAATATTCTAAATAGGACATCGAGTAGAATAATTATTAAAAATATATTGCTTCAAAGAGAAAGACAATAAGAACGACAATAAGTTTTATTATGTGAATTAAGACAAAGTTCAGTTTATTTTGCTAAATTTCAAAGTAGTTAAAATTTCGAATAAATAACAATTAACACTAACGTAACTTAAAATATCCTAGTTAAGAATTTTAAAATATTAAATTCTGAGAACTTGAACAGAAAATGATTAACAAAGAAATATTATTTTTCAAGACTTATGTCTTAAGTTGAAAATAATACAGGGTGAAACAAAATTCCATGACACATTTTAAAATGCAACAAGTTTAAATTACAACGTTTCTTAAGGTGAAACATTTGGTTTAAGCAAATAAAGAAATTAGTTCCAAAAATTTCTGCTAGATAGCGCTATGTTTCAGTGTTTATTTACATAGAATTTCTTGTAGTTTTGCTATGGCCGCCTCGGTCCCTAGACTTAACCATTATCGATTTTTTCTTGCGAGATTATGTAAAGGGTAAAGTGTATTTCAGTTTTCTTTGTAGCTAATACTGAAGAATTGAAGATGAAAATAGCGCAGATAATCTAGTAAAGGCCACAAATTATTCATAAATTCGCGATAAGCAGAATGCTAAGAATTCTTTTACTTTTCCATTTACGTTTTAGGGAACACAAGAACGAAGAAAATAGACAACGAAAGAAGTGATTAAAAATTTACCCTTTTTTTCCGTTGCTGCGTAACCTGAATTGTAAATCGAAAAGTTGAAAAAGTTTGGCATGCTGCCAAATGAGAATACATCAATTCTGGGTAGTCAACATTTTCCATAATCAATGCTAGCAAGCACAAGGATTGAATTAAATTGGTGTTTGCATGTGATTCAAGCTTATAAAGAGCTGCCATAATACTGTAATGAATTTCACAAAATAAATGCTGTTTAATAGCTTGAATTGCATTTTTGATGATTTGTCTTGCTGTTTTAAAGTGCAGCGCCATCTATAAGCAAAAGTTAAAACTATTTATTTTTAATTTAAATTATTTATTTATTTATTTATTTTTAATTTAAATTATTTATTTATTTATTTATTTTAGTTAAAAAAAAATTATTATTGTACGTCGATTTCGTAATTTTCTATTAAAGTTTAAAATGTGCAGATATTTTTGGCCCACCCTGTATTTCAGAAAATATATTTGACTTTTTGTGTCATTAATTATAATCGATTACTAATCTGAATTTCTTGTTTGAAACGTATGCAAAATTTTATGTGCCAATTACCAATGAGTAACATAGTAATTAAAGTCTAAAGGTAATAATGGAACATCTAATTGTTTCATAATTACATTTCATAATTATTTTTTCAATAATACAGTGACTTGCAAAAGTTTAAGACAAGTAGCCAATTTTCAGTATTTTAACACATTGCATCATATGCGCAGATTATTGTGTCATCTCATGTGCTGATTGCATCAGACGCATTCTTCTGCTACAAATAAAGTTGGCCGGCACGTTTATTGCCAGTTGTTTATTGGATTTTGTCGTAGACAGTGCTGTTGTGTAATTGTTGTAATGGGTAAAAAACCTTCAGTTACTGTTACAAAAAGGTCAGAAATATTGACTCTGCACAGAATTGGATTTTCTGAACGTCAAATAAGTTTGAAGGTAAATGTGAGCAAGACAGCTATCAGTAAATTTAAAATTTCGGAAAAATTTGTGGAATTTAAGAGAAGCGGTCGCCTTAGAAAAACGAGTGCACGTGATGATCATGTGATAAGAAGGATGGTCGTACGAGATCAAAGAACGTCCTGCAATACAATTAGACATTCTCTGGCTGCAAAAGGCCCCAACGTCAGTTTGAGTACTATTTCAAGATGTTTGGCCAAAGATTTTGGTTTATCATCCCATAAACCTGCAAGGAAACCTCGACTTACTCCAAGTATGAAAAAGAAACGACTCTTAAGGTCCACAAATTTTCCTGAAATTTTAAATTTACTAATAGCTTGATGCACAGCTGTCTTGCTCACATTTACCCTCGAACTTATTTGACGTTCAGAAAATACAATTTTATGCAGGGTCAATATTTCTGACCTTTTTGTAACAGTAAGTAAAGGTTTTTTACCCATTACAATAATTACACAACAGCACTGTCTACGAAAAAATCCAATAAACAACTGGCAATAAACATGCTGGGGACCTTTATTTATAGCAGTAGAATCCGTCTGATTCAATCCGCACATGAGAGGACGCAATAATCTGCGCAAATGATGCAATGTGTTAAAATACTGGAAATTGGCTACTGGTCTTAAACTTTTGCAAATGACTGTAAGTCTATACAGTAATGCTGACTCTAGGCTAATTTGGCAGGGTCCTCCCCCTTGTGGTCCTTTTAAACACATTTGAGCACCCTGCGGCGCTTTTAAAACATTTTGGTACCAAATAGCCTTTTCTAACATTTTAGATGTTCGGAGGTCTTTAGATACTTTTCTTCCAGACTTTTCAACTTTCTAGCAATAGTTCTACAGCGCTCTTGAAGAACAAATGCATATAGCTTATATATATATACATAAAATTAGTGGTTTCCTTTTGTCACGTACAATAATCACAACATAGAAGACCACAAATAATGCAAATAATGCCTTTTTTTAAAAAAAAATAGGTTGCTCTTTTCATTGGATTCTCCCCGGCGGTCTTTTTATTGTAGAGTCAGCACTGATGCAACTGTAACAAAAATAAAATAACGCTACTTACTTCAATATATTTTCTTTGACTTCAAGTGCTTTGTTTGGCTGAACATTTTTTAGCACCAAAACCATTCTGTTTTCATCACGGATCACATTTACCTGAAGAAAATTAAGAATGTAAATCCGTTTAATATTTTTTCTTTAAACATCTATACAAAAAATCAAAAGAAAGAAGTGGTACAAGTTTATGCAGCTTACCAAGACTTCTGTAGTTTGCGTCATGACGGCTGATCTTAGAAGAGGATTATCCCTGGCAACCACTTTTAAACGAAGGGGCAATTCTTCAGGCCAAACATCTTCCAAGGATTTGATGTTACTAATAAATCCTGATTGAGGTTCTATCCTAAACCGTTTGAAAGGATCAGATTCAGAAGAAATCTCGTAAGTAATCAGACCATTAGACCCTGAATCAGCATCTGTTGCCTGAAATTTTATTGAAAATAAGTACCATTTCTAAAATATTCTCGATGATATAGCAATAAAAATACAAGTATGATGTAATTTTAAAACATCATTTAGAAGCGCATAAAGAAATAAAATAAATAGTCTTAGAAAGACATATGTCAGTATTAACCACTGACTTCCAGTCGAACTCCCAGTCGAACGAGAAAATTTCACAAACGTTTAGGGATGTGTTGCATTTTTTAGAAAAATTTAGCGCGCTTCTTCTGTCGTCTAGCGATATTGTTATTTCCAGCTTTTTAGCTGAGAATAGCAAATCTTACAATACTTGAAATATTTGTCACTAGATGGCGGAAGCAGCGCGCCGGAGTTTCCTCAAAAGTTGCACTCTATCCCTAGTTGCTTCTCAAGCTTTCATGTTCAACCAGAAGTTGAAATTAATGCTAAATACAACCATAAATATAATATTTATTGTGAGTCTTAATTTAGTCCTGATTTTTTTAGTCCCGATTTACGTAATGCGACTTTTATTGTTTATTCATCTTCTTCTTATCTATTGGTAGACTTTTCGGTACTTAATAAAGCAAAAATATTTATATTGAAATACTGATGTTATAAAATCGAGATGGTTGGTAGCTGTGCAACGTAGAGCTTTGATAGATTAATGATTGTATTATTTAGTAAAACACATTTATAAAAGACACAAAAGGTTATACGTAGTCTTCAATGGTGAAATTGCAAGAAATAAAAGTGAAATACTAAGAAATATAAATTTATAAGGGAATTATAGGAACAGTTAAATTATGGAATTAACATGCTACAAAACGCTTTAAAATTTGTTTTACAATTTTTATTCGATAGTATGTAACTTGATGCTCGGTGAAATTCAAGTTATGTATTCAAATTCGTGTTCCATTTGCAAAGGAAAAGTAACAAAATAATTCAAATAAGATTTATTGGCTTTCCACACAAAGAAATTGGCAGGAGTAAATTAGAAATGTTAGAACAAATTAAAAATGTTTAGAACAGTGTGATTCTACTCCTCGTACAAAAAATAGCTGATAGAGAAGTTCACTCTACGTAAAGTACTAGGACTTACTTTCGTAATAAAAACAAGGAGCTTTAATATTCTTCAAAACTTATATTCATGTGCATTTCTCATTCCGCAAGTTTAATTACATCTGTCTAAAGCAACTTACGTCACAAAAGTATAAACTATGGAAAGAACTACAGAAAACTCTGAATTGCTAGTCCGGCTAGTGTGAAAACTTTGAATCCCTCGATGATAGTTGGGCTTTTTAATATTGGAAAAACTGTTATAGAAAAAGTAGTGCATCGATATAACTGAGGGATTATAACAGGTAGTAAACAAGATTTCTACTAGTGAATGGCTGCTGTAATAAGCCCATATCATCAACACACGCAGAGAGTTTCTCTGAACAATTTTTAACCGACTTCAAAGAAGAAGGAAGGTTCTCAATTCAAACCGTATGTTTTTTTTATGTTTGTTAGCTCATAACTTCTGAACGGATGCTCCGATTTTGATACTTTTTGTTTTTTTGAAAAGGTCTTGGTCTGCAATAGGTCCCATTGTAATATCTTTACGATCGAAAGAAAATACAGGGTGCCCAAAAAAATCAGTCCCAACTCTTTTAACTGCTAAACGGCTGCAGCTATAGTGATAAAAATGGTATGTAAGTATAGCAAAGTGGCCATGCAGTACAAGGTTAAACCGCTTGCAGCGCCACCTGGTGGAAAATAGCAGAGTTAGTGTTCCTATCTTGAAAAGATAGAGAAAAAAGTGAATTACAAGTTGAAGAGTATCATCGATTTAGTACAAAAAGATAGTTTAGACACTCATGCTAGCGTTCCTATCTGGGAAACGGTTCAAGACAGGGGGGAAAATTAATTATAAAATTGAGAGCATCATCGATTTAGTACGAAAAGATAGTTTAGACATTGATGCTAAAAATACAATGCTAAAAATACAATGCTAAAAACGTGCATTTCTTACACTATGCACACTTGAGCTACATTGCACACGTTGTAGCGTAGCTGGTGAGACATACATAGTTCAAAATACGGTTACTTGATACTTTTTGTTTTGTTGTAAAGATCTTGGTCTGAAGTAGGTCCCGTTGTAATATCTTTACAATCTAAATAAAATAAAACGCCATCTGGTGAAAAACAGCGGAATTAGCGTTCCTATCTCAAAAACAGTTCAAAGTGGGAGAAGTTGTAGAGCCTCATCGATTTACTACGAAAAGACAGTTTTCAGACATTATTGCTAAAAATAGAACGCTTAAAACGTACAGTTATTTGTTCGCAATTTCCTACACTGTGCACACTTTGCAGCGTAGCGGACGACACGTATACTCTGGGGTTCAAAGTACTGTTACTGTAAGCGGTCACGTCGATTAGCGCAAAATCGTTTACAACCAACTTCAGAAAGGAGGGTGTTCTTAATTCGAGCTGTATGTTGTTGGTGTTTGTAAGCTTATAACTTCGTAAGAGATGTTCTAATTAACCGACTACAAAATAGAGGAGGTTCTCAATTCAAAGCGTATGTTTTTTTGTTTTTGTTTGTTAGCTCATAACTTTTGAATGGATGATCCGATTTTGATATTTTTTTTTATTGTAAAGGTCTTGGTCTGAAATAGGTCCCATTGTAAAATCTTTATGATTAAAAGAAATTACAGGGTACCCAAAAAAGTCAGTCCAGACTCTTTTAACTGCTGAATAGCTGCAGCTATAGTCATAAAAGTGGTATGTAGGTACAGTAAAGTGGACATATGCTACTCGATTCAACCGCCTACAGTGCCAGCTGGTGAAAAACAGTGGAGTTAGCATTCCTATATCGGAAACGGTTCAAGACAGGCGAAAAAAGTGAATTATAAAATTGCAGAGCATCATTTAGTACGAAAAAATAGTTTAGACGTTAATGCTAAAAACAGAACGCTTAAAACGTGCATTTGTTTGTTCACAATTTCCTATTTTGGACACACTTGAACGACATTGCATATGTTGTATAGTAGCGGGTGACATTTATGCTATGTAAAATTCAAAGTATGGTTATTGTATTGGTCACATCGATTAACGCATAGATGTTTTAAACCGACTTCATAAAGGAAGAGGTTCTCAATACAAACCATGTTCCTCCTTGTTGTTGTTGAAATTTGTTAGCTTTTAACTTCATAAGAGATGATTTAATTTTAATATTTTTTTGTTGTAATGATCTTGGCCTGAAATAGATTTCATTATGATTTCTTTAAGATATAAACAAATTATAGGATACTCACAAAAGTCTGTTCTCACTCTAACTGCTGAACGCATGCAGCTACACTGGTAAAAGCAGTATGTAAATATCGATGTTGAAACTTCTGTCCGTCAGTGGCAATTATATTTTGCTCTTTGTTTGAACTTTACGCTGTGCAATTTCCAGCGCAGCGGGTGACACGTATTCACTGTAAAGTTCAATATATATGCCTAACAGAATTTTTGGTTACGAATACAGCGTATCCGTTCTTTACATTTCTAAAGACTTTTTAACTGAACGTACATTCATTCAATAGATAGTTTTTTGCTCATATCCGATAAAGGCAAGAAAAGTGACACAACTTAAAAATGCAGCCTTTAAGAAAAATGAACTTAAAAATAATTTGACTAGAATAAAACTGGCACAACTGTCTCTCGAGTGGGTACCTTTCTAGATGGAGATGTAACTTTTTTGTTCAGAATGGGTGCATTTCATGTATTTTTCAGTGACATAAACCATTTTTTGAGTTATGTCTCTTTTCTTGGAAGTTATGATTTGTGTAGCTGCCGTCGAACGTCTTTTGATGTTCTGCTGTATGAATAAGTTTTCACTGAAAAGAGAAAAATAAAATCTTTTTGTAAAAAAATAGAACCGACTCCAAAAAGCAACTACTATTCAAACAACTACAGAAAAAAAAAAAAAAGTATGAAATGAAACTGTAATTTGCGTCTAAAAGTATAAAATAATTTCCTTCGCCAAACAACCTATAACACTACAATTAATCATAACTTTTGAAGTCGGCGCAAAATTAAAAAAAAAATTGATAACGTTATTCAATACAAAAATCAAATCCTATTCAATATACACATCTCACATTGTCACCTGCAAAACGCAGCCGAAATCTACTTTGATTCAAGAAAACAAATAAGATTTCGTAATCAGCAAAAGTTGCCGAAGATACTGGTATCTGACGTTTTTGGTGAAAGAAAAATCGCAAAGTTATCTGGCAAAGATATTTAATTTCTTTGGGATATCATGATCATTTTGATAAGGTATATTAAGGGAGTAATCAAGAATATGAAACAATACATCGTACAATATATATTAGGAAAATATACATCTTGCGTGTATATTTTTGCATTACGTTTTGATCGCCAAATCCAAAAGCCACCAAGGATGATAGTTATCAAAGTTATACCAAATTTGCAAAGGAAAGTCTAACTTCGTAGAAACATAAATACCGCATTGTGAAGAATATTCATTGTTCTATGTAGATGCTACTAATGGAGCAATTGTGTACAGTGATAAAATAATAAAGGAAACATGAAAATGGATCATTCGAGACAACAGCATTTGTTGCTTCCGATCTAAAAACAAACCTTTAAAAACTAATTAAATTTTATTTAATTTTGCGCCGACTTCAAAAGTTATGATTAATTGTAGTGTTATAGGTTGTTTGGCGAAGGAAATTATTTTATACTTTTAGACGCAAATTACAGTTTCATTTCATACTTTTTTTTTTTTTTCTGTAGTTGTTTGAATAGTTGTTGCTTTTTGGAGTCGGTTCTATTTTTTTACAAAAAGATTTTATTGATTTATAAATTCTAATAATAAGCGTTTAGATTCTCCATACAAGAAAGCAAGACTTACAGTGATATTGCAATAGCAATTGGATTTTTTTTTTTTTTTTTTTAATCTAAAAAAAAAAAAAAAAAAAAAATGAGAAGAGTATACCATTTAATAGTTTATAACACTTTCGTGATCGTTTAAACACGGTAATACCATTTGAATATCTAGATATTCAAATATAGACATTATATTTACATTTTGCAAATTATATAATTACTAAAAAAGATGTATTTTATTCACTAAGTGCTGTAATCTTATAAGTAAAACACAAGCGTGGTTTATTGTGAAAAAGAGAAAAACAAACCATGACGCACAAACACACACACAAAAACTTTAAGTTAAAAAAAGGTTGAATCTACAATAGTAAAAGATATATATTACACTTTTGCTACTTTTCCCTCAAGTCACGTGTGACTTTTTTAACCATAAACTTAAACAAATGCATAATATATTTAAGAAATGGTTTAAATCTACGCATAAAATTATTAAAATCAAAACTAATAAATTTTCAAATTACTTACTACTACTTGTAAAAAGGCTGTTTCTAGTGGTGCGTCATGTGATACAGCTGCGACATATCTATCGCCTAGAACTCTGGAGTATCTAGGTGGTATGAGAAAATTCGGACTGTTGTCGTTAACATCCAAGACTTGCAGAGCAACATCGGTTCTCAATCGAGAAGATCCTAATAATAGAAGAAATGCGAATTTATATATTTGTTAACACTTTCGCGACCGCATGTTTTTGTCCATAGCCTCCTTAACTAGATGCCTGTCGCATAGCTCGGAAACTAGGCAACAGTTGAAGCGGTAGACAGCGCCACCTAGTACTAATTATGGGACTTGTTTATTCAACTGTCATCAATAATTTAAAGAAGTGATACTTAATATATAAAATCGACGTTTCTTCGATTCTATTCGCCTTTTATGTATACCATATCCCACTTTTAAAGATTTTTGGTGGCTGTTGAATAAAAAAGTAGCGCAATCTATACCAGGTGGCGCTGTCTATTGTTTCAACTGTTGCCTAGTTTCCGAGCTACGCGACAGGCATCTAGTTAAGGAGACTATGTTATGTCTTTTTCCCAGTAAGGTTCGCCTGTGGGCGTTATTCTCCCCAGTTACAATATTTCAGAACAAAATTTTCCGTATTCACGTTTATATTACAAATGGATATAGATTATAATTATACTCTTCCTAATCAAAGCCTTTATATCCATAGTATAATGATAGTACAAATACGAATATTGGGTATAGTTTTAAGAAATAAATAGCATGCAAATTGCGAAAGAAACGCCCACTGGTGGAGTTAGAGATTTTCAAATGACGTGAATCTACGTCAGCGTTCGCGAAAGTGTTAAAATAAGAAACTAGTTGTAAAAAACTAATTATATAGGAGAGAGTGGTAATAAATGCGATGACTTTTGGTTTTTCATTTTCGTAAATTTTTTGAATCAGTTGGCTGAAATGGCATAGTGTTTACTTTATGTATTTGGTTATAAGAAAAAGTGATAAAATTTGGATTAGAAAATGTCTACAGTGAATTACTATGGAAAAAATAAAAGCAAAAATTTGCTCATTCAACACCACTCATGGGGATGAATGGGCCCCTAAATGAAATCCAATGTAAAAATGAGGAATTGATCTCTTTCATTCACAAAATGTGCAAAACACTAAAAAAATAAAAAATGGCACGCAGTAACCATAGTAAAATAATAACTCATTAGAACTTATGAACTAAAGAAATTTTTATTTATCAAAGCGGCTGTAACAGCAGGTAAAGTTCTATCACTTATCTGTGGCTGCGATAACATTTTATAAATTCTTCAAAGGTCACAACACCGGCATCTAATATTAGAGAAGAATAAGTTAAAGGCATTCTCTTTTTTAAGAAGGAATCTAATGTTAAATTTTACTGTACCTCACACTTGTAATTTAATTTGTCCAACCATAGCCTCCTAAACTAGATGCCTGTTGCGTGGCTCGGAAACTTAACAACAGTTAAAGCGGTAGACAGTGCCACCCGATACAGACTGCACGATTTTTTTATTCAACTGCCACCAATAATTTTAAGAAGTGATATATGATATATATAATCGACGTTTCTTCGATTCCATTCACTTTTTATGTATATCATATCACACTTAAAAAATTTTTTGGTGGCTATTGAATAAAAAAGACGCGCAATATGTACCAGGTGGCGCTGTCTACCGCTTCAACTGTTGCCAAGTTTTCGAGCCACGCGACAGGCATCTAGTTTAGGTGGATATAGTCCAACATAATTTACTTTGTGTGTGTGTGTGTGTGCGTGTGTGTGTGTGTGTGACAATCTAAAACAAAAACATTAATTTTAAAATCATTTAAAAGAAGAGGTCTGTTGTCTAATTAATCAATTTCACAAACTGTATCATCTTACTCAGATTCCCCATGAAGTGAACATTTGTTATTCTCATCATTATTTGTATCACCATTTTTCTTTATAAATGGTCCCAACTGCTTCCTAAACAGAAATTTTACCTAAAGTCTATAACAGCCAATTACTAAACAAATATATTTAAGAGGAAAAATTTAGAAGAAGGAAAAATACACAACACATCTTTATGGTCAGGGATATAATACAATATAAACCACTCATTACCCTGACAAGTGCACATTTATTTTCATCTACACTTTTCGAATATAATAATGTTTCTGCATAACGACGTATTCGAAAAACATCAAAAAACATATTGTTCGACCACGTTTCTTGTGATTATGATTTGAGCATGTTTAACCCTTATTTTAACACTGTCTCATCGAGTCCAGTGTTGTTATGTGGTTAAGAGAAAATGAGCTATAAGGAACGCGGAATGACTAGATGGTTACCAAATCCTAATATGTCGGTCAATTTGGCACCCCTCCCCCTCAAGCCGATAGAATTATCCTATAAACTAGGGGCAGGAAACGTGGCATATTAACATTTATAAACGTAGACGAAGACTTACAAACTAATTGTCATAATTGTCGTGAAATAGGAAATACTACTTAGCTAATAACTATGTTACAGGAAAAGGAAAATTCATTTTCTAAACAGATTTTTGACCACTTTACTCCTCTTAATCTACTGGAAAATTAGCTTCTCACAGACAAATAACGATTTAATGTTTTTGATAAAAGAAGTAGCTCCATCTATTGATAGCATCTAAACTCACTTTATGAAAATATTTTTTCGTAAACTATTATAGTCTTTTCATTACTACTCTGTCCTGTAGTCGCAACAGCTTAAGCTCTTTTTGGTGTCAAACGGGTTTTTGAGTAGTTATGCGGTTTATGTTAAAAGCCTTATTTAAAGTAATTTAGGACTATATTTCATTCTAAATTTACATTACATTATTTATAATACATTATTTAATTCACTAAATTACAAGTTTTTAACATATATATGTATATTATTAGTTTCTTTATCAATATTGTATTATGTGCTTTTTCTAAAATTTATTATAAAATATACTTTCTTCTTGAATTAATAGAATTTTTTTCTGTTCATGAACGTGACTAAAAGGACTAATTGTTTAAGTAGAGCATTAAGGTTTTCTATATCATAAAGTAACCGTTCAGAATATTGAAAAAAAGATGCTTTTTTTTAATAAAATTTTTCATAGGAATGTCAGAGCTGCCAACCTAATCCGGCAAACTGTTAGTATCGACCATTTTTCTACACCACTTAATTTTTAGAGTATTTGTTTTCTTAATTCATCGTAAATATATTTGAAGAGAATTACTCTAAAAATTAAGTGGTGTAGAAAAATGGGCGGTACCAACAATTTGCCGGATTAGATTGGCAGCTCTGGAATATCTCCTCATATTGGATTTTATATGAATCACAACCACAATTTCCAATTTCATACATCTTCACTGATAATTTCAGAAAAAAAAAATCTCAAAAAAGAACTTTCTTTTAAAAAACCAATTGCTACTTTTTGTAATCTCTAATTTATAATAACTCTGCCTCTATGTATGTTTATCAAGACGTTTTCCCATAAAAAAGGACAGAGCTGCCAACCTAATTCGGCAAATTGTTAGTACCGCCCCTTTTTCTACACCACTTAATTTTTAAAGTAATTTTCTTCAAATATATTTGTGATTAATTAATAAGAAAAAACTCTAAGAAATGACTGGTGTAGAAAAAGGGGCGGAACTAACAATTTGCCGGATTAGGTTGACAGCTCTGAAAGGAGTGATTTAGATCAGCGGTCACCAAGCTTTTCGACTTTACAGACAACAAAATCCACAATTTAAAATTTTACGGACCACTAAATTCATAATTTAAAATTCTGCAGACCGCTAATATGATTAAGAAACATAAATATATTTTTAAAATAATAATTAGAGAATGTCCCCATTTTAATTTATAGGGGAAGAACATGAAAATTTTCATCGTTTCCCTATAAGAAACTTAGATGAAACATTTAATTACAGTAATAAATTACTAAATCTAGTAATATATGCATTGTTAGATTATTAAAATCTAATACGGAATTGCACATTTTACGTATATTTGAAATCTTTGAAGAATTCGAATAATCTGATAAGTTTAGAACAATTTTAGCAAAGTATCAAATGCAGATAGGAAAGTCACGACGGTAACTATGCCTGATACTTACAATTAAATTTTTTGTGATAAAAGCTTAAAATTGTTTTCAATTTATTTTTTCTCATTTGTTTGTTTGTTTGTTTATTGATAACATATACAGTGTGTGTAAGTGATTAAGAAAGTCTTGAAGATAAAAATTTCTAATTAGAACACCATTAATTTGTGTAATTTCTAATAAAACATTAAAAATGCAAATAATAACAAAGTTTTTTTTTTCTTTTCCCGACTAGTGTAAATTTGTCGCGGACCACCTCTGACTTAGATTATTCGAAATTTGTAGATACGTGCATCTCTACAAGATCTGATCGTGTACGAAGACCGATTTTTTCTATTTTCTATTTAGATTTTCTTTTTTTAAGTTCTCCAAAATCTGTTTAAAAAGTCTTTCTGGCATTGAGTCTATACATATATGGGTAAAGTTCCAGAAACCTAACAATATCATGTCCGACCAAAATATTATAAAAACGGCAAGACATAGAATTTTTTTTTTTTTTTTTTTTTTAATTTTAAGGCACATTTTTTACTGTGTATCCCCATTCATGTAAAAAATATTACTCATTTACTATTTAATATAATTTTTTTTTAAATTATTGTAATATCCCTTCCCTGGCCTGTCCAGACTTTTTTCTCAAACTTTATTTATTTATTTCAACATTTCACATGAAGTTTCACAAATTAAATCCATAGCAGTAAATTATATATAGTTAAAGTTCTAAAATAATATTTTTTAATCCATTTAATTATTTAACCTATCAAGGTACATCATTTTAAATTTTGTCCTAAGGTTTTCATGTCACTATCCTGGCTTAGGGAATTTTTAACCGAGTGGATAACAATGTAATTTATTTCAACTATTTTGTTGGATTCATAGAATGATTTGATGATCTGAATCACCGAACGTTCTTTTCATAGTTTTAAAGTTTTAAATTGAAGTATGTAACATTTTAGGTTGTCACTCTCCTGTACAACATTTCTATTATACATAATTTTTTTTTTTTTCTCGAAAATGGTGGTCTATGTAATGAAACAATGATTATAATAGGCAAAACTTCGTAAATCCAAGTTTGGCTCTAAATCTGAGTTAGCAGGCCAAATATAAGAAAAATGTAACGCTCCTGGCACAATTAATATAGTTAACCACGGCCAGATAATTAGCATACTTAAAAGTAAATTCCTCTTACTTATAAAGATTTTTTTTTTTTTTTTTTTTTTTTAAGATTTCATTTTTGTTTATAAAAAATTCGTGATTCGAAAATGCTAAGTCTTTGGAGAATCATCTATATATACATGTTAAAAACTAAAATGAAAAAATGTTTTGTGAATCTGCTGTATATTTGATTTCTGATTTTTTCAACTCTACGGAAAATGAAGCCATGGTTAAGAAACAATATGTATTTACGTGTGAAATATGATTATGAGGAAACATTGCTTGAAATCATCAAAAAAAAAAAAAAAAAAAGGAAGAAAGAAAAGAAATGAAAACATGGATATTTTACATTTATTTTAATAGAATATATAGAAATGAAACTTTAGCAATAATAAAAAAAAAATATTTTTACTACTGATATTTTTTATTTAAGATAGTAATTGGTCCCACTGTTTAATATAAAATAATAATATTATAGTTTTAAAAAATTAAAGAACACGCTTTTATAGAAATGTGAACTAAAAAGCACAAAATATCTGTCTTAGTATTAAAATTCAGGGTAAGAGAAAATCGTGTGAGTGACACACCGTAATATTTACATACATTTAAATCTTTAATTAAAATAACTTTTTTATTTAAGATAGTAATTGGTCCCACTGTTTAATATAAAATAATAATATTATAGTTTTAAAAAATTAAAGAACACGCTTTTATAGAAATGTGAACTAAAAAGCACAAAATATCTGTCTTAGTATTAAAATTCAGGGTAAGAGAAAATCGTGTGAGTGACACACCGTAATATTTACATACATTTAAATCTTTAATTAAAATAACTTAGAATTAACAAAAACCATTTTTAAAAAATCTCCCCTGGCGGGGATCGAACGTTGGACCTTTAGGTTCGTAGCGCGGCGCCTTACTTCTACGCCATATCGTTCACGTAGGAAAAGCATTTTTTTTACAATATAAATTTTTTGTTTGCTCCCAGAGAAGTTACAAACAAACATACATACATACATACAGGTGAAGCTAATAAAAGCGTGTTAATATGCACATGAGAGCTCTATTAAATAGGGCTTTCATGGTCATAATTTTCACGCAAACAGTCTGGAATTTTTTTTACCAAGATAAGTATTTATCGTAGGTTATGAGTTTGCCGTAGTCACTTTTTCACAGGAAACAAATACACAGGTAATATCATGGTCACAATTGTTTAAAGCAATATATCGGATTGAGAGTGGAGCAGGTGCTACTGAATGTTAGTTTAGTGCATTCAGAATTTTAATGAATCTTGAACTAACTGGTCACTGAAGGCGGGTAGTCTAAAATACTTTCTGCACTTATTATTTTAATATGAAATACAAAGTTACATAAATTTAACAAGAACTTACCTAATAAGCCTCCGACAGTCACAAGCCTTACAGTTAATAAATATTTGTTTTTCTGTTCGTAATCCAAGAGCCCAGTTTTCAAACGCAGTTCACAATCTCTGTTATTGGTTTCCAGTACGTAGAAAAGATCTACAAAACAAATATATAAGTATAAAATTGTATACCTCTACAACGATAATACTAAAAAATAAATAAATAAAAAAAACCCTTTTTAATCTAACATTTTTCAAATAAAAGTTTTCAAAGTCAAAATAATACAAAGGTCCTTTCTTTACTTCTTTCATCGAAAGCGTAAAGTATTTTTGTGAATTGATTCAAATAAAGGAATAACAATCGCAAACGATTTTTACTTTTGCTAAAGCATAGATAAAATAATAAAAATTTTAAAATATTTTATTGTTATTATTATTATTACTAGCAAACCCGTGCAAAATTTTCACACTTTATTTCTCTTCTTATTTACCTTTAAGATTTGAAACTCATAAGTATTATACCAATTTCACCACCTAATTAAAATTTTAATTTACCGGAAGCCAGCCAAGTTATTATTTGTATATACACTGAGAAAAAAATATACCGCCTTCATCTAGAATGAATAAATGGTGATTTTCTAAATCCTTAAACTAGAAATATAGATTACCGAGCTATGCGCATAAGGCACGCCAATAAACTGAATAGAGGAAATGGTCGGGAATTTCTAGTCTACACATTTCTAGATGGTGAAACAATATTCTAAATATTCTGAATCTTTTGTATTACGATAAATTCTCGCTTAATTTTCTAGAATTGGGTCATAAACCAAGACTATAGCTGCTGAAACCCGCCTCTTGTATTCTCATTTATTTGGAGATATTTTCAAATAGGTTTGTCCTCGATAGTATAGGCAAACGCCCAAGAATTCTAATAGAGGTCTCTAGAATTCGCTTTCGAAGGGGACTAGAAATTTTTTTATAAGAAATTTATAAGGATGACATGGAACTATTTATTCTAGAGCCACAATTTAGATTCTAGATGTCAGTTATAGAATTTTTTTCTCAGTGTATTGGCGTGCCTTATACTCATAGCTCGGAAATCTATATTTCTAGTTTAGGGATTTAGAAAAGCACTACCTATTCGTTCTAGATGAAAGCGGTATATTTTTTTTTCTCAGTGTAAGCTTAATTTTTTTTTATTTAAATATTTTTTCTTATAATCAAATAAAATGTATAAAATGTTTTAAACACTAATATTAATAAGCTATATTGAATATAAAAATTACACCGCTAATCCGTAATTATATGTGCTTTTGACAAGAGTGAAACCTTAGATGAATTAAACGAGATGGACATCGGCTGCACGAGGTATACCACCGCTGTTTACTTAGACAAGTTTACCTAGCGTGGTCCCAAGTGGACAATCAATTTCTTAGTCAGCACGTTCATCCGACTTATCAGCAATTAGGATTTTTTCTAATGAGGATACTTCAAAGTATTAATTTACAATACACTCCTTCTCATAATTATAAGGACACCCGTTTTTCTATATTAACTAAACACTGAATACTATTATTTAAACAGATATATTTTTAATTAATTTGAATTTCATTAATAGACTATATTTAAAAAGTTTTATCGTTTTTCTATCTTAAAAAACTTTAAATATGGTAAAAAGATGATTTTTCAGGTGTTCACAATTATAAGGACAGCTCGAATTTTAGTAATTTCTTTCAGTTATTCTTTAAATTAATATTTTATGGGATCTCTTTTTAGGGTGAAACAGTCAGACATTTTCTCTGGTATATATATATATATATACATTTGTTTTTAATATTCAGTTACAATACCATTTCATATAGCATATATGATATTCTTAATACATTTAAACTATTTAAAATTGCTTTCCACTTGCATTCACTTTTCTAATATCATAAGTTAAGGTTTTTTCAACTTTTAGGCCATGGGAAAGGCAATAATACAGAAGTTTCTTTCTTCAAACTATTTCCTATTGCTCTAAAAGTAGAGCAAAAATGCAAGTCTTATTGAAAAAAATATTATTACCCCCCAAAATCTAACAAAAATCTGATAATTCCACGTTTAAAATTTGCGGATATTCTTTTGATGTTCATAATAATAGAAAAAATTACTAAATTCATTCTTCCATCAGTAGAAACAGCTCCCCAGAGTAACATAGATCCTACTTTAAAATGCACGATTCATATCTGCCTTTAAAAAATCTGCTCTGTCTTTCGCTATCTTTAGATCGTGCCAGTAACTGTTAAAACCATTTGGTTAATCAAGAATAAAATGTTTTTCATCCGAAAATGCAACATTTTACCATTTAATATTGTCTTTATTCAACTTTAACACAAACGTTCTTTCCCCCATTAAATGCTGATTGGTTATTACAGGTTTTTTATTCATTTTAACATATTATTAATTATTTTAAATATGCATAAATGTAGACCCCAACCTTTCGTTAAAAATTACGAGCAAATTCGGCAGCAGTCATTATGAGTAGAACAGTAAGAGGAATTATGAGTCTTCGATCTCTGTAAAACAACTCTGATTTTGCATCAGATATCTCTCCTATCGTACCAGCGGTTCAATGTTTGATCACATTTCCTTCAGCAATCTTGGACCTTCGAATTTCATTAGAAATTCGGCGGATTGAAATTATCCTTCCACTTAAAAAACACATTTATCATACTTCACTACTTGAACGTTCTTTTTTTCGAGGAATTATCAGTAATGTCCGTCCAAGAAAAATTGAAGGATTATATATGAATTAATCTAGCCCAGTAGTTAACAAAGTAGCATGTCAACTGTAATTTATCCGCTAGTAAGTTAAATAAAACGAAAAAATCTGGATTGTCCCTATAATTATGAACATCTAAAAACGTGGAGAAAAACACATTTTGCATTATTTTCTATTAATTTTGTTTTATATTAAAAAATTATAACAGTTTTGGTTTTTAGAATACTAGATATATTAAGTGCACTTAGCATAATCTTGTTTACAATTAATTTTACGTTAGTTATTTCAAAATATAAAGTGTCCTTATAAATATGAGAAGGAGTGTAGTCCAACTGAGTCTTAGAAGGTCTTTTAGCCTGGAGGCACGATTGGATAGATTCTAAAATGAGGTATTCATCGGGACATTAAGATATCCAAATTGGATATCTTAATGTCCCGATGAATACCTCATTTTAGAATCTTCAGTTGCTACTTTAAATGTTACATTCGTGAAAACTTTTAACATCTTCGAGAGGCTACAATGTCCTTAATACCCTCGTCAGACTCTGCCAGGCATGTACTGATGTTAGTCAGGGCAATCTGACCACTTTTTCAATTATCGTCATTAAAACACTTACCCCCCTTTTTTCCCCCCAGTATTTCTTGCTTTTCCGTCAATACTTTTTATTTCAGATGCCATAGTGCTATACAAAAAATGTTTTTTTTTTTTTTTTTTTTTTTTTTAATGTGTACTTTACCTTCTTTTAATATTTGTATATTAATGAATTCAGAGAAATTCTGCATATATCGGATGTTTAATCATTGGACAGCTTTTTTATTTATAAGCCAACATTGGTGAAATTTAGCATGCATAGAGTTTACTAAGCTTTCGCCATATTACATTATTTTCTTTCAAAATAGATGCAACTTAAGCAAGACTTACTAGAAGGTCTACCCGGCGCTGCTCCGGTTGAAGTAGTGCTTATAAAAATTTTGAATTAAAGAAAGAGCAAAATAAAGAAATTGTGAGATAGAATTAAAATTAAACTAAATTAAAATCAAACGTCTCATATCTTTATGATATTGAGACTAAAATTCTTAAATAAATGGGTCAAAACAAAATGGATAAATATATAAATCAATTAGATATTCAAGAAGAAAAAAACCTTTTTGATCCCCTTCATTCATATATATATATATATACATATATATATATATATATATATATATATATATATATATATATATATATATATATATTTAAAGGCTTGGATATACAAGTAGATAATTTAAATCCAAAATCAATGGACCTCATTGGTTTTGGACTCTAGGTCTACCGAGGCTGTCAATTCATCGATTGAGAAATCAGCTGGAATGAAAAATATTTTCCATTTGTCCGTGAACTTTCCCTGGAGGAATGGTATAAGAGAAGCTGGCATATATCGTACCAACATGCAGAGTAAATGACACTAACTGCTCAAGGAGGCTGCCGCTATATAGTCGGTAGCAAAATTATTGAAGCGATAGCAATAATTCATAATTAAAAGATGTGGATCAAATACTGCTTTGTTAAGTAAATATTTGTCGAGTCACGGTCTTAGTCTTATGTTGTTTATATAGACGTAAGTTGATGATAAAAATTAGCGATCAAACTAAATATATATATATATAGAATATGGATGTGTGCTTCAATAATTTTGCTGCCGACTGTATCAGCGCTACTTGCAGGAGCCATACTGATTCTACCAAAATATAAGATAGGGCTGTATTATTTAATGGTATCTATGGTTATGATTTTAACGTCATATTTTTCTTGACAATCCTTTTATATCATCCCTCGAAGTTACGAGCATAAATATTTCAGTTTTCCTTGCAGTTAGTTGTAGAAACTATACAGTAGTCACGTGTGAAGAATTTCATTACATCATACCGATAAATTTTATTATGATTTTGAAACAAGTCGATAAATTAGAATCATAAATGAAGGTCGTAAAGCCTTGATGGATTAAAAAAAAATTGGTTGTCGAATGAAATATTAAATCTGTAATTTTATTCTCATACGTGTAGGAAAGTTTTTTAAAAAATATAGTTTGATCACTAAAACGTATTAATGGTACATATTTTTTCATTAAAATAAAAGAGAAAATTAAAATTTAAAACTTCTAAATGTTTAAAATTCGTATTGAATTCACGTGTTAACACAGTAATAAATATATATTAAAAACACTTTAAAACAGGTATTAAAATTTATTAAAAATTATTTACTTACGATGTTGTTGGAATTATCCTGCCTACTTTTTAAGTTTTCTTCTACTAATAATTTTGACATGTAACACTAATGTGACCATATTTGAACTCAACCTTGCCTCCTAAATTCCTCTAACTACGTAACTACACTGCAAATGGACAATATCCGTTTTCTTGGTTTTGAGGCTAATTCATACGCAACATGTGACTTCTGATTCTCCATTTCCCTATGAATTTCCCTCTAGGATACAAATATTTCTCCATAAAACACAAATGTAAACATTATAATTCTGCATTTTTCCCTATAGTAGTCACGTGTCAAGGGTTTATTACGTAACTCGGATAAAGTCCATTGTTATTGGAAACCTCCAGTCTTCTTTATCAAGATTATGTATCTTCTACAAGACTTTCTGCCATGTATTCCTAGTATGGTCCTACTGGAACTCAACCTTATTTCCTAAATTCATGTAACTACGTAACTACGCTGTAAGTTGTTATCGTAAACCTCCAGTCTTCTTTTTCAAGAATATGTATCTTCTGTAAGACTTTATGACATGTATCCCTAGTGTGACCCTACTGGATCTCAACCATGTTTCCTGAATTCATGAAACTAATGAACTCATCATATTGTGCACAGGCTATCTTTTTTTTTTTTTTTTTCTAACTATAACCGTATCAAGTTCCTTTGTTATATAAAATGCTGTCTCTTTGCTTGTGTAAAAAAATTACCTGAAGATGCCATTGTGGAGAAAAGCTTTAAATAATTTTTAATAAATTTTAATACGTGTTTTAAAGTGTTTTTAAATATATATTTATTAAAAGAGAAAATATGAACTCAAGACGAATGATAGTTAATATGTTCTTACCATCTTCATTTCCTCGGTCTATGCGACAACCAATAGGAAAATTTCCCCGAGGCTTGTTAATGACAGGAAGACTTTTGATAAGTGTATTGGCTAAGGAATTTTCTGGTACTTCCACGCTAGAAAGAATTAGAGAGGAAAACAACTTGTGTAAGATTCATGATTATACCTTCAAATTATGCAAAGAGAACTGTCAAATTTACAAATATAATAAAAATTAATCATTTTTGGATAAATCATGTTGTTGCCTATTATACTCAGTAATATAAAAAGTTAAGGCAGAAAAATAAGTAATAATTATACACGGAGATGGCTAAGATTTATGAAATTTGGATTCGTGAGGAAAAAAACTATTTCATTTCTGATGATTTTCTTTCTTCTTCTTCTTCTTCTGTTTTTTTTTTTTTTTTTTTGTAAATTTTATTAAAACTTCTTTACTTTAATTTACATTTATCAATTTGAGCATTTATATTATCAATCATTTCTTTCAGCTGCTTTTGTTAAACAACGTTCAAAACCGTTATGTCATTTAAAAGCAGATTTAAAAATTATATTGTAATTTTCTTTTTTTAAATTTATTTAAAAAAGGTGATGTAATTTTTTATGAATTATCTTTACATCTTAGAAATAAATCCATAAATATATTAAACAGACATTAAAAATTTATGTCACGCTGACTAGTTTTAATTATTTTTTCTTTCTTTCTTTTTTTTTTTTTTTTTGTAACTAATAATTTATTTTAAGCGCTTTGGAAAATGAACAATATAATTACTTATAAAGGGAATCGGCAAATCCCAGGCCAGAGTCAGGAGCTACCGTTGCAATATGTTCAACATAAACAGTGAGAGTAGCGGTTGCTGTGAAAGAAGGTGTACCAAGATCTCGAGCAGTCACTTCAATCTAGAAACATGCATAAGTAGATGAATAAATAAATACATAAATATAGGTTTACAAATAAATTAATTTAAACAGATTAAAATCATTAATTTTTTTCGAAACAAATCGCGTGCTCTTTTATAGTGAATTATCCTCTAAAATTTTTTAATTTTGTTCATTCGATATTTCGTTCAGGTTAAATTAGTTTTAACTTACCCTGTATTCAGAATCTGGTTCTTTTCTTAAGTCATCTTTAACTGAGATTAGACCTGATTCGGGATCAACTAGGAAGTAGGTTGGAGCTTTTTCTTTCCCACTCACTTCATAACGTATTTCGCTGCCTGGCGCCTGGCAAACAAAAGAAAAGAAGAAGAGAAATCTTTAAATAAATAAAGCGAAAAGGTATCTTTAAATAAATAAATAAAGAAAGAAAGAAAGAAAATAAAACAGTGGTAATAGAAATTTTTACTGATAGTTACTAGAATTAAGAAAGCACGGAAAACACACTTTTAATATGCATACATCACAAGAAGTATTAATGGTAAAAGAACATAACGTACCTATATTTATTTCAAAATATTTCTTATATTTAATTCTTTACATACCAAGTGCACTTAAATGTACAAAAACGTACAAAATCAAATTTATAAAGACTGACAAAGGCATGTAATATATTGGTTCGATATAGTTACCAACTTTTACGCTTTTCGGTCACTGGAAAATTTTAACAGAATTTTTTTAATTTATTTCTGTAACAGTTTTTCACTAATTAGATAATATAAGAATTGCATTAAAATTTCCCTTTAGAGCCAAAAATTGCTAAGTTGGCAATTATGACATATTTCACTTTAATCTTACTCTATCACTATAAAATCAATTTTGTTCAAAGGAAAAAAAATATACATATAACCTGATGTCGGGTTATGGTAGCCCATGTTGGCAGATCTTCAACCTCGTAATCAGAAGATTACGAGTTCGATTCCAGAGTCGGTCAAAACACGTGGTGTATATTAATGGTGGCTGGTGCTCGTAAAACCTGTCATGGCTGCAATATCCTCCATTTTTGGTAAATTTAATACCTCTAAGTATTACCGGAGTAGAGGAGCGACACCCTCCGCGGAGATCGAAATTGGGTTGCTATGTCTGCGGATTACCCCCAGCAGTAAATCTCAGACCGCCCGCAATAGTCCCGTAATCAGTTCTAGTTCGAAGTTAATCAACTAAATCCTGTAGTTTGCTGTCACTGTTTTTGCCACTTTCTCTTATGATTTTCACATGTGTAATAATGTATATACTGAGGTAGATTCTTGATGTTTAATACATAAATTCAAAAACCTACCACCAATCTTAAAAAGGAATGTAAAGATGATAAAAATAAATAATTTTACATATTTATTATTATTATTATTTTATTTTTAAGCTGCTAATCTTTTTACGAATTTTTTTTTACCAATGGTACATTAAAATATACCACGTCACGAAATCATCATTAATTATTATAATGAGGTGATGTGCTTATTTATATCTTTAAAAATTTGTCTTGAGAAACTAAAAATTATATTTGAAATATTTTTTGTTGTCGTTAATTTCTTAATGTAGTTAAATAAATAATAAAAAAAAGTAAATAAAGGTTATTCATAGTGGTAAATGAAAGATAAATAATGTGATTATAATTTAGGTTTAATTGAGGTTAATTTTGGGTTTATAAGGGTGGCCAGGAACATACGATTTCTATTTAGAATATTTAATATTTTTCTGCAAAAGTTTTAGAAAGCCAGATGAGAATACATAAATTTTTAACAAAAATAGAGCAAACACACAAATAATCGCAGAATTTTACTTTTGAATTGAAAATAGTTGTTAAGTGATATATTATACATTCAACAAATAATCATCAACGTAATATCTCGTGAAATTAGACAGTTCTAATCACTGAATGCTTAACGCTCTGTTTTTTAGTTAAGAGGAGCAGGGTTCGAATCCCGGTTTTCAAGCAGGGAGGCTTAACAGTGATTCCCAGTCGAATCAGCTCAAGCATTAAAAAAATAAGTGGAGAGTGATAAATCACGTGATGTTGATGGTTAAAATTACTAGCAAATGGAATGTTTTCAATTTAAAAGAAAATTTAGTATTGAAACCTACCTGCCAACATTCTAACAGGGTTCCCACGGCCACGCCTTTTTTCAAGGACTCTTCCACCAGAATAATCGTAAGATAAATTTATTCGTAAATGTACAGTGTACATTTAATAAGAAATTTATTTTTAGATAATACTGGTGGAAGAGTCCTTGAAAAAAATCGGGCCGTGGGAACCCTGTCTAATTAATATTCCGAAGCCCCCGCCTTTTTCCACACTACATAGTCTTTTTTTTTTTAGTGTATTTTTCTTCCTATTTAATCGTAACTAAATTTGGAGAATATTACTCTTAAAATAAAGCGGTGCGGAAAAAAAGGGGCGGTACTAACAATACTACTGCATATTAGAATGTTGGAAGGTATGCTTGAAACTTGCAATGTTGAAAATCATTCCTATTTTTGGACATAGTTTTTTTTTTTTTTTAAATATACATTTTTATAAGCTTTTGTAGTAGTGTTCTATCATTAAACAAAGTGAAATTTTCTATTAAAAAATACTGGTAACGAAAAATCGGAACGGTTGGCAGGTATAAAAATGATTATAAAATCTCAGAAGAAATTTCGAAAAATAAATAAATAAATAAATAAATATGTACATACTTGAAACATTTTGCAATATGAATTACTTTTATAAAAATTTTTTAGCTTTACTATTTAAAAAAAAAAAAAAATTACTTCCAACACCATGCTAGGCAGACCGTACTTACAATATATAATTTTTTAATTTATAAAATGCATAGTAATTTATTAAACAATCCTATATTTAAAAAAAGAAAAAAAAAATATTTCAATATATTTTTAATATATTACATACATAATATATATTACATTGAAATTTCGGTAATAAAATTGAAGTCAATATAATTTTACAAGAAACGTGTTAGAAAATATTCTTAACTGTTACATTATCCTAAGTTATTCCAAACAGTTAACTTTTTTTTTTTTTAATCTTCTTTTGTATTTTTGATTTGGTACTACATAAAAGAATTCATCTATTATAGTTTAAAAAATGAAATTCAATTATTTTTTAAACTGAACGTCTAACACTTTTAATTTCAATGTCTAAAAAGTAAACTTATATCTATATTAATAAAATCAGACTTTTGTCTGTAAATTTGTCGGAATCGAAAAAATTTGCGATATCTTCACGTTTTACACCCCATGAAAGCCGAAAATGACTTCAGAAAATTTTGCCTGTGTGTGTGTGTGTGTGTGTGTGTGTGTGTGTGTGTGTGTGTGTGTGTGTGTGTGTCATCGTGTCCGAATGCCGCTTTTTTTGTCCGGGCATCACTTGAGAACAGCTGGACGGAATTCAACGGCGCTTGGCAGGAATTTAGGTCTTCACCCAACTTAAAATTATATCTATCAACTTTTCAGAAATTCCCCCCCGTTCCCCCCCTAGGGGGTAAAAGACTAAAACACGTTTGTCCGGGCATCACTCGAGAACGGCTGGACGGAATTCAACGGCGCTTGGCAGAAACTTAGGTATTCACCCAACTTGAAATCATATCTATAGAAATTCTCAAAATTATGATTAGTGTTTAAATTGTGGGTAAAAAACGCCTGCGCATGCGCCATAAATATTTTTTCACTAAAATGCTTTGAATGGAAAAATAAAATATAAAAATAAATTTTTAAGTTAAAGACTTTTGTATTCGCGTGATTCGCACTACAAATTATGAAAAGATTGAAATGAAGTGTTGCCATCTAAGTTTCATACTTTAGTTAATTTAAAAAAATCTAATTGTCGTATCGAAAAACTGTTTACACCCCAGGATTCAGAAAAATCACCTCTTTCATTTGGTACTGAATTCGTAATGATAGGTCTGATATTTCTAATTTATTTTTCCCTTTTTCCGTTTTTCCGTTGCCACTTAAATTTCATACTTTAGTTATTTTTTAAAAATCTAATTGTCGCATCGAAAAACTGTTTGCACCCCTGGATTCAGCAAAATCGCCCCTTTCATTCGGTATCATATTTATAAATATAGGTCTGATATTTCTAATTTATTTTACCCTTTTTCCGTTTTCAACCCAGATTCGATATGGAGCAGCTTTAGTATTGGATTCCTTTGGCAAAAGTTGAAATTCGGCACCGAAGTAGCTCGGACGTTTCTCGCCAAGATCTTTAATTACACAATTGAGATAGCCAATTCAGTTCATCGCAAAAATGGCTTAAAATATTTAAAGTCACCAAAGGGTTCCCATACTAAAGCTGTGCTTTTTGTATTTATTTATTTATAATATTTTCTATTAAAGACTTCTGTGGTCACGAAATTTGGTGCGTAAATTGTTTGTATGCATCCGGCACTTATTGTAACTGGATTTCACGAAATTCGAAATCCCCCCCCCCCCACACACACACCTTCTCGGAGTCGGAGGGCAATAAACACGTGTAAAAACATGTTTTTCAGTTTGAATTCGCTTTGAATTATCTTAGAATGGCGAATTTTCGTGTGTGGATATTGATTAAATGTACGCATTATGCACGTTAGTGGGATTTTGCAAAACTTCGAGCTCACCCGCTGAGGGTGGGGAAGTAAGAAGTGGTAAGTTGTGCCGAAGACAGTGGGGACCAGACTCCTCACGTTGCGAGCGATTAAACCTCTACCAATCACAGCGAGAACTTAGGTTATTAATAAAAATATGGGATTTTGACAACTCATTTAAGTTTAATGTCCAGCGAAGCGGGCAAAGCCTGCTAGTTTATATATATATTGAATTTCTCTATACACACCGAATATATGCATGTGTAAATGTTACTTTTGTGCTTTGTCTGAAAAGTAACTTACCGTGCCATCAGAGTCAGATGCCACAACAGTAGTAACTACTGTCCCAAGCGGTACCGTATCTTGAAGTCGTATTGGTAAAGGTACACTGGTGAAAACCGGGGCAATGTCATTCACATCCTATAATACAAAAACAAAAAATAATTAAAATAAGAATTAATAAGAAATATTTTTAGCATTAACAATTAACAAAAACTCGCTGTTTTTCTATTCTGAAAAGTAACCCCGCCTTTTCAGTGGCGGATTTAAGGGGCGGGGCTAGGGGGATCTTAAGTCTTCCCCCCCCCCCCCCCCGAAAAAAAAAAAAAAACTGACATTTGCAACTGAATATTGCAATTGTAAATTTCTTATTGGTCTAGAATAACACTTTGAAAAATCTTAGCCCCCCCCCCCCCCCAAAAAAAAAAAAAAAAAAAAAAAAAAAGTCATGTTCTGGATCCGCTACTGCGCCTTTTGGCGCTCCTCTGGAACATCACATTATATAACAAAGGAATTTTACACTTTCGCGCCGACTGCCACGCATACGTGCCAACAAGAAACGCACTCATACCCTGCTTTGGCACGCCGGCGTGCCAAAGTGTTTTCTCGTCCACTCCCGGGCATCACACATTTGTGCCACAGGGTTCTTTAACGTTTTAAATAATGCAATGTTTGGCACAAAACGGTGTATGTCCGCAGGATTTGAGATATTGATCTGCAGGATTTTAACTCGCGAATGCGCTAAGCTTTCATGCTTAAATTATTTAAATTTTATTGTAGACAATCGATACGGTAAATACCATATGCTAAATCTAAAAAATAACGTATTGTTTTAAAGGAACGCGCAGGCTTGTTTTTGTTTATTTTTTTATTCGGTATTAACACATGATTGGATGGTTAAGTTAAGTGTTCAGATAGTGAGACTCAAAATTCACATCCTGATACAGAAATTTCAAAATGCATTAAGCAAAAAGTATATAAAACAATAATTAATTTCAGAAACTAATTAAAAAAGTATATAAAGAGGACTTTTTATAACTGCAGTAATGTAGGAAAATAATATTTATAAAGTGCATTTTCAAAAAATAACGACTGAACTTGAGTTGGGAAGAGTTATTTATTTTGACCATTACCGATATTTAAATACCAAATGCAATGAAGATTAAGGTATTAGACAACGCTTATTTGATCCATAAAAAGAATCTAAATAGAATTTGACCTATAAATACTGGTGTGATAAAGATATTGTTATATTATTTAATATAAAAATTTATGTATGTCTCTTATTGGGAAAAAGCAAGGATTTTTTTTTTTTAATGAAAATAAATTATATCAAAATGCAAAATATAATGATGATAATAAATGCATTTTCTTATACATTATCATCAAACCATTTTATTCATAGTTGAAGTAAGCGATTGAATTTTAATGAATCAATGAAGTTTCTAGAAGTTTCTAATTAATTATTTCCTTTTTAACCACATTTTCTTTTTAAACTAAAATACAAAAATTAGAGCAATTAAAATGCTTTTCAACTTTCTTTTTGTGAAATTATTTTACAAAATTCTTTAAGTTTGTGCTATGAAAATTTCAAGTCTCCGTGACAGCTAGATTTTTGAATGTCGTGTAAATTTAAAAATAGTACAGATATTCTGACAAAATTGAATACAGAAAGTTGATTAAAAAAATCACTTTGAAAGCATCTCCCGTAAAAATTTAATCATGTTACATATTTTAAATTGCACACTTTGCTTTAAAGTATATTTTCTCGCTCTGCTTCGTCGAGTAATATTTATAAATTTTCAAATTTGAAGTAATGTCTTTCATAAAAAGCAATCGTATCGTGGGTTTGAAAATTTAGTATAAATGACTTAAAAATAAACTGTCAAATCAATATCTGTAAAAATTCTTTAAATTACCTAAATCTTTAAAAATCTAAAGCTGTAAAAAATTTTTTGGAATCAAACTTCAATTTAATATACAGAGTTTCCCAAAAGTTGAAACACGGTTTAATTCACCTATTAGAAATAAGGCAGCAATGTAAATTATTGAAATAGGGTTAAAAATACGGTAGAAATAATTTCACATAAACAAACTTTCTAATTGACCTAATTTTCACAAGGGAGAGGAGTCACCAAAAATTTTAAAAAGTGTAATGTTTTGAAATTAATGGGCGGTTTTTTTTTTTTTTTTTAAACACTTTCACGACAGCATGTTTCCGTCTTTTTGACAGTAAGATCCGCCTGTGGGCGTTATTCTCCCAAGTTAACAATATTTAAGAACAACATTTTCTACATTCAGATTTATATTACAAATGGATATACCATACTTGCCAACCATCTCATTATGAACCGTACAATGTTTAGTACCCGCCTTTTTTCTCACACCAGTCATTTTTTAGAGTAATGTTATTCGTATTTAATCGTAACAGCATTTGAGGAGAATTACTCTAAAAATGAAGTGGTGTGAGAAAAGGGGCGTTAACAATTGTACGGTTATTAATGAGATGGTTGGTAAGTATACTTGCCAACCATCTCATTAATAACCGTACAATTGTTAACGCCCTCTGGAAAAACGCCCCTTTTCTCACACCACTATATTTTTAGAGTTATTCTCTCCAAATGTTGTTACGATTAAATAAGACTAAAATTACTCTAAAAAATTATTGGTGTGAAAAAAAAGGCGAGTACTAAAAATTGTACGGTTCATAATGAAATGGTTGGCAAGTATGCTTACATTATAATTATACTCTTTTTAAACAAAGTATTTATATCCATAGTATATAAGCTGTACAAATCTGAATATTGTGTATATTTTAAAGAAATAAATGACATACGAATTTCAAAAGAAACGCCCACTGGCAAAGTTACGTATTTTCAAACGACGTGAATCTACGTCAGCGATCGTGAAAGTGTTAACGTAGCCATTTTCCTATCCCATATGAAATATTTTTTCACTTATATACTTATAAAAAAAATTTTCACTTTCATTGTCCACTTATCTCTAAATCTAACAGATAAAGAATTAAAGAACATTTCAGTATTTTTAACACGCTGAGCGCCACGCGAATTCTTAAAGAAATCCCATTCAGGCAACACGCGCTGCTTAGAAACGTGTTATGTTTACCGTGTTTCAATAAAATCCATTAAAATGCCTTAATGATATAATCCTATAATAAATAAAAATTAAGTAATTTTTAAATAAATCTTTAGTAATTACTTAAAACAAAGTAATTTTTTTAGTTTTATATCATATTTCACACTGTCAGCCATCGGTGGCTGACGTGGTCTAAATGGGAAGTTCAGTGTCAGCCACCGATGTCTGACGGCGCTGAACGTGTTAAGCTACCATGAATATAATAAATGTTTCAAAGAAAATAGTTAAATAATAACAGATTTAAATTGACGTCTGTCAAATGAAACTAACCTCTACAGATACGACAACGGTGGCAGTAGCTCTGGAATCAGGTCCATCATTTTCAACAGTTCCTATGACGAGAGTATAGGTTGCTTTCTTTTCGTAGTCTAGGGGTTGTAATGTTCTTATAACACCCGTGTTAGAATCAATAGCAAACAAATCTTGATCGCCTTCTTTCATCACATAAGTCACACTACTTACAGAGTCTGGATCACGAGCCTGGAATAATAATAAAAAATAAAATAAAAAAATTAATAATGAATTTGTTTTTCAGAAGGTATTAGTATTGCTAATAGTTATAATACAGTGAAGAGTGCACATTGTCGTCTTAATTTTCATTTGTTAAAAAAAAAAAAAAAAAAAAAAAAAAAAAAAAAGCCATATTAAAAAGCCGGGCAAAAATTGTCAATGCTATGTTGGGCTTTTAATGACCTTTTTGATAGCTAATATCGCGACATTATTTGGTAGAATTGCACAAAACATAGTGTATAAAAGGTTTTCACGAAAAACTATTCAGAAGCATTAAAACATTATTAGTGTATATCTCTAGGTGATGTTAATATGCTTTTACTTTTACCATGTGCTTTGTAACTCTACGCAGCTTACCTGCAATGAAAATGCAGTAAATTTAATAGTTGACATGTTTATTATGACAAACTATACAGCTATAATTTTAATTTTGTTTATTTTACAGAGGGTACTGCTACTGTATGTCTTGAGAGATAAACTATGTGTATTTTTTGTTCGATTCCATATACATAAAAGTACATAAATATACAAAACTGTAAATATACACAATACAATCTATAAGAAGTATAATTCAATTGTATTATTTAAATTAACATACGACAATGATATAGAAAAAAGGTTTGTAATGCCTATAACCTACTCAAATTTATTTAATTTCATTTTAATATTTTACATGACATTTTAAAATTTTTATGCTTAATCTTAAATATATTATTATTTTAAAGATATTATTATATAATATGTCATTATTACAGTCAACATATTTTCTGCTTTTTATGCATGCAAATACGTATATGCATTGCACATTATGTCACCCATTAGAAATTAAACAATTTTTCTTCAATTTCGTTCAGGTATTGATATCTTACTTTTCGAATAATTATCACTCTTTAACATTATACAGAATTCTTCAGACTTTGATAACATCTTTTAAGTATATAATTGGAATTAATTGCATATTTTATTCTATGCATATTAACCAGCGGATTAAATTAATTACACTAGATATTATATTAAATAATTTTTTTTCGAATTTTTTGATTAAGAAAATTTAAATTATGATACAATACGAAGAAATTATTTCAAACCTAACGTATAATTTTTCACGAGAAAAGCACTGATGAACAAACGTGTAATTTGTTACAAGAAAGTATTGTTTCTTCATATGTATTCTGATAAAATACTGTTTTGTTTGATATTACCATTTAATATATTTAATTGTAAATTAAAATTCTGTTGAAATTGTTAAAATGAAAAAACTGAATCTGCAAATATTACATATATGAGAAACATGGAAATTGGTTTTGCATTGCTAGTATATAAGTAACAAAACTTAGTATAAGTTTTGATACTGATTTACGTTGACTTTTCAGTTTCTAATTATGATTATTGATTGAAATATTTCTATCTTAAAATTAAACAAGATTATTTGAGTATTCAATCTAATAGAAGTTATCATTTTTCATATCTACAATAATGTTCATAATAAACATTAGTCATAAAAATATGCTATTCAGTGCAAAGTGCACTGAATTATATTGTAAATTCAAACAAGTAACGCCATTAATAAATATATAAAATAAAAAATTTCATAAATTCGAGGTTTTTGTTTTTCCCATTTCATGGGCAGCCCAAGTAACACAAATGGTTAAGCCATCGTTGGCACATTGTTCACTTCCTGTTTGTCCAGCAGTTAGAACTGTCCGCTTTGCTGTCTCCCAACACACCATTTCCCGACAAAGGCCCAACAAACTTCTCGAACAATAGCGCTGAAACAGTTGGACCGCCGTTAGATCATGGTTGGTAAGCCAACCAACTATTTCCCAACAACAACCCAACGGAATTATTGGTCAAACATCACTCTGATGTATTAAACCTACATTGGTTCATTGTTGTCATACCAACCCCAACACTTCCCCACCGGTTCAAGAGTTTGCCAACGTTGGTCCTAACGATTTGTGTTGCTTAGAAAAGGAAATTAATAAATCGAAAGTCGCTAAATAATTAGGTTCATAATAATATTCTTATTTTCTGGGACCTCATTTTATGTCATATTAAACTGACAATTCTTTGTCATACCTTTACTTGAATGATGTCTTGGTTAGCTTTATTTTCTGGCACTGATGCTTCATAGACGCTCTTTTCGAATACTGGTTTTTCATCTTGCACATCACCAACCAACACGGTAACAGAAGCAGTACCGAATCGAGAATCGGGAGCGTTATCTTTTGCTGTGACCAACAATTTATGAGTAGGCTCTGACTCAAAATCTAACGCACGGGAAGTACGGATTTCTCCAGACTCTGAGTCGATTCTGAATGCCCTAAATAAAAAAAGAACAACAAGAATAATTAAGTAAATGCAAGAAGACACTTACGTCATTTTGTTTATACAAGATAGTTACTCAGATGTGTTGATGTTCTGGTATTTTTCCAATCACATTGTTCTTGTAGCAATATTTTCGATAGTTTTCTAATAATTTTCTGCAATTAAATATAGCGAAAATCACGATTCGTAAATTCTGTTGAAAAAAATACTGAAATATAAAAAGTGATGTTTTACTGTTATTAGTTCCCATTAACTATTTTGCCAGCCATTAGTAACAGAGATATGCTTCTAACTATCATAGTGTTTAAAATTTTGTTTATCTTATAAACAACCAAGTCAATGAATAAAATCTCGTAAAAATTACTAAAAATTTAAATTTTTATACCGTCCTTTGATTCTATAAGTTTCTGCATACACTATTAGAGAGTTCAAACAGAAATAAATATTAATATAAATAAATAATCTTAAACGATGGAAATTGCGGCTTTTATAGAGGCTCATGGTTGGAGTAATTTATATATATATATATATATATATATATATATATATATATATATATATATAAATAGATAATTATGCGCGCGCGCACACACACACACACAAAAATAAATAAAAAATCCCAAATTTTGCAGTAATGTATATTACGATAAACAACATTTATGCATAAAAATATAAATATATGACATAATAAATAATGTAATCTTTGCTTTATTCTCGATATTAAGTCCATAAACGAAATTAAAACATAATATATATATATATATATCATAAAAACTGCCTGATTTGGTCTATTTATTTCTCAGAAAAGTGAGTTAGGGCTACATAACTGGTAAATTTTAATGTTAAAGGGATTTTTTTTTTTTTTTTTTCACACCAAATTTTATGGCGATTATTTACTAAATCTTTAAATATAACTGGCATGACTAGAGAGCTGTATAAAAATTAAAATTTTTTTCACAATGAATTTGATAAAAACAATCGAAGATAAAATATATTTCAGTTTACCGGGTGAAAAATTATATTTAGATTTAAACGGTATGAGTAAATGCAGTGGACCCTGGTTCGATCTGACACGTAGAAGTGGAAGATTTTGTTTAATGAGAGTATTTTTACAGTGTGCCCTACGAAAAATTATGAATATTTTCTATATAGCTATATTACGAAAAATTTCTGTCAACGTATTTGTTTCCATACTTGATAGATATTTTCTAAGAACATTGCTGACATAAACTTTCTGTAATATAACAGCATTTTCTTTTCTTTTTTTTTTTTTTCTGTTGTGTAAAAGGTAAATAATATTTATTTAATGGCATGGTGTGATAAGCTTTTATAATTATCTGTCTCAAAAACAAAGATAGACATCAAATTTCAAATTTATAAACACGGCATCTAATTTTACGTTGTGTTTCTTAAACATATTTTTTATAGTGGTAACAATCGCTACAATGAGAAAAAAATATATACCGCTTTTCTCTAGCTCTTTTCTAAATCCCTAAACTATAGTGTAACCACGTTTCCTACGCCTAGCAATGAGGACGAGTCGAAAATCTTGGAGGGTTTCCAAACTGACCAACAGGTTTTAATTTAGTAAACATCCAGTCATTCGGTATTCCCTTATCGCTCTTTTTCTCTCAACGTAAAGCTTGTCTCCCCTATTTTACTAGTGGACTCGTTGAATCCGCACTTGCGCAGAGGCTTCCATGGTCGCAAGAAATGTAGTAAAAGAGTAGAAATATAGATTTCCCAGTTATGCGTATAAGGTAAACACCGTAAAAAAATTTGTCTAAGAATATACAACATTATTGGGGGAACTTATTTTCTTCAACCATGTTGAGAAATGTTATCAGCTATAGCTGTGTAACAGAGGCATACAGCGGAATGTTACGCAGTTACAACTAGTAACATTTCTCGACATGGTTGTGGCAAATAAGCTTACACAAATTTTTTTACGGTGAACAAATAACCTGGATAGACGAAATGATCGAGAATCTTTAGTCTACACTTTTCTAGATGGTGAAACAATATTGTGAATATTATGAATGTTATAAACCCTTTGTATTGCGAGACATTCTCGTTGATTTCCTAGAATTGGTTTATAAAACAAAATTATAGTTAATAAAACTCGCCTCTTCTGTTCGCATTTAGTTGCAAAGATTTGTGAATGAGATTGATCACCATAATATAGAAAAATGGTCTAGAATTCCAGTAGGGGTTTTTAGAACTCGCTATCAAAGAGAACTAGAATTTATAAGGATAACATGAAATTATTTTTACTGGAGCCACAATTTAGATTCTAGCTGTCAGTCACATAATTTTTCTCAGTGTAATACGCATATATATTTCAAAAATAAATGAAAATACTCACTCAGATCCTGCTAATGAATACGTTATTTGACCATTTATTGAAATGTCATCATCTCTAGCCTGAAATGAAGAATAGTATAATACATATAACTTAGAATAATAATAGTACACATAATTTATTTTGTAATTCAAAACTAGTTTAGAAAGTTGCATTCAAACTTCGTTGCAGTGCTTTTATTTATTTTTTAATCATATAGATACACATAACTTGAAAGATAATCAAGTTGAGCTTTGTAAAGTGGTAATCCTTTTTTTTTTTAAACTAGATGTTTTATTCAATAGTTTCCATAGGTCATCATGATGAGATGAGGGTGGAATTTTAATTGCAATTGGTCGCTAAAGTGAAAGAATTGGGTGAGATTTAAAGTAAGTTTATGGATTTGAACAGAAAATCTAATTTAACCCTTTAACGTTCATTGGTTTCGCAGCGAAATCAAACATTTGACATCATTTAACAGTTTTTACGTAGCAGTTTTTTTTTAAACATTTCCTATTTGTTTTAATCAGTTTTTATACTTTTGTTCCTTTTCTGTTCGGTAGATAGCAGCATTATTCCAAAATTTAACAAATAATGCTTCAAAGGAAGCTAAATGCATAAGTCACTTGAAGTTTCTTAGTGAGCGCGAGTGCGAATTGCTGTTTTGATGATGCATTCATGTCTAGTTTTTTTTTTTTATTTTTTCATTTAATGAAGAGCTGGACTATTATTTTCACCCGAAACAATTTTTACGAGTTTTTATAGTCGATAATGTTTGCTTACAAAGTGTTTTATTTATTAAATTAAATATTATTTGAATTTAATAAGGTTAACTTATAGATGTTTCAAACCAATAATTTCCCGAAAATGGACAATGTTAATTTTTTATTTTTTAAATATTTATGATCAGCTAAGTGTGTAAAAGCCATTTTTAAAATTAATTTAGTAATTTTTAAAATAAATTAAGTAGTGAACGTTAAAAGGTTAAATTATTAATTATCTGATACATACATACATATATATATATATATATATATATATATATATATATATATATATATTCCGGGGGATCTAAAATTCACAGAAAAAATAAAAAATAAATTATTCAAAAAGTATTGACCGTAGCACTGCACGGCTTGCACTGCAGTGCGCAGAAAAACAGGGTATTTAATATATGTATAAGGAAAAAAAAATAGTTACATTTTTTCAAAAACAGATGGCGCTGCATTCGCAGTTCCTCTCACAGTCTAAATTTTTCATATGACTCCATATAGAGAATACTTATTAATCTAACTTTAGCGTATTACTTGTGATTTCATATGTTAACGAATATTTAAATTACACATTTATTGCTTATTACTGCTGTTAATCGTTTTAAAAAGAAAATCATGATATTATTTAGAGATAACATCGTTAGGTGAGCTTTATTATGAGAATTCGTAAAGCGCGACGTCTGACGGCATTCTCATGAATGACGGACGTCACAATGAACATTTATAGTCCTAGTTGTGTTGTTGGATGCTTTGCGCCACTGCAAAAAAGTGGTGTTTTAATTGAAGCGCTACCTGAGGGAGAAAATTTCTAGAAATTAGGCAATAAATCTTTTGTTACTTAAAAAAAAAAAAAAAAAAAGAAAATCAATGAAAACCGTATAGTGCTACGGTCAATACTTTTTAAATAATACATATTTTTATTTTTTCTGTGGTTTTTGGATAATCCAGTATATATTACATGCAGTTTACTTTATTTCTGCTTGTTTAATTTATTTGAAAAATCTTGTTATTGCTTTTTTTAACAGCTTTATTTTTGAAAGTATATGGTTTTGCGTTTAACCTGCAGTTCCACATTTATTGGCCTTATTTAATTGTTAAGTTTAGGGTATGTGTAACCTGACGAAGCTAGTGCAGCATTTCATTGTCGGAATTTATAAGAAATTTCAGTACATTATTGATAATATTATAAAATATGATTCATATATTATTAATTATATGCCTGTGTGCATTTAAAATCGTCGATTAGTCTTTAAATAGTGATGATTTTATGCAATGTTGATTTTTGATTCAACGAAAATGGTGGAATTGCCTCTTTAACTTACTTGCACCGTTCCAACGTATGCATCTGCCATTCCTTCATCGACTCTAAAAGTGTAATCAGTCTGGAGAAAAGAAGGATTTTGATCATTGATGTCAGTTACCCTGATATCAACAGTAGTGGTAGTGAACTATAAAAATACAAAAAAGAAATTGTACGATTTGAAATTATCTTCATATATCCAAATGATACAATAAATAAATAAATAAATAAATACAAATATAAACTAATAAATTTATTAAAATACTGTAAAATAACCATTGAAACACCAGTTCATAACAAAATATGTAAGGTAAAGCTAGGAGAGATGGCGCAGTGAGAGAGATTGCGCACTTAGGGGATCAGATGAAACGAGTAGAGTGCGCGCGTAGTGATTCCAAGTAGTTGCACAACAGCAATAATGGAATGCCTACTTGAATGTGCATGTTGATTGTTTTGAGGGACAAAGATAAAAAATAATTACTTTGTCTTGTTTTCAAAAATAAATACTTAATTTTTAAAAACTCTTTCTAGGAATGTACAGTCGGTAACAGAAGTGTCCGAACACTAGCAAAAATTCCTATGTGAAAAAAAGTACACTTGATACGGTTTTGTTAAATAAATCCTTATCGAATCATGTTCTTACACTGACTAAGTACAGGATTCGACAAGGATTTATTTAACAAAATCGTATGAAGTGTAAATTTTTTACATAGGAATTTTTGCTAGTGTTCGGACACTTTTGTTACCGACTGTATATAAAATGGCAGTAGTACAAAATATTGTTAAATTAAACGATTTATCATAAGCTTTCAACCACGACCAACAGTATGGACACAAACAGTTCTCTTGAAAAGCGAATAATTATTAAATAGAAGAATGCGTAATTCCTTCTACCAACATGGATGAGAAAAGAGATTGTGCATTCTTCCACTTGATTTCCATGCTAGGGCAGTGTGTGCGGCTTATTGATAATGACAAGACAATGAATATGACCGCATCAAATGTCTTGAATTGTACCAGGACATAACTTCGAGAAGTGACAGGGCTGGATTTAGTGTGTCGTTTGTGACAAATGGCTGCACGAAAGTTGCACCATTTAAGGCAGTAGTAGTAGGTAGTTGGTTGGATTTAACGTCGCACTAGTGCTGCGCTTTTGGGCAATTGTTGATGGTCTGGGACTAACCCCTAAGGATTATCGGGAGATATGCCATCACAATTTTGATCCAACACGGAAGGGATGGCACCCCGGCTTCGGTGACCCCCAAAGGTATAATTTGGATGGAACATGGAAGACATTGTAAAAATTATCATGCATGTAAGCTAAACAACGAATTATATTTTCTCAACGGATTTTTAAAAAGAAAAAAAAAGAAACAAAACGAAGCAAGCCATCACATTATTACTCTTTGTCGGGAAAAAAAAAAAAAAAAGATAGAAAGAAAAAAGAAAAGAAAAAGAAAGAAAAACACGCCCCGCCATATGTTGTAGTTATGAAATTAAGGAATGAATTCTTCAAATGAGTATTTTTGTTTGTTTTTAAATATTCAAATAGTGTTCTTACTTTGAAGCAACTTAGCTGAAAGATATGCAAGCGGATAGTTTTTATTTTGAAGGTAAAGCGCAAAATTTTGGTAAAGTATGATGGTTTTCTTCAAATGTATAGTCAAAGGAAGACGACATCGAAGTTTGAAATTTCTCAGTTTGCTTCATAAAAACATAAGAATGAAGATGATATTGGTGCCTAAATTGTACCAAACGTAAAAGTGAACCGCAAGCGAAAATGAATAAGGAAAGCAGAAGTCGTTAACGCAGCACTTCTAGATAGGTACAAGAATGCCAGGTCAAAGAAAATTTCCATCCTTTATGTAATTTTGTCCTTAAAAGCTGAAAATTTTATATGAATGATAAGCAGCAAAAACTCCATTCATACGGACGGCTAGATGATAGATGGAAGGGCGAAGAATTTCTTTCCATATTTAGGTGAATACTCTTTTATTGCGTTCGGGTATGTTCGCTGGATATAAAAATCAGCCGCTTAATAAAATCATTTTGAGGAAAACAAACGTGATTTTATAAAGCTGTATATTATACATAACTTGCATATATAAAATAATTATAACAACAGTATAATAATAGCAACACTTTATTTTACAATATTTATTTAAATGTTTATTAAACAGTATTAGCAACTATATATTTAATATTCCACAAATTTATAAATCATGAAATATACCTTTCACACCTTTCCCTTAACTATAAAATACTACTACTTATACAACAAGTACTTATATAAAAATTATACTTACTATTATTTATTTTAATGTATA
Source organism: Salticus scenicus (assembly GCA_963930645.1). Lineage (NCBI taxonomy): Eukaryota > Metazoa > Arthropoda > Arachnida > Araneae > Salticidae > Salticus > Salticus scenicus. The sequence goes on from OZ005659.1 coordinate 102,410,554, forward strand.
CTACTTATCACCTAATTACTTATATAGAGAACAAAATAATAAATAATAAAAATATAAAATTTCTAGAGATATTTATATTAATTTGCTTACCAAATTGCTAGGATCTGCAGCTTTGATGATTAATGCATAAGCTGACACCTCTTCTCTATCTAGGCGACGAGCTACAGAAATAACTCCTCTATCAAAATCAGAAATTGCAGTAAATTAAACTTGGTAAGACGTGAATAATTAAGAAAAAAAAAAAATAAAGAAAGAACAGACTAATTTTAAACGAGGAACAATAATAAATGTTATGTTTCATAGTGTAGAGATACATTTGTGTGTGAATTGTGACCGAATACCTACTCCAGGTACCTAATGCCCTCCGTGGGGTATTTTTATAATAAAATCCTACACCATAATCACCTAAGTTTCGGAGAAAAATTCCAGAAAACTCCGAATCGCTAGACCAACGGTCCCTAATGTCTAACAGCTTTGAAATCAGAACCTGCGAGCCATTGGTGGGGCAATTGAATAAGAAACCAACGATTTCTTTAAAAACTTTTTTTTTTCAATGTAATTTAGAATATTTAATTGAATTATTTTTTTCTCTTCTACTTCTATGAAGTACAATTTGATTCTTGACTATATTTTATAGCTGCTGTTAGGTAAATTTTTTAGCAATCTTAGTGCGGGGAAAAAAAAAATTCTTTTTTTGAACAAGTAATTTATTTTTATTTTTTAGTTTATTGGTGTTCAATTATTAAAAGCAGCAACACAAAAATTGTGATTTGAATACACTTTTGGTTTCTCCCTAATGAAAAAAAACACTTATTTTTATTTCTTTTTTTTTAAGCAAATAAATTAATTATTGTAAAAGAGTGCTATAAACTTAAAAAAAAAAAAAAAAAAAAAAAAAAGAGCTCATATAAAGTATTGAAAACAACCATATTCGAGCTTGATCTTTCTGAAATTCTGTATTTTTCAGCCAAAGATATTTAAAGGGAAAAAAAAAGTGGGACCTAACTGAAAAAAAAAAAAAAAAAAGAAAAAAATCAATACGTGAAAGTTCTTATCCCAGATTTAGTTGGCGATTTCTAGATACATAAAGAGTGTCCATAATGTATTTACCGTAAAACAAACGGAAATTAGAACGCAATTTTACGAAGTAAAAGGAAAATATTTATATGGATTTAATCTTTAGTTCAAGAATCGTCCTTTATTCTAATTTTTGCGAATCACAATAGGAAACTTGTTTGTTTACAGTCCAATAAATCCAGTGAGAGAATTCAATTGAGAGACAAATTTGATGGTTATCCTGTTCTATAGACTTCATATTATCCAGCTTCTTTTTCTGGATGTACCTGAGAACCGAAATTACACAGCGAAGATTCGTAGCATCAAAGAATTTAAAAAGCGAATCACCATGGAAAAAGATACTGTGCTGTGACTCCGTAAATGTCCATGTAATAATCGCTTAATTAATATGAAGAAAAAGTAAAAACAGACTTGATATTTTTCTAGCCACCAATGGGGATCGAACTGGAGTGTAATAATATAAAATTCTTTCAAGTGCTAAATAAAATCCAGTCAGTCATTTTGCACTACTTCGCATTCTGTATCATTTGAAACGTATCTTTATCCGAAAAATAAATTATGAAGACCTAATCTATTGAGTAATATTTTTTAATTTATATATATTTTGTTCTGCATCCTTTTTTTTTTATTATTATTATATTATTATAATTATTATTATTATTATTTTTTTTTTTTTTTTTTTTTTGTGGATAAGGGCAAAATGAAAGAATTTCGAAACTAAATATTTCGAATTACGTTTGGCAACGTGAATAGCTAAATACATTTATTAGTAAAAAACGTTGGAGAAACAAAAAAGACTACACTTCTAATAAAATAGTGCTCGATAACTGTGCTTTTTTCAGGACTTTTTTTTTCTACTAATAATTTGTAATAGCAGTTTTCGTCATAAAATAAGCCTATAAATTTATAAAATTGCTTATTGTAAAAGAATAGTGTTGGAAAAATGTCCTAAATAAACAATTATTTCGAGATCTACACTTAAAGCAATTAACAGTTAATATCACATATCATTAATTTAAAGTTCAAATTCATCATGCTAAACAAAAATGAAATATATATATATACATATTAATTATCACAGAATGTTCCTCAAAATTTACCATACTTTTTTCAAATAATTCTTTCTGTTTTATTGTGTTTACATCATTCATTTAAAAAAAAAAGTCACTAATTAGAAATTTCAATTAAAAAATATTTTAATTGGTTGAATATGATATAATTCTCAAAAACTATGTTATAATTTTATTAAAACGTTAACATAGTGACGATTACTGAAAGGTAAATTCAAAAATAACCATTAATAAACGACTTACAATATTTCATTATTAAAATTATTTTGCTGACTTTCTTATTTATGAAATAATTTTTAGATTAAATAAAGGAATCAAATGATCGAATTTGTTTTAATGTATAATATTTTTTCTTAGATAGCCAGATCAGCAAAAGTTCAGCTAGACACCTAAAGGTTTACTTGAGATAAACGGGCTGTATATATCATATGACACAATGAATTTGGTTGGGAGATATACGCTGTTATAAACCATAAGCTTGAAAATGTTACAAATCTACTTTAATGTAAATCCTTAAAAATGTATAGTATCGTAAACATCTGAAATTTAATGCAGATACAATATACAGACCTTGCAACATTCCTAAAATTTCCAGTTCATTTTACTATACTGCCACCAGTATTTTACAATAGTTCTTTCTTACCTAATATTTATACGAGATATTTATTTCGGAGCATTTGTATTCGTAGCCCCGCCTTTATTCTATATTCCATGTCACTTTTTATAAAAGAGAAAATTTTCCTTACTATATCGTAGTTATACATTGGAGAAAAGCACTCTAAAATGAAGTGAGGCGGGGTCATGTTTTATGTCGATATCTTCGGATGTAATGATGACGGTATCTTTAGTTGAACGTGCGTTATTGGTGAAACTGTTTCATGAAAACAAGGGGGAATGCTTCCGATGCAGTTCGTGAATTTGGTCGTATGAAGAACTTACGGCGTGGACCAATGTTTACTAAAGGTATCCGGGCTATGATTAAGAGATTTGAAGGGATGGGGAAATTAGGAGTTCAACCTGGAATAGGCCGTAAATCTGCCCCACCGGTACTTGTTGAAGCCGTCAAGGTCGCCCAGTCACAGACATCAGGATTTGGGGGCAATAGCACACGAGCAGTTTCTCGACAGACAGGTTATTCTTACAGCACCGTTCGAAAAGTGCTCAGAAACATAATGCACTACTTCCCATACAAGATCCACCATACCCAAGAGCTGCTTGATAGGGAACAACCACAACGCCTTTCATTCACAGTTAGTTTTCTCAACAGAATGTCTGTTGATCTGTCATGGCCTTGGAATATTCCGTTGAGTGACAAGGCTCATTTCTACCTAAATGGGACAGTCAGCACACAGAATTGCCGCATTTGGGCTAAGGAAAATCCGCAGATGCACACTGAAACTCCTTACATTCTCCAAAGGTGACTGTCTGGTGTGGATTTACGGCGACATTCCTCCTTGGGCCATTCTTCTTTGAGAAAATAACTGCACGTGATCCTGTCACGTGTTCCGTTACGGGCCCTCGGTACCATGACATGCTGCAGACGTTTGTTTTGCCGCAACTACAGTAAAGGTGGGTCTTACATCGACCATTTTCATGCAGGATGGTGCGCCCCCACATATCCATGAATGCGTGAAGGCGCTATTGCTCCAACATTTCGCAGACAAACGTGTTATTAGTCGTTTCTTTCGTAATCTATGGCCACCATGTTTGCCGGATCTAAATCCGTGCGATTTCTGGTTCTGGGGCCACTTAAAAGAAAGTGTGGTGTATCGTGGTGGTGTTGCGACGTTGAATGAATTAAAGAACTCCATAACGCTTCATGTGCGAAGCATCACAACTGATCAGTTACGATCTGCTGTTGAATACACTGTCCATCGACTGGAAACTTTGCAGGTGAATGAGAGTGGTCACATGCAGCACCTTTCCCTACATCGTCCTGGACAAAATTAACAACTGCTCCTTTTGTGCAATTTTGTCCTAATCTCTACTTGTTACTGCAAACTAAACCTTTTTTTTTTTTTCTCAAATAGCATACTGGTATTTTTTTCCTTACCTTTATTTAATGTGGTTCGATGACAAGGTGATCAGAAATCAGTCAATAAATGTTAATATTGTTTCTGTATTCCGTTTTGGTCGTTTTTTTTTGAGTTAAACTTCATGTTTTTCAGGAAAAGGCGCCCTCTGGTGGACATTTTGGAAATATATATTTTTTTTTTTCGAAATTCCGTGAGCGCATCTCGTGTATAATCTATATACCAAATTTCGTTACATTCCGTTCACCCGTTTGCGCTGTAGGGCACTGTTTATAGGGAAGTTTAATTATAACCACCCTGTACTTATAATGTAATGCGATTTAATAAGTAAGTTACTGTTATTACAGTGAAAGTTTTCATGAGAGATTTTCCAGAATGCATCTAAATAATGTAACTGAAGTTCTGCTTAACTAATCCTGAAATTATATTCTCGTTTAAATTTTTATATCCTTTATACAGGACATAATTGAAAGTTTTTACCAGGTATACATTTTTAGAAAACTTACGTCTTTGCGTCAATTTCAAAATCATTGTTTATATTTCCTTCCATAATAGAATACGTCACCTCATCTTTTTCAGGATCTTCAGCCTAGAAAAGATAAAAATATTTATTTAGTGTGTAAATATATTTTTAATAATTACAAATACATGGACCGTAATCTAAATTCTAAATAAAAGTCATTATATGTATGTATGTTTTACATCTCTTCCCAAACCATTGAACCAATTTCAACCAAACTTGGCAGTTACTGCTTTGTTGAATCTAGTTGTATCCAGGGTTGAAGTACTATAGGAGTTCGACATTTCAGGGTGACAATGCGAGGGAGTGTGGAAAAATTTCTTAAAAATCACATTTTTGTATGATTTCTATTGTAATAAAGCAGCTAGAAAAACATCGAATTTGAAATGTAGGGTACTTCTAATGTATTCATTCTCTCTAAGTAGAGATTTTTAAAAATTCAAAATTATGATCCGGTGAAATAATTAAAAGAGGTTCTAAAATTATGTTTTTATTAAAATTTCATGATGCAGTTTAAGCATTTTACTGTGAATACGCCGAAATTACATAGTGTCTATAATTAAAATCAAAATGATTTTTATAACACATTAGAATGTCTAGACTTTAAGAAAATCTCTAAAATGATATACTATCGTCTTTGGAAATGACGTCATTTCTTAGAAGGTATTTGATGGGAAACGTGCATTTTCAAAGAAAAAACTGCTACACTTTACTATTGTGTGGGATTTTTATTTACTAGCGATGGAGTAAGTAGTAAGGAATAGTAATCTTAACTTCAAATTATAATAAAACATCAGAAAGCTTTATCATGATACAAATAAATATTTTACTCTTCTGCATAATAAGCCTTTTTGAATAACAATTTTTCTTTTTTAAAAGTGTTGCCATTCCAGGGTTATATTTTACAAATGAATTATTCCAAAAATAATTCATTTGTAGCAAACGATAACTGTTCATATATTTGAGGCTTATTAATAGGACTAAAAAAAATTGAGATTTATTATATTAAATATGATTCATTTAAATATAATCACCAGCGAAACGGCAAAGCTAGCTAGTTATATATAAAATCATTTTTTTTTTTTTATTATGTAAGTGTTTTTATTGCACGAAAATAGAAAACCATTGGCATTTTTAAAAGCTATTAAAGTAAATTTTTCTTGAAAAGTTATACACTTTTTTACAAATGAATAATTTTGCAAAAATTAAATAAACTCAGAAATTATAAATCTTTTTCATAACTATCTGGATAATTTTATTGACTGTTTGCTGTCATTTTGAAATTTTTATACATTTTTATATGGTTTGAATTCGAATACTTTGTAGCTTATTCTTATTTTAAAACTTAATTTCTTTAATCTTTAACGTTTCTACTAGCTATTGAATAATTCCTGTTCCTCTGTGTTCTAAATAAATTTCCAAATATAGTAAACTAATTATAAATTAATTGTACGAGGATTTTATGACAATCAGCCAATACTGTCTTTAAGAAAGCCTTAGCGCTGAATGTGTGAGATAATAAATTAGAGGCTGTTTTTTAATATGAGGATCTAATTAGTTTTAAAAGTAATCGGATTACATTTTGTATTTTAATCGTTATCTTCAAAGGGAAACAAATCCATTTGAATAAGAACCCAACGACTTCCGAGAAGGTCGATTTTATTTGTAGCTTGGGTTGAGTTGTTGGGTTTAAGGCTGATTGACTGCAGTAAGGTCCTAAGATGGAGTGCCCACCATGGGGGTCTTTCTATGGAGTCCTAGCCCGTATTTACGCGAGTTTTGGAGAAAACCACAGAAAACTCCCAACGGTTAGGTTGACGAGCGCGACCTGTGATGGAAACCGGCACTTCCCGTCTACCAGCTTTGAGCGCAGAATCGCTCGGCCACTGGAAGGACTTTTTAGCTTGGGAAACAACTTATTGTTTACGACGTCTCAAATTTAATTTTTACACTTTTCTTAAAGACGGTGTTGCATCAGCGGAATTGTACAACATGATTACGCTTATGGGAAGTCTGCTTCGATATTACATTTTCTATAAAATATAAACACAAAAAGAAGTTTTTTGAGGAAAACGGAATTTGTTTTGTTGGCTCATTTTTAGATTTACTTTGCCATTTTAACAATACTTCTGTACATTCAACCAAACCCAATTGCTTCGATAGACTAAAACAACATGATTGAAAGAGCAGTCCCTCTTACATCATGAACCGATAAGATACGTCATAGGTATTTCTTTTAACAGCCAATGAACGAGAGATGCACTGAATTAACAAAACTGTTTGATTAAATCAATAAAAATAATTTTGTTGATTTAAACAACTGGCTGAATTAACAGAACTGCTTGGTTATTAAAGCAAAATATTTTGCTTCTGGTTAACAAAATTTTTCTTGTTCCAACAAAACATTGTTATCTGTGTACATTTTTTGCTTTCATGGTTGCTCCAAAATACGTATATTTGCGGTACAGAAATAATCCTTATTATTTCATTCATATGTATATAATTATATTATTTAAAAACATTATTACTAATATAATATACCAATGTAATATAACAAATATCATGCAACAGCCTTATAAAGTGATAAAATAAAAAACATTAAAACTTAAAAATCTCAGTTTTTGACTGGTATATTAAACACTTACTCTAATTCTTGAAAATCAATTCTATTTTTATATGCTAGTCTACAATATTTTAGACATACAAGATGCATGTTAGGAATTTAAAAAATGTGTGTAATATTATTCTTACTGAAAGAGTAATGACTGTCGATTTCACTGCTGCACCTTCGCTCACTTGTGCATCGTATCTATCCTGAGAAAAAACTGGCCCTCCAGAATTCGGTCCGGCTACAACCACAACATCTAAGATGGCTTGACTAAATCTACAATGGAAAATGCACATTATAATAACAACCGATAACAACGAACAGTGTGGCCAGATCTGGTAGACTTTTCATTCAATAATCACCAATAATTTTTAATTGTAACGTTTGCATAATCACTTCAAAGTTTGATAGTCTATTATGTACATCAAATATCACGTCTCAAAATTATTGGTGGTTATTGAATAGAAAATCCGCCAGATTTGGCAACACTGACAACGAATAGTTTAGTTAGCGGAAATATACAGATTTGGCGGTCATTACGCACAAGGCTCCTTATAGTTCAATATTAATATCTCCTTTCTCCCAAAACACTCGATGAATTTTGATGATTTTTTTTTTTTTTTTTTTTTTTTTGAGAAGTATGTCCAACAAAAATTACCTGACAATATAGGCAAACTATTTCTGTTCCAATATCAAGTCACCAATGGTTGTGTTTTACGTCACACTAGTGCTGTGCGATGGGCAATTGGCGACCGTCTGGGTCTCACTCTTACACTGTAAAAAAATAACTATTACCAGCTGCAAGAAACTCTCTTTGATTGGATAAAATAATTATTTCCTCCAATCACAGAGAGTTTCTTGCAGCTGGTAATAGTTATAAGTTATTTTTTTTACAGTGTAGGGGTGATCCGGAGACAGGCCATCACAATTTCGATCCTCTACGGATGGGGTCAACTACGAGAGGAGACTTTGAAGAGTCGTTATGTCAAGATGAAAACTTAAAGACATGTTTTCTTGTAAAAAGAACTTGACCAATTCAGCTGACGTTTTCCTCTTGTGTTAAAGAATACTCGCAGGAAGATATTAGCAGTTTTTAAAAAAATTAAATATTACTGAAATTAAAAGTTTTCAAATTTGGAAACAAATTAACGGAAATTGAAATGGTGATCAAATTTTCAGATTTATAACCAGGAAAAAAAAAAAAAAAAAGAAATAAAGAAAAAATTCCAATACATATTTCAAGGTAACTGGTAATATATACATACTAGCAGGCTTTGCCCGCTTCGCTGGACATTAAACTTAAATAAGTTGTTAAAATCCCATATCTTTATTAATAACCTAAGTTCTCGCTGTGATTGGTAGATGTTTTCTCGCTCGCATAGTGAGGAGTCTGGGTCTCCACTGTCTTCGGCGCAACTTACCCACTTCTTACTTCCTCAGCGGGTGAGTTCGAAGTTTTGCAAAATCACACTAATGTACATAATGCGTACACATAATCAATATCCGCACACCAAAATTCGCCATTCTAAGATAATTCAAAGCGAATTCAAACGGAAAAACATGTTTTTACACATGTTTATTGGGAACAACTTCAGTATAACCCCACAACGATATTTGGCGATTTTTTTGTTGGCGATTATGGCTAAATCATAAATCTAAAAATTATAAATCATATATTATAAATGATAAAATCTTAATCTAAATCAGAAATCATAAAACATAAAATCATAAATCCAAAATAAACAACATATTAGGCTGCCATATTATATCGCAAACAGTCCAGAACAACATCGTTATCCTTCAAAACGGCGCCAAAGAAAAATCGCCAAATTCAGCTGTGGGGTTATACTGAAGTTATACCGTTTATTGCCCTCCGACTCCGAGAAGGGGGGGGGGATTTCGAATTTCGTGAAATCCAGTTACAATAAGTGCCGGATGCAAACAAACAATTTACGCACCAAATTTCGTGACCACAGAAGTCTTTAATAGAAAATATTATAAATAAATAAATACAAAACGCACAGGATATCTCAATTGTGGCAATACTGGCTATCTCAATTGTGCAATTAAAGATCTTGGCGAGAAACGTCCAAGCTACTTCGGTTCTGAATTTCAAATTTTGCCAAAGGGATCCGATACTAAAGCTGTTCCATACACAAAGTAAATAAATAAATAAAATAAAATAATAAAATAAAACATAAACTCTTTTCTGGTATTTACAAAATAAAAAATCTTAATAAAATCTAAATTATAATCATTTACAATTAAGGGGAGAACATAAAAAAAACCTCATAAGGTACATAATAACAAAACAAAAAAAATTTGTTTTACTGCAGGAAAGAAAAGTACTGCTTAATTAAATAAAAATATTAAACTAATGCCAAATATCTCTATGAAAATATTTATCTACGTGCAAATTCCTCATTAAAAAAAAAAAAAAAAATCACCACTTTTTGTAGGTATTTTTCTCTCTATTTTTTATTATTATTCACGTGAAATTAAAAATATTCCATTTTATTTCTGGAAAATAAAAATATATATAAATGCCTATATATAAATATAAAACCTTTTACCGAATCTGGGTTAAAAATGGTAAAATAAATTAGAAATATCAGACCTATATTTATAAATTTGATACCAAATGAAAGGGGCGATTTTTCTGAATTCAGGGGTGCAAAAAGTTTTTCGATGCGACAAATAGATTTTTTAAAATTAACTAAAGTATGAAACTTATATGGCAACACTTCATTTCAATCTTTTCATAATTTGTGGTGCGAATCACGCGAATACAAAAGTCTTTATCTTAAAAATTTATTTTTGCATTTTATTTTTCCATTCAAAGCGTTTTAGTGAAAAAATATTTATGGCGCATGCGCAGGCGTTTTTTACACCCAATTTAAACACTAATCATAATTTTAAAAATTTCTATATATATAATTTCAAGTTGGGTGAAGATCTAAGTTTCTGCCAAGCGCTGTCGAATTTCGTCCAGCCGTTCTCTAGTGATGCCCGGACAAACGTGTTTTAGTCTTTTTCCCCCTAGGGGGGGAACGGGGGGGAATTTCTGAAAAGTTGATAGATATAATTTTAAGTTGGGTGAAGACCTAAATTCCTGCCAAGCGTCGTTGAATTCCGTCCAGCCGTTCTCAAGTGATGCCCGGACAAAAAAAGCGACATTCGGACACGATGACACACACACACACACACACACACACACACACACACAGGCAAAATTTTCTGAAGTCATTTTCGGCTTCCATGGGGTGTGAAACGTGAAGATATCGCAAAATTTTTCGATTCCGACAAATTTACAGACAAAAGTCTGATTTTATTAATATAGATTTTAAATCAACAAAATTGGTTAATATGTTTACAAGAAAACATATTTCAAAGTTGCGGTGTCCACATAATTATTCTTGAAAGGTTACTCTACACCCAAATTTAGATATTTGAGACTGGAACAGAAAAAGTTAGCTGATATTGTCAAGAAACTTTTAATGAACAAATTCTCTAAAAAATCGTCGAAATTCATCAAGAGGTTTGGGAGAGACGAAATATATAAGTCACGAGTAAAGTTCCTTGTGGAACTTTACTCGTAAGGATCGTCAAAGCATTGTGCTCCCCTTAACATTAAAATATAAAACTTCAGTCATGTACAGTCGGCAGCATAATGTTTCGAGCACTAGGCAATAATTCCTATATTAAAAAAGTACACTTAGGACTGTTTTGTTAAATAAATCCTTGCCGAATCATGTTCTTAGAATGACTAAGAACATGACTCGATGAGGATTTATTTAACAAAGCAGTATTAAGTGTACTTTTTTTAGACAGGGATTATTGCTAGTGCTCGAATAATTTTGCAGCCGACTGTATATGAAACTATGAAAAATATCGGAGTTATTACCTTCCTCCTGGATCTGTAGCTTGAACTGTGATACTGTACTGCTGGCCGGCGGTTACCTTGTCTACCACTTGGACAACTCCTAATGCCCTATCAATTCTGAATTTTGTTGAACCTTCATTTGATACATGGTAAATTGAGAAAACAATGTGTTGTGAACCTTCAGCATCATCTGCATCTGACGCTTCCACCTATAAAATTAAAGAATTTCTATTATGAGATATGCACGCGAAAAATGTTCCAGAGTTGCCAACAACCTGATTAATAATCCGTTAGTACCCGACACAGTTACTTATATTCATTAATCGTGAGGCAATGAAATTTTCTTTGGCAAAAGAAAAAATAAATAGTTCCAAAATGTGCCGTTAATTATCCGTAAAGTATTTGTTTCATGAAGTTCCTCTTCTTCTCTTGTCACCGCGACTGTTTCCGCTGTAAGAACATATTCTTGTCTTTTTGCTAAAAAAATTGTAGTAAACCCTTGAAGTCTATTGTTTCTTGTTATTCCATTGTGTTGCTAACAACATTCCTGTGTTTAATGAGTCCATTCAGGTGTTTCCACTGACATTACCCTGACAGCGCCATCTGTAGGAACTTGTTGGATCTACTTTTTTCCTCCCCCCAAATAAAATTTCATTGTCTCACAATTGCTCTGGTAAAATATCAAATCGCTTTGATGGGTAGTTTTAAAATTATAGCGTTTTGAAATCGTAACTTTAATTATAATCATCCTGTACTTACTAATGCATTTATAATTATTACAGTCTGTCCCAAAAGTTTATAGAATATAGTATTTTTATTATAATTTATGTTGAAAAGAACGTAAATCGGTGATCGATGTAAATTAACCCTTTGCGGCGAAAGGTAATTCGGATCATTTAAATTATACTGCCACCGGAACTGACGAACAAAATTAAATTAAAAAAAAAAAATTAAATTTTAAGTTAAAAAAAACAGCCTTTACTGCTACGTTATAAACGTAAATTTTTGCACAAAAATTTCTGGGATGAGTTTTTGCAACTTGGAGGTGGTTTCACACGTATACCACCGCGCGTGAAAGGGTATTAGATACGTAAAATTCAGAATTTAAAACTGCATATTAAGACAATTAAGGGAATACTGAAACTCTAAATCTTTCTAAAAGTAGGATTTATCGTCTGCTAGATACCATATCTGCAAGACACCATATCAATCAAAACCTCGTTTGGGAAGACCACGGACAACAGATGTTATCCGTGATAGACGAATGTAAAGAATTGCTTCAAGTCAGCAAAAGTGGGTTCACAAAAATACTAGGGTTTTTCGATTGCAAAACTCCCAGAACACAGTTTATAGACGAATTACATATAGAAACCAGTTTTGTTTCCACGCAAAAATACCTCACACATTACCTCTCCCAAACCTTCACATTGTAGGATATTACGATGAGCTCGTAACCATATTTCATATAGTGATAAATGGATGCCTGTCCCTTATTTAGTGATGAAAAAAAAAAAAAATGGAACCTCTATGGACAAATATATTATTGGCATGATTTACAAAATGTGAGCTGCTTTAGGTTTCAACAGTTAAGTGGCTTTGGACTTTCTAGATGGTCGAAGAAATTTTGTAAATACTTATAAACACTAGACAATCATCTTATGCCATTTGCCGAAAATATAAAGGGAGGGGGAGAGGAATTGTGTGTACCAGTATAATAATGCTCTCCAACATACCGCCAATGCTATGAAAAAATATTTAAGCTGAAAAAAAAAAAAAAAAAAAAAAAAAAATGCGATCTTGAGTGGCCACTGATGAGCCCCAAATTAAATCCAATAGAGAATGTGTGGGGAATTATATCTAGGAAGGTTATTCAGTGAATTTCTTGAAAACAGATATTGAAAATGCATGGTAAAACTTGGAAAGAGAGATATTACAAGCCTTAATTATGTCAATGGAAAGACATGCATATGATGCAATACTGAAGAACGAAAAGGCTCTTAAGAACATTATATTGAGTATGTTTTCTTAAAATGGTTTATGTTGTCTAAACTTTTTGGACACCTAATATTTCCATTTTATTTCATAATTAAAATACAAATTGATATTTTTTCTTCCTTAAATGCAAGCCTTATATGGTTTAAATAAACATATTTCTAATTAGTGTTTGTATGCCTTCACATTTTGCTAAAACATGCATTTTACTGGAATTTATAAACTTTTTTTGACAGATTGTATAGTATCAATAAGTAGAGAAAGAAAATTTACCATATGTTTTTATTCTACATAAAGCTCTTTTAAAATATTATTTTAATGTTGTTGTCTGTTTAACAGTTATTCTCCCTGTACAAACTCTCGTTAATTTGAAGGTCTGTTCTTTGAGTAATTTTGTGTGAATTATTTTCATTTTGAAATTTCCTCTTTCTTATTGTAAATTACTTTTTTTTATATAACGGTAACTTATACGGCTGTTATATTCCCGTCATATCCCTAAATGTCCTCATGTGCTAAATTTTGACGATATACATATTTTAATGTGTTCAATACCTAGATTTAATGATATCTATTATCCAAACGGTGTTTTGTTGCGAATTATATTTCTTTCTTCTGTTATAATGCAATAATTCTGGGTTACTTTCTCGGCAAACGGTTTATGAATATATTTCAAATATTGCTAATAACGATTTTTTTTTTTTTTTGATAATTCTTAATATGTCATATCTTGGTGTTTCTTTATGATATTTGGAATCTTCCCTTCCGTGGAGGAACAAAATTTGGAAGGTATGTCTCCAGACCACCGTTAAGAATGTGTCTTCGTCAGTTGCCCATAGTGTAGCACTTGAGCGACGTAAAATCCAATCACTCACTCATTATAATGTTGAAAAACAATTATATATATTTGTTTGTTTGTTTATTGATAACCTATACATTAGATTTGTATGCTTGACTCGTAGTCCACTTGTAAATCTTCATCAGATAATTACAAATAGCACATGACAGAATTACAATACGAAGAAATGAAAAAACAACCAGGGCCAGCGCAGGAATCGAACCCGCTCTCCTACGCTCGAAAGCGATTAGCAGTGTGGTGATATAACCACTCGGCCACGGAGGGTCCAATTATATATATCAGGCCTCGCAGCGTTCCTAAAATCTTACACTCACTCAATTATATTCGCACCACTATGGTAAAATAATACTTTTTTGTATAGTGTTTACACTCGCTTTAGCATTAAAACATACAAGAAAAATTTCTTAGTTACGTTAGTGGTATCAATATAATAAAATCGCGTTAAAATCTTAGGAACACTGCGAGGCCTGCTATATATATAGGGATACGCGACGTCAAGTAAACACCGAAATATTTCGTAACCGTCGAAAGATCTATGTGTAAATCTGATCAAAAAGATTTTTTATTTATTTATTTCTTTATTTTTAAGAAACTAAAATAAAATTTATTTATTACTATTTATTGATTTTTAACGAACCGAAATAAAGCTTTATTATTTATTTATTTTTATTTTTTCATATATATATATATATATATATTTTGAATGAAATTATGAAATATATTTCATATTTACGAATTCCTCTAGTTTTTCTACTTCATGAATAATACATATTCTATATATGTAATATTTGCTATTCATAAAGGTGTAAAAGTTATATTTATTAAGTTTAAATATTATACAATTTGTGTAATGGAGACTAGCATAAAATATGTACCTTTGTAACGTTTCTGATTCCATCTCCAGCTGGTAACTGGATAGTTCCGAGTGGCTTGATTACGGGTGAATTATCGTTGACATCATTTAAATGAACACTTAAAGCTACTGGGGCACTAGCTCCTTTACCTGGGGGACTGTCAGTTTGTCTTGCTATAACCTGGAATGAAAGAAATGTATAAAGATTCCTTAGCTCGGAACAATATTATAAGCATAAAAAATCTGTCAAGATAAATCAGAGTGTAATAGTATAATATTTATCAACTTTTAAAGAAATATAAATTTTATAAGAATAATTTATGAAGATTTAAGAAATACTCTTGTCTCACTACTGGCTAAAAGATTATACAGTCGAACCTCGTTAACGTGCATCTCAAAGGGGATAAAAAATTTGTTCATGTTATCAGTAGTTCATGCTATCAGTAACTAGTGTACATATAACTAAACTAATCTTCATTTTGACGGGGATTGAGGAAACAGTTCATGTTAAAAGTAATTCACGTTAACAGTGTTTATGTTAACGATGTTCGACTGTACTCTCAAACCTGGTAGATGGGAGGAGTTTCACCAAATTCATGTTGGGACCAGAGTTCCCGACTTTTATAATTTATTCACGAGCATTTTTAGCCCCGCCTATTTTCATACCGGAAATTTTGAAAAATGATTTTCTTCTTATTTAATCGTTGTCACATGTTAACGGCCCTCTTCACTTACCGTCGCTGGAAGCCCAAGCCAATGTTATTCTATAGGGAAATTTTCTTTACAAATAACTTATTAACTAATACATATTTTTAAATTCTGTTTTCACATTCAGAAAATTCCCAACAGTTAAACTGACGGACCTTTTTTAAAAATGTACTTTTTCAATTTTTAATATTTTATTTTGAAATTGCAAAATGCAAAAATTTCCCATATTGAAAATTGGTATTTTGCAGCTTCAAAATAAAATATAAAAAATTAAAAAAATAATTTTTTAAAAAAGATCCGTCAATTTAACAGCTGGGAATTTTCAGAATGTGAAAACAGAATTTAAAAATATGTATTAGTTAATAAGTCATTTGTAAAGAAAAATTTCCCATTGAATAACATTAGCTTCGGCTTCCGACGGCGGTGAGTGAAGAGGGCCCTTAAAGAGAAATAATCCACAAAATTTCTGGTGCAAAAAAGAAGGCGGGGCTAAAAATGCTGGTGAATAAATTATAAAAGTTGGGAACTCTGGTTGGGACTATTTAGAAAGACCCTTACGAAAGGAATTGCACAAGTTTAGCGATTTAGAATTTTTTTTTTTTTTTTTTTTTTGTATTTTTCTGTGAAATTCGAGGGAATACCATTACGGGCAAAGAACCTTTAGTAAGACTCCATGTAGAGTGCATTCGTCGCAGGCCTAGATCCATGGCTTAGACAATCGGCCTTAAACCGCAACCAAACAATAGACTAAGAAATGCATGTGACTTTAAATATAAATGAGATACAGTAGGCAGCAAAATTATTGAAGCACCTGTAATTTTGTTGCCCACTGTAACTCAAATAAATTCGTATTTAATAGATGTACACCGAATACTGTTTTGTTAAGCAAACATTTGTCGAGTCATGATCTTATTCTTTATGCTGTTTATAAAAAAGTAAGCTGATAAAAATTAGAGATCAAACTAAAAAAAAAAAAAAAATGTGTATGTGTATGTGTGC
The DNA here is from genome assembly GCA_963930645.1 of Salticus scenicus. Taxonomy (NCBI): domain Eukaryota; kingdom Metazoa; phylum Arthropoda; class Arachnida; order Araneae; family Salticidae; genus Salticus; species Salticus scenicus. The sequence continues at coordinate 102,427,153 of OZ005659.1, forward strand.
TTTAATAATTTTGCTGCCGACCATATAGTACACAAATTTTAAAGTAATTTGATTTCGGTCGATTTTTTTTCTTTTTTTTTTTAGTTTTGATTGTTACAAATTCTTATTTTTTCTCTCCATGAAATCACCGATAATGTAACTAATGTGATAACAAATACACTGTTTTTGTATTTTTATACGGTTAATAAACTATTATATACGCATGTTATGTGAATTATGCATAGAAATGAATAATTTAATATTACAAATTTGATAATATATAAGTATTTCATGCGTTTTATTGTAAATGTAGACATGTTAACTATGCTAGTTTATCCGTAATGGTATTAGGCCCCGCCTTTTTTTTCACACCAGAATAGTTGTAGAGTAATATTCAGCAATATGTTCTCATGATTAAATAAGAAGACTATTTTTCTACAATAATTCTGGTGTGAAAAAAAGCGGGGATTAATACCATTACGGATAAACTAGCATAGTTAGCAGGTCTATAAATGTAATACGAAAAAAAAAAAAAAAAACCCCACTTCTTGAAGTATTTTGTAAATATAACATTTACATATGGGATACATAACGTTTCGGTAAAATTTATCATTGGTATGTTATTTATTAATAATCATTATATACACCAGTTTAATGTTGGTGTTTCATTGCGTTTATGCATTTTTTTTCAAAACATTACGCGAATTAAACTAATAGGCAGAATTGCACTACAAACTATTTTTTAAATCTGTCTACTAAACTTTCAAAAGTACTAATTTAGTGTAATTGACAGCTGTTTTCGAAATCTTCACAAGTGCAACCTCTAAAAGCACAGTTAATCCTAAAATTTATTTTTTCCCTTTTTTTATAAAAATCAATATAAACTCCATTTTGGAAATAACTAAAGTAAATATAAGTTTAACCAAATGACATTATATTTAAATATCCTAATGGTTGCTGTGAAATCAGATAAATATCCAAAAATTGGCATGAATAACTTGCATTTGAGAGTTTGACTCGTCATCCGACTTAAATGACATAGTAACTTCGTGTAATTGCAGCTCTGCCCCCATGAGTTAAAAGGCCAAAACTTAAGACGATCAAATCTTTCTAAAGAAAAAGTGGAGACTAATGAGTGTAGCGTCTCCAATTTTAAAATAAGAAACGGGAAGAAAAGAAGTACTTAAAAAAAGTGTTCAATTATCAAGTTTAGCTTGTAAATTACCACAAAAACCTAACTTGGAAAACTAGTGCATGTGCGAGAGGAAAAAAATAAAATAAAAACTAACAAAAGTTGGGAGCGATTGATCGTCTTACCCCATTTCTTGATGCTTTTTGTAGCTTTTACAAATAGATCTTTATTTATTTATTTATATTAAAATATATATATATATGACATCAGAGAGCTTTAAATTCTACACAGCGATGAGTTATATTGAAATTTATAATAAACCTAACTCCAGTTTTTCAGAAAAGCTACAAAAAGCATCAAGAAAAAAGTTGGAATTAGGGCCTTTTAATTTAAGAGAACAGGGCTCGCCATTTGATGCGATTGAATTTTATAATAAGCCAACTCCAGTTTTTCAGAAAAGCTACAAAGAGCATCAAGAAAAATGTTGGAATTAGGGCCTTTTAATTTAAGATCAACAGGGCTCGCCATTTTATGCGATTGAATAAAAGCACTGTATTTAGAAGTATTTTCTTTTTTAACACGCTTTTATTAGCTTCACCTGTATGTATGTTTGTATGTATGTTTGTAACCGCTCTGGGATCAAACAAAAAAATCTATATTGTAAAAAAGACTTTCCCTACGTGAATAATGTGGCTGTGAGGTAAAGCTCCGGGCTACGAACCTAAAGGTCTAACGTTTGAGCTCAGTCAGGGGAGATTTTTTTAAAAATGGTTTTTGTTTAATTCTAAATTATTTTATAATCACTCTGTAATATGGTGTGTCACCCTGCATTTTAATACTATAAAGATAGATATTTTGTGCTTTTTAGTTCACATTTCAATAAAAGAGTGTTCTTTAATTTTTTAAAAGTATAATTTTATTAGACTTTTCTATTTCTTTCCATAATTAAAAAAATATATACTTACTTGGAAGGTGTACTTGCTGGGATTTGGTGGATCTCGGTCTAAATTTGCTTCGTTGACAACAAGGTAACCATCCGAGTTCACGCGGAAAGAATTGGTTGTTACTTCAAATGTATAAGAAACAGGGCCGTCTTCAACGCTCTTTAATTAAAATATTAAACAAAGCTTTTTCTTAAAGACAATTCTTTTTTAACTAAAACATTTTAAAATACGGCAATTTTAATAAAAAACTAATATATACTTACAAGATCGGCATCGCTAACTTGTAGAGCTAATGGCATTTTTCCGTCTCTGTCAATCGTAACCGTAGTTCCAACAGGTGAATTTTCATTGACATAACCTTCCATAGCAGAGGGTGTTAGCACCGGAGCATGATTATCTACTGCTTCGACATCGATTTGCAATTTTGCTGTTGAAAACCGACGATTGTCTGTTTGTTCTTCAGCCTAGAAATTTTTTTTTTAAATTATGTTAGATGTTTGTGCTATTTGACAAAATCTTGTAACACACACATACACACACAATAAAAAAAAAATCAGTTTTGAATGTATTTTAAGAAATTAAATGTTCAAGAAACACATTAAAATATTTTTGTGAAGCAATATCAAGTCATAGCCTCCTAAACTAGATGCCTTCCGCTTAGCTCGGAAACTTGCCAACAGTTCAAGCTGTAGACTGCGCCACCTGGTGCAGATCAGTGTTGGGCATAATTGATTAAAAAGTAACTGAATTACAATTGAATTATAATTATTTTATTTCCAATCGAATAACAAGTAATTGATTACAATTAAATTGAATTACTTATTCAATTTATTTGTAATCAATTAGTACTTGTTAATTAATTGACAGTAAAATAATTATAATTGTAATTTAATTGTAATTCAATAATTTTTTAATCAAATATGCTCAATACTGGTACAGATTGCGTGACTGTTTTATTCAAGTGCCACCAATAATGTTAAGCAGTGATATATGACATATATAATCGACGTTTCTTCGATTCTATTCGCCTTTTATGTATACCAAATCCCACTTTTAAAAATTTTTGGTGGCTGTCGAATAAAAAAGTAGAGCATTTTGTACCATGTGGCTCTGACTACCGCTTAAACTGTTGCCAAGTTTCCGATCCACGCGACAGGCATCTAGTTTAGGAGGCTATGATCAAGTCAACATAATTTATTTTCTTTGAAACTGTTAGCATGAAAAATAAATAAATAAATAGAAAGAACGAAAAAGAAAAGAATTTTACATGCAAGTTTGTGTATCCTTGATATATAAAATGCTAAGCAGTTGTTTTGAAATAACACAAAACAAAAACACTGCAGTTCTCGCTTATTTTAGCTTTTTTGCATAAATCAAGAGCATAAAATGCTTTTCATAGAGCTATTTAAGTTGTACGCAAATGTATTTATAATAACGTTTGAAGTAGAAAATATTTTAATTAACTATTAAATTACATTCTTTTTTCATTTATTCATTTTCTATTAGTTCTGATATGAATTATCTTTCTTACCTAATCAGAATTATTGCTCCTTTTCAATAAATCTTAAATAACTAGTATATAACCCCGTCAAAAATGACGGAATGTGAACGATAAATCTTGAAAACAATGTTTAGATCATGATGGTTACCACGTGATCATTTAAATGTATTTTCAATTTTTGTTTATAAATCAAATGTGTTTCGATATTTTATAATTTTCGTTCTTTGTGAGGTCTAACTGTAATAGAGACAGTGTCCGGAGATGAGAGAAGTCGTGTAGAGCCACACCAGATTGTAAAAACGTGAGAAAAATTGCAACTTTGGCCTTTATCATGGTTTTGTGAGGTCTAACTGGAACGTTTCCGGCTGCAATCTTTAAGAGACAGTGTCCGGAGATGAGAGAAGTCGTGTAGAGCCGCACCAGATTGTAAAAACGTGAGAAAAATGGTGGCTTTGGCCTTTATCACGGTTCTGTGAGGTCTAATTGCAACGTTTCCGGCTGCAATCTTTAAGAGACAGTGTCCGGAGATGAGAGAAGCAGAGCTGCCAACCTAATCCGGCAAATTGTTAGTACCGCCTCTTTTCTACACCACTTAATTTTTAGAGAAATTCTCTTCAGATGTATCTACAATGAATTAAGAAGAAAAATACTCTAAAAATTAAATGGTGAAGAAAAAGGGGCGGTACTAACAATTTGCCGGATTAGGTTGGAAGCTCTGGAGAAGTCGTGTAGAACCGCACCAGATTTTAAAAACGTAAGAAAAATGGCGGCTTTGGTCTTTCTCATGGTTCTGTGAAGTCTAACTGCAACGATTCCGGATGCAATCGTTAAGAGACAGTGTCCAGAGTTAAGTGAAGTCGTGTTGAGCCGCACCAGATTGTAAAATCGTGAGAAAAATGGCGGCTTTAGCCTTTCTCACGGTTTTGTGAGGTCTAACTGAAATAGAGACAGTGTCCGGAGATGAGAGAAGTCGTGTAGAGCCGCACCAGATTGTAAAAACTTGAGAAAAATGGAGGCTTTGGTCTTTCTCACGGTTCTGTGAGGCCTAACTGCAAAGTTTCCGGCTGCAATCTTTAAGAGACAGTGTCCGGAGATGGGAGAAGTCGTGTAGAGCCGCACCAGATTGTAACAACGTGAGAAAAATGGCAGCTTTGGGCTTTTTCACGGTTTTGTGAGGTCTAACTGCAATAGAGACAGTGCCCGGAGATGAGAGAAGTCGTGTAACGCCGCACCAGATTTTAAAACAATATACAGTATATAATTATTAACACATCACATTAGCAAGTTAATTGTCTGATACATTATTTGTATCATACAAGGATGGAAAGCGTTTGCTGACGATGACGCGAATTCAATGATTTTTCTTCACCCAAAAGTTTTCACTTCAAATGGAAAGCGTTAGCTGACGATGACGGGAGTTCAATGATTTTTGTTCACCCAAAAGTGCTCAACGCGCCTAAAGAAGTTTTCACTTCAAAAATTTTACCCGATCAAAAAATATGAATGACAATAAAAAAACTGCTGGTTGACAAAAAATATAGGCCCGACAACACAACAGCAACAACACATCCCAGTGTTCCATTAAGTGCTCTATACGCAAGCGAGGTGTGACGTCACTGACCGTCCGTGTATGTAAGAAAATGATTTCCTATGTTAATCGCCCATTGGATTTTTTGTAAAAAATTATTAAAAATCGAGGAAAATTATTTCCCGATTTTAATCCCCATATTTGGGTATGTATTAGTTATCATGTGCATATGTTAGATTGAGTTATTTTGCTGTCAAATTGACAAAATTTTAATTTTAAATTTCAAAACTCTGTTGTCCTTGGCGTTTTTGTATTTGGCGATCAAAAACGTACTACGAAAATATACATGCCAGATGTATATTTTCGTAATATGTGTTGTGCGAAATATTGTTTCATATTATTCCTTACTCTCTTAATATAAATTTTTAAAATAACCATGATTTTTGAAAGGAATTAAATTATATTCGCCAGATAATTTGGCGATATATATATATATATTTTTTTTTTTTTTTCTGCCAAGGATGACCGATATCAAATCTATTCCGCTGCAACATATTAGTATCTTATATCAGATACTTTATTTAGACATTTGAAAACAAATTTCACTTCAAATTATGATAGAATATTTATCATTTTCCTTTTAATTAGTATATTAGTTGGATATTTATTGTGTAATATCATCCTTTGAAATGAAATGTTTATGTTTTCAATGGAATATGGAAGTTTTTTTTTAATCTAGAGTTTTGAAATTTAAAATTCAAATTTTATAAATTTTAGAACAAAAACAACTTAATATAACGCATGCACATGATAACTAATACATATCTAAACCTAAATATGGGGATTAAAATCTGGAAATAATTTCCCTCGATTTTTAATAATTTTTTACGAAAAATCCATTGGACGTTTAATATAGGAAATATTTTTCTTGTATCCACAAACGGCCAGTGACGTCATCACTTCGCTTGCGTATTTAAAGTTCTCATAATAAGAAAAAACGATTCACTTCATTTTACCAAAATACTTTTTTTTAAGACTATCGTAGATCCTGTTTTCAAATTTTCTAACTAACTATCCAATAACTACAGACACTCCATGCTAACCCAAATTCACCTCTACTCGATACCTCCAACCAGCTATCTCACCCTCAACATCGCCAAAATATCCAGGATCCAGCTAGGGACTTTCTCATTCTCAACCGAACATTTTACCTTGACTCGACATTATCACATTAGACTACTCTAATTTCAATACTCATTTCAACTGGTGACTTTTACTTGCCCAACCAAACATTCTATCCCAACTATCATTTTACACTAATTTCAAAACTAAAATCAACTGGCGGCGTTAACGTACTAAACTCGGCGCCAATCATACCTTACAATGTAAACAAACAATAAAGTTTGATAAAAATATTTAAAGGCTTTAATGCGTTTTTACAAATATTGTAAGATTTTTAAGGCTTTAATATGTTTTAGAAATATTTTAAGGTTTTTTTTAATGAAACAGTCAAAGAGTCGTTCATTCGGAATTAAAAAGTTGTCCATTTGGAATTTGTATTTTCTGAATGGGAACAGTTTTGGTTTGTTTTTATTTGGTCTTGCTTTGTTTATAATCATGAAGTTACATAATTCTATTTATAGGTTCATGTTTATAATAGCCAGTGATCCGTTATACTTAATTTAGACATTTAAACATTACAATTGAATAGTTTTTCAAGGTTTTATAGGAAATAAGAATATGTGCGATACAAAACATGTATGAAAATGATATGTATGTTTCCTAAGTTGAATTAAACAAACGGAAAAAAAATGGCTGCCAAAAGTCTCTGTTTTGAAGCGGTACTAACCGGATTCGTTCATGACAGATGAGGATCATTATATATATTAATATTATCACCTTGGTTCTTTTTCATTTTAATTTTAGAATAGTACACGTCATCGTTAATCCTTAATCAAATAATTTTTCTTTTGATTTTTCTGTGAGCCCTGTGGTTAGCCTTTTTTTTTTTTTTTTTTTTTTTTACATTATGTCATTATAAAATGAACAGTTTATCGTGAAAAAAAGTTAATTTTAACTTTCCCTGCAAAAATTTCTTTGAGTGCCTATAAAGAAATGTGATAATCTATTCCTTTATTATTTATGTATACGATTGTTTTTATAATAAACTGATTTCGATTGAAATGCATATTTACAGCCTTCTTTCACAGGATAACGAATTAATAATTAATTACAAATATAAATATATGTAGAAAAAAAGATAGATTAATTAATTTATGCATATAAATAGAATAATATATAAGGAAATTCTAGGCATGAAGAGTCTGTATTTTTACTTTTCAATCTCTCAGAAAGTTTACAGTCCATCTAGGTAAAGAAAAACTACCTTATTTATTTAAGTGTGTATTTTCCATAAATCAAATTGATTTCAATTTTTAGAAGAAGCTTGAATCATCAAAAATCAACTACGTACTTGGAAGGTACGTAGTTGATACACTATGAGAGAACTCAATCTTATGTTCTACATACCTTTACAATAATATCTAAGACTTTAGCTTGTTTTCGATCTAAGGCTTGCAGTTGTTTTACTCGGCCAGTAACTGGGTCAATTTCAAAATATTCTTCATAAAATGCGGGAGTGCCTATTAAAAGAAAATTGGATTTCATTATTTATTTTTACCTGTGTAACACGGTGATGTGGAAACTGTTAATGTGGAAATATCATTTTTATTTTTTATTTTCTGATCAATAAATAAATAAATAAATAAAAAATAAAAATAAATAAATAAATAACAAAATAAAAATAAATAAATAAAGCTAGTCTTAAGGCGTTACCAGTTTCAGAAAGTTTAATAAATGCTATTCACATATTTTATAAAAATCGGTATTACTATTTTAAGAGTCTTGTCAATACTACATGAAGCATAGCTGCCAAGTTTTTTAATTTATTCCGGAATGTTGTAAGTCCCGCCCCTTTTCCCACCGTAATAATTTTAGAGTAATTTACTTAATATTTAATCGTAATTATATATTAAAGAAATTTTTTCTAGAAAGATTACGGTGTGAATAAAGGTCGGCCCTAAGAACATTCCGGAATAAATTAAAAAACTTTGCAGCTATGCATGAAGTGTGTAACTAATACATACTTGCCAACATGCTAATTAATATTCCGAAGTATTGTTAGCCCCGCCTTTATTTTCACACCAGAATATTTTTAGAGTATTTTTCTTATTATTTAATGGTAATTGCATTTGGAGAATATTACTCTAAAAATTTACTAGTGTGAAAAAAAGGACGGGACTAACACTACGAAATATTAATTAGGATGTTAGCAAGTATGCTAACAGCATAGTTGCCAACATTTTAATTTATTCTGGAGTATTTTTAGCTCCGCCTTTAATTTGCACTACTTTATTTTTGAATATTTTTATCCAATACGTAGCTACATTTAAAATAAGAAAAAAAAAAAAAAAAAATCTTAAAAAAAAAAAAAAAAAAAAAAAAAAAAAAAAAGTGCTATTCAATAAAAGCGGGGTTAAAAATGCTATGGAATAAATTTACAATTTCACACTCTATGATTATTAAGAGGTATGCACACGAAATTCAATCAGCAATATACACACGTGTTTATTATTAAAATATATATTTATGAGTTATTCTAATGAGGTCATTTAAAAATTTTAATTTAACTTAATTCATGCAGGAATGACAACAAGTACTTGAAATTACCTAAATTGACATTCGATAATTTATAAATAATATTTTATGGTGCACAAAGTGTACCAATTACAAAATGCAAAATAATTTCTCAACAACCTTAAGCTGTGATTAAAAAAAATAAATGTTCAAATTCTGAATATTCTTAAAAAAATTACCATTACTAGCATTTTATGCATACATAATTAAAAGGTAATAAAAATTAGAGCGTAAGAATATAACAATGATTTTAAATGTTTTTACTAAATTCTCTTATGACCCTGTATTGTGTTATTATTTTCTCAAAGTTATTTAAAAGCATTATGATTTAATAACATATTATGCACATTCTTTTCTTAATTGCAATAAGAGATTCTAGTAAAGATGTGATAAATTAATAAGTAAAATATTTCTGAAATGGCTGAACCGTTACAACAACTAGTATGTTGGGGCCATCACAAAACTTACTTTTATGTTTAACTGTACAAATTCACGTAGAACAAATTATTATTGTTATTATTATTATTATTAATTATCTTATATTAAAATTATTTTCCAGGATGAATGCAAACGATTTTCCTGTCAGAGTAGAAAAAAAAAAAATCCCTATTAACAACATTAAAAAAAAAAAAAAAAATCCCTATTAACATCATAAAAAAAAAAAAAAAAACTCCCTTAAAAAGAAAAATAACGATAATAAACTTGTTTCAAATTATCATAGATCTATACTTCAACTATTTGTTTTACCATACCTGTAAATATGCTAATTAGTTTTTCGTAGAATTGTTATTGTCCGTTTTTTTTTTTTTTTTTCCCTCACACCAGTCTTTTATTAGAGTATTTTTCTTTTTATTTAACCGTAATAATAATTGGAGAGAATTACTCTAAACATAAAGTGGTGTAGAAAGGGGCGGGTGCCATCAATACTACGGAATATTAATAAGAATATTGACAGGTATGGGTTTTACCACAGTGTTCACACGGAAACTTCTTTTTCCAAGGACTCTACGATCAGTATTTTTAGATAATATATTGCGTTTTAAGTTTTAAGGTGTTTTCATTACAAAAATTGTTATATAACATTAGTGGTGTAGAAAATCAAGGACCGTGCGAACCCTGTACAGATGTTAATCAGTTCTTTCTAAAAACATACTTGCCAACATTCTAATTAATATTGCGTAGTATTGTTAGTACCGCCCTTTTTTCCCCACCACTTTATTTTTAGAGTAATTTTCTCCAAATTTAATTACGATCAAAAAAGAAAAAAAGAAAAGAAAGAAAGAAATAAGAAAAGAAAAAACTGAAAAGGGGGGAAAAAAGTGGTGTGGGAGAAAAGGTGGGGACTACGGAATATTAATTAGAATGTTGGCAGCTGTGTTTACAAAATACTAATATTGAAAATAGTAGAAGGAAGCGATGCATCTACAGATTAAAAAAAAAAAAAAAAAAAAAAACCTGCCTGAGTATTATTATTATGTACAATTATACGCAATTTTGTCTGATACAGACATATTAAAAATTGTGGAAAACGAAATGACAGCGCCACCTGTTGAGTGATATATATTTCAATATGTAATCAATACCAATTTGAGTGAAGGTCCAGGTAAATATCAATTTTGTTAAATCCCGTTCTTTGGTTCATGAGTTATGGTATCCAGAAAATTTTGGAAACACACACACACAAAGACAAACGCACAAATAAACAGACAAACATTTTTTAATAATGTGTTCAAGAAACCTCAAAACGAATAAATCCATCGAAAAATGGAGATAAAAAATTATGCACTTAAGTACGGAATTCTTATGTATAGAGAAGAAAGTAAAAAATACGATTTAAAATATACTTACCATTCACAAAGGAATACTGAATAGGAGAATTCAAAGAATCTCTGTCTTTAGCTAAAATGGACTCTGGATAAACTTTAAGTAATCCAGACTGCAAAGAAAAAAATATTTATATTTGTTTGAGATGAATTACAACAAAGAGAGAAGACATATAATTTTAAGTTACATTAACAACGATTTGATATGATTGGTACTTTGTCTTTAAATATAGGGGGTGGGCCAAAAATTCTTGTTACATTTTAAACTTTAATATAAAATCAAGTAACTGGTGTACAAGAGAGCAGTTTGTATTACACTGCTTCTTAGTATGAAAAGTTTTGTTTTAGCTAATAAAGAAATAGTTCTAAATTTTGCTCATAGATGGCGCTGTACATTATAAACAGCAAGAAAAAACATCAAAAATCATAAAGCAAGCAGTTAAAGAGTATTTATTTCATAAAAATCTCTACAGTATTTCAATATGTTTGCCTTTATAGTTAAAAATACGACCAAACGGTAATGCAATTTAATCCACCTGTATGATCATTGGTTGTGGAAGAACCTGTATTAAATTTGTTATTCGCATCTTTAATACTTCAGCCACAGGGCAAACATACATTTTATCTTTCACATTGCACTAGTAGAAGATATCAAGATGCGTAAATGTTCACACCAAAATTACTAAAAACGCTACATAAATAAACCATAGAGGAAATTAGCACCATCTGAAGGGAAAGTTTGAAGGGCGATTCCACGAAAATTGTAACGTAAGTCACCCATAGAGATATTTCTGCTGCCACCAGTAATTTTAAACAAGAATCACTGTCGTACTTAATTACGAAAGCTACTAGCGTCAGAGCTGCAAAACAATCCGGCAAATTGCTAGTACCGCCCCCTTTTTTACACCAGTCATTTCTTAGAGTTTTTTTTCTTCTTAATTCATCGCAAATATATTTGAAGAAAATTTCTTTAAACATTAAGGGGTGTAGGAAAAAAAGCGGTACTAACATTTTGCCGGATTAGGTTGTCAGCTCTGTAATATTATGCCATTAATATTTCTGTTTATTTGACAAAATTTTTGTTGTTTTAGCAAAATACTTTTTTCCCTTGTGTAATGCAAAGTTAATCAACTCAACCCAAACAAAATTGCATTTTATATGATGCAATGTAGAGTGTTTTAAATTTGTATTAGGACCTTGCAGGGCCCGACTAAGGAATTTTTGTGCCCAGGGCACTTTCAATTTTTCGTGCCCCCTTAGAATGGATGAAGTGTAAAAACTATTACGGGCATAGAGATGGGTAGGAGCAAGAAGGTACACTTGCACCCCCCCCCCTCTAATACACACACATGAATCGGTTTCTATATTAACACAATTTTTAATAGGCAAATGGACTAACTAAAAAAACTTGGCTGAAAGATGACTCTTTCTCGGTTTTCATCCTCAATGATAGTTAAAATTACAAATTCTAACTTAAATTTTATTCACATATGTGATACACAGTCAGAGGAAATCTATAGAATTTAATTCAAATACTCTTAACGTTTAATAAAATTTTGTGCCTCCTTAAAAATTTCGTGCTCAGGGCACGAGCAGTGCTGCCAGATTTGAGGGAAATTTTTATTCAACATCCACCGTTAAATTTTACTTGTAACGGTTATCTAATTTACATACACGATTTCTGTAAAAGATGTTTCCAAACAATTAGCAAACCATTTCAATAAAAATTTAGTGGTGGGTGTTAAATAAAAATTTCCCTCAATCTGACAGCACTGGGCACGAGCCCCGAGTGCCCGTGCGGTAATCAGGCCCAGGTACCTTGAATAAGTTCTCGCTGTTCCCCAACAGATGGCACTACCATAACTACATGCATGTAATTTCAGATGGTAATGCATCTACAAGAAGTATTTTAACTAAACTTGAACTTCAGTGTAAGTTAGGTTGTCATAGTGTAAACAGTTTTTTTCTTCTTCTTTAGTTTAAAAATGTCGAGTTTTGTGTCAAGTAAAGAGTATTTGCGAGAAATTTTATTGCGTTATTTTTTATTCAAAATAAATCTGCAGCTGAAGCACACAGAATAGTTGTTGAAACCATAGACTAATAGTCGAAGAAGATGACTCACGTCAAGACTCAAATGCTTAAGTCCCCGTTTTAGCGAATTGTCAGAGTTTACACTCTTTGTACCCAGATATCTTGAAGTAGGGTATCCATCTTTGGCGCATTTTTCGCTGTCGTGGCTGTTGACTCGTTGACTGACTGACATGGCAATTCAAAAATCTCGCCAACCAACCAGTTTGCAGCATTGTTACAACCCTATATCCAACATTTCTGGATTTTTTTAAACCGATACCAAAACACGTATGCTCCATCTTTTTCATTATCATACTTGCCAACCATCTCATTAATAACCGTACAAATGTTAACGCCCCCTGAAAAAAACGCCCCTTTTCTCACACCACTATATTTTTAGAGTAATTCTCTCCAAATGTTGTTACGATTAAATAAGACTAAAATTACTCTAAAAAATTATTGGTGTGAAAAAAAAGGCGGTTACTAAAAATTGTACGGTTCATAATGAGATGGTTGGCAAGTATGCATTATACATCGATGGTTGAGACTTACGGTGAGCATGCTCTATCGGAAACGACATTCAGAGACTGCTTTCGAAGCTTCAAAAATAATTATTTTGATCTAGGAGATGACGAACGCTCTGGCGCACCGAAAAAGTTTGAAAACGAAGAGTTGGAGGAATTACTTAATGAAGACCCATGTTAGACGCTAGCTGATCTTGCAAAAACATTACCGGTAGATTAGACAACAGTTAGGAAACGTTGGAATGCATTAGCAATAATCTAGAAGCAAGGACATTGCATACCGCACAAAATAATAATAATAATAATAATAATAATAATAATAATAATAATGCGAAAAGTTATTTAAGGTCTAAATAATACCTTAATGAATTACAAAATATATATTTCCACTGTATTCAATATTATCTATGAAATATTTATTTATTTATTTATTTCGAGGAGGAGGAGGGAAAAACATGTATGGAATTTATGGTTTCATTTTTCTTGATAAAGACTGCAATGTGAGTATGAAAGAATAAACATAGTCTGTCTTGTGTTACAGTATTATTTTTTTATTCAATAAGAAATAAAAAAAGTATATATTATTTTTTTACCATGATTCCACTAGTCACATGCGCTCTATATTCTGGATTTACGCAAGCTCCATTCACTAACGTGCATGCTTCATACACAAATGCAGGATCCTGATCATCACCGTCTGCTACATGTATAGTTAAAGTAGTTGTTGAAGTAAGACGTTGACTTTCTTCTAAAGCTTTATCCTTAAATAAATAAATAAATAAAATTCTTAAAAAAATAAGACATAAGAAATAAATAAAATACTTAAAAAAATAAGACATAAGAAAAAAATAAAATATTAAAAAAGAAAAAAAAAAGACATAAGAAATAAAATAAATAAATGAATGAATAACGCCTTATTATCAAAATAAGTAGTATGTTGCGGTTATACCAAATGTTTATCTTCATACCATTTTTTATATTTTAATAATACTGTCTTGTGTTATGCTGTAAAATCGTGCTGTTTACTTATGAAGTCCTCGTGTATATTAGACAAAATGTAGTTTCACTCAGTATCTAGTTTTACTCACAAGTATCAAGTGGTGATTTTAAGTGTATCCCAAAAATTTAGAGCATGCAAGCGCACCCCCTCCCCCCCTCCATCTAAAGTAGTCCAAACACAAAATTTAAATAGTTTAGTTTCTCCTAATAGATGTATTATGTAGCACGTTTGCTGAAATTCTGTGTCATGGAGGTTGATTATTAACATGTAAATCGAATAAGTGCAATATATAAACATTAATTATCGGATGAATGGTGCTAAAATTTAACTATTTAAATTTTAAAACTTCTTCGCACATCATAATGTAAATGGTATGTACATATATTTTATTATGTGTGAAGACGTTTTAAACTTTAAATATTTATTGTATTCCAATTTTTTAATTTATATTTTTAAATGTAACTATGAAGCGACTACGAATAGTTTGACACAATAGCACCATCTATCAGCCGATACACACTAAAACTTTATCAATATAGTTTTTTTTTTTTTTTTTTTTTTTTTTTTAATTAATAATAAACCTCATATACATATAAAGTGTCGATTACTTAAAACATATAGATTGAAATAGATTTATCTTATCTATCAAATTGTTCAAATCGTGAAATTACAGAATTATGGCTTCTTTTGTGCAGATATGCTAAAATCTAGTACGTAACAATTTAGGAAAAATAAAAATTCATCAAAATAAAAAGTTTCGTGGAAGGAATATTATCTGTGTAACGTTAGAAAAACCCTCTACACGTGACCACTGCAGGGAAAAATGTAACATTATAATATTTATATTTGTATTTTATAGGGAAATGTTTGCATTCTACAGGGAAATGTTAGCATCTATGGGGAAATTCATGGAGAAATGAAGAATCAGAAATCACATGTCGGGTATCATTTAGCCTCGAATCCAAAAAATGAATACTTTCCATTTCGTACTTTATTAATAGAGTTGCGGGGCCACAAAGATTTTGAACTAATAAGTTGAAAATTAAAAACTTCAATTAATCAAAAACTTTCTTCGCAAGTATGCTGGAAAAAATATAAAATGTAATTGTTGCTATAATAATAATAATAATAATATAACTGTTGATTCAATCCAATAATAATCACCGTAAATGCAGAAAAATTAGAGAAAAGGTGACTTACTGAAGCAATCACAGTCAAATAGTATATTTGGGATCGTTCATAATCAAGCATTTTCTTCACAGTTACTAGTCCTTGGTGAGGCAGATCGATCGCAAAATAAGGATACCCGTCTTTCTGTTAAGAAATAAAAGACAATATATAAACATAATGCTAGTTTTTAACGTGCACAAACATCAAACCGTCTCAATTATATATATTAAAAGCAAAAACTGTTTTATTTATGAGACAAAAATTTAAATTAAAATACATTTAAAAACAAAAAATACATATAAAAACAATTAAAAACTTGACGTTTCGAAACCCGTCGGGGTTACCTCATCAGTAATTACAACACAATAGAAACCGATTCACAACCGAAAATTCCATTCAATAGAAACCGATCATATTCCTGACTTCGATAATATAAAAATTCTTAATTCTGGTTTTCATAATTATAAATCGCGTATTTTCCTTGAGAGCTGGGACACGGCCAAGCATCTCCACACTATCAATGAAGCATGCGCACTGGCTCCTCAATATTCGGTACTCCTTTAAATTCCTTGAGTATTCATATAATGTTTGCATATTGTGTTGTAATTACTGATGAGGAAACCCGGACGGGTTTCGAAACGTCTAGTTTTTAATTGTTTTTATATGTATTTTTTGTTTTTAAATGTATTTTAACTTAAATTTTTGTCTCAAAAATAAAACAGTTTTTGCTTTTAATAATGTTAATTGTGATTATATAAGTAAAATATAAGGTAAGAAATAGAAAGAGCGATTTTTTTTTTAACAGGGTTGCCAGCATCTTAATTTATCCCAGAACATTTTTAGCCCCGCCTTTATTTCGCACCACTTTATTTATAGAAAACTTTTCTCCAATATATAACTATGATAAAATAAGAAAACATTACTCTTAAAATAAAAGTGGTGTGAAATAAAGGCGGAGCTAAAAATGCTCCGGAATAATAAAATGTTGGCAACCCTGTTTTAATGTATATGGGTAATGCTCCAAAAAAAAAATTACGATTCTATCTTTCAACATGTTCAGTAAAATGTTTGTTTAAAAAATATCTTTTATAATTTTAATCAAAATATCTTAAAGACAAATCATTAATTTTTATTTATTTATTATTATTATTATTATTATTTTCCAGAATAGATAAATAAACAAACGAACAAAAATTATCAAACTGCTATTATGACAAAAATAATGAATCAATTCTGTTTTTTTTTTTTTTTTTTTTTTTTCTTTTTGAATAATTTTCTGCGTTTTTTTTTTTTTTTTTTTTTTTTTGTTTATGAGCACGTGCACGAGTATACAGTACGTTCTCTTTGAAATGACATAAAATCTTACCTCTGTAGCGTCTCCTGGTGCTGTGTAATATTCTACTAGTCCATTACTTTCGGAATCGGCGTCTGTTGCTGATAGATCACGGAAAATGGTCGTACCGATAGGGGACAGCTATTAATAAAAATAATAAATAGGGTTAATTTTAAATACATAAATAATATATTAAAGTCACACAATCAACTAATTAGGAAGAAAATCATATTTATTGAAATTATTATTATTATTATTATTTTAAAATAAATACATAAATAATGCCTGTTAAATATATATATACCATTAAAAAAAGCCTGTTGCCTAAAAAAAAAAAAAAAAAAAAAATTAAAGAAAAGGGAAAAAATACAAAAGTAAAACTTTGCAAATGAAATAAACTTATTGGCTAATAGAACTTTAAACATTTTTATTGATTTTTTTTTTCTTTCATGAGTATTTTACTTTTTATAAGAGACAGTGGTATATAATAGTTCATAACAGACAATATATATATATAGATAAATTGGAAATATCCAAGATCAATTTGGATAACACATCCTTGAAAGGGAAATTAAGAATTGAAAAAAAAAAAAAAAAAAAAAAACTTTTTTAAAAATAGAAAAAATATATTTGGTACATGTGAAGTCATATAGTTTAGAACAGTTGCATTAAAACTATGTGTCAAATGATATATAAACTAGTATGTTGTGGCCACCACAAGACTTTCTTCTATATTTACCTATACATATTCAATCAGTAACAATATTAAAAAAAAAAAAGTACGATTTTTTTTTTTTTTTGTTAAAAGTAAAAAAAATCGATAACTTTGTTTTAAATTATCACAGATTTATAGTTCAACCATTCGTTTTAAAGGTATGGACGAGACCTATCGAAAGATACCATTCTTGAAACTTTGCCCCCCCGGGGGGGTACTTCCCCCCCAGGGGGGGAAGCGATGCCCCCCCAGGCAGATAATTTTTTTCCTAGTTACATACTACTATTATCAATAATTCATATTAATTTTACAATCACAAGTTTAAAACAACTCTTATTATGCACATTTATACGAATTTTTGCCCTATACTGCCATGTTAAAAATTTAGATAAAATGCTATCACAGCGCCACCTGTTGAGCTATTGATCCCCAAACATAATCAGCACCAGTTAATGTCGGGGACAAACTAAATACCAAGTTTGGTTAAATTTCGTTAAAAAAAAAAAAAAAAAAAAAAAAAAAAATTGCGATTTTTTTCTAAGTTTTGTTCTGTTAAAAGTAAAAAAAATCGATAACTTTGGTTTAAATTATCACAGATTTATGGTTCAACCATTCGTTTTAAAGGTATTGACGAGACCTTTCGAAAGATACCCATCTTGAAATTTTGCCCCCCCGGGTGGGAACTTCCCCCCCCGGTGGGGGGGCAACCGATGCCCCCACATGCACAAAAATTTTTTCCTAGTTAACTACTACTATTATCAACCTGATCTTTCGAAAGATACCCATTGTGAAAATTTACCCCCCCTGGGGGGGTATTTCCCTCCTAGGGGGGGGGGAGCGATGCCCCCCCATGCAGAAATTTTTTTTCCTAGTTACATACTACTATTATCAATAATTCATATTAATTTTACAATCACAAGTTTAAAACAACTCTTATTATGCACATTTATACGAATTTTTGTCCTATGCTGCCATGTTAAAAATTTAGATAAAATGCTATCACAGCGCCACCTGTTGAGCTATTGATCCCCAAACATAATCAGCACCAGTTTATGTCGGGGACCAACTAAATACCAAGTTTGGTTAAATTTCGTTAAAAAAAAAAAAAAAATTGCGATTTTTTTCTAAGTTTTGTTTTGTTAAAAGTAAAAAAAATCGATAACTTTGGTTTAAATTATCACAGATTTATGGTTCAGCCATTCGTTTTAAAGGTATTGACGAGACCTTTCGAAAGATACCCATCTTGAAACTTTACCCCCCCGGGTGGGTACTTCCCCCCCCCGGTGTGTGTGGGGGGGGAACCGATGCCCCCACATGCACAAAAATTTTTTCCCAGTTAACTATTACTATTATCAACGAGACCTTTCGAAAGATACCCATCTTGAAAATTTACTTCCCCGGGGGGGTACTTCCCCCCCAGGGGGGGGGAACCGATGCCCCCACATGCACAAATTTTTTTTCCTAGCTAACTACTACTATTATCAATAATTCTTATTAATTTTATAATCACAAGTGTAAAATAACTCTCTTTATGGCCTTTTATACGGAATTTTGTCCTATTCTGCCATGTTAAAAATTTGCATAAAATGCGATTACAACGCCACCTATTGAGCGATTGATCCCAAAATCTAATCAGCACCAGTTTATGTCAGGGTGCAACTAAATACCAAGTTTGGTTAAATTTCATTCATTGGTTCGTGAGATACAGAGTCCACAAAAAAATGATACAGACAGACATTTTCTAAAAACTATTAATTCGTGTTCTCCACATCCCAAAACATGTAAATCCATCAAAAAGTGGACTTCGAAAATTTTCGCGAATCCAATACTTTCTCTATATTACATATAGAAGAAAGTAAAAAGTTGTAAATAAATTTAGTTAAGTACAAATACGTCATTGACAAATTATATATTTTAACTTTTAAGTCAGCAGTTTTCCAAGTAAAGTCACATTGTCAAAAAATTTGAATGCCACTGGTATATACTAGGGTGCCTAGATAAAGGAGTTAGTAACATAGGCAACCTAGTATATATTACTCTTTCTCAGATATGACCGAATGTATACTCAACCTATGCAAGGATGTGTTCACATTTCTTTCAATGGTCGTATTCCATTTTAGATATTTTACATTATTCTATTTTTACTTTTATCTTATCTATATATTTCCATTCTTACTCTTACTATAGCTTCGATTTTCCAAATTTATCACTTTTTTTTTTTTTTTAGTTTGGGGTCCCATTTTGGTCCTGCCGATTAGACCTTCTCGTTGAGGTTATAACATAATAATTGAACTAGTATGTTGTGGCCACCACAAGACTTTCTTCTATATTTACCTATACATATTCAATCAGTAACAATATTAAAAAAAAAAAAAAAAAAAGTACGATTTTTTTTTCTGTTTTTTTTTTTTTTTTTTTTTTTTTGTTAAAAGTGAAAAAAATCGATAACTTTGTTTTAAATTATCACAGATTTATAGTTCAACCATTCGTTTTAAAGGTATTGACGAGACCTTTCGAAAGATACCCATCTTGAAAATTTATCCCCCCCGGGGGGGTACTTCCCCCCCAGGGGGGGAAGCGATGCCCCCCCATGCAGAAATTTTTTTTCCTAGTTACATACTACTATTATCAATAATTCATATTAATTTTACAATCACAAGTTTAAAACAACTCTAATTATGCACATTTATACGAATTTTTGTCCTATGCTGCCATGTTAAAAATTTAGATAAAATGCTATCACAGCGCCACCTGTTGAGCTATTGATCCCCAAACATAATCAGCACCAGTTTATGTCGGGGACCAAATAAATACCAAGTTTGGTTAAATTTCGTTAAAAAAAAAAAAAAAAAAAAAAAAAAATTGCGATATTTTTCTAAGTTTTTTATTGTTAAAAGTAAAAAAAATCGATAACTTTGGTTTAAATTATCACAGATTTATCGTTCAACCATTCGTTTTAAAGGTATTGACGAGATCTTTCGAAAGATACCCATCTTGAAATTTTGCCCCCCCCGGGTGGGAACTTCCCCCCCCGGTGGGGGGGCAACCGATGCCCCCACATGCACAAAAATTTTTTCCTAGTTAACTACTACTATTATCAACCTGATCTTTCGAAAGATACCCAATGTGAAAATTTACCCCCCCTGGGGGGGTATTTTTCCCCTAGGGGGGGAAGCGATGCCCCCCCATGCAGAAAATTTTTTTCCTAGTTACATACTACTATTATCAATAATTCATATTAATTTTACAATCACAAGTTTAAAACAACTCTAATTATGCACATTTATACGAATTTTTGTCCTATGCTGCCATGTTAAAAATTTAGATAAAATGCTATCACAGCGCCACCTGTTGAGCTATTGATCCCCAAACATAATCAGCACCAGTTTATGTCGGGGACCAACTAAATACCAAGTTTGGTTAAATTTCGTTAAAAAAAAAAAAAAAAAAAAAAAAATTGCGATATTTTTCTAAGTTTTTTATTGTTAAAAGTAAAAAAAATCGATAACTTTGGTTTAAATTATCACAGATTTATCGTTCAACCATTCGTTTTAAAGGTATTGACGAGATCTTTCGAAAGATACCCATCTTGAAATTTTGCCCCCCCCGGGTGGGAACTTCCCCCCCCGGTGGGGGGGCAACCGATGCCCCCACATGCACAAAAATTTTTTCCTAGTTAACTACTACTATTATCAACCTGATCTTTCGAAAGATACCCAATGTGAAAATTTACCCCCCCTGGGGGGGTATTTTTCCCCTAGGGGGGGAAGCGATGCCCCCCCATGCAGAAAATTTTTTTCCTAGTTACATACTACTATTATCAATAATTCATATTAATTTTACAATCACAAGTTTAAAACAACTCTAATTATGCACATTTATACGAATTTTTGTCCTATGCTGCCATGTTAAAAATTTAGATAAAATGCTATCACAGCGCCACCTGTTGAGCTATTGATCCCCAAACATAATCAGCACCAGTTTATGTCGGGGACCAACTAAATACCAAGTTTGGTTAAATTTCGTTAAAAAAAAAAAAAAAAAAAAAAAAAAATTGCGATATTTTTCTAAGTTTTTTATTGTTAAAAGTAAAAAAAATCGATAACTTTGGTTTAAATTATCACAGATTTATCGTTCAACCATTCGTTTTAAAGGTATTGACGAGATCTTTCGAAAGATACCCATCTTGAAATTTTGCCCCCCCGGGTGGGAACTTCCCCCCCCGGTGGGGGGGCAACCGATGCCCCCACATGCACAAAAATTTTTTCCAAGTTAACTATTACTATTATCAACGAGACCTTTCGAAAGATACCCATCTTGAAAATTTACTTCCCCGGGGGGGATTTCCCCCCCCAGGGGGGGAACCGATGCCCCCCCATGCACAAAATTTTTTTCCTAGCTAACTACTACTATTATCAATAATTCCTATTAATTTTACAATCACAAGTGTAAAATAACTCTCTTTATGCCCATTTATACGGAATTTTGTCCTATGCTGCCATGTTAAAAATTTGCATAAAATGCGATCACAACGCCACCTATTGAGCGAGTGATCCCAAAATCTAATCAGCACCAGTTTATGTCAGGGTGCAACTAAATACCAAGTTTGGTTAAATTTCATTCATTGGTTCGTGAGATACAGCGTCCACAAAAAAATGATACAGACAGACAGACAGACAGACAGACAGACAGACATTTTCTAAAAACTATTAATTCGTGTTCTCCATATCCCAAAACATGTAAATCCATCAAAAAGTGGACTTCGAAAATTTTCGCAAATCCAATACTTTCTCTATATTACATATAGAAGAAAGTAAAAAAGTAAAATACTCTTCTTTCATATTTTAATTTTTGTTACTTTATCTCAGATTGTTAGAGTAGGAAAATAAACAATTATTTTTATTTACTGAAGCAATAAGTTGAAGTAACAAATATAACTGAAAAAACATTTAAAATTTAGATTTAGATTTTATTTTATCTGGTGGAGGGATGAGGGCAAGTGGAAATATACAAGTGGAAATTTCGGTTCAATATAACTCAGACAAATATTATGTTTTGGAGCAAATTATATTTAAAATTCTTTTTTTTTTTTTTTTCTTTTTTTCTAATTTTTCTGCATTTCATAATTTTTATATCACTTTGGTTTTACCAATATATACATTTATATTGAAGAATCTTTCCTTATAGGGATGTGCTATTGTTTTACGAACAATTATTATTATTACTAACAATATATATATTTCTTTAAGTACAACCATTTTGCTACTAATGGTAAAATAATAATTAAATTGTTCAAAGCAAGTAATATCCAAATGAAATGAAATCTAAATTAATTGCAAAGGGAATCTCATTTTAAAAAGGATCGCAATCACATTTACAAAGTTGAAATATACTTAAATGTTTGTAAAGTTTAGTGGGACAAAAATTTCCAGTTATCAAAATTTTCATAGGGCCAAAATGGTGGGATCAAACTATGTCTCGCTTCGTTTAAATTTCGTTTGCCTTTATTCGTGATGAATAATGAGCAACAAACTTTACTTAATTAAAATTATTTTTAATGAATAATAAATATCTTTGTAGAAGGTTGAAAAAACGTTATGTTGGGGTTCTGAACACCGAGGAAAAAGAAACAAATTACACCACATTCATCTAGAACGAATAAGAAGTAGTCATTTTCTGAATTTCTAAACTAGAAATACAGATTTTATATCTATGCGTATAAAGTAAATCAATAAACTGAATAGACGAATTGATCTAGAATTTATATGGTCTATACATTTCCAGATGGTGAAACAATATTATGAATATTATGAATCCTTTGTATTGAAACAAATTCTTTCTTGGTTTCTTAGAATTGGGTCATAAACTTGAATTATAGTTGTTAAAACTCACTTCTTATGTACGCATTTATTTGCAGAGATTTTTCAATAAGTTTGACCTCAATAATATTGGCAAACGCTCTAAAATTCTAATAAGGGTTTCTAGAATACGTTTTTAAAGGAGACTAGAATTGATAAGGATGACATAGAACTATTTTTAACTATTTTTTCTAGAGCCACAATTTAGTTTGTAAATGTCAATCACAATTTTTTTTCTCTGTGAATGGTACCTCTTTTAACAATGAATCAGTTAGAAAGCTTCCCATGAGATACTTTTAATCACTAAAAATAGAGATTATTTCTTTTCTATTAGGTGTAAGGAAAAATTATGTCGTTGTGTGGTACCCAAACACAGAATTTGGACACGAAACCAAGCCTTTTAATGTGATCCAAAGCAGTAGTCTGATGAATTCCAAGCTTGAAGCTCACTTCTGCACCGTAAAAAATAGGTTCTTAAAAATAAGTATATATTGTCTCAAAATAGCCCCAAAACAATATATACTTAAATTTGAAAACCCATGTACTCATTTTTGAGTATATTGACATGCTCAAAAATGGGGTTGACGAATAAGAATCCCAATATCCCCATGTTTGACATGTCAATGTACTGAAAAATGAGTACATGGGTTTTCAAATTTAAGTATATATTATTTCGGGGCTATTTTGAGACAATATATACTTATTTTTAAGAACCTATTTTTTACAGTGTGTGGAAGTTAACTTGGGATTTGTCCTGATCATACTATAGCACTTCGTCATCGATACCTGATGGCTTTCCTGATGTGGGTTCATCTTTCAAAGAAAAATCACCCGAACGAAATTTCGCAAACCATCTTTGGCATGTTTGAGTTGTTACTGCGTCTTCTCCAAACACGTCGCACAAGTTTTTTATTGCCTCCATCGCGTTATTCCCTTTTTGGAACTCGTACAGCATACAATGTATTAAGTGCACTTTTTTTTTCACCCATGGCGACAGTTCTACAAATTTGAAAAAAAACGACTAAAATACGAAAAAATGTATGTAAATCATCAATCATACTCTAACCTAACTGTTTAAACCGGTTTCAGTCGATAATCGACAACGCATAAAAGTGCACGTGTTCAAAAACGACACAACTTTCCCTTACACCTAATATATATACGCCGACTAGAACTATTTTTCTATTAAAAATGAAGAATTTCTTACCTCTGATACAGTAGTCTCATAGGCTCGTGATTTGAAGATCGGTGGATTGTCATTAATGTCTCCGATTCTTATGACAACTGGAACGTTAATCTAAAATTCGAGAAGAAACGAAACTGAAATTACTTATTACTTATTTTTAAGTTAGCATATATAAAATTACTATTTAAATCACTCTAAGTCTGTTTCGCTTTAAAATCTTGCTTAATATTTTGAAGCACACAATTTTTAAAACTTCAAATTTAAGAAAACATTATGTAACAATTTCGAGAAAATTTAAACCTGAAACGTTTTTCTGTTTTTGTGAGCATGAAAGTAATACAGAATTTTTAACATTTGTTTTCTATTTTTACAGAAAAGTTAATTACCATTATTACTATTGTTAACATAGAGTTTTTGAGAAAATCTTTTTACTCATAAATTGTTCATGCATTTTTCCAGTTTAATTTTTTTTTACTGTTTTCTGTTATTAGCGATTTCTTTTGGCATTTTAGTTGGGGGGGGGGGGGGAAAGTTAGTTTTGTTGTATTTGTTCAAACATCTTATTATGTGGTGTACGTTTTAAAAGTGTTTTCAATAATAATAATAGCAATAATAACTATAACAAAAGTAAACCAAACCTACTAAGAATCGAAATCAAAATTCGTCTCCTATAAAGATTTTAGTATTTTTGCCCAAAATAATGTTTTCTTCCCCTACACAAATAAGGGGGAAAAATTCATAATTTATAAATGATGCATGATTTTACTTGCTTTCGTATATATAGTGTAATTAATATTCTATCCCATAATATGGGAAAGTGGTTTATCCTTTCTCTGTTCCAAGTTGTGGGAGACAAAGTTTGTATCGCCGATTAAAAGAAACAGTTTTTGGGGATTAATAAAAACCGCACAATTCTGTTGCCAATAACTATTGACACTAGAATTGACCGAATTGAAAAAAAATAAAATATTGCAAGGTTACATGAAACAAATTTAATAATAATATTAAATTGAATTCGAAACTTCCCTTAAATTTAAAAATGTCCCAAAATTATAAATTTATTTTATATTCTTGTTTCATATTAAATTCTTTTAATATAAAATTTTGAGAATCAAACATGTTACTAATCTATTTACTTTATCATAGTCTTTTATTTTAAAACACTAAGCTATTTTTAAGACAAAAATGGGAGCGTGTGATCATGCGCTAAAAACCAATCCTTTGCCTATTATTAGTTGAATTCGCAATCATAGATATAGTAATTTATATGGATCTATCACCCCGTTGTTATCATGCAAAAATTTTTGATGCCGAAAATTTTTTTTTGGCATCAGCCATATAGTGGTATTGAAACCATTGAAACTCGGCAATTGTAATAGAATAGAATAGAATGTTGATGAATTTTCAAAATGTCAAAATATTGCGTCTTTTAATTCTTCTAATAAATTTATGAAAAGAAAGGGATAAGTTATCATAAAAGTAAATTATATTTGACTAAATTTTGAAATATTTAATTTTTATAATCAGTTGCTTTGTTATTATTATGAAATAAAAACTGGTTTGATTTTTAATGGAATACGTTTTTTAAAGTTTAAAAATTTTAAGATTTTGTATTAGTAAGTAATATAGAATTTTTAGAATTCTTTTAAATATATTTAACAGCGGCCTAGGTATAGAACGCTAGTTTTAATATATAAAAAGAGTTTAACTTTAAATGTTAACTAAATTAATCAGTACATAAAAGAAAAAAGAAAGAAAGAAAAATGAATTTGAAATTGTATCTGCTGTTTTTCATTCACCTTTAGTACATAAATTATTCATAAATTTTATTTTCTAAATTATCTGTGTGTATTCACTCGGAAAAAGACGGCCATATTGTGGACTTTTCTCCGAGTAAAAAGGAATCATTCCCCCCCCCCCCCCCCCCCAACGATCAATCTATGTCTTATTACTATATCTATATTCGCAATACGAACAAACCACACGATTCATTCATGTTTTCGAAGGAATTAAATTAAAAACAACACAAGTCGTGGACAGTTAGCAATCTACGGGGATTGCTTGGTGTTATAGATATTTTATATGCTTAAGAGAACTCTCTACTTACCCTCAACGGAAGCCGCGGTCAATGTTATTGTATGAAGACTTTAGCCTCGTTATAACTCATTAACTAATACATATTTTTAAATTCCGTTTTCTCATTCAGAAAATACACAACTATTAAACAGTTTATCGCTTTCTAACATTTAATTTTTAAAATTTCTAATATTTTATTTTGAGGTTGTAAAATACGAATTTCACAATGTGAAATTTTGCATTTTTGAACTTAAAAATAAAATATTAAAAATTTAAAAAATATAATTTTTAGAAATCTATAAACTGTTAAGCAATTGTGAATTTCCTAAATGTGAAAACGGAATTTAAAAACATGTATTAGTTAATGAGTTATAACGGTGCAAATTTCTCCATATAATAGCACTGGTTTCAGCTTTCAGAGACGAAAAGTAAGAGAGTCCCCTGTCTTTATTTTAAATATTAATGAGGCGTATTTATGTTTTAACGAATGAAAATTATTTTCACTACCAATTTTTACCATATTTATTTATTTTTGTTTTAAATTTGTTTAACTTTGATGCTCTTATTTTTTAAACTGTTGGAACTGCATTTCAGTTTGTATGTTGTTTAATTTGAAGAATGGAAAATTTTGTTTACACTAATAATTTGTTTTATAACTTGATTTTTTGCTCTTATTACTGCTCTTATTATTTGGTATTTCGTTTGATATCGTTTGTAAATAAACAAAAGAAATTGAAAAGAGATCAGTGAATACCTGATTAGAAGTCTCGACATCTTTACATGATATTTGAAGCCGTACCATGTTTAAGTTTTCCCTCTGCAAGAAAAAGGAAGATACATTAATAATATAATTTAACATCATAACAATTTTCAAACACATTATAACTATATTCAAAACAGTGATTTTTTTTTTTTTTTTAATTTAAAAGTGATTTAAAACTAGTATGTTGTGGCCTCCACATGATTTTCTTCTATATTTTCCTATGCAAATTCACCCAGTAAAAATAATTTATTAAAATCATTATTTAATAAAATTATCTTCCATGATAATGCAGTACGATTTCCATATTAGAGAAGTAGTATAACACTAAATATTCAAAAAAAGTTCTTTTTATCCTCAATATTACATTTTTTTTTTTTTTTTTTTGGTTAAAAATGAAAAAAAAAATCAATAACTTTATTTTAAATTATCACAGATCGATGGTTCAGCCATTCGTTTTAAAGGTATTGGCGAGCTCTTTTGAAACCCATCATGAAAATTTATTCCCCTCGAGGGGGGACTTCCCCCCCCCCGGGGGGGGGGGGAGGCGAAGCTCCTACACATACAAATTTTTTTCCTAGTTCACTATCTCTATTATAAATAATTCTTGTAAATATGATAATGATTCTTAAAACACAATTCTCTTTATGCAAATTTATACAAAATTTTGTTCTATACCCCACATGTGAAAAATTTAGAAAAAGCGGGATGGCAACGAAACCCGTAAGACAATTTTTACCAAAAGTTGATATGCACTAATTTATGTCAAGGTTCTACATGGTTATGTCTACATACCAATTTGTATGAAATTCTGTGTAGTAGTTCCAGAGATACAGTTGCCACAAAATTTTGTTACACACACACATTTTCTAAATATGATCAAATCGTGTTCTACACCTCTCAAAACGTGTAAATCCATCAAAATCCGTCGAAGAGTTTTACGAATCCAATACTTTCTTCTATTGAATATGGAAGAAAGTAAAAATATATATATATTATCTTATGGACTGCTTTTCTTAGTTTGATATGCGATAATTAACTTCTTTAAGTCATTTACCGTTACAAATGGCTTTTTCTATCATACAGTAGTTGAAATTAATGACTGGTGTGACAAAATTTTTAAACATGTGTTACATTTTTCTAAAAAATTAGATTATTGAACATGCGTAGTGGTATATAGAAACAAATTTTCGTAGTATTTATTCTGTGAATTTTAAAAAGATACACTGGAAAAATTTTATACTGTTAAAAGGTCATTTTGTCAAAAGCACTAATCTCTAATTCGGAGAGCCAACTTTCAAAATAATTTGTAAGCTCAAAATAGAAGGCTATCTAAACTGTAGAATTATCTCATTTCTGATATTGACTAAAGTGGACTCGAAATCTTTCTGCCATCAGTATATGAATCGTCAGTACACTGAGAAAAAAATATACCGCCTTCATCTAGAATGAATAAGTGGTCATTTACTAAATCCCTTAACTAGAAATATAGATTTTCGAACTATGCGCATAAGGCACGCCAATAAACTGAATAGACGAAATGGTCGAGAATTTCTTGATTACACATTTCTAGATGGTGAAAAAATATTCTGAGTCTTTTGTATTGCGAGAAATTTATTTGCAGAGATTTTTAAATAACTTTGCCCTCGAGAATATAGGCAAGCGCTCTAGAGTTCTAATAGAGGCTTCTAGAACTCGTATTTCAAGGGGACTAGAATTTATAAAGATGACATGCAGTGATGCCAGATTGGGGATTTTGTCCCCATTTTGGGGGATTTTCGTGGCTTCTGGGGACAATTTTGGGGACCAAATGCTTGTGGGGACTTTTTTGGGAATTCTAAAATTTTTGGGGACAAATCTGGGGAGTTTTTCAACTTTCTGTCAATGTTGGCAACGTAATGATTTATTCCTACGACTAGAGACTCACTTTCAATAGCTTTATTGTTATTTGGGGATTTTTTTCAAAAACTGCCTTCATTTGGGGAAAAATCTGATCTTAAATCATAGAAAAATCTTCTTGATTAAAAAAGAAAAATCCCTTTTTAATAGAAATCAAGTTGGGGATTTTTTTGAAAAAAAAAAAAAAAAAAACCCTGATTTGGGGAAATTTGAAGACCTGTTTAGGGAAATAATTTTCGACCATCTGGCATCACTGTATGGAACTATCTTTTCTAGAGCCACAATTTAGATTCTAGATGTCAGTTACAGAATTTTTTCTCAGTGTAATAGAACGAATATGAGGGAATAATTCCCAAACATTTCTTCAGGTTCCCGTGCCATAGCTGACAATATTTTAATTTATTTCGGAGTGTTTTTAGCCCTGCCTTTATTCCATACCACACCTTTTTTTAAGAGTATTTTTTTCTTTCTTTTTTTTTTCAAAGTTATATATTGGCGAAAAATTTACTATAAATAAAGTGGTGCGAAATAAAGGCGGAGCTAAAAATACTCCGGAATAAATTAAAATGTTGGACAAATATACCTTGCTATTATTTTACCAATATCACTTGAAAATACTCCAATTAAATGTGACAACCAAAGACCTTTGGATGCATTTAAAAGATTCCTCTGCCTCTCAGACATTGTTAAGAACAATGATATGTCATCTTTTTCAGGGATAAATGTAGACAAAACTGTTTTTAAATCAAAACGCGTCGGGTTAGAATTAATTAGAATAGGATATGAAGTTGTTGTATTACTATATTGTGGTTGCAATTTAAGCTTTTCGAGCTCAAAATTGCACTATCTTCTGCTTGACTCTCTTGTAATTCAATTTTTCTTTTCTTTCTTTCTTTCTTTTTTTTTTGGTCTGAACGGTTTTTTTTTTTTTCTTTCCCCGCACCTTTCAGCCTTTTTTTCTTGTTGTTAAATAATGTTATTATACGTATCTCGAACAAACTGATTATCGTCCCTAAACGATGTGCACTGATTTTGTAACGTAAATCAATAATTTTGTGATCAGAAGTAACACACTGACTCATAATTCAAACACTAAATTTTAGAGGTCGATTTTCTTGCCATTAGAGAAAAAAGCCATTTATAATCGATGTATCTAAATTGTGCAGTTATGAGGGTACCTATATATATATTTATTTTTAATTATAAGAATATTTTGCATATTACGCGACCTACAAATTCATAGAATTAAATTTTTAAAAGTGATGTTTTCACTTTTAGCCAATTAACAAAAAACAATTAATTATTAACTACCATTTAATCTCCCTCCCCTCTTTGCTTTACTGGAAATCATAAGCAATAACTTAAATCTGAAGTTTCATAAATTTTTGACAAAACGAGTAGAAATAATAAAAAATGGACTTAATAGATTTGTAAAAATCATAATAAAAACAAACTTCTTTGATAAAATTTAAACATTCAAAATGAGAAAACTTGAGTGTGAAGAGTTATAGACTGAAATATTGAAAATACTTAATGAAATATCGTTAGGTTCTATTTTCTAAACTTCAATCAGCCTTACTAGTGGCCAAGCGGGCCTTCGCTCAATGCTGGTAGATGGGAAGTGTTGGGTTCTATTCCAAGTCGCACTCATCGACCTAGCCGTTCGGAGTTTTCCGATATTTTCTCCGAAACTCGCGTAAATATGGGCTAGGACCCCTTAGAACAACCTCCATGGAGGGCACACCACCCCAGGCCTAGGACCCTCACGTAGTCAATCGGCCTTAATCTCAAACTCCAACTCTAAGCTTAAAAAAAATCTACACCACACTTTTTTTTTCTTTTTTTAAACACTATAGCAGTACGAAATATAATAGACATAGTGTAGAATAATTGTTTAAAATAATTACTAGTTATAGTTTTCTCCTTTTTAGAGACTAGGACCGAAAAATTAATTAAAAATGTGTTTTTTAAAGAAAGAGTCGTATAAGATATAATACACTCAAAATATTGTTTAACTATATGTGCTTGGGGGGGGGGGGAGAATATAAAGAGTTGTGCCCAGGGTCTCCAAAAGTATTAGTCAGGCCCTGAATATATGTTACAAAAGTGAAAGAAATAATTTCGATGCTAAGAGCGATTGTATACTTACATCTCTATCGATAGGTCTTTTTAACCTCAGCCTTTTCCCGTCCAATGCGAAATAGTCAGCTGTCATCGTCTGAATACTCAGTTCGACCTGTGGAGGATTGCCTCGAATCGGTAGTTCGGAAGGTACTGTCGTCTGGTTGATTTCTGGAATTTGAAAATGATATCATATGAATCATAAGCTGTTCATTACTTCATGAAACAAATACATAATTATAGTCAAAAAAAGTATTTGAAATGTTTGAAGGCAAACGTGTATTGGTTTTTGTTTTTTCGGAAAATTTATTAAAGAATGACGTTATAACCCAACTTTAGACGGAAATTTCCATTAGCTTAATTGTAAAGTCCAATTAACTGCACTTACTATAGAAATGATAGGAATTTCGAAAAATAATATTGACTTTTTAACATTCTTTCTTAAGTCGATGATAGACTCTCAAAATGGCAAAAATTGGACTAAAAATCTAATATTTCAATTTTACTAAAATATGAAACTACGCATTGTATTGATTTTTATTCTTTCGGAAAACGCATTAAAGAACGACGTTATTACCCAACTTTAGACGGAAATTTCCCTTAACTTAATTTTAAAGTCCAATTAACTGCACTTACTATAGTATGTTAGGAATTTCGAAAAATAATATTGACTTTTTAACATTCTTTCTTAAATCGATGGTAGACCTTTAAAATGGCAAAATTAGACTAAAAGTCCAATATTTCGATTTCACTAAAACATGAAACAACGCATTTTATTGATTTTTGTTCTTTCGGAAAATGCATTAAAGAACGACGTTATAGCCCAACTTTAGACGTAAATTTCCATTAATTTAATTGTAAAATCCAATTAACTGCACTTACTATATGATAGGAATTTCGAAACTAAAGTCCAATATTTCAATTTTACTAAAATATGAAACTACATGACAATAGTAGTGTGTGGCAAAAATAATTTTTCAATTCCCCTCTTTCTATGCTAAGTTATAAGCATTTATATTTGTAAAGTAACACTGAATCTATTGTAAAATGAAATTTTTAAATACTATTTTCTGAAAACTAATTTTAAAAGTTGTTGTAACAAGTTTAAAATACTCCGT
Source organism: Salticus scenicus (assembly GCA_963930645.1). Classification (NCBI taxonomy): domain Eukaryota; kingdom Metazoa; phylum Arthropoda; class Arachnida; order Araneae; family Salticidae; genus Salticus; species Salticus scenicus. The sequence goes on from OZ005659.1 coordinate 102,459,586, forward strand.
GCCTCTTCTTCTTTTTTGTTGAATCTTCATGAAACTTCATTTAAAGGTTTTTAATATATTGTGGCACAAAACTTAATATTTCATTTTTGTTTTCTAAATCTTTTACATTTTGAAATTAAAAAAAAATAATAAGAAGAAAATTTTTTTTGGGGAAAAAAAAAAAAAAATGATTTTTTTCCCCCGCATAATTATTTCAACTAACTTTTATTAAAAATATCTAAAGTTACCAGTAAAAAAAAAAAAAAAAAAAAGTTTGGAGGTCTAAGTCAAAAATTAATGCGCAAGGAGCATTATGAATTTTAACATTTAATTTAAAAATTTAATTAATATCTAAATTAATTACAATATGAACATTAAATTTAATATGGAGTTTTTCATCTCTAAATAAGGTTATATGAAAAAGTATGTGTTTGTGTTTGGGGACTAAGGCCAACTGACTGCTCTTGGGTCCTAGGCCTAGGGGGGTCTTTCTAAAGGACATACCTTGATTGATGAATAAAACATGTTATAAAATATTAAAAATTTAGGTTGGGTCATGTCGACGAGCGCGACCAGAGATCGAACTCGACACCTCACGTTTACCAGCTTTGAGCGCAGAACTGCTCGGCCACCGGTGGGTCAGATGAAACAGTAAGTTTTTGTATTAGTAGATTTATAATTATAGTTTTTTTTTTTTTTTTCAAAATCCATCATCATCTTAATAGTTCGTATTAAATGTGGTCAAATACATAACGTGGATTTCAAAAACATTTAATTTTTTTATGAGAGCAATACTCATACGTTCTCGGAAAAGACTTTTTGTTATGTGAAAAATATCCATTGTGTGTGTTTTTCTGACAATATGTATTGTGGTGACATTAAAATTTTCAAGAATGTAAGGAAGAACCAGAGCCCGATTAAGACCTGCTGAGGCCCAAGGCCCAGGATGATTTTGGTGCCCCTCCTCCCTGAATAAATTACAGTTTTTTCTCTAAACAAACACGTAATTTATGGAGGAAGTTTGAATGCTGATGACAAAGTTAAAGCATCGCCCACATAAGAAATTAGTATTAACACCGAGATTTCTTTGCAAATTATTTATTTTATTTTATTTGTACTATACAAAGTCAGTGGGATGTAAATAAATATTAACACATGACCAAATACCATCGAAAATATAATAACATTTTCAATTTAGACAAAAAAGTTCTTAAATCTAGCTATCAGTGGCGGATCCAGAACTTAACTTTATGTGTGTGTGTGGGGAAGGGGGGGGGGCTAAGATTTTTCAAGAAGTTATTGCAGATCAATGAAAAATTTACAATTATAATATTCAATTGTGAATGTCAGTACTCCCCCCCCCCACCTCCTTAGATCCGCCACTGCTAGCTGTATACATGTATATGTAAGTTTGATAGTGAATTTTTCTCTAGATTTATTGGTTAGCTATATGCAGAGTTGCATTGTTCAACAAATTGCTACGAAAACAATAATGAGAAATTAGCTAATGCTGTATTTCTTTTTTTCAAAGTAATCAGATAATTGATTCAAAAGATGTTAAGTAAAACCAAATTTTTACTTTAACATTACAAAAAGGAAAAAGTATTTATTTACATATGAATATAAAATTGAAATATAATTTTATAAAAAAATTTTCTATGCATCTCACAAAATTGACCTCATTTTACATTTAAAAATTTTAAATATATAAATTAAGTTATATTTCTCTTTAAATCAAATTGGAGTGTAAAGGTTGATATTTTTATTTATTACCAACTATGTGAAAAATACCAGAGCCGAGAATCCAACCCAGGCACCTTCGCTTAACGCACGGATGCTCTGCCACTGAGCTACCCTGGCTGACAACCAGCTAGGCACTTCTCACATATTTTTCACATAGTTGGTAATAAATAAAAATATCAACCTTTACACTCCAATTTGATTTAAATAAATATTCACAGTTGATGAATTCATGAATTAAAAAAAAAAAAAAAAAATTCTAAGTTATATTTTTATTTTATTATTCATGTATATTTCTTTGTGTCAAAAAAGGTTAATTATACGTTGGATGCTGCTATATGGGAACTTCTAACAATTTTTATGTTAATGCTCCTGAAAAACTAAAATTATTGTTACACAGAAGTTCTATAGATATGTCAACATGTTTCATCAACCTTGTGGGTTGACTTTAAGATCCATTTATTCAAAACTTTCAGTCGCAATATCATAAAGCTGGAAGCTGTATTATTTTATTTTAATTTAATCTCACACTTTCTTTTATTTAGTTTAATTTAAAAAAATTATAAATACTACTTCCACTCAAGCAGCAGTAGGTAGAGCTGCAAATATAACTTCTATAGCTTTAAACATACAATTTATATAGAACTGACGTAGGTTTTTATAAGCTTTATATAAATGTAAAACATACATTTCATGGGAAAAAAAAAGTTTTGGTAGTTCTGTGATAATGGTAAAATAATTTGAAATAAAAATGTTGCTCAATTTTTTAAAGTTAAGAGTTTATTTATTTATTATTTTTTATACAATCCATAAATTATTATTATTATTTAAAGGAGATTCAACATTTTCCAATTATAGAAAGTTTACAATACATTAATTAAGCACTCCAATAGAGAACTCCACTTGACTGTTGTTTCGACAAAAATAAATAAAATTCTTAAAGAATTTGTGAAAATCCTGAAGTATGAAATATTGGATTTGAATCTCACATAGAAATGTAAAGTGAAAATACTCTTCCCTCCTCCCCCTTAAATACATAAAATTTTTCATGTATGTGACTTAAATTGTAAAACTTTTTCATAATTATTCAGTTTGGCATGTTAACTAGAACTAACAAACTTTATTTAATGATATTCCTCTACAATTCATAATTTTCAAATCAGGGAATATGCTCCAGTAAGTTTGACGGAACAACTATAGTATTTCCCCTCAGCTAGATTTGGCGATTATGGCTAAATCATAAATCTAAAAATCATATAGCATAAATGATAAAATCATAAGCTAAATTATAAATCCTAAATCCAAAATAAATAGCATGTAGGCTGCCATATTATATCGCAAACAATCCAGAGCGACATCGTTATCGTTCAAATCGGCAGCAAAGAAAAAATCGCCAAATTCAGCTGAGGGGAAATACTATAGTTGTACCAAAGTTATTTACATTAAAATACCAATTTAAAATTTTTAATGCCTAAAGATTTGTATTTGTAACTAAACTGTCATCAAAATTTGATTTTCCTTATAAATAAAGATTTTCGAAAAAATTTATATAAGGATTTACTTAAGAAATCTAATTCACATAATTAAAGTTTCTGTAATCCATTTTCTACATATATTATCTATTATATTGATGATTTTTAATTAATAAATAATTTGATAGTATATGCATAAAAATTGATTTGCTTGGGTGGGTGGGGTGGGGGCGAATGAATCAAAAAAGTCTAATTTAAAATACTATTGAAAAATTGATAAAAAAAATCTGATTAAAAATAAATTATACTAAAAAGTTAGCAAATTTAAATTATACATTTTATAATTAATAATAAATAAAAGTATGTTCTATTCACATTAAAAAATAAAATAACAAATAGATTGAAAATGAATCAGTTTTATTTTGTACTTAGTTACTTGTTACACAAAATTTAGAATCAAATTTAAATAGTCAGCTTTATTTTCCAATGAAAAATCATTCAAGTACCTTCTTTAATTATAGACAACTCATCCATTTCTTTATTATCAACATTACTTTGTTTTTATAATACCAGGAATTAATATAAACACAGTGAATTATAAATGTAATTATTAAAAATTTTAGGTTTGTTATTTCATTCCTATGTACATATGAAATCTTGAACAATTTTTTTTTTTTTTTTAATGCTGATTTATACAACATAAGATAAAATAAATAGATAAAAATGAACTTCAAGATTTTATAAAATACAAACATTTAAAACTAATAGTAAAAAATATTTTAACATTAATTAAAAGAATATACAGTCGAACCTCATTTACATGAACACTGTTAAAGTGAATTACTTTTAACCTGAACTGTTTCCACAATCCCCAAGAAAATGAAGATTAATATAGTTATTAAGACTAGTTACTGATAGCATGAACATTTTTTTTTTATCCCTCTTGAGATTCATGTTAACAAGGTTTGACTGTATATAAATTTACAATTCAAAGTTGCAAATATGCTTTTATGAAAAATTTTACCTGTATGAAGTTTTACATAAATTCTTTTTTCCTCGATTTTTTCAAAGCGAAATCAGATATAACATCATCAAAATCTAACTTTGATGTAATTTCACTTTCGATTGATAATATTGAGAATGCCTGCAAATTTGTTTGCCCAATTGAATTTCTTATTTGATTTTTTATTCGTTTTAATGCTGAAAAAGATCTTTCACTGGACGTATTACTTACAGGAAGTGTTAAGAAAATTCGAAGAGCTATTTCTACATTGGGGAATGTATGAGAAATGTTCAAGCTTTTAATTTTTTTTAAGCATTCTAATGCAGAACTACACTGTTCTAAAATAGGTGAGAATTGCAAAAATTCATCTATGAATTCTTCTTCAATGTCCGTAGAATAGAGTTTTTGAAATTCTTTAGCACTTGCACTTTTTTCTGAAACAGACAAATTACTTTTACAAAGGAATCCAAACTTTTTTTCCAAGTTAGAATATGCTTCCATTCTTTTGTGAAGCTGTGCAATAAGTGAATCACAAATTACATTATGGCAATTGATTCGGAACGATTCTTTAGGGGAAAAATGATATTCAGTTTCATTATTTGAATCTAATCGCCTCGATATACATTTTTTTCTTTGGGAACTGTATGTTTCTCCATTGACTAGTGTTTTCGCTTCCTCTTCATATGCATCTAAATTTTCTCTAACTATTTGAATAAACTGAATAAGAGAATTATACAAGGGCACTAAAGATGAAATATCAGTTGAAGTGCTTTGTAGAGTTTTACTTGTTTTATTGATGCGTTGCAGTATAGTATCCCATATAACAGTTAATAATGCAGTTTCAAACTTGGACATTTTTAAATACAAACTTCCAGCTTCATGCCGTGCTGCTGCAGCTTCCTGGGTATCAGTATGAATATTGTGCAAAGCTTTCTGAATTGTTAGGTACCCTTTACGCAAGGCTCTAGTGGCATCTGCTTCTGCTGACCATCTAGTGTTAGATAAAGATTTAATATTTAATTTATTCTCACAAGATTCTAAAAGAGTCTGCAAAATTTGCCATCTGTGGGTAGAAGCAGAGAAAAAATTATAGATGCTTTGAATAATCGCAAAGAAGGCTACTGCTTGTTGACAACAATCAACAGCTGCCGCTCCAACGAGATTAAGAGAATGTGAAGAGCATGGAACAAAATCTGCCAAAGGAGATATTTGTTTAATCCTGGCTTGCAAACCAGAATACTGACCAGCCATATTACTGGCATTATCATATGATTGCCCTCTGCAGTTAAGTATATCTAAATTTAAGTTTTCCAGCAAATCAATAATACAAGTTGTTAATGAAAACGAACTGTGGTCATTTAGGGATAAAAATGTAGCAAAATGTTCATTTGGTTCTCCATCTTCATTAACATACCTTAGGACAACTAAAAGTTGATCTGTATGGGTAATGTCAGGAGAAGAGTCAACGATTAATCCAAAATATTTTGCTTTACTTACTTCTGATAGAATATGCAGCAGTACTTTATTCGACATCAGTTGTAGAAATTCAGTCACAATAGTGGAGGAAAGGTAATTGACATGTCCTTTACCAGGGTTTCCTTTCTTAGCTAAATGGTCAGCAATGAATGGATCGAATTTTCCAACTAGTTCTAGACATCCTAGGAAGTTGCCATTATTTACAGATCCCAAAGTTTCATTACTGCCAAACAATGGAAGTCCTCGCTCTGCCAAAAATTTTATAACAGCAACAACTCTAGTCAGAACATTTCGCCAGTATTTGCATTCCTGCTGGTAATCACTGACCATTTGTTTGTCAATTCGATTAGAAAAATCTGCTCGCAGTGATAATGAACAAACACTGTCCCTATGAGTCTTTGAATTTTCATGCTCTTTTAATCTCCCAGTTACATTTTTCCAGTCTGAAAAACCTTCGTGACATAAAGCTTGAGTGCTTGTAGAATACAGTTTGCAAACATAACAAAATAAAGCAGCTTTGGATGGTGAATAAATAAGCCAATCTCTTTTAACTTTTTCATTATTATGTTTTAATCTAAAAAAGTTGTGTTCTGTCAGAACACGAATTTTGTCTGTACAAAGTTTCCTTGAACTTTCAATTTCAGAAATATGCTGTTCAGGCTTTTTATTAGAAAAATAATCACGCATTTCATCTGTGATTATAGAGGGCCAAAGAGCAGGATCATCTGAATATACTGAGACTGACACACAGTTGACTTCATTATAATCAAACTGGATTGGTGAAAGATTATTACAATTCAGAGATGTCACTATTGAACCTGCCTCAACATTAGATGCTGGAAAAGTTTTATTTTCAAGATCTGAATCCATTAATCTTGATGCAGCATTGATCTCAATTAAATTTTCAACATCAGGAGCTGGAGTAGTTTTATTTTCAATACCTACATCGATTGATCTTGACACAGCGTTGACCTCACTGAAATTTTCAACATCAGGAGCTGGAATAGTTGTAATATTAAGATCTTCATTCATTGACTCTGGCATATCATTGGTCTCACTAAAATATTTAATATTAAAAGCAGATACACTTTCACTTCCGAGACTTGAAGGCAACATTTCATTCGATGTGACTCTGTAATTATCATTTTTAGATTCAGATCTATTACTTTCTGAATTTAGAAAATTGCTTAAACGTCCTCTAAGTTGTTTTGTCAATTCTTTTTTACTTTTCGCTTTTTGCCGCTTTTGCCAGCCACTTAGTTGTTTTCGAAGCGGCAAAGACATTGCTAAATAAATGATTATTAAAAAACTATAAGTATTTTGTTAACACAGATCTTGTACAACACACAAAAATTCAAATAAGTTGCACATGGGAGCAAAAACACCATCGATGTATAATGATTGTTAATTTACGAAAGATGAAAATGAAAAACACTGAGTGTTTAATCAAGTTAAAAATTAACAGAGCACCAGCACAAGTAAATAATAAGTTGAGATGAACTTTCCTGTTGCAATGCATTTCAAACTGCCATCTAGTGAATGGATATTTAAACTATCAACATATCCTAGCAAAACAGAAATAATCTACATTAGGGTGACCAACTGTTTTTAAAAGAAAAACCATGGACAAAGTGCTATGTCTCAAATTTCAAAATAAGAAATGGGGACAAAAACAGTACATAGAAAAAGTGCATATCATCAATTATAAATTGTGACAAAAGTGTTATTTAGAAAACTAAATCGTGCTGAGGGGAAAAAACTACAAAAAGTGAGGACAATCCCTACACAATGGAGACATTTCAGAGTACCTTTATAACAGAGAAGAGTTTAAAATTGTTGAAATTATCCAATCCAATTACTGATGTACCTTTTCATTCTTAATAAATAAGGACTAAAAATAAAATATCAACGATGGATAATTTATTTTCTGCAATTTTTCAAAACTTAGAAAAATTCCTTTTAAATAAAGGTTGTCCCCAAAAAATGGGGACATTTAGTCATCTTGCCTTAATCTAAATAAATTTTCAATTTTGCCAATCAGTAAAAACCAGCTGAAATTGAAAGACAGCATTTTACTTAAGTATGGTTCAGTAGATCGTTTTAACATCGTACATCATCTACACAATGAGCTATTGGCGACGGTTTAGGATTCACCCCAAGGGATAGTCTGAAGATATGCTGTCACAATTTTGACCTTGTTCCGTAAGTATTGAGAGTTCTCAAAAATACTATATTTGGATTCCTTAAACTCATTTCATAAAGTTAAGAAAATGTAATTGGATCCTATCTTGAGGTTTAGGTTCAGTAAACTTGGCTCAATGTCATGTTAGAGCTACAAAGTAGGAAATTGGCAACAATTTGGGATCCAACCCTAGGTGTGGACCAGAGACATGCCATACAGTTTTTATCCTCTGTGGAGAAGAATGGACTTCAACAAAGGATTATCATCATCAGCTAACTTTCAGTTAATTTTTTAAAGGAAAATCTTTGCCAAAAATAGCATTTAAAAATTATTAAAATTGTTTTGGTGCCCCTAGATAGTGGTGCCCTAGGCCTAGGCCTAGTCGGCCTGTGCGATAATCAGGCCCTGGGAAGAACGGGATTTGAATTTAGTTTAAAATAGACAAGTATCATTAATTGAATAGTAATGTTCCATTATTCAATTATACTAATGTGTATTAAATATTTGGAGAGAAAGGAAAAATAAGGATATTTTGTCTGTTGTCAACATAACTCAAAAACAGGTTTTTGCAGAAAGTTCAAAATTAAATTTTTAATATTTAATAACACGTTTTATTCATCAATCGAGGTATGTCCCAAATCATGCATAAGTTGTATTTTATTTAAGATTACAATTATATTATTTAACATTTTCCGCTAGATGGCAGCACTACAAAAACATTCAAATACTGAAAGATATTCTTCCTCAAGACCAGTAATCACATGTAGGCCTACTTCTTCCCTATCAATTGAATTTTAAATTAAACGTTAAACAAAACTATTTTCGACATTTCTATTTTTTTTTTTAATTTTCTTCTTTTATCTTTTGATATCACAATTAATTATGCATAACGTTCATAAATATTTAATTTTAATTTTTCCTCCATTATGTTGTTACATAGAGCTCCTTCAAGGATCCTCCTCCTTATAGGAGTCTTATTGTTATATATAGTTTGATAAATTAAACATTGCGCTTTCAATTCACTTAACGGATAAACTATTCATTTTTCAGTATGTGTTCGAGTACATTCAGACAGAAAACAGCCTTTTAAAACAAACATATTATTCACCATCAATATAAATTTTAGTCAAAAAAGAAAAAAAAAAAAAAAAAATCCTAATAATGTTTAAATTTTCTTTTTTTCAAAATCACCTTTTTTTTTTTTTGATAAAAATTGAATTAATATCAGTTAAAAAAAATATTTTTACATTAAAATTAGATAAGATTTTATTAAGTATCAGATTCCCTAACAACGCATCTTCTCCATATGACATCCTCAGTATATCCTATGGATGAAAATACGTCCGCGGGATATCTTAAGGATATACTATGAACTAGTTTCTTGTTAGCGATTATAATCACGTCATTGATATTTTATGACAACTTCTTCACTTCTTTATAAGTTATAAATAAAAAATAGTTCTTAAAAAAAATAATAATAATAATTGTATCCATTATTTCATTGAACGGAGGGTGTGAGAATTAAATCCTCCACAGAATTAAATGTCAAATAAGCTACTCATAAATCTATATTAGAATATTTTAAAAGTGCATGGAACTTTAATACCTTACGCTGTTCGTTTTAAGGCTTAATATGCAATCCGTCTTTGTAGTATTGAATCGCAAGGTAAGAGAAATTCGTGTGAGTGATACACCAGGTTAATTTTTAAAAAAAATTAGAAATTCTAACTTCTAAACTTTCATTAAATTATTTATTTTAATTTATAATTGTTGCCAAGAAAATTAAACTTTAAATTTTACATCTACTTTTTAAGATAGCACGCGATCGTGTTTTATATAAAAATCAAATCATTAAATTCATTTTTATTTATTTTTATTTCGTATTATTGCACGCGCACTATAAATTTCCTAATTCAAAATTATTTAAAAAAAAACGTTTTCCATATCTCTTGTAACGATACTGATTATTATTAATTTTCTTTTCTTTTTCTTAAAAAAAAAAAAAAAAAAAAAAAAAAAAAAAAGATTTTGATGAAATTCTGGCAAAAGCAGAATTTAGTTTAGGACGGAGGACTATTAGTTTTTTTTTTTTTTTTTTTTTTCTTCCCAATTATAACATCGCTTTCAAATTATTCAATTATATTTTCGATAAATTTTAGATTTCGATAAAAGTCCAACTACTGAAAAATGTTTTCGACAAATGTCCAACTATCGATAACGACAACGCAAAAATCGCTGTCTGAAACTAATAGGCCCTCAGTCCTAATAAATAAGGGCTCGGCTCACTACTTAACTTTTGGAATTGGGCATACAATGTTGACTTTCTGTTTAGAATCAAAAACTAATTACTGATAGAATATTGACTAGGTATGGCAATGTAAAAGATTTAATTTTCCCCAAGAAAGTTTTAGAAAACATGTCCGTAATCTTAAAGCTAAACTTGGTTCATTACGTTTCTAAATAAATTCATCTTTATCAATAAACATAAAAAAATTACTTACGATCTCCTCTACTTTCAAAGATATCCATTATAATTACACTCTCTCCTGTTTCTATTTCGCATTCTGAAAAATAAATAAAGAACAATTATCCTATAAATCTAGTGAAATAATATATTTAACGTAAGTATTACAAATGTTTTTAAAGTGGCAGTTATATAATAAAATATTTTCACGAATATATCATAGCAATGAATACTTACGACTTTTGCATAATGATATTAATAGAAGAAAATATCCTAATAGGAACTGAAATTTTCGTAGTGCTGCCATCTGGAGGTTATATCTGAAAAGATAAAAGAAAATAAATTTGTATTAATAAAGTGATTATTTTTCATACGTAATATCATCACAATGAGTATTTGTGACAAAAAGCATATTTTATAAAAATTTTGAAAATACTATAAATCATTTTTTTTTTTTTAAACTTAGTTTTTACAAAAGATTTTTCAGTTTTAGAGATAAATAAAATTAAATAAAAAAAAAAAATAAAAAAAAAATAATAGTAATAAAAAAAAAACTTTTTATATCAAATGCAATTCTTGAAAGCTTCTTTTAAATTTTTATTTACAGGTATCAACATATTTAAGAGCTATTTATGTGTTATAAATGTATTATTGTGTTTTCATATATGAGAAAATATGTGCTAATTATCAAAACGTATGTGGCCAGGAAACTTGAGTTAATAGAAAAGAATTTCCTTTATAGCATAGAAACAGTGCTCCATGGTTTTATTTATTTATTTATTTATTTTTCTGGGGGGATATTCTCATCAATTCTACAATCAAGATAATCCAAATATCTACATAACATTTCTATAACGTGGACCAGTTACGATTATATTTTGTGAAACGATATGATAGAGATTAATAAAATACGCGAGGATAAAAAATAATACTTATAAATAGACAATATTTAAATACGTGGACTCAGTTCAATGATCTAATGAGAAAAAAGGACAACATTTGTCTGATGAGATTATTTTATGGAGAAATGTATTTTTAAAAGTTGCCTCTTAAGAATATTTGCAAGCGTCATTTGAAAACTAGCAACACATTAAAGATATATATATAATATGAATTATTATCATAAAGTGACAAAAAAAAGTAATCATAAAAATTATAATTAAAATAGGATTTTTTTTTTTTTTTTTTTTTTACAAAAAATTATGTTAAAATAAATAAATAAAAAGTTATCGTCGACATAGCGACAAAAATTTAAATGTCGTCATGGGGTTCCAATACTAAAATTGTACTGCCTGCGGGAGTATGAAAACTCAGTCGTGAAACACGAATTTTATTTTGAAACCTTTCTTTGTATGATTTTGTTTCACTATTGCACAATATTATTTTGGCTCTAATACTAATTTGGCTTCTGGTAAATTAAAATTTTAATTAGATGATGAAATGTGTATAACATTTATGAGTTTAGAATTTTAAAGATAAATAGGAAAGAAATAAAGGGCGAAAATTTCACAAGGGTTTGCTAGTTTATTATTATAATATTAATTAAATGATTGATTAAAGTAATTTTCTAGTTAAAATCTGAATATAAGAAATGCTATATCTTTATATAATAATAATAATTATAAACCACGTTAACATTATGTTATCATCTTACTTTTCACTCTAAAAAGCTAGAATTTTTCCTTCTCTAGTTTTAGTACATATCCGTATTTTTTTATTTTATTTTTTTTTTATGATACTAATACATATAAAAATAAATAAAAAATAAAATAAAATAAAATAAAATAAAAATACACAAATACATAAATAATAATTTTCAGGACATTTTTTGCACATGTATTTATTAAGTGATCATGTCTAAGTTGAAATAGATTATTTGGAAGAGAAATTAAATAATATCTATTATAAAAATGATTATCGGATAAAATTTTATTTATGTTAAATATTTTATGTTGCAGAAATTAATAAATTCGATTAAAGAAATCTATAAAATTATTAAAAAATTATTTAAAAAAAAATCCAACATGTACAGTTTTGATAATACAATGAAATTTTTTTGGAAAGAAATTAACTTAAAGCTCCACTTTCTTAACTCCCATTTCAGTTATTTTCAGGAAAATCTAGGCAATGTGCGTGAAGAACAAGAAGATCGATTTCACGAAGACGCCAAAGACAGGAAAAAAGAAGTATCAGAACTGATAGAATGTTAATATATTAGCAAATTATGTATTGTTGGATGCTGCATAGAGAGTGACCATAAGAAAAAGCTCCAAACAGAGCTTCAATGTAAAGAAATAGAGTCATTTAAATGATAATATGTAAATAATAACTTAATTTAAAGTATTTTGTACAGGGTGTCCCATAAGTCTGTCGACATTTTAAAAATTCATAACTGTTGAATGAATTGATAGAATTGAACGCGGTTTGAGCAAAAAATCATTCCCGGGAAGAAAAGTTTTTTCTTTTTTCCCCTAAAGAAAAAAAAAAAAAAATAATAATAATAATTAAGCTGTCGATAGAAGGCTCTATGTGTGACTAGATCACACATTTTCAGGAAAACTGTTCTTATTCGCATGCAAATGTTTATTAGCATATAAATCCCATTCTATGTGTCCGTCTTCACAACAAATTACAGTTTGCAAACGAGTTATAACACTGCTAACTAGAGCTTCAGTTGGTGGTTCTTACCTCAGGGAAAACATCTTCACCAATAATGCTTTATCCACCAAGCCAGCCTCGCAATTAAAACTTCATGTATGCACAAGTAGGAGGGGAAATAAGAAATAAACTGTTCTAATCACAAAATTGTGCAATTTATAAGACTTTCATTTGCATATTTTTCTTTCACATCTGCGCGAAAAATTTAACTATTTGTCTAACTGTCGTCGACAAAAAAATTAACTATAGTTTTTTCTTTACCCCCCCCCCCCCTCCGAAAAAAAAAAAAAAAAAAAAAAAGAAAGGAAAACTTTTACGAGAGTGATTTTTTCGCAAACCGCGTTCAGTTCTATCAATTCCTTCAATAGTTATGAATTTTTAAGATGTCTAAAGACCTGTGAGACACCCTGTACATAAAGAGTTTCGATTCTATTATAGCCTCTGTGTGAATTTTTCAGACCTTCATCTTTACTAGTGAAAAAACCCCTTGCGTGGTAAGAAGAAAAGACGAATATTTCTGAATTCAACGCATAAAAAAAAATTAGAAACACCCAAAGAAGTAAAAAAAAAAAAAAAAGAAAAGAAAAGAAAAGCATGATTTCGCAGACATGCATAATCAGTGCTATATTTGTTTCTTTGGTTAACATAACCGGTATTTTCCCTCCTGAAGAGTCAGAATGAATTGATTAATTTTTAGTGGGTTAACCAAATATGTCAATCTATAAATTTCTTGAATTCCGTAGCGAACCGCAAAATACTATGCAGACTGGTCACCCCTGTTTTAGTGGATTATTATTATTCATCGTCACTTTTTCTTTCACGTGTAAACTTACGAAATCACAATTTCCTCGTAATTTAAGGATACAGTCGGCCCCGCTTAAACGAATATCTACCGTTCCAACTATATTAATTCGATTAAGCGGGGAAGACTAGAAACACAATCGCATGTATAACTATAATGGTTTTATGCCTACATGAAAAGCTAAATGATCGATACCTCTTTCTTATTTAAATATTTAACTAAACTTTTACTAAGTTAAAATATTATAGTAATTTATAAATGCAATTAATGCTTAAATAAAAATAAAATAAAGTGTACTTACAATTTTACTTTTAAGAAAAAAAAAAGAAAAATCAGTTATGATTGATTATTTTAACATGGACTTAACCCGTTAGTAGTCGCTAGTTGGTCGATTTGTCGCCCATCCTTCAGTGTTGCCAGATTTTTTTATTCAATAGTCACCAAAAATTTTTAGAAGTGGCATTTGATATACACAAAACGCGAATAAAATCGAAGAAACGTCGATCACATCATTTCTTAAAATTATTGGTGACAGTTAAATAAAAAGTGCGCAATCTGTAATAGGTGGCGCTGTCTATAGCGACTACTAACGGGTTAACAAAACATTTTTCGATTTCTTTTTCTAAAGCACATAAATAAATTATAATCGCTTCTATGAGACTCAAAATGATGACGAATAATGTTAAAGGATTTTGCAACTTCATTTACCGTTCGCTTGTTCTTCTTTATCACTTTCATTTAAAGGTTTTATTGTAAGATTAAACTCTTCATCTCTTTCTGTTTCTCCATCTTTATCCACATCTATGAGTTCATAAAGTTCTTTTGAAAACTTTCAAAATTTGTAATTTCTAATTTCCAGAGGAGATAATTTGTATTTTGATTTCTAATTTTCTCATCAGTTGCTGATTTTATAAATTTGACTTTTGCAAAACAATTTATATCACCTCGGCAGGAATATCGTCTCATGTTTAAAGAGCATGAGGTTTTTAAAAGAAGAACGGTTTTTTTTTTTTTTTTTTTTTTTTTTTTTGGAATGAGAGGAAAAATTTGCCCAGAAATAGAGGAATTTTATTTAAAAAACTTTGAGTGTTTATGCGATTAAGCGGGGTGGCATTGTAAAAAATATTTCTTTAAACGAGGAAATTTAACATTACTTCTACGGGGGAAAAATTGGTTCTATAACTTTATATTCTAAAAGCGGGGTATTCGATTATCCGTTACCCGATTAAGTGGGAACGACTGTATTTCGTTGAAAAATGTAGTTTTTCCAATTTTGTTTCTTGAATTCTTTCTTTTGAACTTACCGCCTTTCATCTTACAGAACAATTTAAGTAATAATAATAACAATAATAATAAATAATATTTATTTTTTAGAATAAATTTTTGGAGTTCTTACATAACGAAATGAAAAATGCAAATATATAAATATACATTTAAATTCTGACTAAGATAAAAGGCGACATGTTTAAAGCGACATTTTAACAAGAATTGAAAATTTTCATTTTTCAGTGAGATATTCTTAAAGTATTAAGCAACTATGATCCCATACGATTACATGTTGAAGAAAAAATAACGAGTCTGATTGATTGCAGAATTTATTTCCCGCGCTGTTTATTTTGTACTTTTATTTATTTATTTATCTGAAAACCATTAATATAGTCTTATGTATTTTTAATAACAAAATCGTCCATATTTATTGACAAATTTCGATGGGGGACATTGATTTTGTAATATTAGCTCGGGACATTCACTGAGAAAAAAATTCTGTAACTGACATCTAGAATCTAGATTGTGGGTCTAGTAAAAATAGTTTTATGTCATCCTTATAAATTCTAGTTCCTTTTGAAAGCGAGTTCTAGATACCCCTATTAGAATTCTAGAGTGTTTGCCTATATTATCGAGATCAAACTTACTTAAAAATCTCTGCAAATAAATGTGAATACAAGAGGCGGGTTTTAGCAACTACAATTTTGTATATAACTCAATTCTAAATATCAAGCGAGAATTTCTCGCAGTACGAAGGATTCAAAATATTTTTTCACCATCTAGAAATGTATAGACTAGAAATTCTCGATCATTTCGCCTATTCAGCTTATTGGTGTGTCTTATACGCATAGCTCGAAAATCTATATTTCTAGTGTAGGGATTGAGAAACTGGCTACTTATAATACGTTCTAGATGAAAGCGGTATATATTTTTTTTCTCAGTGTTGCCTACAAACATAGCTTGATTTTAACATTTATTTAAAACTTTATCTAAAATGAAATACTACATAGCAGGTCTTCCAGGAGAATACAGCAATTTTATTATTTAATACCACTAATTTTATAAAGCATCAGTCTTTTAGTTTAATTAACACCTTTTGTTTTTATTATAAATCGATTGCTTTATTATTAAAATTCTAGTATCTTCCTGGCAACTCTGTATAGATAGATATACTTTACATGCTAAAAGCTATATTATTAATAGCACAAGTTTTTATGAAACCCGTTTCGTAAAAGTGGAACTTTTGGTTGATAAATTCGCGATATTTATATAACATTACGTTTTTCCTGTGATTGATATCAATAAACAAAATTGTATAAATTAAATACATTTTTACAAAGTATCTTTCTTTCTTTCTAAATAATAATAATAATAATAATAAAATAAGTTAATCTAACAGCTTTCAATTTAAGAAGTACAGTAGAACTTGGATAATTCGAAGTTCAAGGGACCAGAGAAAAATTCGAAATATCCAAAAATTCGAATTACATATACTATTTTGTCAAAAAGAAGAGATTAATTAAAAAATTAAAACTCTACGATCAACGATTTAACACATAAACTTTATATCTAAGAATACTGCTACTATCCCTCCCCCCCAGTAAATCAATATTTTTTACGAGCTTAATTCTGTACTGATAAGTATAAAGGATTTAAGTCCAAAAATGTCGATTTTGAGTTAAGTACATAGTCAGATTCAGAAAAAAATTCTCTATCGATTGGTATAAAGGATTTAATTCTATGTCATTTAGTCTTTGAGAAAATCCATTGGTAAAAAAAGGACCAATTCAGAAATTTACCATTCATGTATGGTATAAAATATTTAATTCAATTTTTTCCGTTATTAAATGAAGGTTGACAACCACTGAATAGTATAAAGGGTATAAATCAACGAAATACCCTTTTCCTAATCGATTATTCTGATTTGTTTTTAGCTAGTTAAATTTTATTTTTCGTCTCCTGAAAAATCAAGAATATGGACTTAAATCCTTTATACTTATCAGTACAGAATTATTCCACACTTTTTAAAAAATAGTCAGATATTTTTCATTTCTTCTTTAAGTACAGTCTTTGTGCCATAGTATATGACTTCAACCAATCAATTAATACAAAAATAGAATCTTCTACATTAGACATGACTTTCAATTAAAAAAAACCTCGAAGTTCATGTATGTGCACCATATCTTCTGATGCGCTAGGTAGGGGCTTCTCTTGTATTTCCTTATCCTTTTTTTGAAAGACTTAAAGTAAATAAGCTTAGAAAAATCTCGGGAACAAAATTTACTGTAATGTTTTAAAGGTAATCGTATGAAAAATTCGAATTATCCAAAATAGAATTCGAATTATTCTCGATTTATTAGCCTTACTTTAATACAAAATTCAAGGGACCTAGTAAAAAATTCGAATTATCCAGAATTTCGAATTAAACGAGTTCGAATTATTCGAGTTTCACTGTAATAATAATAATAAAAGAAGTTAATCTAACAGCTTTCAATTTAAGAAGTAAATTAATGCAAGTTATATGCAAGAAACCAGAAAAATTCGCTGACACATAAATAAAACATACAATAGTCATGTTTATACTTTTCACATTTTCAATGGTGACAAGAATTTCTCGAATTTTCCAATGCAGAATTATTCAGAAGTGACCATTGGTCAAGAGCATTATTCTAACTCTTGACAACTTTCGTGTGAGTAAATATCAACTAATGAGCAGATTCAGACAATCCATTACGCAATTATTTATGCATGGTGAACCATGCATTGGAGAAGCATTGTTTGAACACAAGTTCAACAATTACAAGTACACGAAGCGGACGTATAAAAAAACAGATAGTACGATAAAATATTTCATCGTGATGGCGCAGCGAGAGCGACAAGGTCAACAATTAAAATAATTATTGGATTAAAGTTTAGCACAGGTTTAACAGTTCTTTCGTTAAAAGTTTGTGAGTAAATTATTTTTCTACGTGTTACGTTAATGTGTTGTAGGATTTAAGGTCGCTTTTCTACTACAGAATCTAGGTTTTGGTGGGATGACATTAGTAGAGGATCTATCAACTTTTGAGGCAAGTTTCGGAGAAAATCGCAAAAAACTCCGAAACGCTAAGCCGACGAGCGCCATCTGCATTCGAATTGATGTTGGTGTTGGTGTAAGGGTTAAAGTCGATTGTCTGCACGAAGGTTCTAATCCTGGTTGGGATCTCCAATGCCCATTCTGTGTATGTAGAGATGTTAATGATACCTAGCCCGTATTAGGAGAAAACGAAGACAATCACTGAACGGTTAGGCGTATGAGTGCGATCTGGAATGGAGCCCGGTACTTTTTGTCTACCAGCATCGAGAGTAATACCTCTCGGCTACTAGTGGGGCTTTATTTTGGTTCGAACCCGTCACTTCTCGTCTGCCAGCTTTGAGAATAGAGCATTTTGGCCACGTTTTTGGCTATTTTTTAATGACATATAAAAGTATTTCAATAACAATTTGTACTACTAGTATAGAAAAATTTATTAAAACCTTAACTGCCCCGGGCGTATATATACGTTTTTCTGAAGTATGTTCCTTTGTATTGTACTGTTACCTGTGAAACTACTGATACGGTTTGACAATGCAATAAAAAACATTGAAAGGTATCTTGACAGTGCTTTTGAAATAGTTATACATTTCAGAGTTGAAAGAGAAAGGTGGCATTTTTAAGCGAATCTCCTAAATTTTTGTTGGCAGGTAAAGGGTTAAAGTGATGAGAAATATTTTTCGTGACTTTACTCTTTTTTTTTTCCGTAAACTAAGAAAAATGTTTATAAAAATCGTTTTACAAAGCGAAACTAAAATTTAGAAACACATAATCAAAATGATGATGACAATTCAGTTTATACAATTTATATTTATAAAAACATTTAACAATCATTATTTACCACACCATGAATATTCAAAATTGAGGTTATATTGTTAATATTGTTTAATAAAGTTGTACCTAACTCCCATCTTTTTTTTTTTTTTTTTTTTTTTTTTTCCTTTCAAAATGAAAAATCACGAAAGGGAAATTTCCAAGTGCATGCTTGCTTCACGGGATTAAAGCATTAAAAATAAAATTATAAGATAAGACAAATCAAGTTATTACACTTAAAATACGATGGAAAAAAAAAATAAATAAAATAAAACTAAAAAGAAATTTATAACCTTGGAGAGTTTTTTTCAGTTCTTTTCCGACAGAGACATAACGGAAAAAGAGAGAACTCTTTTGAAGATTTCTGTAATTCACTTCTTTCATCTTTACAGAATTTAAAAAAAAAAAAAAAAAAAAAATCATTGAGAGAGTTTTTAGTATAAGTCTAAAATTCCTCTCGTTTGTATTAAATAGTGATACCGAAAATATACACAGGACATTATTCGTAAGAGGCTTAAAAAAAAAAAAAAAAAGAAAGAGAAAAATCCGTAATTTTGTAAATATTATCTTATTGTCGCACAAAAGTTTCCGGTGTCATTTGTTTAATGCAAATGGACAGGAATTTCCAATAGACCAAATACATCTTGATAGATTTTCAGTTTCTTGTCCGAAAAAGTGACAGAAATGAGCAATAAAAGAAGAGGTGACAGACTTCTGAAGATCTCTCAACATCATAAAAACTTTCTGTAAACGTTTATCAAAAGTCTCAGTAATTTCATAAGTATTTTTAGTTGAAAAAGAAATATATAGATTCTTAATCTTTATTTTACTCTTTTATTTCTTTTAATTTCTTAATTCTGAATATAAATTAAAATAAGTATTTCTACTTCAGAAAATATCATTATAAATCACTAATATACTTCCATCAATAATTAATGAAAACAATATTAGTTATTACATTTATACTAATAAAAAAAGGTGTTTTTCTGTCTTTTTGTGACGTACAGAAAAAATTACGGCACGTACAATTATTTTTTTTAGATGAAAAATTTGCAATATACCTTTAGATTTTCAATATTCCTATTACAATTTTTATTTTATTTTTATTATATTTTATTTTTCCCAGATGTATATATATATTTTTTTTTTTTTTTATGTAATTTCCAGCTGATGCCAATAAAAATAAAATACTTACAACTATTTATGTTACTTTAACTTTTATTTATTTATTTATTTTTTAACATAAAAAGAAACATTTCTTTACACGTGAATAATAATAATAATAAAAAGTTAAGCATGTATTATGAAAACAAATTCTGATAAACTGACATCATAATAACTTTAAAATGTTTATTTTGATTACTTAAATATTAATTCCAATTAATCAAATAGCCTTACATGTTTTTGTTTTTTTTCCCCTTGATTTTATCGTCTGCAAACTAATGTGAATGTATGTTTAGTTTATTTTAAATTAACCGTGTTTCTAATCAAAATAATGAAACTCAAATAATTAAATGCATATTTTGTTTATTTTAAATTAATCGTATTTCTAATCAAAATAATGAAACTCAAATAAGTACATTTCCTTAACGGCTGTGTATCACGGTACTGGGCCATGGTTTTGATTTTCTGAAAATATTCGCCAATCGAAATATATTTATTTAAATGTTTTAATTGTTAAAAATAAAATAAAAATCATTTAATTAGAGTGACGAGCGAAGCCAGAAATACCTGCTAGTGTATTACGTTAGGTTTTGGCATATCTGTTTACTTTTTTTCCGCACCTTTCAATAAGAGTTTTTTCCGGTAGATTTTTTGTTGCAATATTTAACAATCACTAATTTAGAATTGTTTGAATTAGCAGTCATCGGAGCTTCTATGAATTAATTTTACGCTTTAGTGAAGAAAATAAATCCAAATCTCTTTAAAATTACTTTAAATATTAATAATGAGAGATAAAAGTTCATTAAACTTTCAACAGATTTTTAACTTTTTCTTCTGTAAATAGACAGAGCCAAACAATTAATAAGCAGATTTGTTATTTAGAAATAAACAAGCAGTTCTACTCGTTCTTCGCACGGGAAAAAATAAATAAAAATTGAAAGCAAAGCCAATTAATTTGACTTGTTGGCAGCAGATTGCTTATTTTACATTCTGATGAAGGCCAAGTTTTGAAAAATACATTGGAAACCACTGTTATTTTCCATGTGCGAAGAAGAGAGGTATAATTTCTAGATGCCCCCTTTCACCCCTTCAGGGTTAAATTTCTGAAGATTTTCGTCTTTTACCTTTTGAAGGACCTGAGAGAAAAGAATTTTGCTAATCTTCAAGCTTCCACAGGAAAATCTGCGATTTTCCACATGCGAAAAATGGTTAGAATGGTAAACATTTCTTTAAGATATAAATTTCGGAAAATCGCCATCTTTTATCTTAATTAAGGTCTATGAAGAGATATTTTGCTTAAATTTGAATCTTTTTTTGGAAACCAATGTTCAAAAACTTCGACAGCACTTTTAATATCCTTAAGGGTTACATTTCGTTAAATTCGTTCGTTAGTGAGCCCCTACTCCATGAAAGGAACCTAATGTCCAAACGGTTTATTTCAGCAGTTTCGACTCGACATTGATAGATAAATCGGTGATATTTCGCTTTTATATTAGATAGATAGATAAAACGATGTAAACGAAAAATTATTTAAAACCTAAAATCAAGATTTTTAACTTTTCAATCTAATTTTTACTCTCCTTCATTCTTTTACACGCCTTTCATCTCGAACTCTGGTAAGTTTTTGAACTTTTAAAATGTACTTTTAACATTTTATAAATTTTATCTTTTACTTTTGGTTAGCATGGAGAACAAATTAAGTGATTTTCGATGAACAGTTCAGTTGACCAAAATTCTGGCTAATGAATATGACATAAAAGTTAGTCGAGTAGTAATCTTTATTAGCCGAGGTGCAATTGAATGCCATTGCATAGGATTAAAACGATTCCTTGCATCAGAAGTACTAATGCAGTAAAAGTCGATTTAGAGTAAAACAAAAGGGAAGTCTATTCACTTCCCCTAAAGCCTGCCTTCAAAACGAATTTGTTGAAGAATTTGGTGAATTATTGACCAAATGTGGTGAGAAATGGTAGTTTAGGGGTGTAAGACTTTTGCAACTATCTTCAATAGGAGCTAAAATTTTTGTCAAATTGCGGTCAAGAATTTGTTCGCAGTTGTGAACAGTCAGTTGTACTGATCAGGTATGTTGCGAAGGATTAAACTTCTTCCCTGCATTAAACATGCTGTTGGAGTACAAGTAGATTATAGTTGAAGTGGAAATGAAGAGCAGTCTATTCAATTCCACTAAGGTCAGCCTTGGTGACAAACTTGTCGACTTGGTGACATATTTGGCGATTTAGTGGCCTAATTTGGTGATATATGTTATTTTATCTACATGTTGCGAAAGTTTAAACCTCTTCCCAGCAGCATTAGAGGTACTTTATCAGCAAAAGCAGATTTAACCCTTTGTAGCAGTTTTAATCAATCTAAATAACTCTTTATCATTGTAGGAAGACTGAGATAATTAAACTAATATATAAACTTGTAAGAAGACTGAGTCATGATTTACTCTTAGTATATCTGCTAGAAACATTTGAAAACTATATATAAATCTAGTGTATTTTGGATTAGGAAATGATTCTAATAGATCTGTTTTTTCATGTTTGAGCTTTTTCTTTACCCCGTAACACTTTAAGTTAATGACACGAATTTTTAGTATTACCTCGAATTAACAACAATTATAGAAACGATAATCAATACAAACAATTTTAAAAATCTACATAATTCTTAATCTACATTTTTAAACTAAAAATTGGATGCCATTTCAAATAAATAAATAAATAATAATCGATTAAGCATCTCACGCAATTAAAATTTTAAGTTTTCTATGACTAAAATTTCATTTAGTATCAAGTTCAATGGCCATTAAACATTGGGTAGATATGACACTCAAAATAAATAAATAAATAAAAAAGAAAAGAGGGTATTTTCTCAAAAAGAAATCTGAACACACGTAACTTGCTCCCTGTCTCCCTCTGGTTCAAGTTCACAGCCTGTAACAAAAGCTAACATGAAGCAAAAGTATGTTACTGGACCAAAACGGCCAGCTTTAGTAGAGTTAAACAAGTTCCCTTGTCCACTTCACGAATTCAGCAGTTGAAAAATCTGACCGAATAGGAAAGGGTAGATCTCGTCAGTCGGTGTTTGACGAGGAGTACCCAGCTGTGGATTCACACGTGTTTCATACACCGTGGTTAAAATGGGTCATTGGAGGCGGACAATGGATCTCCGCCGCGAAAAATAGAAAGTCTCTCTGCCCATGCGCAAAAAAAGTGAATAGTGATTTCCGGATCCCTACTCGACCGGAACTTCTTGTTCTCTACAAGAGACGGAAATAGAAATTTAGAACTATTTTTCGTTATTATTATTTGTGATCATCCCAAAATTTCACAGGTCCTTGAAAATAAATTAATAAATCAATAAAACACGGAACTTTTTTGTGCATCGTATAACCATCAAACACTATATTAATTAAAATACTACAGTTTTTAATTACTTTCGGTTTATCGCAACTCTGTATATGGCATAATAAGCTGATACAGTAAAACCTCTCTAAGTTGGACACCTACGGTTCCAAAAAGAAGTGTCCAACTTAGAGAGGTGTCCAACTTATAGGGGTTAGACATAATGTTAATGGATACATTCCGTTCCGAGAAAAAGCGTCCAACTTCGAGGGGTTGGACGTAAAATTCGCGATAAAACTAAAAAAAATATATATATGAAAAGTCTGGATAGGTGCTTCAATAATTTTACTGCCGACAGTAAAAAATTACGCTTCTTTTTTTACAGCAGAATATGATGGCTAAAATATGTGCCAAGATATTTTGCTGTTAAATAAAGTAATTTGCAGCAGAAACATCTGTAAAAAAGAGTTTCCTTTACAGATGTTTCTGCTGCAAATTATTCTGTTTAACAGCAGAATGCGCTGGCAAAAATGGGTGCCAGTACATTATACTGTAAAAAGTAGCCAGTGTTGCCAGATGTGGCGGATTTTGTATTCAATAATCACCAGTAATTTTGAGAAGCGATATTTGATATACATAATAAACTATCAGTTTCGAAGTGATTAGACAAACCTTACAATTAAAAATTATTGGCGATTATTGAATAAATATCCGCCAGATCTGGCAACACTGAAGGGGACCTTCAAAGGACTAGGAATAGTACGTAAAAATAGTTTCTTAGACAACCAAATTTATTGTTAATTAAACTTTAAATTTTTTTCTCTCTATTGTATGTACAAACAGCAGATAGTTTTCTTTTGTTAGGAATAAACAATCATTTATTCGAACATTATATGGAAATGGAACACGAGAACCCTTGCGACCAAATTTGTTTCGGAATTTCTTACTTCAGCTTTTTGTTCAGGTAGACGGTGCATGTGTGACATATTTGCGTCATTTCGATTTTATGTGTATTTGCGCATAAATTTATAAATATGTATTAAGTTAAGCTTAAATTTATCACTTGTATAATACAGGTATCCCACGCGACCAAAATGTGCGCTGGTTGGCATGCGCGTTCAAACAGATAAAATGAAGTCACATTTATGTTTAGAATTCACCTAAAAATTACATTTTATATGTATTTACGCATAAATTTATCTGCATAAACTGATTTTAAATTAAATTTAACAATGAGGTTATACAGGTATCATGCGCAATCAAATTGTGATTTGGCTAACAAAAGCTTTCCATCAAGTTACCTCAATATTACTTTATACATACAGTCTAGAAAGAAAACACTGAATTCCTCATATTATTACATTCCTGCTAATACTTTATAAGTTATATGTTCTTTTTCTTTATAGCGTTCATAAACTTTCTATTTCCTTTCACCATCCCCAAAGTATGCACAAATAAACGTTTTTGTATGTGTCATAACAACATATTTTATAAATCGTACTTCCGCTTTTTATAAGGAAAAATCAATGAACTTTTCTCCAAGAAGTGTCTGATATGCAGTCAAAGAATGCTATAGAAAGGAAAAAGAAAAACCTCTAATGAAGAAATTTAGAGGACGCTATAAAGGAACAATGGGCGCGGTTCAAGAACAATAGCAGGCGAGAAGTAAAGAACTTTAAGAAGAATGTGCACGAGCTGTCGAGCAGGTTTATTTTGTAAAAACGCCCATTTTGAATATATTTTTTTTAAATATGTAAAAAGGTTATATTAATATTTAAGATTTTTGAATATCTGTAAAATGTTAATATTATTCTCAATAAACTTTTTTAAAATATATATATATATATATTTGAAAATATACTTTAGAGGGCATTCATAAAATGTTTGTAAACTTCAGATGAACCTATTCATAAAGATAAAATAATATTTAACTTACAATTTATAAGTTAATGGTTTCAATGCAAGCGATTAGTAACCATTCCATCAATCAAATTAATGAATATTTAACTTTTTACTTTCCGAACACTATAGTGAGGAAAGTATTGTAATCATATCAAAAATCCGAATTTGAGATTTTGATGTTTCCATATGTTTCAAGGTCCCCTGAGTCCGTTTTCACTATTTTTACGATGATGTATGCATGCATGTATGTATGTATGTATAAAGTATGTGTGTTGTATGTATGTATGTGTGTAATTGAACACGATAGCGTCTAAAAGCTTTGTTCGAATAAGCTGAAAGTTGGTACGTATATTGTAAGTCACCATAGTATGAACCCTGTTGATTTTGTTGAATCTAGTACTTATAGTTTTTTTTACGGGGACACCAGGAAATATTCTTTATCATTACGGCCAATGGGGCCAAATTTTTAAAAGTGCGATAGCGTCTAAACGCTTTATTAATCTGAGCAAAAAATTTGTACACATGTTTTAGTCACAGTTGCACCAACTGTATAGATTTTGCTGAATTTAGCACTTTATCATTATGGCCTATGGGACCAAATTTTTAAAAGTGCGATAGCATCTAAACGCCTTATTCAATTGAGCTGGAAATTTATATGATTATTATAAATCACTGTTGCACTAACTAGAAGCATTTTAGTGGAATAGGGACACAACGAAAAATTCTTTATCATTATGATCTATGGGTTCAAAGTTCAGTAGCGTTAAATAAAACATCGTGTAATATATGGAGAAAAATACTCAAACACTCTATTATGTTTTTCTCTCTTTTGTTTGTTTAACAACTCCTCTTTCTTTACTTTATCTACAAAACTGTTAATTACTCAATGTTCGGAAAGTCGAGTGGAGTCACTCCAGATTTTTTTTAAATTTGAATTAAATTTAAAGATATACATAAATATATATAGTTGGAAAATTTAGAGATTTTATAGTAGTCAACTACAGAGTTTTCGTTTTGAGTACTGAGCTTGGTTTTGTTCTAAAGGTTACCCATTAAATCAAATTGTCATAAGATGCAATTGTGCTATAAATTCCTAAATAATAATTATTTTTTTAACTTATTAAAGGTGTACTAAGGATAACATCTTAAGAAATTTCAAGAACTGTTGATCTTATTCTATTCATTTATCAACATGGTAAGGGGGCGTTCATTAATTACGTGAGGCAGTTTTGACGATTTTTTGAACTCCCCGTGGTGAGATTTCGTGAGATTTGGCTCGACCTCCTTCCCCCTCCCCTAATCTCACGTGAGATTTTTCAAAATTCGCACTTTTACTGCAAATGCTTTGGATTTATTTAAAAAAGCACAATTTGTTTTATTATTTTTATTGAAAACTATTTAAGACTGGTTTTTAAGATTGCATAGATCGTAGTCTAGAATCACAGTAATAAAACTGAACAATAAAATACTTAAATAGAAACTACTAAAATTAATAAAAGAATATTTATTCTAATTCAGTCCATGGGGACTCGCGCACAGTCTCAAGAATGACTACTGGAACCAATATACCAATTCGATTTTTAGTAAAGTCATCTGCTCCTTTTAAATAAGTGAAAACGTTATCTGAGTCATTGTGTAACTATATATTTCTGGGCGTAAACAAAGCAGGTTGGGACTTGACCGTGTGTCGCTGTTACTCGGCTCGTATGCTGCAACTTTCGTCGAGTCGAGCGTGTGGTGGCCGGTGGCGCTTAAACAATTGAAAGACAAGTGCTGCTTCGCGGGTTTCGGATAGCCACGATAAACATCATCATGTCAGATTTTGCCATATCTACGTCAAGAAACATTTTTTACTTGAATTCAACTCAATTTTCTCGCAATTTTACACTATATTTTGCGGGAAAAAATTACGTGATATTTGCCGAGACCCCCCCCCTCTCCCCCACGTGAGATTGGGTGCGATTCGGCTCGAACCCCTCCCTCTCTGAACACCTCACGTAATTTATGGATGCCCCCTAACTGGTTTCAGAACATTATAATGGTTAACCTGAAGAACATCCCAAAAGGAGAAACTAATGATATACTGATTTCAAGAGTTAACATAGACTGATTGATGAAATTCACTAAAGCTGGTTGGCTGGGTTTAACGTTGCACTATAACTGCGCAATGGGTAACTGGCGACGGTCTGGAACGCATCCCTAAGCATAGTCCGGAGATTCGGTATCACAATTTTGATCGTCCACGGAGGGGGTGGCTCCCATGCTTCGGTGACATTATTTGGATGGGAACATGGAGGACATTGCGGCCACGACGGATTTTACGTGCATCAACTGCCATTAGTTTACACGATGACCTTTGGCCGGCTCGAGTATCGAACTCATAATCTTCCAATTACATACTCATAATCTTCCTCTATCGACCGGGATTCCGCAGCCACTAAATTCACTAAGGATACTTAAACATGACAAGTAACTAACATGCCTTATGATAATCACTCAAGATTTCTTAAATATAAGAGTAGAAATATTTTTATTATTGATAACATTCAAAGTAAATACTTGAAAGGGTTAAAAAATTAATAACTAATTATCATTAAAAAAAGTTTTTAGTAATTAAAATAATAGGTTGATGTATGAAAGTCACTTAAAATATATATACGTAATTGATGAGTAAAAAAAACCTGAAAATCGCTCAAGATGTAACACTTATAGCAAATCTGGAATTGTTGCTTGGTTATTGTCATCGATATCCCACAACGCAAATACTTATAATGTTTTAAAAAAAATTCCTTATTAATAATAGAGGTAATATAAATCAGTTCAAAAAACCCTTAACGGCTTAAAAGTTTGTGACGCCGCTACTTTATGGCTATAAGAATTTGAAATATGAGTCTTAAAAATAATGATATCAAATTTTAAGTGACGCTTTGCAATTAGTTAAAGTATACATAGATTTTCTTATTTGATCATTTACTTTTATCTTTCATTTATATTTATAATGCAAACGTAATATTTTTAACTTCAAGATCAGACAGATATATAAAATACACTCACTGGTGCTTTTTCATTCGCATTTCAAATTCAAAATAACAGTTTTAAAAGGAATTATATAAAAATTCCAGTGGCGCCTCGGTGTTATTTTAAAAGATATTTTTTTTTTAGATTCCATTAAAATTACTTTTGTTTTGTCTAATAAAGTATATTTACACATTTAAAGAGTGCTTTTAATTTTCAAATATACTGTCAAATAATTATACTTTCACTGAGTTTGCATTATAAAGTAAAACTATTTATTTCAATAAATTGATTTACCTTTTGCATCACGCTATCCAAAACATAGTATCCTAGTATCCAACTAAGTGAAAATTTGCTCAAAGAGGTAGTGTGACGTAAAGAAAACATTTACACAAATTTTACTTGCAGTTTTGGATAGCGTGACGCAAAAGATAAATCAAGATAAATCATAAATATATTAACTCCATTAATAATTGAAGATAAAGGAGAAATAATAGATTGATTTTAATAACTAACATAACAGATTAACGAAACTCATGTATACACACTTTTTGTTTAAATAACCTGCCTTATGAGAATATTTCCAGATATCTTATTCACAACAGGAGTTTTTGTTTCGTTATTATTGTTTTTATTACCACGTAGTGGAAATAGTTGTAATGTTTAAATACTATTACTACACTAATAACAGAAGTAATGTTATTATTGATAACAGGTTGTTCGCAAAGATAAGTTTTTTACGTATGTTTTCTAAATTAAAGATTGGTAACTAAATAATAATAATAATAATAATAATAATAATAAGTATATATTTTGTAAGTAGTATAAAAATTACGGTTTGTTTTCGTATCGGAGACACATCAATACTACTTGGTATGCGTTAGACCTTTGATTTTATCAACATAGGGTAAGAAGAGAGAACAGATGTTTAAGTCTTATCAGTTGGGTACTTTCTATATTAGATAGAATAGCCTCAACGGCTACCTACCCATTTGCGGAGAAGAATCAACCCTCATCTCATCATTTACGACTCGCATTCTTAAAAAAACAGAACAACATATTTTTGACGATAACTTTATAAACATTACGTTAAAAATTATTGAATCAAGAAAATTCACAGCATTATACACTTCCTGTATTGCTTTCTTTACGTTTTGTATTAAATAATAATAATAATAATAATAATCATGATAATAATAACTACTAAAACTTTCGCCTAAAAAAAAAAAGTAAAACAATTGTAGCTAATAAATTTTATCAAATGTTTATTTGGAAAATATTTCAATTAGAAATACACTCCTTCTCATAATTATAAGGACACCCGTTTTTCTATATTAACTAAACACTGAACACTATTATTTAAACAAATATATTTTTAATTAATTTTAATTTCATTAATAGACTATATTTAAAAAGTTTTATCGTTTTTCTATCTTAAAAAACTTTAAATATGGTAAAAAGATGATTTTTCAGGTGTTCACAATTATAAGGACAGCTCGAATTTTAGTAATTTTTTTCAGTTATTCTTTAAATTAATATTTTATGGGGTCTCTTTTTAGGGTTAAACAGTCAGACCTTCTCTCTGGTATATATATATATATACATTTTCTTTTTAATATTCAGTTCCAATACCATTTCATATAGCATATATGATATTCTTAATACATTTAAACTATTTAAAATTGCTTTCCACTTGCATGCACATTTCTAATATCATAAGTTAAGTTTTTTTCAACTTTTAGACCATGGGAAAGGCAATAATACAGAAGTTTCTTTCTTCAAACTATTTCCTATTGCTCTAAAAGTAGAACAAAAATGTAAGTCTTGTTGAAAAAAATATTATTACCCCCCAAAATCTAACAAAAATCTGATAATTCGACGTTTAAAATTTGCGGATATTCTTTTGATGTTCCTAATAATTGAAAAAATTACTAAATTCATTCTGCCTTCAGTAGAAGCATCTCCCCAGAGCACCATAGATCCACCTTTAAAATGCCCGATTCATAGCTGCCTTTAAAAAATCTGCTCTGTCTTTCGCTATCTTCAGATTGTGCCAGTAACTGTTAAAACCATTTGGTTAATCAAGAATAAAATGTTTTTCATCCGAAAATGCAACATTTTACCATTTAATATTGTCTTTATTCAACTTTAACACAGACGTTCTTTCCCCCATTAAATGCTGATTGATTATTACAGGTTTTTTATTCATTTTAACATATTATTAATTATTTTAAACATGCATAAATGTGGACCCTAACCTTTCGTTAAAAATTACGAGCAAATTTAGCAGCAGTCATTATGAGTCTTCGATCTCTGTAAAACAACTCTCATTTTGCATCAGATCTCTCTCTTATCGAATCAGCAGTTCAACATTTGATCACATTTCCTTCAGCAATTTTAGATCTTCGAATTTCATTAGAAATTCGGCGGATTGAAATTATCCTTCCACTTAAAAAACACATTTATCATACTTCACTACTTGAACGTTCTTTTTTTCGAGGAATTATCAGTAATGTCCGTTCAAGAAAAACTGAAGGCTTATATATGAATTAATTTAGCCCAGTAGTTAACAAATTCTCATGTCAACTGTAATTTATTCGCTAGTAATTTAAATAAAACAAAAAAATCTGGATTGTCCCTATAATTATGAACATCTAAAAACGTGGAGAAAAACACATTTTGCATAATTTTTTATTAATTTTGTTTCATATTAAAAAAATTATAGCAATTTTGGTTTTTAGAATACTAGATATATTAAGTGCACTTAGTTAATCTTGTTCACAATTACTTTTACATTAGTTATTTCAAAATATAAAGTGTCCTTATAAATTTGAGAAGGAGTGTATTGCAAAATATAAGATTGTATAGTTATTATTTTAAAGAACTTCATCCCAACGAAGTGTACGCTTTAAAATATATCATAAAAAACAATGATAAAATTCTTATCTGCTCGATAACACCATCCAAATGAATCAGAGTTATTCTATTCAGATTTTATAAGCATCTTAAAAAAAAAAAAAAGTCTATTCAGTCCCTGACCCATATTATTCAAAAATGCAAAAAAATATATAACGGAAAGAGAATAAAATAATAATAATAAAAAACCGCTCCATTTCCATTGTTAGATGAATCATAAATCGAAAGCGAAAAATACACAAATTTGGAGAAAGTTCTTGCTGTTTCTTTATTAAATCAAAGCACAGTTCTACACGAGTTATGAGAATGAAAAAAAAAAAAAAAAAATGGAAACCAGTAAAGACTTACTTATTTTTCTTTTCTTTCTTTTCTTTTCAATTTCTTTCTCTCTCTCTCTCTCTTTTTTATGATTCATTTGAATTTGTGATTCTTCCGAAATGAGATCGACACTTTTGCTATTTTAAAATTACAAAATTGTTGAAATTAAAGGTTTTATTTTCATTTATTTATTTATTTTTTAGATAAAAATGGACAAGATATTGATTAAAGCGGATATTTTTTAAAGTCATGTTTTAGTTTTGCGGAACTGTATTATGGAACTTCAGAATGTATGATTAATTACTTAAAATAAAACCGTATTGAAAAAATGCAATAAGAAGTGAATTAAAATGTATGTAAAGAAAAAGAAAGACTTATCATAAATTAGTTACTAATTCAAAAGATAGCATCATGCAAATTCTTTTAAAAGTAAGGCAAAGTTATGATTTGAATATCTCTCTAATCAAAATATCATTTAAAATATGCTATATTGAACAGTTTCAATATAAGGCAGTATGATTCATTATAGTTCAAATGTCCTTAGCAGGAATCTTTCTAATGGATCATAACACGTATTCATACGAATTTCAGAGAAAACCATGAAAAATCCAAACGTCTAAGCTGATATGTATGACCTGTATTCTAACCGGGCACTGCTCATCTACCAGCCTTGAAAGCAAAATTTATTGACCTCTGGGCTAAATGCACATAAATTATATTTGTTGTTATCAGGGTTGAGTTAAATTTTGTTATTATCAGGATGTGTAATTATTTCAGTTCTGTGTCTGACTAATTTTGCTATGAATTAGTCAGAGACTGAATTAATTTTTACTTTCGCTTTACCATAACTTGGTTAATTCTTAAAAACTAACGATGAAAAAGAAATACGAGGGTAAGTCATTAAGTAAGTCACAAATGCATATGGCATGATTTAAAGTAGTAAAAGACATCTTCAAAGAATGGTGATAGATGGCAGCAACATACACCTTTATGATATTCAATTCATATTGAGTAGGTAGCATTCACACGCATGCGTAATGCAGTTTCAAAAATGGCGATGTTGCTGAATGATTGTACGATAGAAGCGCAGCGTGATGTGGTCCGATTTTTGTGGGCGAAAGGACCTGAATAAAAAAATATTCATAAAGAAATGATACCTGTTTATGGATGCTACAACATCCACCTTACAGCCCAGAACTAGCCCCAAACGATTTTTATCTGTTTGTTCCACTGAAACAACATTTTGGAGGCAAACAATTTGCAGGTAACGACGACGTTCAACATGAAGTCCTACTGTGGATGAGGCAGCAACCCAAAGAGTTTTATGCAGCTGGAATTGGGGCTCTGATAAAATGGTGGGATAAGTGTATCGACGTTGCTGGAGATTATGTGGAAAAATAAAAATTGTTTCCAAGTGATTATCACGGTAAATTATTTTTTTTTTATTATCTTTTGTGACTTATTTAATGACTTTCCCTCGTACATTAGATTTCGAAAAGACAAAATGATTATCATAAATATAAATATATTTTTAACGCTATCACTTAAATATTACTTAACTAAATTTTGAAACAGATTTAGTTTATATGATTAATTCTAAAAAAAAAAAAAAAAAAAAAAAAAAAAGAACAAAAAGAACAACAACAACAACAACAACAACAAAATGAATTGTGATTACAACATAAAAATAATACGTGAATAAATCATCAACTTTTGAAATCTGCATATGATTTATAAAATCTTATTCAATCGGTCAACATTTATAAAAATACAATATAATTTTTTCTTTCCGTATTGGCAAAAGCAATTTTCCGAACACGCAAACAGGATTTAAGGTTGTCACGTTTAAACTTAACCTTATTAGTTCAAACACTCATCAAGCATCATAGTTAGTTTGAAAGTTGACGTTGCGTTCGGAAGGTCGACAATAAATTCGTGCTAATTAAAAGGCAGTTGATCTAAGAGGACAATAAAAAAATTAAAAGATACATGACTTTGTAACTTGAATTATTATCATGGTAATTGAGCAACAATAGAGATACAATAATTGTGTTTTTTTAGGAAAGTAATATAGCCTTGTAAAATCATTAACTGTACTCATAAAGAAAAAAAAAATACACATTTGGCATTGAACTGATCACTAGTTCAGATTTAAAATGAGTTATTCTTTAGATTGAATTTGAAAAAAATTTAAACACAGAAGTGGATTTCATGACTATTCTTGAAAAGCATCTATTTCTTCGTAAGACATATTATAAATGTTTCATAAGTTACGTACAAAACTTTGACCTCTTATCAAAAAATTTCTTCAATTTTATAATTTTGCGAAATTGTCAGAATAATAATGTTCCATTGAAAGATTTAAAAAATTTCTTTTAAGCGTTTAATTTATTTGTTTGTTTGTGTATTATTATTATTATTATTATTGCTAGTCAGGATACTCGATGATGACAGGACATGATGACGTGCTATATGATTTATCAATGATAAATTCCTCAGTACCTCAGTATGGACGACGGGACGTCTCTAGGAAGTTTTGGAGAGAAGGTGAACAATATGATATACTGACCCAGACAGCACATCACCTCCCCAGGATATCTTCAAGATGTCTTCTGGATGAAAAGACATCCCAGAAACGTCCTTAAGATGTACTGTGGATAAGTTAAACCTAACTGTGCTGTTAGGGGATGGTAGAACTTAGAGAATTCTGTAGACATTGACTGATTTCATTACGTTTATTTTAAGTTAAAATAATCTTGAATGTTATGAGCAAGATTTCCATATGTTTATAACAAACAATAACTCATACATCATACCTTCTCCCTAGGATTTCTTCAGTATAGATGACGCGATATCCCTAGGATTTCTTCAGTATAGATGACGCGATATCCCTAGGAAGTCTTGAGGAGAAGATGAACAGTATGATATATCCTAATGAATTCTGTAGGCATTGATTAATTCCATTGCGTTCATTTCAACTTAAAATGATCTTGAATGTTTATATGAGCAATTGGTTATTTCCATGTTCAGGAAAAACAATAACTCATGCAGCACACCTTCTTCCTTGGAATTTCTCAGGATGGAGGAAGGGACATATTGATGATAACACTTAATGAATTCTGTTGGCATTGACTAATTTCATTACGTTCATTTCAAGTTAAAATAATCTTGAATGTTTATATGAGCAAGAAGTTATTTTCATTGCTATAAAAAACAGTAACTCATACAACTAGCCTTTTGCCTAAAATTTCCTCAAGATCCCCAGCAGCACATCTTCTCCAAAAAGCATTCCCAGGATGTCCTGCGGATAAAAGATGTCACCAGGAGGTCCTTTGGATAAATGGACTTCCGCAGGATGTTCTGTGGACAAGTGTGCTACTAGGGATGGATGACGGGACATCCCTAGGAAGTACTGGGAGAGAAAATGAGCATTATGATATAATGATGACAAAGCTTAGTGAGTTCTGTAGGCATTGATTAATTTCATTGCGTTCAAGTTTAAATGATCTTAAATGTTTATATGAGAAAGATGTTATTATCATTCCATGCTTATAAAAAACAGTAACTCCTATAGCACACCTTTACCCTAGGTTTCCCCCCGGATAGTTAGCGGGGCATTCCTAGAAAGTCTTGGGATGTGCTATATAATATACTAATGGCAAAACGTAGTGAATTCTAGAGGCATTGACTAATTTTTTTTTTTGTTTATTTCAAGTTAAAATAATCGTGAATAATTTTTAAGAGCAAGGGGTAATGAAATTCATTATTTTGAGACAAACTCTGTTCATAATATAAAACTAAATAATTTATGTTTTTTTAAGTGTATAATTTTTAAGTTAACAGTAAAACTTTTCTCAGATATATATAGATAAATTTGATGGTTGGTTGGTTGGGTTTTACGTCGCACTAGTGCTGCGCAGATGGGCAATTGGCGATGGTCTGGGACACACCCCTAGAGGTGGTCCGGAGACATGCCATCACAATTTTGATCCTCCACGGAAGGGATGGCTCTCCCGCTTCGGTGACCCCCCCCCCCCCAGAGGTATAATTTTTGATGGGAACATGGAGGACATTACGGCCACGACAAGATAAATTTGAATATTGACTGATAAGTATGCTGTGGTCATAATAAAATTTTCTTCTATATCACTCTACGTAACAGTGCTACATACTAGTTAATATGAACAAAAATTTGATCACAGCTTCTCACAATTTTATATATATAATTTGGTGCAATTTCAATCAATATATACTGAGATGTAGGCAAATACAAAATCCCAGAAGTTGAATAATCGGCATCGTCAAATGGGGGCCGCTATGCACCCAGATTAAATTAATATTCGTTTTCATAATTGTAAAGATCATATTCGAACTTTATTCGAATCGTTTTCGCACTTTTAGTTTTTCTTAAGTGGCATCGAGAGGCTACGGAGAGTTTTTCGGATTAGAATAAAAAATGGCGTGGTGAAGAAGTGGCGTGGTGAAGAGAAGTGGTGAACGAATGTTTTTAACGAGCGGGCTTCAAAAGCCAATTGGAAATATTAATATTTAGAATGTATAATATTTATATGTGATAATGTGTGTATTTGTAAATATCTTTGTGCAATTTCGTATAAAATTTACAAGTTGAAAAGTTTCTGCAGAGTCATCTTTTTGAAATGCGTTCCACCTTTTCTTGGATCTAGTCGGCATTTGATAATCATCGGTCACAACGACCAATCCTTACTATAATATTACCTCATTTATCGAGTTCGATGCACTTAAATGTCACTGGAGCTGAGATAAAGCTTTGTCATTCACAGGATGGTTTAAGTATAGCAGAGCCAGCTGTTGAGAGTTTTGTACCAAAAGTTGATAGGCACCAATGTATGTCAATGTAAAACGAAATATAAAGTTAAATAAAATCCTGTGCATTAATTCTTGAGCTAGAGCTGTCATAAAATTTTTAACACGCAGACAGATGGATAAATGTTTCCTAAAAATGTCCAAATTGCATTCTGAACCTGACAAAATATGTAAATACAATGAAAACAGGAAGTCGATAGATTTTATTAATGTAATGTTTTTTTCAATTGAATATAGAAAAAAAAGAAAAAAAAGATGAAAAAGAAAAAGAAAGAAATATACCTTACGTTTAAATAAAAAGAAAAAAAATATATATATTTTAAAGTAAAAAAAAAAAAAAAACTGTTTATTATTTCTAGACTACTACAATTATGAAACTTGAAAAAAAAAAAATTTTTTTTTATTTAAAGAAAAAAAGCAAAACAAAACATAATTAGTGAGCTTGAGAAGGAACAGATTTTTCTTTTTTTGACCAAGTCCCGTTCGATGAACAGATATAACAGTTTATTTATTTTTATTTTTTCAGTGGCCAGCGATAATGGATTATCTAAACAGGTTCGTGGTATCAAATGCTTTCAAATAGTAACTGTTCGGCGAAACCTGTTTAACCGGCGACTTCCTACTCAGATATATTCTTTATATCCGCATTTTCTCCAGCTTTAAAGCTCATGAAATGTTACTTTATTTATTTGCTTTCAAATTGTTCCGTTCACTTGTGTTTATGTAAATGGATTTTGAACCAAACGGATTGAGAATACTTGTTTTAGAATAACGGGATTATAATTTAACGCTTTTATTTTTTTCAATTTATTTATGCATCATAAAATGAAACTATTTATAATTAAATTGGAATTAGCATCTTTCAGATATTTTTTTTTTGTTGTTGTTGTTTTCTTTAATTATAAAAATAACTAAGTTGTGTGTGCACGCAAAAATAGGAAAAACAAAATGTCATTTATCATAATAAAAAATAATATTCTAGAAAAAATTTACAAATAAATAAATTGCAATAAAAATCTTATAATTATCTTGTACACAGAGAAAAATTTCTGTAACTGACATCCCTAGCAACACACTTGTCTCCAATACATCCTGAAGATGTCCACAGGATGCCCATAGACGCCTTTTTCATCCATAGGACATCCTGAGGATGACATTTGGAGAACATGTGCTGTTAGGGATCTAGAATCTAAATTGTGGATCTAGTAAAAACGGTTCCATGTCAACCTTATAAATTCTAACCCCCTTTTGAAAGCCAGTACTAGAAACCCCTGTTAGAATTCTAGAGCGTTTGCTTATATTATCGAGATTAAACTTATTTAAAAATCTCTGCAAATAAATTCGAATACAAGAGGCGAGTTTTAGCAACTATAGCCTTGGATTATGACCCAATTCTAGAAAATCAAGACAGAATTTCTCGCAATACAAAATATTCACAATTTTCATGATATTCAGATTATTGTTTCACTATCTAGAAATGTATGGACTAGAAATTCTCGACCATTTCTTCTATTCAACTTAATGGCGTGCTTTATATGCATGGTTCGGAAATCTATATTTCTAGTTTAGGGATTTCGAAAAGGACCACTTATTCGTTCTAGGTGAAGGCGTTATATATTTTTTTTCTCGTTATATTCTACTGTAATGTCGAGTAATTATTAATATTGTAGTCGAAATTAAAAACTATATTCAGATAGATCTGCGTACATTTTACATATATTTAAAAAAAAAAAAATTATTTACGAAAAAACGAATGTCTTATTTTTGACATTGGATAATATCTCACATGAAGAAAACATAGATAAGAATAACATGCTAAAAAACAACACTGTGACTAACATTTAGAAACATTAAATTGTGGCTCTAGTAAAAATAGTTCCATGCCATTCTTATGAATTCTACTTTCTTTTGCTAGCGAGTTCTAAAAATCCTATTGGAATTCTGGAGCGTTTTCCTATATTTTCGTGGTCGAACCTAATTAAAAATCTCTGCAAATAAACAGAGCCTGATTAAGGGGGAAGCATACATTATCTCCGCTCTCACTGGAATATTTTTACAATTATTTTTTACTTCATGTCATAGAAATTCCACGCTTTGACGAGGAAATATTTTTTATAAAAAATGAACGGTGTAAAACAATCCAATTTACTCACCGTTATTAGACACCAGAATTCTTTTAAAATAATTTTAATGAGAATTTTCTGTTTATTATAGGAGGAAAGTATTTGTTAAAAAATAACGGTGTAAATATAAATAATGTGTGCTTCCCCCTTAATCAGGCTCTGCAAATAAATGCGATCAAAGAGACGAATTTTGGTAACTACAATTTTATTTTATGATCCATTTTTCGGAAATGAAGCAAGAATGTCTCTAAATAAAATATACAAAGGATTCATAATACTCATAATATTGTTTTACCATCTAGAAAAGTATAGACTAGAAATTCTCGATCATTTCGTCTATCCAAGTTATTTGCTTACTTTATACAAATAACTTGGAAATTTATATTTCTAATTTAAGGTTTCAGAAAATGACTATTTATGCGTCCTACGTTACGGCGATATATATATATATATATATATATTTATTTTTTTTTTTTCTCAGTGCAATTTATAAAAATATCTTTAACAGCCTCAAAATGTAAAATAATTTTTACAAATAAAAATATCCGTTTGTAATTGGTGGAGCACTTTTAGATAATTTTTTGCACTTTTTACTAAACCTTTAAATCTTTCAATAATAAGGGATTAATCCGTCAATATTAAGTGCAAAATCGTGATTTTGAAAAATAAACATTTCAGATATTTGAATAATGACGTCATGTATAAAATAATCATTTTTTGATTAGCGTAAGCTATTTGAAAATTTGTTTTCTTTCTATGTGATAGCTATAAATGACTCAAAACTCACTGTCAAATTTCTAGTGTTGCAGCATTCAAAAGTAATTATTTTTCTCGTGTTCTACTTACGAAACAGCAACTGTAAATCACAGATTAAAAAGACAGTATATATATTGTAAATGTAAAGTAATTATCGTCATTTATTAAATAAAAACAAGTATATTACACGCGTTATGAAATTAACGCATGTAATTAATTTTCAGGGGGGAGGAGGGAGAGGGGAGGGACTTATGTGTCGAAAGATTATGAGTAAAATGAAAAAAAAATATATGCCCTCAGTAGCGCAAATAAATTGTCTGGAGCATTTGGGCGGCAAAGGCAACCAGCGGAAAGGGGCTACGAGTAGACAAAATAGTTTTTTTTTTTTTTTTTTTTTTTTTTTTTAAATCCACAAATAAACATCTACATAGTGGGATAGTTAACCCTTATATAACTATCGCCCACATTTGTATCTCTGTTTCTCGCAGGGCCGCGGCAACCTGGTCGGTAAATCGCTGAGCTCGTAATTATGGAAGATTGCTGGTTCGATACTTGAGCCGGGTGAAGACTGTCGTACAGTCGGCAGCAAAAGTATCCGAGGGCTAGCAAAAATTCATATGCAAAACAGTACTCTTAATACTCTTTTGTTAAAAAAAAACCTTGTCGAATCCTTTTCTTAGACTGGCTAAGAACAGGATTCGACAAGGACAAAAAAAGTACACTCAATGCTGTTTTGTTAAATAAATTTTTGACGAATCGTGTTCTTAGACTGACTGAGAACAGGATTCGACAAAGATTTTTTTTTTTTTTTTAACAAAACTGTAAAGTACTTTTTTATATAAGAATTTTTGCTAGTGCTCGGATACTTCTGCAGCCGACTGTATACATTAATGTTGGATATGCATATAAAATCCTAATGCATATAAAATCCGTCGCGACCGCAAAGTCCGCCAAGTGTCCATTTAAATTAT
Source organism: Salticus scenicus (assembly GCA_963930645.1). Lineage (NCBI taxonomy): Eukaryota > Metazoa > Arthropoda > Arachnida > Araneae > Salticidae > Salticus > Salticus scenicus. The sequence continues at coordinate 102,499,868 of OZ005659.1, forward strand.
AAATCTAGAGGTCACTGAGGAGTAAAAGCCATCCCCTCTGTGGAGGATCAAAATTGTGATGGCATATCACCGATCCACCCCGCAGATAGGACACTCCCGTATACTCAATGCTAAACAAAATACTACAGCGTCTAGAATAAAGAGTGTGGAAATCGCCTATAACCGTAATGCTAAAATAATGCTACAAAAATTAAGCTTCCCCAGATGTCGCTGTGATCGAAGCTTTTGCTCAAATCGAAGACCTGATCGGCTTTTCCTAAGGCTCCTATATATACGAGCTGGCGCATCCGACATTTTTTTTGCCTTAGGGTTGCCGCATGTACCCGGCGTGATAAACAAGCGGCATCCATTGTTTCTACCGTCTTGCTCGTAATTTTAGTGAAATAAACTGCAATATGGGAGGTTGTTCAGCAATAAACTGCTGTAAACACTCCAGAAAAGGATACAAATTGTTTAGGTTTCCTTCGGATAATGCAAGAAGGAGAAAATGGGCTGCGAATTGTCGTCCAGATTCTTGGATCCCGGGACCTAATGCACAGCTTTGCATAGTAAGTTTTATTGTTATTCACTTATACTTTTCTTTGCATTTCTGACATTAATAAAGTAAAAAATTTAAAAAAAAGTATTATTTAAATCTAAATATGTATTTTAATAACCATAAATTATTTTAAGAAACGCTTTTTTACTGTGTGTTTGTAGAGTCTTGGCGACGTTTTTTTGGTTCGCCAAAGTTGTCTTGTTTCCGTGTCCTGATAGTATTAGGTCGTTGAAAAAACTTTCAAATTTTAATTGGTACGCTCTTTTTTTTTTTCCCCCTTTCAAATGTTATGAATTATTTAAGAAACAGAAACAGATTACTTGTGTTGCTTATCATTTTTGGTCGATTTTATTTTTAGATGAAAATTTCTTAAAACCACCAGTGAAGCGATAAAATCGCCAAGCGGAAATGCTGTCCTCTTACGAGGCAAAAAAATGGCGGTGATGCGCCGGCCTATTAGCTTTTCCCAGTTTCATCAGCTCAATCACGTGATCTAAGCACATAATTAACGAATAGGAAGTCACGGTTTTGATGACGTGACACTAGTTTCGATTACAATAACATCTGGAGACAAGCTTAATTTTTTTAGTACAATTTTATTTGCTGTTTTCTACACTGTTTATTCTAGACGCTGTAAAAATACTGCAACAGGGAGTGACACTGCGGGCAACGGCTCTAAATATTTCGAGCTCTTTGCTCGTCTTATTTTTATTGTATCTATGTTTTCTTTTGACAGCTTTGTTATCGTCTTATCGTTTAAAAACTTGATCGTCTTAAGCACTTTATTTTAAAAAGCAAGCATTAATTTTTAAGCAAATAAATTTCGATAAAATACATGAACGAAAAATAATTTTTCCTTTTAAAGCATTTTGTATTATTTAAGCCAAGCCATGTTAAGTATTTAACTACTTTATACTGCTATTTCATACTTACAGTTTGTAATTTTTATTTGTACTTGAATATAAAGGTGTTTGGAAAAGCGCATTTTTAAACATTAATTTTATTTCTTAGGATAATAGCTCTGAATGATTTGAGTATGTTTTTGAGAATTAGAAAATAATGGAAAATGAAGAAAAAGAACAACTTTAAATACTAACCTGATACTAACTTCTCTCGAAATAGGGGAAAAAAAAAAAAAAAAAAAAAAAAAAGACCAAAGATGCTATTTATGTAAATAACGTAACTCATATAGAAATTTTTAGTTCCCCTCCGTTGACCCTAGTGGTACTATCATCGCACCGGATCACGTTTGAGCTTCACTGTCCTATTTTTGGTTCTCCCTTAGGAGTGTGTCCCAGACCATTGTCAATTACTCATAGCGTAGCACTAGTACGTCATACAACTCACTTACTCACTGTTTGAAGCATGGGGTTTGTGTTCGAGTTCCTTATTTTTCAATACCACTATTTTCATTCAGCAATTTTTTGTCGCAAAATAAATCCATAAATTTAAATATTTTATTGTTAGAGAAACTTCGTGGAAGAATCCTAACAAAATAGTGGATCTATACAAATCCTGGTTAGTAATAAAATTTTCTAACCACCCACAGATTTCATAATAATAACGATTTATGAAATGGGAAAGAAATTTTACTTTAGAAAAATTATCTAGCAGACTTGCAGCAAGTTAAAGCATATAATAACCTGGTCCTTACCGCCTACAGAGACCATGTTGATTGCCACTGTGTCATAGAAACTTTGAAGGTGAAAACTGCATACGTTTAATCAAAGTAATTATAGTGTACTCATTATTTTTAAAATTTCTAGTATGAAATAAATATTATATTTGACGTTTGCCGCCCCAAATGGCAGAGAACCAGGCAGATACATTCCTCGTACTGTGCTTATTTTTTACATGTATTCGTCTCAACTTAAAAGTATTGTACTTTGATACCAATATTTCCTAAATGTAAAATCGTCAAAATAGACCGAGAGCAAAAATAGAGCACTTTCCTGATTCTACAATAAAGGAAACATAATTAACCCATTTCTTGATTTGAAAATAACTAAAACAAAGGTATATTAATTAATTTCCTCGAAATTTCATGCATTATCCTCTTCAGACCTGAGAAAAAAACTAAACAATATTTTTAAAAAGTTTTAGTTTTTTTATTTTATTTTTTATTTTTTATTCAATATGAATATTAAAAGCGAAAAAAGAGAGAAAAATAAAAGAATACTTTTCTAAAATTTTAAACAGCTTAAAGCAATTTTGTTTGCAATTAGAGTTATTACAAACAAAATATTTTCAACAAAATTTAGTCTAAAAATTTTAAAATAACTTCTAATATAAAAAGTACACATCTCTTAATATAAAATAACGTCTAAAACATTCAAATTTCATTTCTTTTGTTAAAAAAAAAAAAAAAAAAAAAAAATACAAAGATATGGTTTTTTTTATTATCCTCTTTGTCGACGACTCCACGTTTTTTTGCTTATACGCCATTTTACGTTATGATAAAGTAGATCACTTCACGATGTAGTGCTACAATCTCTTGAAAAACTTTTAAAACAGTCTTTCCCCAATTGAGTATCGTGGGTTTGAATGCTGGTAAACATATTTTTTTCATTTTACACGCATTTTACTAAAGTACACAATTGGGTACTAAGGGACCCAGAGGGTTATACAGATATATATAATACAGTCTTACGAAATCTTGCAAATGCTGATAGAAATGCAAGTTTCCTGAAGAGTACATTTCTATTTTTCAGCATTTAAAATTCAATTCCAATTTTCAATTCATGAATTCCATTTTTTCTTTTTCTTTTAACGGAACTCTTTGATGATTTTATCTTTTTTCTTTTTTCTCTCAAATGCTGACTGTTACTAATAATTCAATGTTTTTGCAAATTCTCTCATCGTTAGGCTTATGTGTTATGTTAGTGTCATTTCTCTTCTGCGTAAGTACTTTAACTTGTTTTACTAATCATTGGTACTCAAATTAATTTAATACTGTGACTAATTTTAATCGACATAAATCTCATTTAAAATTTATTTTACGTTGGTATTTTCATCTATCTTTCGTCTGCTGAATGTTACAATGGTACTAAAATATTTCAAATTATATATAATTTCTTTATCTTATTTTATTTTTATTTTTATTATAACTATTTTTTTGTTTATTTTATTTATTTATTTATTTTTTTTTTTTTTTTTGTTCTAAATCAATTTCTAAAAACTGATTACGAGATAAATTTGATTAGTTTATTTTGAATTCCTTAATCTGCGAAAGAATTAAAAATGTTCATCATCACCATCATCTCCAAACTAACGTCAAAAATTTATCGCGAAAAAATTGTTCGCATCTAAAAATTAACTTTATCGCAGTTGAAATTCGGAATAATCCATTTATACATAATATATAACATTGATTGTTAAGTTTTTTGCCTTTTATAACGTCATCATAAAAAGAAGAAAAGATCATCCTCTTACTGTAATCTAAGCTGAGGATTACTCGCGCAACACATTTTCTGCGCACATTTAAAATTAATTATGTCAACTTTAGATAATTAGCTTACTAAAACTAGGTCACAGCACTTTTCCTTTCACTTAGTTTGTCAATAGTTTGGTGTTTTTATGTAATCATTATGAAAGAGACAGTTTAATGGTGATACACAGACTTTTACTTGATATGAGGTTATAAATAGCTTAGTACAATATTTTTGCATTTTTTCATAAAAGTATAAATTTCTTTTATCTGGCTTTTTTAAAAATTAATTTCGAGCAAAGTTTATAAATAACTAATCACTATGACAGCGTCTATTTAAACAAATTTCTATCATATATCTTCTATTTTTATATTATTCGAATTCTATATATTAGGTTTACCGGAAATTTCTGTCATTTTTAATTAGTAACATGACACTGGAAATTTTTGTTTGAATATACTTATATTATAAATAATTGCAAGATAAAAAGAACTTTTCATACAGCATGTCTTTGAATTTTCTATTGAATCATATAAACGCTACCGAAGGCAGCAGGGAACCGAAACAATTGGCTAAAAGTACTAAAAAAAAAAAATGCATTGTCATCGTGTTCTGAGCTATTCTTAAAGTTTCAAACGTCTAGCTAGTCGGGAAGTTATATGATTGTTGAATCATATAAACGCTACCGAAGGCAATGGGATCCAGAAACAATTGGTTAAAAGTGTTTAAAAAAATGCATTGTTATCGTGTTTTGTGCTATTCTAAAAGTTTCAATTTCTATTCGTGAAGTTAAATAAATTTTCTATTGAATCATATAAACGCTACCGAAGGCAGTTGGCTAAAAGTATTTAAAAAATGCTATTCTAAAAGTTTCAAATGTCCAGCTAGTCGGAAACTTATTTAAAAATCGATTGCAAGATTTGTACTGGACAAACAAACAAACAAGCAAGAATACGAGTTAATAAAAATATGGTAATTATACTTTGCACCACCTTAAAAATTATATAAATGTTGTCCAAGGTAAATTTCCGGTGTCAGTTTTTTAATTCAAAATGGCATAACTTTCTGCTATACATATATATACATATTTGGCGGCGAATATGCTGTTGCATTTAGTTTAATATGGCAGTGAAAAAATACTGGATGTTTGTGAATTTTAAAAGGCCATTGTGATTAGCATAATTTCATTCATCTCGTATATTCAATATTAGATAATTTTAAACTTAAAAGTGTGTTTTCCATCAGTTTTATAAGAAATGAATGATATTTTCCAAGAATCGTGTAATTCAAAGGTTACAAACTAATTTAAGGCTTTCATTATTTCGAATAGATTAGAAATTTTAATATGTTATTAAAAAATTTATATTCATTCATTGTATTTCATGTGAATATAAATTTTGTATTCTAATGATATACCATAGCAAGAAGTCTTACAAGAATATATTTGTTAACTCTTTGCGGCGCAAGACAATTCGGATCATTTAAATTATACTGTCACCGGAATTCATGAACTAAATTAAACTAAAAGAAATTTTAAATTTTAAGGTTAAAAAAATCGGCCTTTTCTGATATGTTATAAACGTAAATTTTTGCTAAAAATTTTCCGGGATGAATTTTTGCAGCTGGATCTTAAATTTTGCGTTCTCGCAGCGAGGACACCGCGTGTTAAGGGGTTAAAGCAAGCTTACAACTTCGATAAAACATTAAAACTAAAAGTTTTTCTTGAAATTATTTAAAAACAACACGAGATTATTTTTAACTCAAGTTATTTATTTTTATATAATGTTTATATATAATTTTTTAATACAAAGAAATTAATAAACTCTGCCAAATTAATAAATTAAACACCATTGTCCTAATTTTACAAAAATATTTTACTAATTTATCTAATAATTAATATAGCTATAAAAAAAATTAATATGAATAAATTACTCAGGAACTTGTTTATATATTGGGTTGTTCGATAAATAATGTCGTTTTTTAAAACCTTCGCTTCTAAAAATCAAGGCTTCTTCGAACGTGGAATTTTTCAACTTACCGAAAGATGGCAAAAAGTCATCCAACAAAATGGTCAATATATCACTGATTAATTTTGTTGTTAATATAAATAAATTCACTTTGAAAAACATGAATAAAAAACGACATTATTTATCAAACAACCCAATATATGTATACATAGATGCTAATATTTTAATTTATTGTGGCTTTTATTTTATTTTGCCACTTTTTTTCGTACCACTTACATTTTAAAAGTAATTTTGTCTTATTTTATCAAAGTTATATATTGGAGAAAAATTTTCTATAAATAAAGTGGTGCGAAATAAAGGCGGGGCTAAAAGTACTCCGGAATAAATTAAAATATTGGCAGCTATGTATATATTACTGTTTAATCTAATTTCCTTTTATATTTTTTTTATGCAAAATATAAACTTGTGTTGTATATATTGCTTGAAATAGCTATACAACGATCAGAAATCCTGCATTTGCTGACAGAGATGCAAGTTTCCTGATGAGATCATTTCTGGATTTCAGCATTTAAAACTATTTTTCACTTCATGAATTATTTTTTTCAACAGTTTCTTTTGGTTAATTTATTTCTTTCAATTTCTATTATTTGTTGAATGTTTTTACTGGTTTAATGGATTATGCAAATTATCTTATCGTTAGGCTTAAGTGTTATGTATGTTATTTCTCTTCTACGTAAGTACTTTAATATCTTTTTACTACTCAGTGTAATTTAATTAAATTATCATCGTGACAATAATTTTTTGCGTAATACATCTCATTTCAAATTTCATTCTTGGTATTTTCATCTATCTTTTATTTGCTGAGTGTTGTAAAGGAATTAAATTATTCGAATTATATATATATATATATATATATATATGTATAAATTAATAACTACATAATCTATTAAATTTAAAATCAAATTTAACATCTTTCGAACAAAATACGGCAACATAATTAACTCATTTCTTGATTTGAAAATAATTAAAACAAAAGTATATCACTGCTGAAACAAAATAAATTATCCCTTTTCCAACATTAACTCTATTTAACGAAGTGTAAAAGTTTAGCGATAACTTTTCCCCTTATTATGTCCCCGTTCCTTTTGCTTTCCGACGCTACATTACATTTGTTCTCCCACACAAACTCATAAATTATACATATTCTCCGATAAACTGCTGTGACACACTGATCATTTCTCACAGAAGAATATCTAGATGAGCATCACCTCATTAAAAACAGAACAAGTTAATCCTGTACAACAGCTGGGAGTCTAGGCTCCAACTAGAATTTGTTACTTTAGAAAGAGTTACTCATCCGTGTAAGGCATAATTAGTGTATGGGAATTTTTTTTTTTAAATCTTTTTTAATCCGTTCTAAGTCTAGAGACTCCGTGACTGTATTAACATATTGTTGTAAAATGTTTTTAAGAAGGGGTGCATTAATTAATTAGGGTGGTGCGAGGGATTTTTTTGAGATTATAGCAGTGTTATTATTTCATCTGAATGAGTTACATTAAAATTTATGTATAGAGATTATCTATATAATGTATCTCTAACGTGGACAAGTTACGATTAAATTCTGTAGAGACGATACGTTAGTGACTTAATAAAATATGCGATTATTAAAAATAACACATAAGCATTATTTAAGCACGCTGACTCAGTTCAGTGATATAATAATAATAATAATAGTAATAATAAAGCTAACATTTGTCTGATGAGATTATTTTATAGAAAAATCTCATTGTAAAAATTGCATCTTTACAATCTTTGCAAGCATTATTTTAAACCTGGAAATACTTTAAAGATGTAAACAAAATATGAATTATTGTAATAAATTGACTAGAAAACGCAATAATAAAAAGTACAATCAAAATAGGTAAAAGTTTTTTTTTTCTTTTAAACAAAATAATGTGCCAAAATGAATAAATAAATAAAAATAAAATAAATATAGGGGTCCTATAATAAAGCTGTCCTGCCTGGTGGACTATGAATCTGGGTCCTCAAACATGAATTTTATTTTTAAACTTTCCTTTGAATGATTTGGTTTAACTATCATTAGTGTTTCATCCCACAAAAGCTAATAATAATTTGGCTTCTGATAAATTAAAATTTAAAATCGATGGGGAAATTGGTATAAGACGTATAAGTTTAAAATTTTAAAGGTACATAAAAAAAGAAAGAAATTGCAAAAATTTCACATGGGTTTGCAAATACATTAATAATTTTAGTTATGTATGCTAAAATGAATTACGATATTATAAAAGCTGGTTTAAAGCAGCATCTGTATATTCGTTAAAGAAAAAAAAGGTAAAATTTTCGTCGATAGAGTGCACTGTACGTGAGCAAATCACAAATTTCCATAAAAGAGTATATTTATTTCCATGCAGATGGTTACAAGCATATAAATCCCATTCTATGTGTTTGTCATCACCACAAATTACAGTTTGCAAGCGAGTTACAACACCGCTAATTATAGCTTCAGTCGGTGGATCTTAGCTCACGGAAAACATCTTCACCAATAACGCGTTATCCAATAAGTGAGGATTGCAACTAAAATTTCATATATACACTAGTAGAAAGCAAAGTAGGAAATAAGATGTGTTAATTGCAAAACCGTGCAGTTTATAGGACACTGTTTTGTATATTTCTCGTTACTCGTTCATGCATCGCCCTCTGTCGATGAAAAATGAAACTTTTTTTTCCCCTTTACAAAAAAAAAAAAAAAAAAACTCCTTTCACGAGAATAACTTTTCCAAAAACCGCGTTAAATTCTACAAATTCCTTCGATTTTTATAAATTTTTAAAATGTCTACAGATTTATGAGGCATATTACATATGTATAACATGTTTTACAGACAACATAATAGTAAAGTTACGTATTTTGAAGTTGCCCTGAATTTTCAACACAGTAAATATAACGCATAAAGAATAACTAGCGAATGAATTTTTTTCTAATCTATTTTAATCCATTGTTAACCTAGAGACCCCGTGACTGTATTAATTTATGGTTAAGAAATATTTTTACTGCGTGTGCATAAATTAATTTCTAAATTATTACATTATTTACTAAATTATGAAATAGACAAAAAAAATGTGTTTGATTTTTTTTTTTTTTTAATTATTATACTTAACAGTAATTTTTGAAGATAAAAGCGAAATATTTATTTATGCGCATGACCGGATGTTAGTATTTAAAATAATCTGGTATGTCACTCACACGACTTTCTCTTACCCTGAAATTTAATACAATAAATACAAGTTGGAGATTAAGGAGTTAGATAACGAGTACTGTTATGTAAACCTATGTTAAAATAATTCAAATTGGGTTTCGGAAGAGTTTTTTAGGATAATTAGTTCTGTGTGAGGCAGGATACAGCACCCCTCAACCCCTCCCCCCGTTTCATTACTGTACTTATAGAATTTAAATCTGTTATTAAAATTTAAAGTTCACTTAAAATTATTCAGACAATTTCCACACGCAACATTCCTTGAAACTTATCAATCTTGATCAAACTTTCCAGCAGCAAACTTATATTAACTTCAAAATACAACATTTGATCTCCTAAAATTATTCGTTTTTTAAGTTACTCCAAGAGACACAGACAAAGATCAAACGTTAAAAATCTTGACTTCGGTAATCAGGAAGTCTCAAAACGTGTAAATATACAAAAACAAACAAACGATGAAGATTTAGCTTAAAAACATGCATTATTTACCATATCTGTATGAGGAATTCATTTCAATTCCTAGACAGGTAAATGGTAAAATATTATAGTAAAGTACATCTACTAACAACAAAAAATAATGTTATCGCTTAAACATTTGCAGCCCTGTATATATTTTGAAGATTATGTACAGACCACATGGTGCACCTAAATATAATATTTTAGCAATAATACACGGCCCAGCTTGAAATACACTTCCATAAATTTGTTGCAAATTTATGTAAGTGTATTGTCGAACTTTTATCTAGTTCTTTTTGTGTTGCCCTGTAAACGAACAGTGAATGATTTCCCTACCATATTCTACATGAGACATGTTTTTACGCATATAAAAAATATATATTCGTTTCATTTGGTTTAGTGCAGTCTATAGACGTTAAACTCTACTTACCTGCAATTTCCCCCACAGACGTAATGTATCTGAATTCTATTGGGTGTCCCTGTACACGAACCATTTGCTTGATCTCAATGAAAAGTTTAGTGTGACATCCCCTATATCACACACATTTAGAATACTAAGTTCAGATTTTCTGCTATATATATATATATATATATATATATATGCTGATAACAGATACACAGACCAACCGCTAAAAACATGATTTTTGGATTCAGGGGACCTCAAAACGTGTAAATATAACAAAAACTCACTTTTGAAAATTTGACCTAAAAACATGACTTTCTCTACCATATGGGTAAAGGATTTATTGACATAAAGTCGGAAAAGGTATCAAAAACCTAAAAAAAAAAAAAAAAAAAAAAAAAAAAAAAAATGTATTTTTTATTTATTTTAGATCTTTTCTAAGATGTGTGGTAGATTTTTGAACTGTTATATAAACAAATAATAAAAATCGTAAAAATTGAGAAAAATTTCTTTATAAAATAGCGAAAGCGCTCTATAAATTCTTTTTCTGAACTGGCCCACCAGCAGCCAAGCGGTTCTGCGCTCAAAGCTAGTAGATGCTAAGTGCCAGGTTCAATACCAGGTCGCGGAGTTTTCCGTGGTTTCCTCCGAAACTTGCATAGATACAGGCTAACAGACCCCTTAGAAAGACCCCCACAAAGGGCATTCCACCCTAGAGATTAGGACCCTAGCGTAGTCAATCGGCCTTAACCATTTCCAGCGCAAGACAATTCGGATCCTTTAAATTACACTGCCACCGGAATTCGTGAACTAAATTAAAGTAAAAGAAATTTTGAATTTTAAGGTTAAAAAAAACGGCCTTTTCTGATATGTTACAAACGTAAGTTTTTTCTAAAAAAATTCTGGGATGAATTCTTCCAGTTGGGAAGCGAAATTAAGTGGGATATATATATCCCACCGCGCATGAAAGGGTTAACCCCTACAAACCACCAATTCTTTCGTGAACAAAAACAGCTGAATGTAGCATCTAGTGGCATGGAATGAGAAAAAAGTGAGGTATATGCATTCTATTTCTATAAACATCTTTGACATTTCTTATATCAGTTCTATTATGTACGCTTTTTAATGTAATAATACTTTACCTTTAATAGATAAAGGGTTAAACCATTGTTTGAAGTACAAGATTGGAAGTTTTAAGATATCCATATGAATGCAAAACTAAATTATAAGAATTTATTAGACTATCAGTTGAAATCAACGAAAATTTCACAGAATCAGTTCTAAAATGAAAACTGAAGGCAAAAACTATTCGAAATAATAATTCTCATTTCTTTTTTTTTTTTTTTTTTTTCTTTCTTTCTTTCTTTTTTTTTTGTGTTAATAAATAAAAAAAACAATTTCTAATTTATAGAAAATTAAGTGTTATAAAGTAAAATCTTGAAAAAAAAATTATTATTAATGAGAAAAAAAAAAAAGAAAAAAGAAAAGAAAAAAGAAAAGAAAAAAGAAGCAACAGTACCGTTAGTGCGTTTTGTAAATCGGAAAAACAATGTCTGCAATACCAATACAATTTAAAAAAAAAGAAAAAAATTCCTTGTATCTATAATTATTTATTATAGATACATAAAATAAAGATTTATTTGAAACTGAAAATGTATTTTATTTATTTATTTATTTATTTTAAATAAATAAATAATTAATTTTATTTTTAATCTATCAATTCAATAGCAATAATAATAATAATAATAAAATCTAAGAAAATTACTACTATTAACCCGTTAGCGCCCAGTGTCCTCATTTGAGGACAGCTAATAAAATGACACGTATATTTTTTGTGGATTCTTGGAATGATTTCTGCTTTGTAGTGACAGTTTATAGCGTCACTCTAAATGATCCCTGAAAGTTTTATGTGCCTACTATTAATTATTATTTCATAATTTGGATAGTCATTTTATGATTTTTCATTCGTTACTCATATATTTGCTTTTTGCGCAGATATACTAACTTAAATCAAGTTGAATTAAAATATATATTATAATATTTTACTTTCGAGATTTTTGTCATTATATAATAGGAAATTAATCTGTTATCTCAAAGTTTTTCGATCTCGAAGTTTTCTCGCTAGAACACTAAACGTCAATAAGTGAGGATAGGCTTTAAATTTAAAACTATCAGAAGAATTGTTTAAGTTAAATTTTTTACTGTCAATTGCCTATATTAATTTAGAAGTGAAATAATCAGCTAATAATATTTTGCAAAATTAATTCGGGCGTTAATGGGTTAAAGGAGGAAAAATGCGTTTTGTAAACCTGAAAAGTAATATCTTCAATATCAATAGAATTGAAAAAAAAAAAAAAAAAAAAAAAAAAGTATAATAATAATAATAATAATAATAATGTCTATGTATCTATAATTATTTATCACATGAACATTTTTCATTTTAATATTTTTTTGAAATTGAATATATATATATATTTAAATAAATGTAAAAATAATTTATTATTTTGTTTATCAAGAATTAGGAAAAAAAAATAATAATCTGAAAAAAAAATAATTATTAGTGTGAATAAAAAAAAGTAGCATTGCTAATACGTTCTATATATATCTGAAAAAAAAAAAAAAAAAAAAATGCTTACATTAATGTATTATACAGCAAATTTTAAAATATGAATAAGAACACAAATTAAAAAGGTGTTAAAAAAAATTCGACCTGTTTTAATAGGAAAAAATATCTAACAAATTCTTTTTTCTATTTTACTAATAATATCCCAAGTCAATCCTTGTCTCTTATAAGTCAAATTTTAATAAAAACAATCGATATAAAAATATTAGTTTTATGAAATTTATAGTTTTATTCATTGATGCATTGCCAGAAAGACATTAAAATAGTGTATAAAGTTTTATATAAAAAAAAAGAGTGAGAAAAATAAAAAACGTAAGAAAGAAAAATAGAAGGAAATGAACTGTATCTCGTTTGTCACCAATGCCTATGACTTCATATTTCTTTCTTTTTCCAATTTGTTCCGTTGATAGAATCAGGTTGACATGTTACATTGCATTGTAGCTTGAAGCTGAAGTACATTCTTTATAATATTTGACTTTTTCTGCAAGAAGGAATTGTATAAGGGGTGTAACATAAAATCTTTTTTGGGTGTAGAGATGTTTTTCCAGCTATATGCTTGTCGCATTGGGTGGATACGTTTTGGTAGACAAGTTTTCTAACACAGATGAGAGGAGAGAGGAAAAAAAACAAACAAACTAATAAAATACAAAAGGTGATATTCTGAAAGTTTAAAAAAGTGTGCTCATTGAATATAAAATGATATACTTCAATGAATATACAAACATAAAAAAAAAAAAAAAAAGAAAAGGAAAAAAAGAAAGAAAGGAAGGAAGAAAAGGAAAAAAAAAGACAGCAAAACGGATTTCCTTACGAACTTATACTACGGGTGATACTACGAACGCATAGAAGTCTTTCGATGGTCGAATGTGATACCATGCTGATGTAACACTTTGGCAGGGGGGGGGGGATAATAATAATAATAATCATTTCGTATTCCGGAAAAAAATTATGGTAGTAAACAGATCAAACAATTTCGATGTGGAATTAGTGAATGAAACTGATTTTACGATAAGTTAGACTTTATAACTTTTGAAAACATATTTCTACATCACTATTCGGTGATCGAAACGTTTCGATAAGATCGTAGTTATAAGCTTAAATTTGAATTTTAGAAAACGTGAGCTGAGTTGAGTTGGGTTGGTTTAATGTCGCACTATAGCTATGCAGCGGACAACCGGAGACAGTTTGGGATTCACCGCTAAGTTTGGTTCAGAGGTATGCCATTGAAATTTTCATCCTCTTTGAAAGGGGTGGATCCCACGCTTCGATAATTGCGAGAGAATTATTTTCGGTAACCCAAAGGTGTTAATTTCGGAACATGGAGGATATTACAGCTACGATGTATTTTATGTGCACCAGCCACCATTAATGTACACGATGGTCTAAAAAAAAAAAAAAAAAAAAACTTTAGAGCTATTATGACGTCAATTTTACCCTGCAAGTTTAATTTTTCACAAAGTTTTATATTCATTTTAATATTTACGTGTCCATTTAAAAATGAATTAAAATCAACTGATAAATTTTTTTTGGCAACAATTAAAAATTAAAATAAATTATGCATTTTTATCTAAAAAAGGGCTCTTTCAACTTTTTCGATACTGTCCGATTTCGATACTGATTATTATAAATTTTCTTTTCTTTTTCTTTCAAAAAAAAAAAAAAAAAGAGCAGAATTTAGTTTAGTACGGAAGACTATTAGTTTTTTTTTTTTTTTTTTTCAAATTATAACATCGTTTTCAAATTATTCAATTATATTTTCGATTTCGATAAATGTCCGACCATCGTAAAACTGGCAAAAACGTTTTATCCGTAGATTGAGACTTCCTCCTTACTAAAAAAAAAAAAAAAAAAAAAAAATAACTAGCGCAAATTTTAAAAACATTTTCGCTTTTTCCAAATTCTTTATTGCATAATATATATAATGCAGTTATGTAATTCCAATTTATTCCATTTTTGTTTGATTTGGTGGTCTTTGTTTTTTGATCATGTTAATTGCTTGAATACTGATAATATTTAATAATCCTTAAATTTCAACTGTCTCATTATCAGTATCAATATATATATATATTACTTTTTTTTTTACTTTCTCGTACCCATATTAGAGAGGTAAAAGTGTTAATTATGAGTTATGTTACATGTTTTGAGATGCTCTGAATCTGAAAAATCAAGTTTTTAGCGGGCGGTCTGTGTGTGTTATATGTCTGTGTACATGAGTCTGTTATTAAAATCATTTAAAAGACAGATATTATTAGGAAATTAGAATTCATTATTCTAGATTTATATCACATGGAGTTATTACTTGAAACTTTTTGCTGAGAAAACTCGAAACTCGAAGAAAGTGAGTTATAGCCGCTGCACATGTCGCTCAATATACACGCAAACTGAATCAGCATAATTTTTCATAATACCAAACACGTTATTTTATACCATTATACATTAAAAGAGTTGAGTTATAGTCTTTCTGTAAACGGAGAAAACTGTGACATAGCAACTTCATTTCTTGATGTGTACAAAAATTAAATTAGCAGTAATTTTTCACGATTGTCCTTACATATATAAAGTTTGGGAGCGCTTATATTTCATAGAAACTAAGGTACAACTTTCTCATGAACGGGGAAATATGAATGCCACCTATCGGACAATATACGTAAAATTTGTAAAAAGTAGTTTATCATGATAGCTCTCTCATATATACTGAGAAAATAAAATATACCGCCTTCATCTAGAATGAATAAGTAGCCATTTTCTAAATTCCTTAACTAGAAATATAGCTTTCCGAGCTATGTGCATAAGGCACGCCATCAAACTGAATAGACGAAATGATCGAAAATTTCTAGTCTACACATTTCTAGATGGTGAAACAATATTCTGAATATTCTGAATCCTTTGTATTGCAAGACATTTTCGCTTGATTTTCCAGAATCGGGTAATAAACCAAGATTGTAGTTGCTGAAACCCGCCTCTTGCAGTCTCATTTATTTACAGAGATTTTTAAATAACTTCGCCCTCGATAATATAGGCAAACGCTCAAGAATTCTAATAGGGGTTTCTAGAACTCACTTTCAGAGGGGACTAGAATTTATAAGGATGACATGGAACTACTTTTTCCAGAGCCACAATTCAAATTCTTGGTGTCAGTTAGAGAATTTTTTTTTTCAGTGTATTAAGCTTTCTCCATTTGTATATTAAAGAAGTTGAGTTACAGCATTTTTTGAAATGGAAATTACAGCATAGCAGCGCTACCTGTTAGGCAATATATGCCAAAACATAATCGACAGCAATAAATATTAAATTCTAATCAAATATACGATTTGTAGAATTTTATCCAATATTTCACGATATATAGCGCCCAAAAAATTTAGCAACACACACACAAACAGACATTACTCGAAGATTATCAAATTGTGTTCAGGATGTCCGAAAATGCATTATACCATCGAAAACGGGAATTTTAAATTGGAAAAAATTGCTATTTATAGCATACTTTCTTTTGTACAGAGAAGGAAATTATATATTATTCCACCTAATTTTTATAGTACACATTATTTTAAAATATCTTTACTCAAATATCTGTACTGATAAGTATAAAGGATTTAAGTCCATATTCTTGATTTTTCAGGAGACGAAAAATAAAGTTAAACTAACTAAAAACTAATGAGAAGAATTGATTAGGAAAAAGGGATTATGTTGATTTATATGCTTTATACCATTCAGTGATTGTTCACCTTCATTTAATAAAGGGGAAAAATTGAATTAAAAATTTAAACAAAAGATTAATGCTAAATTTCTGACTTGAATCTTTTTTTACCAATGGATTTTCTCAAAGAATAAATGACATGGATTTAAATCCTTTATACCAATCGATAGAGAATTTTTTTCTGAGTCTGACCATGTACGTAACTCAAAATTGACATTTTTGGACTTAAATCCTTTATACTTATCAGTACAGATATAAAATATTTAAAATGAAGTTTATTTATTTTATTTTATTTTATTTATTTATTTATTTTTAATTGTCAAAATATATCTTGCCAACCCAGTATAATTATCTTATTTTGCTCAAAAATTTCTTTGTTTTACTATACTATAATGTACTTATATATATATATATATATATATACCTTTTAAATCTTTTTAACTTTAATTACGAGCTTTGGAATAAATCTCTTATAACTTCTATTCAAAAGGTTTTATATACTTTTAACTACGGTAAATATAATTTCATATTCTGCTGTTAAAAGGAATTTTCTCAGGGCCTAAAATTTTATTACAAACTTCTGAATGTGCAGACAGAATTAAACTACGGTTCCTGCGGTAAAGAAAGCTTTACAGACCAAACAAAATTCTGAGCTCTCCACTCAAACTTGTTTTAAAAGAGAAGCCGCATTTCTAAACTTTGAAGGAAAATCTATTTTATAGAGAAATTAATGTCTGAGTGAAGTATAAAAGCGTGTTTTAAAACTACTGTAGATTTATTCAATAGAACACGTCTTCAGGAGCGGAAATTTGGCCTACTATATGATTTTCTGAGAAAATTTTAGAGTTAGAACATCGTTTATAAATTTACATTTCTAAACAAATTCCCAGAGTTCACGTTTACATTATTTCATGATTCTTGATTTAAAAAGTATGTACATTTATTTTTAAATTCTTATTTCACGTCTAGTAAGTTTTAATAGTGCATTTTTACAAGCGAATCAAGCATGCAAGTCTGATATACGTGCATACAATGAACAAAATTAATTTTTTAATTTATTTTAAGGTTTTAAGGAAGATTACAAAGCCATTGATCAATATTTACATTTGGTTGACACATTTAGTTTTACATTTTAGTTGATTATGCCGACGATTAAACAGGTCTGTTTATGAAAAAAAAAAAAAAAAAAAAAAAAAAAAAAGGAGAATTGATAGATGAACTTTATATATTTTTTGGTGCTGATTAAAAAAAAATATAACAAAATTTTTTTTATCACGTCACGCTTTATTGAAAAATTCAATTTTATTTCGATTTTTAGCACATATATAATATTTGCTCCCCGTGTTCAATCGTCTATTTTATGTAAATTATCTTAATAAAAGAAATAATATAATATATTGGTTATTATTTATTATTTTACACGTTGAGGGCCTTCTTAGGGAAATCCCCGTCAGGCCACGCGCGTTGCTTAGGAACGCGTTAGGTTTATCGTGTTTGAATAAAATCCATTAAAATGCCTTAATAATACTGTAATAAATAAAAATGAAGCAAATTTTAAGGTAAATTTTCAGTAATTACTTAAAATAATGTAATTTTTTTTAGTTTTAAATCATATTTTACACTGTCAGCCACCAGTGGTTGACGTTGCTTTATATCATATTGCACACTGTCAGCCACCGGTGGTTGACGCAGCCTAAACGGAAAGCTCAATGTCAGCCACCGATGGCTGACATGGCATTCAACCAATACCTTGGTGTTGATTCAACGCGTTAATAGCTATTTTCTTTTAGAAACTGCACCATAATTTGATGTAAAAAGCACCCAAGGGAACTTGCCGTTTTTCTCTCGACCAAAGGCGGCTGTTGCGGTCTTGCAACAGCGGTTTTCATCCATTTAACCCTTGAACGTTCATTGGTTTCGCAGCGAAATCAAACATTTGACATAATTTAACAATTTTTTATGCAGCAGCTTTTTAACATCCCCTTGTTTTAATCAGGTTTTAAACTTTTGGCCCTTTTCTGTTCATTAGATAGCAGAACTATTCCAAAATTTAACAAATAAGGCTTTAAAAGAATCTAAATGCATAAGTCACTAGAAATTTTTTAGTGTGCGCGAGTGCGAATTGCTGGTTTGAGGATGCACTCATGTCTAGTTTTTTTTTCATTTACTGAAAAGCTGGACTATTATTTTCACCTGAAACAACTTTTACGAATTTTTGTAGTCGATAATGTTTACTTACAAAGTGTTTTATTTATTAAATTAAATATTATTTGAAGTTAACTTGTAGATGTTTCAAACTAAAAATATCTCGAAAAGGAACAATGCTATTTTTTTTATTTTTTTAAATATTTACGATCAGCTATGTGTATAAAAGCCATTTTTAAAATTAGTTTAGTAATTTTTAAAATAAATTAAGTAGTGAACGTTAAAGGGTTAAACCTATAAAAAATAAATCGATTGCTGAAAGATCAATTTTCTGCATCAAGGAACAATAATTTTACATGAATTTAAGTGGATAAAACCACTGCTGCCGGATAGTACACGCAATATTGTTCGAGAAAAAGAAATATCGATATAGATTTTACTAAAAATCCCGACGTGATGGGGGGAAAAAATGGAGGTCATTTTTGAAATCTGCACACCAAATAAAATAAAAATCAGTAAAAACTTCTCTGGTGTTTTTTTAAAATTTCAATTTCGTAGGCCTGTTTTATTAATAAATATTTTTAAAAATAACTTCAGTGATTTATCAAAATGATACATATTTGACGTGTCTTATAGCATGAAAATGCCAGGGCCCGACTTAGATTACTTGGAGCCCCGGGGCAAGCTTATTCTGGGGGGCCCCCTTGCAGTGGCATAAGAGGTCTTTAGGTTGCAATATTTCTGCTTATGTCTGTTGGGGGGCCCCTTCCAGAAGGGGGGCCCAGGGCAACTGCCCCGTATGCCCTGGCGTTAATCAGGGTCTGGAAAATGCAGTCATAATGTGAACAGTGGACGTTATAACTCACTTTTAGAAATTACTGTCTTCTAAAAATATGAATTGAAATATAACAGTATATGTAAATGGGAAAAAATATAGCACAGTTGCATCAGATTTTGGACTGTATATGCGTAACCTAACCCGGACATATTTATGGTTTGATAAAATGAAATACAAAGTTTTATCAAATTCCGTTTATTATTTCATATGATACAGCGCCTAGAAACATTTGGTAGTACATAGGCATACAGAGAGATGCATATAACGACACATACAGACATTTTCTGAAATTTTTTAATATTCATAAAACCTCAAAACACGAAAATCCATCAAAAACCGGAGCTTTTAATGTATTCGAAAATCCGATAATTTCTCCTTACACTGAGAAAAAAAATATACCGTTTTCATCTAGAACGAATAGGTGGTGCTTTTCTAAATCACTAAACTAGAAATAAAGATTTCCGAGCTATGAGTATAAGGCACGCCAATACACTGAGAAAAAAATTCTATAACTGACATCTAGAATCTAAATTGTGGCTCCAGAAAAAATAGTTCCTTATAAATTCCTTATAAAAAAATTTCTAGTCCCCTTCGAAAGCGAATTCTAGAGACCTCTATTAGAATTCTTAAACGTTTGTTTATACTATCGAGGACAAACTTATTTGAAAATATCGCCAAATAAATGAGAATACAAGAGGCGGGTTTCAGCAGCTATAATCTTGGTTTATGAACCAATTCTAGAAAATTAAGCGAGATTTTCTCGTAATACAAAAGATTTAGAATATTCAGAATATTGTTTCAACATCTAGAAATGTGTAGACTAGAAATTCTCGACCATTTCATCTATTCAGTTTATTGTCGTGCCTTATGCGCATAGCACGAAAATCTTTATTTCTAGTTTAAGGATTTAGAAAATAACCATTTATTCATTCTAGATGAAGACGGTATATTTTTCTTCTCAGTGTACACATACAGTATTATGTAGTTATTTGTCATTCTATTTTATATAATACACATTATTTAAAAATATCTTTACTTAAATATAAAATCTTTGAAATGAAGTTTTTTATTTCTTAATTTTGTTGCCAAAATATATTTAATAGTAATTAACTTATAGTAAGTTACAATAAACGTTGAGTAACTAAGTTACTATTACTTTGTTTTACTATACTATAATTAATTTATACACATTTTTTAATCTTTTTAACTTAAATTACGAGCTTTGAAATAAAACTTTTATGTCTTCTATTCGAAATGTTATATATATACTTTTAACGACGGTAAATATAATTTAGGATTCTGCTGTTAAAAGCAATTTTCGCAGAGCCTAAAATTTTATTACGAACTTCTGAGTATGCAGACAGAATTAAACTTGGTTCCTGCGGTATAAAGAAAGCTTTACAGACCAAACAGAACTCTGAGCTCTCCACTCAAACTTGTTTTAAAAGAGAAGCCGCATTCTAAACTTTGAAGGAAAATCTATTTTATAGAGAAATTAATATTCTGAGTGAAGTATAAAAGCATGTTCTGGAGCTACTGCAGAATTATTCCCCAGAACACGTTTTCAGTGGCGTGAATTTGGCCAAATATATGATTTTCCAAGAAACTTTTAGAGTTAGAACCTCATTTGTTTCAAAAATTATAGTTTTGAAATACTATAATTTTATAAACAAATGAATTTTATTCTGAAATTCTGGTTTCACGTGTAGTAAAATTTTAAATGTGTATATAATGAACAAAGAAAATGCATTTTGAAATTTTCGTTGAAATTTTTTAAAAAATGTTCAAAACAGGTTATTCAACAAAATGGTTTGCATTTTACTAGATTATGTTAATGATTATCAATAAAAATTTTATAAATTAATTCTTTCATTAAAGCGGTACATTTTTGAAGTGTCTTATAGTATAATGTTTCGGCTGTTAAACGGGGGGAAAAAAAAGAAAAGAAAAAAGAAAAGGAAAGAAAGATTACTTTAATTTATAATTAATAAGTAATTTTTAAACAAACACCATAATTTACAAAAAAACTCGCGACATTTGTTTCGAGTTTAAATAATAGCATAACACTTCATTGGTTGAAATCGGTAGGCTCGAGTGTAGCATCAAAGCAACAATGCACAAAAACAAAAGAAACGATGGGATTCAATAAATAAAATTAAAATTCATAATAAATACTGGTGTGACAAAAATTTTAAAGAAAATAAAGAAAGAAATGAAAGGAAAAAACCATACTAATAACAAAAGAATTAAAAAATGACTGCTATTAAAAGTAATGGAAAATGAAAAAATTACAAAAAACAAAATTAGAAATAAAAAGTAATGAACGATAGAAAGTTACGTTAGTAATTTCCAAGCATTAAACACGGAAGAAACAATGTAAATAAATTTTGACGAGCATTTAAACATGTAAAAATCTTCATAGAAATGCAAACAATTGTTGCGAGTTTTTAAATTTTATAGTGTTTGCTTAAAAAGTGTTTGCTGATACTTTTAATACCAGTCCTCCGAGGAACACAAGGAGACGAGATGTTTTGCACTCCAAGTTATTGGACAGGAAGTGCTATGGTCAATCCCAGGTCGCGATCATTTGCCTAGTCGTACGGAGATTTTCGTTGTTTTCTACGAAACTTGTTTCATTCATAAACACAAAATACAAAGACTCTTCAGTGCATTTTTAATTTCTAAGTGTAGTACTTGATTGGTAAGTCATATGATTGAGATATATCAAAAGTACATATACGTATATTAAAAGTGGTTGTTTCTTTTAAGGATTTTTATCCTTTTATTTCAACTATATAAGTTTCAATTTAGAAAAAAATGTGTATTCACTTTTGCTCATGTAGAGATAATGAAAATTTGGAACGAGAAGAATGAAACGGTTATACTTTGGAATATTTTTTTTGTTCAAAGAATGTCATCGCCGAAGATGCAGACTATTTCAAGTACAAGATACCTTCAAAAACGTATATTAAATTATTATATAACAGTATAATCTTCACGAAAAATGCCTTTGATTCTGTACCGCTCAACCAAAACATACTTAACTTTGAGGGATTTACTTTTTACAATGTAAAAAATCTCAGGAACTTTCATGGGAAATTTTGGTCAGAGATGTTTCCACTATTTATTTACCATTAATGTTTCTTGAATATATCAGTAACCATCATACATATAATAACAATAAAAAAAAAAAAAGAAAAAAACCTACCAAATTCCTAAAATTAGGAATGTTTCATGGACTAACTAAACCATGTTATTCTCACGAACCTACTCCAAACTTAGGAAAACCAGGAACATATCTGATATATAAGAGTAAAGGTAGCAACACTTTTTACAGTGGAGTGTTTATTATTTCCGTCTAAAAAAAAAAAAAAAAAAAAAAAAGCATGCTTTTTTTTTTTTTTTTTTTTTTTTTGTGCATGTACAAATAATCAAATTTGAAATAATAAAAGAGATTTCTAAATTATCAGAATTATCATAATTCGAAGAAACGGAATTCGCAATTCGAACGTTTATTTTGCGCATAAAATTAGTTTAAACAACCATATCATTAAATTGTTAAACAATATATATACAACAGAGCCTCTCTTATCCGAGGTAATGGAAACCGAGAGTACTTCGGATAATCGGAAGTTCAGATAAAACGGACTCTGTTGTAAATCGAGAGGAAATATACGGTAAAGTTTAAAATGAATGAAAACGTAACCAATGAAGTAAAAGAATACATCTATTACATACTTAAATGTAATCTAGTTAAAAATGCAATACAATAAGCGCATACATAAATTATGAAAAACACTACTGTATAGTCAAATTTGTCAAAGTTTTTCATGCTTCCATCGGGACATGGCATTTTGGGGGCTACCTCTGTTAACCCAGAATTCGGTTAATCGGGGCTCGGATAACCGAGGTTTCTTCTGTATTTAAGAAAGGATAATTTCAAAGAACATAAGATAAGTTATACAATCTTCTTGTAGACTTTACAACGTAAGTCTTAGACTTCTTATAAACTCATTTTTGATCTGTGAAAATCCAAAACGAAATATAATCTCTTATTTTTGATCACATGATAACAATTGTAACTAACTTGCATTCTATAATAATATTAAAAAAAGAAAAAGAAAAGAAAAGAAGAAAAGAAAAGAAAAGAAAAACCCATGATCACTGATTTTAGATTAAATTTATCGATTTTAATCAAAAGATTACACGAAAATCTTATAAATGCAGAATTTATTATCAGAAATTTCGCAAATCACAAATGAAAACGCGTCATTGTTCAAAGCTATGATGGCTATCAAGAAAAGAATCGCTGAGGCTTCAGAAAAAGCCTTTGACATTTAAGTCGAACTAGATATCCTGATAAATACCTTTTAAAAACTGTCCTGAAATGAACCCGTATCTAAGGTCTTCGCAACTCTTTCTTTTTTTTAAAGTAAGTTATAGAAAGTGTGATAAAAGGACAAGGGGACATAAAAAGGGTATAGAAATTTAGCGTGAGCGTATCTTACATACAGAATCAGTTACATCTTTGAATCTCAGCTGTTTTCCTTGAGAAGGTAAAATGACTTTTGAACTGTTCTGTACTTCTTGTTCCAGAATAGTGGCCGTGAGACAACATTATTCTGAAACCGGTCGAAGAATTGACCTTTATTCAAAAATACTATCCCCCCACAGTATTTATGACCGATTTTTTCCCTTGAGGCTTATAACGGGTCATTCAGCTGATGAATAGCAGAAGGCTTCGTTTTCTTCTTCTTCATTTTTTTTTTTTTTTTTTTTTTTTTTTTTTTTTTTTTGAGCATAAGTGGTGGAGACTATCAAATATAATATCTTCCTTATTCACACTGTTTGATATTTCAAGGTAGTGTGTAGTTTAAGTTTTTTTTTTAAATTATTATTTCTTCTTTTTAGTAATATCTCTTTATGATAAATAAATTAAAAAAAAAAATGCAAAAGTTCTTTTGTGTCGAAGTAATAGCACAGCACCATTTCATTAAGGTTTTAAATTTATTAAAAGCCCTTAATTTATTAGGTGCGATTTGATGTTGGACTCGTGCCTACTTTTTTCGCCTTATGAAATGTCGTGATATTATTTTGGTCCGAAACAAATTTTAGGATTTTTCTTTTCGCAGTTCATAATGTTTTCTTACAAATTATTTGTTATTTTATAACACTAGTCTTTCGGCACATTTTCACTGCTATTTTTTTTAAGCGAATAAGCCTAAAAAAAAAAAAAAAAAAAAAAAAAAAAAAAAACTGGGAGCACCTGTGGGGCAATAATTGTTATTTTAAAAAGGAGATAGGTTGTTCGTTCAAAAATCTTCTAAAGATAAACTTAAAAATCAATGCTAATTAAAGAAATTAGGACTAATGAAAATTTTAAAATTGAATACAGAATACATACATATATATATATTACATGATTTATAACATTTATTAATTCTGTATAACTCACAAAAGGGCCCCTTATGGCCCAACTCCATATATATACCAAACGTAGTTTTTCTTGGATTGAGCATGTTTTCTGGTAGTTTTCATAAATTCCGAGGTTTTTCTGGCATATAGAGGGAGATCGAGACTTTTAACGAAAACTTTAATCAGTCATAATCTCCTAACAAAGCACAGTAAAAAAAAAAAAAAGTTTGTCTTTGAAAGTCTTTCCATCGAGCTAATAAAAATCCCTCTACCCATTTGCAATTTCAAAGTTTGTCTTCCTAAGTGATATTTATGCTCTCCAACTCCAGTTTCTTAAAGTCAAATGAGGTTCCCCTCCCAAATTAATTGAATGCATTTTATGTAGTTTTCAGAAATTCCGGGGTATTCCCAAAATACAGGACATAAAGTGGGACTGTTACTGGATTATGTATATATATAGTCAGCAGCAAAATTATTAAAGCGCATATCCACATTTTTCACAATTTTTTTTTTTTAAAGTTTTATTGCTAACTTTTATCAACAACTTACTTTTTTATAAGCAGCATAAGACTAAGATCACGACTCTGCAAACATTTACTTAACAAAATAGTATTAGGTGCACGAAACCAACGTACGAATTATTGCTAGTGTTTTACTAATTTTGCTGCCGACTGTATATGAAAACCTTTTCAAACATATCACTGAAAGAAATGAAAAGTACCACAGGAAAAAGTATAAGATATTACTAAAAAAAAAAGAGAGAGAGAGAGAGAGAGAGAGAGAGAGAGAGAAAGAAAGGACAGCATACAATATTCAACAGTCATCAGGGGCATTAATTGAATAGCTGTATGTAAATATGTATAAGTGAATTTCTGTAAGCTAAGAAATTACAGGTATTAATGGCATTAATGCGATATTCACCTAAACGAAAACAAAATTAATGAGCAAGAAAGTAAAACAAATGTAATCCGAAAAATTATGTTAAGATAAAATAAAACCAAGAATATAAAAATTACTTACTTAAGGAAAAACAATATATGAACGTTTAAGTCCGTTAACAAAACAAGTTAAAAGAAAAAAAAAAAAAAAAAAGGGGGGGGGGAGTTGAAATAAATGAAATTCGTAAAAAAACTAACTATTTTATAGTGAGTATTGATATAAATTTAAAAATAAAAGTTAATAGTTTTTTAACTAATCAGTATAAAAATAAATCAAATATTAAAAAATAATAGATATTTAACTTAATTTTTTCTTGAAAACGATACTTCAACGAAAACCAATGGATATTTTTGTGGCCATATATGTATAGTCATTGCATAATGAGCAAAACAAATATTTCTTAATTTAGTTCATAATTACTACCTATAATAAAAGAGCATTGCGAAATAAAATAAAAGTACAAGTAAGTACTTGCAGTGTTAATATATTCTAAAGCAATTAAATAAGTTTTACAACTGCTTTAAAAAAAAAAGTAAAAACCTGATTATTTTTAACGAGATGGTGGATATTATAAACCTTTTTGTAAATTATTGTCGTAGAAATATTAAATTTCGTATATATATAAAGTGAAGAATTTCAGAACGTTATAAAATTTAGAAATTAATATATAATACAACAACACTCAAATAAAAGTTGTTTTAGTTCAATTTAAATGTTAGCATATATATAACTATGTTAAGTACATTAAAATTTCTCGAAAACTACTCAAAAATAATAAAATAAATATAACAAAATAAATTATTATAAAATAATTCAAAATTTTAAATATTTAAATTTCTTTTAAATGACTTATGCTAAATATTTTTACCCCCCCCCCCCCCCCCCCCCGGTATTTACATTATTATAGTTCAATAATAAATTCATAACGTATTTAGGTATTACTTTATGAATTCATTGAAAGTTAATTCTTTTTAAAAATGTTTTTATGTTTTAATGCTGAAATTTCATGAAAACTTTTTACATAACCAAATATGTTTAGAATGCATTGTAAATTATAATAATGCAAAATTAATTAAATTAGTTAAATAAAAACTAGTTAGCATCATTGTAAAAAAAAAAAATGAAAACGTTTTGAATTTAATTTTATAAAATTTAAATAGCTTTCGAGAATTTTTAATAAATTTTTAATGAATTTTTCGAGAATTTTTAATGATTAAATTTTTAATTTTTAGTCATTATTGATGCATTTCAAAACACATGTAAACAAAATTTAAAAGCTCTAAGGCAGTAATAATAATTAAAATTATAATTATAATTATAATAATTATAATAAAAAGATTTATAACGTTTGGTATCTCCTGTATTATTAAATCTCTTTTAATAAAAGCTGTAAGTTCTCCATCTTTAAATTAACTTTTTACTTTTATGTATCATTTATACTCTCTAATCCGAGTTTAGTAGCGTTCTAAATTTTTCTCTAAATAATTGTAAATGGTTTCAACAAAAGAGACTCATAAATTATTTTTATAATTTGAAGAATGTTAACCTTAAGCAACAAATGCGGTATTTATAGCCAGTTTTCCTTGAGTTTATAACGGTCATCGCCAATTTTTACATCTGTTATTCGCGATCGTGTTCCTTTTGTGGTTAGAAAGAAACTATGAGAATAATGAAGAACATCATATTGTTAGGGTATAAAAAAAGATTATTTGTCTTAGATTCCAGAGGTGAAACAACAAAAGAATAAAGTTTGTACAAAAAGGTTTGCTTAACTTTCTCTTTTGTTTGCAATAACAAATACTACTGCTACTGCTACTACAAAACAAAACAAATAATTAAAAAAAAGTTAAATTTAGAATAGTACGAAATTGTTGAGTGTAAAGAATCAACAATTATTACATTTATATATTTATTTTGTAAAGATGAAATAAGGATACAGTTATAGATATAGTATACTGAACAGTAAGTATTCTTGAAAATACTGGTAAGGATACAATACACTGAACAGTAAGTATTCTTGAAAATTTTAAGATTAAATTTGCAATAGTTCAGAATATATTCCCATAATTTAAATGTGGTTTGACAACTTTCGAAACACAAGAAATATGCTATGAAACATAAAAAATGAGAAATGTGGTATTTATGATTTGTTTTATCGCACGAGGATAATAGAATGTTATAAATAATTATAAGAATAAACCTTTAAAAATATTCAAAAAATACCTTTTTCTTAAAGGACTTACTTTAATATTACATAAATAAAATAATCAGTGTCAGATAACGCCTTTTCTTTTCTTTTAATGGCGATAGTAATTAAACGCAATTCTTTTTAAATTAAAATATGAGATAGATTACTGAAAACTAATTAAAATTACTAAACTCAATTTTCTTATTATTGCATTTTTAAAAATGAAATTTGCAAATTTCCAACTTTCTAATCCCTTTTTATTTATTTATTTATTTATTAATCTAGTTTCAAGTAAGACTTTAATTCTGAAGACTCGTTTATCTATTTTTAAATAACTGATAATTTATTTTTAATTAAGTTTTTTTTTTTTTTTATCACTTAAACTTTATTCTATTAAATCCGAGTTTATTTTCTGTTTAAAATTTTAAAATTTATTAGTTTTCAGGTAAGAAAAATTCTTAAAAAAAAAAAAAAAAAAACTCGCTTAACTTTTTCTAAAAGGTTATGAAAAGTTGTTCCTGTACCAGAAGAATGTTGACCCTTAAACGCAGTAGGGATCATTTGTGGCATTTATGACCGATTTTTCTTGACTTTACTGCGGTCATCGCCAGTTCTGACACCTGTTGCGTGTTTCTTTTATGGTTGGTAAGAAACCATATTGTACAAAGAAAAGAACAAAGTCTAAAAATACAAATATAATTTGTTTTAATAAAAAAGCACCACAAAACTGGCGTTGTAAAAAATGTTACTTACAAAAAACTATTGCATTTTATGGTGTTTATTCAAAGTTTGTAAGTAACATAATTTGTTTTAGATTTAATGGGCTCTTCCCACCGTCGTCTGCTCAATCACGTGATAGAGGAAAGCGAATAAACAAATTCTGAGAATCGAATTCAATTAAATATTGTTCTTAAGAACAAAAATGTTAATATTTAATATAAAAGAAAATAAAAGTAATATTGTGCATTTGTAAACAGTAGAATAATTGTACTTGTAAATTTAATAATTTTTAAAAAACATTTTATGTGTTTATTTATTTTTACCTATAAGAATCGATTTTTGTATATTGTAGTGTAACTGTAACATTAACTGATCTTGCAATAAATAATAGCTTCTTGTGGAATGTTCATGGATTATAATTTGAAATTTTAAAATGTTTTCATTTAATTTAATTGCATAAAGGTGCTACAACAAGTTAATTAACTTAGTTACTGGTCTAAATGGATTTACGCAGTACGATATTGCACTGTCACTGATTTAAGTACCAAAAATCAGAGTATTAAACATGTTCTTCATGAATATCAATAACAAATATAAATTAAATGATGATTGTAAATGTATACGGCAAACAAAAGATGATGAATAATGATATAAAATGGATTAAAAATGATGATGTATAAAAAATAACACAGATTAAATACGATTGATCAAAAATAAGAATAGAAAATACGTTATTTCAGCAATCGCTCTAGATAAACAAGACTTCGTCTGCTATTTGTTTTTCCTCTATCATGTGACCTCTGACGTCAGGTGAGAAGAGCCCATTGGCAATAATAACAACGAAGGAAAAGGGAAAATGTTAACTATTTCTAAAAAAAAAAAAAATATATTAATTTTCCTTTTGTTATAATAAATAACGTGAAAATTATCTCAAAATTTAGGTCATTCTGGATTCGTTATACAAAAAGTTCATCCGTTGTAATTGCTCTTTGAAAATTAAATAACGATATTTAAGAATACAGTGCATTAAAAGTTTTCGTAATTTTTAAGCATTTTTATTTGTTTAATTATTTAAAAAATATGCCTTTTTACTTTCTAGGCTATAGATGAAAAAAATGTAATTTTATTTATTTAAGAGTAGATGAAAAGCGTTTTATAAATAACTTCGAGTCATTTTGTTATAGTTTAGAAAGTTTCAAATGTTTTTAAACAGAGGGAGACATTATTAGATTACGAAAAAGCATTAGAATCCGAAGATTACGTGTATGTAAGATTTTTCCTGTATGTGCATATATATATATATGTGTGTGTGTGTATAAATATATATTGGTTTTATAACCCAATTATAGGAAAGCAACGAGAATATATCGCAATACAAAGGATTCATAACATTCATAACATTCGTAATATTATTTTACCATCTAAAAATATATAGACTAGAAATTCTCAATCATTTCGACTATCCAACTTATTTGTTTACTTCATATGCATAGCTCGGAAATCTATATTTCTAGTTTAGGGATTTAGAAAATGGCTACTTATTCGTTATAGATGACAGCGGTATATTTTTTACTTTCCGAACATACATGTAAGGAAAGTATTGTAATCATGTCAAAAATCTGAATTTGAGATTTTGCTGTTTCTATACGTTTTGTAGTCCCCTGAGTCCGTTTTCACTATTTTTACGATGGTGTACTATGTATGTGTGTGTGCGTGCATGTGTGTGAGTGAACACGCTAGCGTCTAAATACTTTGCTCGAATGAGCTGAAAGTTCGTACGTATGTTGTAAGTCACCGTAGCACGAACCCTATTGATTTTGGTGAATTGGCACTTATAGTTTTTTTTACAGGGACACCAAGAAATTTTTTTTTATCATTATGGCTTATGGGGCCGAATTTTTAAAAGTGTGATAACGTCGAAACGTCTTATTAAACTGAGCAAACAATTTACACACATGTTATAGATCACAGTTGCACGAACTGTATACATTTTGGTGAATTTAGCATTTAGAGTTTTTTTACAGGGACAGAAAGAAAAATTCTTTATCATTATGACCTATAGGACCAAATTTTTAAAAGTGCAATAGCGTCTAAACTCCTTATTCAATTGAGCTGAAAATTTATATGAATATTATAAATCACAGTGCACTAACTATAAGCATTTTGTCGAATCTAGCATTTATAGGTTTTTACAGGGACACAACGAAAATTTCTTTATCATTATGATCTATGGGCTAAAAGTTCAATACCGTTAAATTAAACATCGTGTACAATATGGAGAAAAATACTCAAACACCCTTTTAAAATTTTCTCTCTTTTGTTTATTTAACAACTCCTCTTATTTTACTTCATATACAAGACCGTTAATTACTCAATGTTTGGAAAGTCGAGTGGGGTCACTCCAGATATTTTTTTTTCTCAGTGAGCGGGACTTTAAAAATTGTATCAAGTGGAAGGAGTAATTTTCTTAAAAGTAATTCTAATAATGACCTTAATAAAAATGTTCCAATGAAATTTCATTATGGAAAGGAAATTATATTATTATAATTATTAACACAAACGACTGAATATTTGAGGTTTATAATCATGAATCAACTGTTTGAAACGTGTGATGATTTTTAAAGTACTTCCCTTCAGATTTGAAGAAAGACATTCTATACGTCCAACGGAAAAATAACAGTTTAAATTAATCAAATGCCTTAAGCTTACATAATATAACCTGTCAATTGAAATAGAATTAGTATATTGTATGCATCCCATTTTCTTTCTTTCTTTTTTTTTTTTTTTACATATTTTCTTACACAAATTCACGTAATGTAAACTGAAACAGTCAACACTGCACTTTCCATTGTAAAAATTAGAAAATATATGACAAAATAGGCAAAATAGACTTTTTTGTGGTGTGTGAGTAAAAAAACGAAAATAATAACTTTGCTTGAAATTACCACGGATAAATAGTTCAGCCATTCGTTTTAAAGGTATTGAAGGGATTTTTAAAAGGTATACTGAAAATTTACTCACGGGAGGTATTATTATTGGATATACAAAAATTAATTGATAATTACTGTTATAAATGAAGTGATTTTTATTTGAAAATGATTGGTAAAAAATAATCTTGATTGTGTACATTCTTAAGAAAATTTGTCTTTTTAAAAATTATAAAAAAGCAGTACGATTATGCATCAAAAGTTAATAGACACCAATTTATGTACAATTAAAAGTGATAAAAACTAAATAAGGTGCAACAAAATGTAAATTTACAGAAAATTCTGTGCATTTTTTTTTTTTTTTTTAATCAAGAACTATCGTATCAAACATAGGCAGACATAACACAAATATACGGGCATTTTCTAAATGATCAAATTTGTTTCGGACATCTCAAAATACGTAAATACATCAAAAATAAGAAGTCGAAAATTTTAGCTATTCCAATATTTTCTTCTAGATTCAATAGAAGAAAATAGTAAGTTTCTTTACTTTTCCTCCAATTAACGAAACGTCTTAAAATAAGAAATTCTTAATTCTTAAAAACCTATGTAGTTCTTTTCTAAAGGTCACAAAAGTAATGCGTATAAAACAATTAAGAATATTGACCTTTAGCGCAGTAGGAACCTCCTATGGTATTTATGGCCTATATCACTGAATTTATCAATGTGGGATTTTATACCTAACAATGTGTGCATTTTTGCGAATAAACTTTTTGCATAGAAAATTGAAAAAATCTAAAAATACAAATATTACAGTTTCTTTCAAGTTGGAACAACAATAGAGAAGATAACGTTTGCTTTCCTTTTCAGTATAAAGAATAAACGAAAAATCATAATAATAATAATTAATTTCAGTTGAGGACCATTGTGCGTGAAGATGCACCTATTGTTATTATATCTATGAAATTTAACAATGGTAATTAAAGATAGGATATACACAGAACAAATATAGTTTGCTTCAAAGTCTTATGTACAAAACATCAAGGAGTGTGAGAGTATATCACAATGAAAAGATTTTGGTGTCTGTGTGTTATGCAATATTGGCCTGAAAATTTACCCGATTGACTTGAAAATCGATACACATTACTATGAGCCACACAAAACGTATACTTTTTTATGCATGTATTTTTTGTGGTTCATTCGGCTATTAGGTCAATTGCCCTTAATCCCATATTAGTTTAATGACGCTGAAATTAGGGTGTTTAACGTTTTTTTTTCTAAGTCTCTGCTAATCTGAGAATTTTTAGCAAATCGGTTTCTTAAACAGAACTTCAAAACATAACAACGATCTTATCGCTTCCACATGCAACAAAGATATTTCTTGCCATTTTTTTTTTTTTTTTTTTTTTTTTTTTCAAAAATCTTAGATTTTCAATTTTGCTAAAAATTATGTCAGAGAAGACTATTCAGTATTTAATTATTTTGTTATTTCTGTAAGCTTAGTACATTTCAGATACACACATACACACACAAATGAAAAAAAAAAAAAATCGGGAACCGTAATTTAAATCTTTTTGTCATTATATATGATATTATTTTGAAATTTAAATTTTCAAATAGTTGCCTTTTCGAATTGAAAAGTTTACAAATTTTTTCATTATCTTTTTTTAAAAAATGCAGTTGTAAATTTGAAAAACCATTTTTTTTTTTTTTAAGTAAAATAAAATAATTCGTAATAAATTATAGAACAAATTAATTGTAAGTCTTTTCTTTCTTTCTTTTCTTTTTCTTTTGTGTGTGTGTGTGTTGCATTATAGTCCATCATAATATATATCTGTACACCTTAGGCATACTTGCCCACATCCTAATTAATATTCCGTAGTGTTGTTAGTCCCACCCTTTTTTTCACACCAGTAAATATTTATAGTAATATTCTGCAAATGCAATTACGATTTAATAAGAAGAAAAATACTCTAATAACATACTGGTGTGAAAAAGAAGGCGGAGCTAAAAATACTACGGAATATTATTTAGTATGTTGGTAAGTATGCCATTAGGTAAAACCATCATGTCCATCTTGTGAAAAGAGTTATTACTGTGTCTTTGATGAGCATTTTTTTTTTTTTTTACTTATATACAAGCATTAAGCATTAATGTCAAGTTATCATATAAGAGAGATAAGGCAGTGAAAAATAAAACCAGGTCCATTTTTTATTTTATTTAAGATAAATTGATTTTATTGTTGCACATCAAAGACGTGGTGGTGACTAATTTCACAAAATGGACGTGTCCTTTACTTCCCGGGTACATATATGTGTTCCATTATGGTCTGTTTTGAGTTTAGTATTTTTTAATATTATTATATAAGACATGCTGAACCATAAGTTGAGTTAAACAACATTGCCATATTATATATAGCTTCGTACAGGGTGCTTCATAAAAGACTCCACAACTTTGAAATGACATAATTACGAAACAGTGAATAACAGAAAGATGAAACAAGGGGTTTGTTTGTCAGACAGATTCGGAACTTTCTATATGAATAAATTGCGAATTGCTTTCTGGTCTGGACCATTTTTAAAATTTAAATTTTTTATTTACATCGTCGCTTCGACGTCGCCGGACTTCGGCCTAATCGGTGGTATTCCAGTACAATAAAACAAATTGGTCCAAGGAATACGACATGATGGTCATCAGTTTCCTATAATAACTAATTCGATACAATTCCCTTACACGTGTCAGCAATGAAACAGTGTGATGAATGAACTTTGTGTACTTCTAACCATTATTTTAAGCTTCATGTTCTTGTGACTCCACCTATTAGCCAGCTTTTTGGAACTATTTCTAAAAACTGGTGTATAACAAATTTCAAACCTGCCCATCTAACACACCACCTGTTTCACTTTTCAATTTCTGACTTTTTCGCAGGTAGGTCATTTTCAAAATTGGGAAGTCTTTTTCTGAAACACCCGTACAAGTTTCATACTTAATAGTTTTAAGAAATATTGTTCGAGAATCTAAAAAGTCATATTCTTGCTGAAAATTTACATAAAGCTATACATAAATTGCATGAGCAGATGGTTTAAACAGATTTTTGTTATAATGCGCTGATTTCGTGTGCTGATTATTTATATCGTGAAAAATCATGATGAGGAAAATTAGTATATCTGATCACTGGTATACCAAATCTACATAATATGAATAATAATTTTATATAATATATAGTAATTTTTAAATATTTTTGAAAACTACAGTGAAACTATTAAAAGTGAAAATTTTCCTTACCATACAGAAATTTTCTCGCTGTATACAATATTAAATTTCAAATTTCTGAGAACGCGATTTTTAATCAGCTAATAATAAATGATTATGATTTTTCAAACTAAAACATAGAATATCGAAAAAATTGACTCAGAGGTTTTTATAGGAGTGTAGAATTTTTAAAAATAATATCTAATTCTTTGATTTACATAAAGTATTTTCAAGGTGATAATTATTTTAATATAGTTTCGAAAGAAATTTTTATGAATGTCTAATAAAGATAAATACCAGTAAAAATATTTTTATGGTTGAATTGTTATTATATGAGGCGAAAATCATTAAGCAATGTTTAACGCCCCCTTTTTACATGCCATTTAAAATAAATTTTCATAAAGAAAGAAAAAGTTTAAAGCAGAACATAAACTTATTTGTGTTTCATTTTTTATAAATGTATACTACAATTTAAAACTAAGTTCTGCACTGACGAAGAAAGTAAATATTTAAGACTTTAAACTTTAGTTTCTCATAAAATGAATATTTTTCTCTCGCTTGCTTTCTTAGTACAATTAAACTAAATTACAGGAAATTAATAAATGTATTTTTAGTTCTTGTTGGTTTTCATATTCGATTACAAACTGTTAAGTATTTTAGATAGCTTTATATATATATATATATATATATATATATAACATTAATGCCAATTAATTCTTTTTAAAAGTTATTCAATCGTGCTAATTCTTCTAAATATAAATATTTGTCTTAGGAACTCTAAGTTTCTCTTTTACTACAGTTTTTCAGTATAATTGAATCACCACCAGTATGAAGAGGAAAACATGTCCAAAATCAGGATTTTAGGAAAACGAAAATATATTTTAATTTATAGTATACTTACAGGGTGGTCCGAAAAACATGATAGAAAGTATTTTAAGTTCCCGATTTCAAATTTATTGATATAAGTATAATTCTTCCATATTGTAATAGCACACATATTGACATTTAAGGTGAATGCTTGATTACCGGAAATAATGTATAACCAATATGGAATCACTGACCTTGGAAAAAAAACGATTATTTATTGTAAGAATATTTTTTGAGGCGCCATTGAGGGGCGAAAAATCCTCATCTCAGTGTCATCTCACGACGGTATCCAAAAGGGTCACGGTGTGGTGTGCCATATCATCGAAGTGGGTGAGTGGTCCGATATTCATTGACGGTATAGTCACGAAAGTGAAGTATCGAGAGTTTCTAGAGCGTCACCTTGGCCCTGAAGCGGGCTGTCTCAACTGATACGCCAGTACTGGTTCATGCAAGATGGGGCTCCTCCCCATAGAACTGCTGATGTCTTCCTGTGGCTTAAAACGACGTTTAGTGAGCGTTTGATTGCTTTGGATGAAGAAAAATTCACGGGGCACTGGATAGAGGGGCCCCCATACAGTCCGGACCTAAATCCGTGCGACTTCTTCTTATGGGTTTACACCAAGGACAGAATCGATAGGAATCCCCCTGATTCACTTGAGGACCTGAAATCGACCATCAGAAACCAGATTGATGCACTTGATTCTGACACACTCCAGCGCTTTATGACAGAGTTTCGGAACTGGCTTTATAACACTATAGTCGGGGACAGTAGACATTTCGAGCACCTTGTATATTAAATGTCATTCATATCTTTATTCAATAACATAGGTTTCATGTTCTTGCCTATTTTATTTTTTCCACAACAATCGTTTACTTTCTATCATGTATTTCGGACCACCCTGTATTTATACAGAAGGAGTTTTTTTTTTTTTTTTTTTTTTTTTTTTTTTTTTTTTTTTTAACGTTATACAAACGGTTTTTGTTCCCTGCCTTTGCCTAGCATGTGCGTCAACGCAAAGCAAATTAAATATAATAATAACTCAATTTTCGATTTTTGGCGCTTGTTTCCAGTCTTGCCAGATCTGGCGGATTCTTTATTCACTAATCACCAATAATTTTGTTATGTGATATTTGATATACATAATAGATTATCAATCTTTGAAGTGATTAGGCAAACGTTACAATT
Source organism: Salticus scenicus (assembly GCA_963930645.1). NCBI lineage: Eukaryota > Metazoa > Arthropoda > Arachnida > Araneae > Salticidae > Salticus > Salticus scenicus. The sequence goes on from OZ005659.1 coordinate 102,536,729, forward strand.
AAAAATTATAGGTGATTAGTGAATAAAAAACCCGCCAAATCTGGCAACACTGCTTGTTTCATTCTTCAAACAGGTGACTCAATTACGATTCAACTTCCAGAAACACTTTCTTTGTTCCAGCATTGCACTCAAAGTCTTTATTGTCAACACACGTCTTTAAGTTTTCAAAAGAGCATTTCCTTAAAACACAGTAAGCGATACGCGATAATCAAATTTTAACGAAACCTTAGAAAGATTTATCACTTGTAATGCTGTTTACACCTTGAAAGATCACTATCCAAAACACTTATTATGTTTAACATAAAAAGGATGAAACCCTACAAAAACTAACTAAAAGTAATACTCTTCATGCCTTATCGTGACCTTGGAAAGGTACAACATACATCACGTCAGTTTGTCGAATGGGCAACTATGCTGCATCTCAATCAACCGGCTGAACGTGGATTCTTACGTAGAAGTACCATAAAGATTTAATTAATGTTAAAAAATTATCGAGATATTTCGATGAAATTTATTCTGCATAGTTACTACTTTCTTCCGTACACATAAGAAGAAAGTATTGAATTCGGAAAATTTTTTGAATTCTGGTTTTTGATAGATTTACACGTTTTCAGGTTCCCTGAACAAGATTTGACCATTTTTAGATAATGTCTATCTCTGTGAGTGATTGTGTGAATGTATTTTGTGGACGCTGCATCGTACGAACCAATGAACAAAATTTTACAAAATTTGGTATTTAGTTGAACTTCGACCTAATTTGGCGCTGATTACATTTAAGGACGAATCGCTCAAAAGGTGGCGCTGTCACCTCATTTCTTTCATAATTTTTAATATGGCAATACAAAAGAAAAAAAATTTCGTTTATATGTACGTAATGAGAATTATTTTAAACAAAAGATAGTGAAATTAATAAGAATTATTGACAATAGTAGTAGTTGACTAGAAAAAAAAAAGTATTTATGTAGGCACATCTCTCAACCATTTGGGGAGGGGGGGGGGTGTTAATAATTTTTTAGTATGGGTATTTTTCAAAAAAAAACTCGTTAATACCTTTAAAGGGAATGGCTGAACCATGGATAGATGATAATTTAAATCGAAGTTATCGATATTTTTTTCATTTTTAACAACAACAGCAGAAAAAAAAAGCATTTTTTTAGCACCACATGGACTTTCTTTGGACATTTAGTGTTACCCTTCTTTGGGAGGGAAAATCGTCTGCGTTCATCATGGAAAATAATTTTTAAAAATAATAGTTTTAAGAAACAATTTGTACTGCGTGAATTTGTACAGGAAATATAGAGAATGCATTTGGCCACAATATACCAGTTGATTCTTATATACACAGTGCTGTAAATATTATATACACAGTTCTACCTGAAAATTAAATTTTTAAGTTACTCGCCAATAGCGGTAGATTCTTTTAGCTTACTTGTAACTGTTCAATATCGTTCGATTTTCATAGGTCATCAGTTTTAAGTCAGTGAATTTTTTAGAAGTTTTCGTTTTAAATTTGTCGATTATTGTAAAAAAAAAAAAAACTTCAGTTTTTGGAAAAAGTTCCTTCACAAATTCAAATTTTTCCTATATAGATCATGAAAATGTCAAATCTCACTTTTTCATAATTAATTGTTGCTTTGTTTGTTTTTCCGTAGACTATTAACAAATGAATCTCACTATTTTTGCGGTTGATTGCCATATTTGCCAAATTAATCCTACAGTAGTCTTCATGATAAATTTATTGCATAATAATAAATATTAACATTAAACATTGTCAATTTGTAAAATTATCTGAATTGTAAATTTAGATTCTTGAAAATTTTAGACATTTTGACGATGTAATGTTAAAGTATTCGCGTACATTAGAAAACATGTTGCTATTTTGATGAAGCAAACCGTTCTTACATAAAAAAGGAAACATTTTAGTAGCTTCTAATGTACCCTAATATTGTGTGGTTTAATAACATTATTATTTAAATTTTTCCACTTGAAAAAAAAAAAAAAAAAAACATTTACCTTTGTCTAATTAAATAGATTTTGGCGATGTTTTGTTAAAGAATTCGTCGATCAGAAAACGTGTTGCTGGTTCGATTAAATAGGCCAGTGTTACAAAACGAAAAAAAAAATTAATAGGTTTTAATATCATTTAAAAAAAATGTATGACACATTTTGACAATGCTTCGTTCGAAAATTCGTGCACTTGGATTAAACAGATGGTTTTGCATAAGTAGAAAACCCTGCATTGTAATTTTAGCTTTCAACGTTACAAAAGGTAGTTAAAACTTTATGGAATACGATTTTTATAGTTTATTTTGAGATAAAAATTTGGCAACTTTAGAATAATCGTCTGCTACTTTCATTTTTTAATTGGAATGTGAAAATAAAAGATTTATTTTGAAAATTATAAATTGATATTTGGCTCAAAGGTTACGTAACTGCACTTTCCAATGAGAAATATTCGTATCACCAAATTAGAAAGCCGTGTAAAAATCGTGGTTATTCCATTTTTAAAAAAGGTATTTATAAATTATAAGTTAGAAAGAAAGAAAAAAAGGTCTGAGTGAAAGTAAAAATGAAAACAAGGCAGTGAAACTTTGTCCTAAAACTATTCGAACGCAAGTAGATGACAGGAAAATGAAGTCTCTAATCCTAAAAAAAAAAAAAAAAAAAAAAAAAAAACGCCGACTTAAATATCTATAGCACCGAAACTAGGTACGTCTCTTCTGCCATTGTAAGTAAAATCATTCATAAATATTTGAAGTTAAAAAAGATGTTTGTACCTAAAATTCATCTGCTTTTGCCAAAGCCTATTGATGAAAGAAAAACAAATTGTAGATGTTCATATAAAAAACACCTAGCTGCTGAAAAATGGAAATTTGTAGTACCATTCGCTGAGGAATAGGCATATTTAAGTTACTGCAATAAAAAAAGACAAATTTTCTATTGCTCATCTGACGGGAACGACCGTACAAAATGGCTTTAACAGTGTACATAAAAGTTCCCAAAAGGATTCATGATAGTTGTAGGATTTTACTACAAAGGGAAATAAAAAATAAAAAAGTCTCAAGCCAAAACTAGTTCACTCTACTATCAGCAGAATATTTTAGAAACAATTTTTGAAGAAAAACTTCTAGCCTTATATGGAAAGGACATTGTTAATGTTAAGCCTTCACATCGACAAAGCCTCTAGTCAGACGACTAAATAAATTGTCGATTATTTATCAAAGAAAGAATCATAAGCAGGAATATAATGTATCCCATTTAGTACAATACCTGTAAAATAATCTGACGCTTCTACATTGTGTTTTTGCGCTCTTAACGGTATCCAAGAACATTGAACGGACTTTGGAAAACGGTACAAGAGTAATGGGATAAAATTGACATGACAGTACTAAGAAAAAATTTGCTTTAATGGAAAATTCGAGCTAGAGCGCTATTGTTAAGAACAATGGCTATCAGACAGAAGAAAAAAGAAGCAAAAAATATGTCATTTATACATAAAACTCAACTACTAAAATCGTTTCTATAAAGTGCCGACGACCTGTATACAACATAACATTTCATGGTTAATGAAATTATCATTACAATTTGTCCATTTAGAAAATTATTCTCATTATATCAATAAACATTGAATAAATTTTGTTGACGTTTCCCCAGAGCGTGAATTCTTTTTTTTTCTTTTAACGAGAAAAAGATGACAAAATACAAAAAAATTAATATATTATAGTAACATTGAAGTATTTCAAAAGATTTCAAAAAATAGAAAAAAGAAAGTTGCGCATCTTCTTTTGCACCAATAAAAAATACGACGTTTAGTCACTCAAAACCTGTAAAATATATCTGTTTTAAATAAAAGATAAATTTAAGGGTGACCTCAATGTCTGCATAGAAGGTCTTAGTATCTAGTTCTTCGGAATGCCTGCTGGTATGAGGATGAAGAAGGTTTGTAACGCAACTAAAATCTTGAAAACTAAATTTACCTGTTTAACTAATTCATTTTCTAGAAAGAAATACGTAGTCGGAGGAAAAAAGTAATTTACAAACCTGTAATTCCAGTAATACATAAGATAGTATGTTTACGTAAATAATATTTATATTCTGGTATTGCACTTTTCATTTATGATTCATTTATCGATCATTTAACGAATTTCTGTAAATAATATTAAGTAATTGTCTGATAATGCATACAATGAGCGTTTTACTCCATATTATTACATGGAAGAATGCTGATTGTGGATTCACTTTGAAGGAAAATTAGGCATAGTTTATTTTTTATTTCAACTATATATGTAACTTTCGATCATTTTCAGCAATTTTTTATTAGAATATTTAATTAACATTTTTTAATTGATCAACATGGTCATAAATTTAATTTTTAAATAACTAACATGACTGCTATCTGTTTAACCCTTAGATGCCTGAATTTTTATTTTTAATAAATAACATTTGAAATCAACCGGGGAATGGGTGTAATTAATAGAAAAAAAAATATCCACATAAGATTTTTTTTTAAAACATATTGATGTAGGGGAGACCGGGGAACAGTGGACCACTTTTACACTTTTAATTTTTTTTTCACCAAAAATAAAAAAGTAAGATACTTGAAAAAATTAGAAAACATTTTTTAAACCTTTCTTGACATGGCCTAATTTTTTTACAACAATACTTCTAATACATTACGATTAAAAAAATAAATTATGTGCACTCACAAAATGGACCACTGTGCACAGTGGTCCACAACCGAGGTACAGTGGACCAACCACTGTTATTCATGTTCAATTAATATAAATTTCTCATTTTCTTTTTTTTTTCTAAAATTAGTTTCTTATGCAATTCTAGTCTGAATAACATAATTCGAATATTTCCATGAAATAAAATTACCAAAATTTAAAGGAAATCAAAATAAACAAGCAATCAAATTAGAGAAAGAATCCTATATCATATTTCCTTTGTCTTTTACGTGCTATCACTAAAACAATAATATATATTTTTAATTGTTTATTAAGGTTATATAGTTATAAAAAATATGAAATATATAATTAAACATTTTATTACTATTCAAACATTTTTATTATTAATTTTGAGATATTAATACTTTACATTATATTTGTGAGATAAGTTTAAGTAAAATTATTCTACTTTTATCTTTTACATGTTATTTCTAAAAACAACAACAATAAATTTATATAACCTACTATTTATTATATCACATATTCATTTTATTTATTTTTTTTAATATTAAACAATTCAAATAGTTATTAAATTTAGATATTTATAATTATTATACTACTATTCAACTATTTTCCCTTTTCAGGAATTTATTTTATTATAACATTAAGATCATTATTTTTTTTATTAATTATTTTGAGTCACATTATATTTGTATATGTAAATTTAACTAAAATAAATAAGGTATTAAATATAATTTGGACTTTTAGACACATTGGAAGGCGGTCCACTGTGCTCCATGTCCAGACAAAACAAATAATAATATTAAAATTATATACAGACTATAAATATGCTAATAATTTTCATAAATTTAAAAACAACAATATCTTACCTTTTCCTAAAAACTATCCAATACTTGTAGTCAATTTTTCAGTCTTGATAAAATTAAAAAAACTTCAAACTTGAAAAATTACTTTGAGCAGCTCAAAACATAAAAATTGTATAATATGGTTACCTTAGCATTTATCATGTGGTTTTTTTAGATGTATACAAGTAGTACCATGCTGCCAACAATGAGTCTCATTACAAACTAAAAGAGTTAAATATTAAGAGATTTAAATAGGGGTGGTCCATTGTGCCCCAGTCTCCCAGATTTCTACGTCCTCGTTAAAAAAAAAAAAAAAAAAGAGGCTACATTTTTCTTGATAAATTTATGAGTATATGAAAAAAACACACTAATATATTATTCTTTTACATTGTTTCTATCCGAAAACAATTTTTCCTGTATGTTTTTATTGCATTTTATACAAAAAAATCGTAATTCGTAACACCCGCTGAAATGAAATTGCACTCCAAAACTATCGCCAACAACTAAAAATTGTCACAGATAAAGAAATAAACTGTCAAAGATTCTAGTTGTGTTCGGAAACGATAAAATAGTTTTGATTAAAAAAAAAAAAAAAAAAAAAAAAAAAAAAAGACTATTCAAAAGTTGCTATTTAAATATATGTGAGGTTTTAAATATAGATGTAGATCTACTGTGCATTTAATGGTTAAAATGAAAATAATAAGCTTGTCATATATAAAAATATCTTTTAACACACGCATATACACACAAAAATGAAGAAGGAAAGAAAGGAAAATTAGAGAGAAAATGAGAATAGCGATATATTTGGCGCAACATTGTTCTTTTGCTTAATTTGGTTTTACATCATGTTATACTTAAATATAAAATTCCTCTAGAAATGAAGAAATTTATAGTAGAAAATATTTAATAACACACTGAGTAAATAGATGACAATAGTTTATAGAAATCAAATTGTACAGATAGAAACAGGTGACCGCATTGTGGCTAGCGTATATAATATAGACTTTAAGTAAAAATGTGTAATTTTAAAGTTCATTGTAAAAAACTTGGTGACTCAAAATAAAGTATTTGTATTTACTTTGCTAGAAAAACACATAAAATGTAATAAAAGAAAAATTAGATCGCCAAATGTCTAAATGCTATTCATATTATTTCCATCTTTACCAAACTATTTTACAAACATTAGTTTTTCATTTTGCATCTTTCTTACAATACAGGTTAGATGCAAGTGGAGCTACACATCATGAACTTGAACAACGTCTCATTTCCATTACTCATTAATTAGTAGATCATTTTTATTTATTCTGTATTACTGAAATAAATTATATATATATATGTGCGTGTGTGTGTACTTAATGAGTGCTAGGCTAGTGGCAAATTTAGATACATGATCATTTATATATCCATAAAATTATAAAACAAATTAACATTGATATAAAATTGAAGTGTTAACAAACAAAATATGCATTGATTTGAAAGTGAAGTATTATAAAACCAAAGAGGTATTGATATAAAAGTGAAGTTTTAGATTTTTGCCACATTGAAAAATTTTTCTATGACAAAAATCTATTATATATATTTATATGGATAGATAGATAGATGATACAGATATTATCTTGCTGCATAAAAGATAAGTTTGTGCACCCTACGTTACTTTATAGAAATAGGCATTTAGTTATGTATGTTAATTTCATTATGTTGAACGTTTAATTATGTAACCACGTTAAAATACGCTTGTACGGAATTCTGTCCACAGGTCGTAATGATGCGACATAATTTGCTGTATCCCTGTACACAAACCTGTAACTATATACTCATCGAAAAATACACAGAGCGTTCAGTGTGGTACATAACATTTGTACCAATTTTCAAGTTAATCTTTTTTTTTTTTTTTTTTTTTTTTTTTTTTTGTAGCGACTATTGTGGCACACACCCATACCCACACAGACACACAGAACTCAAAAACACTTTGAGTTTCAGGTTTCAGTGGGAAGACCTCCACTGGCATTTCTTCAATTAATTATTTATTGTTATTAATTTTTTCTCAATTCAATTATTCTTGTGCTTAAATGAAACATTCTCTCTCTCCCTGTCTTTTTTTTCCAAAGCCACCGAATAATTCAAGTATAACAAGATTAAGCATTACCGTGAGATACTGAAACGATTTCAGTTTAAAAATTGAATAATTTAAAAGAAATTAAAATATGTTTTATTTTGTCACTAATGTTTACTAGAATTTATTTTTACCGAAAATTTTCTGTTTTAGTCACACTGTTATCAGTTAAGCTCCATCAAGAAACAAGAAGGATTTAGTTTCCAAATGACAATCATTGTGTAACAAGCTGAAGAAAAATCACTCTTGGAGAAATTGGTGTAGAACAAATACCAGTGAAATGAAAAAGAAAAAAAGAAAGAAAGAAAACAAAAATTGAACCGAGGAAATCTGGGTTAAAGTACTTTACTCCAACTTCCACTTCGCATAAATGACTACTTTGATATTTATACATCTATTCACTCATTCATTCATTCATTTGCTTATTTTATTTATTTATTTATTTATTTTGTACTGTATGAGAGTCTTCAGCCATTTCATTCATTTATTTATTTTAAATTTAATGTAACACTAGATGTGACGAATGAGAGATTTAAAATGTTATTTTATTTTTATATTTGGAAACCAGGTTTAAGCATTCGATTTAAATAAATGAGGAAAATGATAACCAGGAAAACAGATAAATTATTTAACACAAGTTCTTTATTTTACAAAAAAAAAAAAAAAACTATCAGGCTTTGCTCGATTTCCTGGTCACTCATTGAAACGAATAATAATAATAAAAAACTTTTTAATACCGTTTTATAATTAAAAACTGTATATATATATATATATATAACCACTGAAATAACCATTGAAAACGATCAAAACTTTCCTACTTGTCTCCGTTGCTTTTCAGCAACGACTATTTTCGCCACGTTAAAATTATGGTCAAATACCGTGATATGTAGTCGTTGATGAAATGTAAATGACATTTATATATTAAAGTTTCATTACACTGGTAAGAAACATGGTTAGTTTTAAATAAACTAAATATACTGTACATTCACATTAGTTTACATGCGATACAATCAACAAAGAAAAAACATATTACAGTATTTGATTTAGTGAAACTGTAAATAAATCAAAATAAAATATTTAAAAGGAGAAATGATTTTTTTTTTTTTTTTTTTACTAACACTCGCATGTACAGTCGGTAACAAAAGTGTCCGAACACTAGCAAAAATTCCTATGTAAAAAAAGTACACTTCATACGGTTTTGTTAAATAAATCCTTGTCGAATCCTGTTCTTAGTCAGTGTAAGAACAGGATTCGATAAGGATTTATTTAACAAAACCATATGAAGTGTACTTTTTTTACATAGGAATTTTTGCTAGTGTTCGGACACTTTTGTTACCGACTGTATATTTAAAAATTTTAAAGCCATTACGATGTTGGTTTCATTATGAGAAATTTTTGATGGCACAAATTTAATTTTTCAGTTATTATTTTTTTATTCACATACAAAGAAATGTATTTCTTTGTATGTGAAAAAATGAATCTCTTTACATAAAAAAAAGTTACTGCCGCTGGCATCAAATTATTATTTGTCTGCGACCGCATCTTCTCCGAGTCATGAGAGGTATCAACTCCAAGGAAGACATTTCTCTTGGTTAGGAATTTCTATCGCCTTATATAACGGAGTTATCAATTAAAAACCTCGCCTTAACAAATGTGCTCTATTTCCCAACTTGTAAACAGTTTCTCTTATTACGTTGTTTTTTCAGTCAGTAACGTCATTTTCCATCCAGAGGGGAATTAAAATATTATCATCGGTGAAAAAAAAAAAAAAAAAAAAAAAAAAAGTTGCTATTTGTAAGAAAAAAATTGATCGTATGCAAATAAATAAAGAGCGTTATCTTAGATTTTTTCAATGAAAAAATGAATTTAGAATTGTGATTTATCGTCTGAAGATATGTTTTTTCCACTTGTGTAAATTAAATAAAGAAAAAGAAAAGAAAAGAAAAGAGAAAGAAAAAGAACAGAAAAGAAAATACAAAAAAAAAAAAAAAAAAAAAAAATGAAGCAAAGAAATTGAAAAATTGGCATTGAAAAATAATAATAATAATGAAATGTTTAAAATATTTACAATAATCACATAAGTTATTTATTTTTAATGTGTCTGACTAAATCATATTCTAGAAAAATGCACTTAAAAAAATTGCATCTTTACTGCTGTAAGCACCCTTTTAAATCTAGCTGTACATTAGAAATAAAGTATTAACTAAAAATATTACAACAGTAAAAATATATAGAAATTAGAAAAAATAAATTCATAATTTATTTAAACAAACAATTATACTAAATATTCATCGTTAAATAGTGACAAAAATTAAAAAAGTCTCAAAGGGGGTCATACTAAAGCTGTAACTCTAAATGGTTTAGCGTTATAGCGAATTTTTCTTTATTTTCTACTTTCATGCTATACTCAAAAAAAAAAAAATAAATAAATAAATAAATAAATAAATAAATAAATAAATAAAAAATAAAATAAAATAAAATAAAATAAAATAAAATAAAACAAATTTTTAACAATACACAAGAAAGGTTTGAAGTTGAAATAATTAACTAAACAATAATTATTGCAACGCTTCATCACGCGAAAAAAAAAAAAAAAAAAAAAAAGTAAACAAAAATGAATTCATGGGCATTTAATAATTGATATGTAATTTTGATACTTTTGTGTACTGTTGCTCTAATATTGCCCTCGACCCTATAAATTTCTCCTTTTATTAAAGGGTTTTGCCTAATTATTTTGATCTCGGGAGGTTCATCAATGCAGACACTTTCGTAGCGGATCAAAATTGTGATGACATATCTCCAGACTACCTAAAACACACTGAATTTCGAACCTAACCCATTTTTTTTTAAATCCGAAACAATTGTTCTATTTATATTATATTATTGTGTTTGTTTACAAAGTTTTCATTCTACATGTCTATCTTCGCAAAAGCCCGCATGTTTCTAAGGACTCTTCCATCACTATTTTTGAATGATAACTTAGTTAAGTGCATTTATGCAATAAGGTATAAACTAACTTAAGATTTTGACAAGAAAAAAATAAAATAGATACAAAAAATACAACTTTTACAACCATGTCATATAAATATATTATTCAAAAATTCCTTTAATGAATATTATAATATATATATAAATGATACTCTTCGTTCCTGAATTGAATATTAACAAACTTATTTTAAATGTTTTTGTATTGATTACTAACTTTTCTTTTTCATAAAACAAAAATAGCAAATACTCTTAAAACAGGTAAATAGTAAGCATTGCACTTATCGAAGCGTTTCGCAATATATTATGTTGAGAGGTAACTATTTCCTTGACGTGTCACGTGTTCATCCCATTAAGTATTTTGGAACATAAATTCATTCCTAGGAGCACAAGGTCACCCTGGATTCTTTCCTTCACCCTTTGGCACCGACTTTCCTAAGTATTTTCATTTTTATTTATTTATTTATTTTTTCCGTATTGATGACGTAATGTGTTACGATCATTAAGTGTTTTTTTCCCCCCTAGTTACATGAAGTTTTAAAAATTGTTTGTATTTCGGTAACCAAGATCATCTTACATTTAAGACATGGGATTTACTTCTTAATAAAGCTTCATGATTTATAACAGAAGTTCGTTTTAAGATTATTTTAATAACTATCAATTAACAATTTCTGATAGTTATAGGATAGTTATATTTTTATATTCCATTTTCACATTCTGAAATTTTTCAACATTAAGTTAGTCCTTATTTACCAGAAATTTATTTTATTTTATTTTTATTTTTATTTTTTTTTTACATTTAATTGAGAAAATATAAAATATTGCTAAATGAGTTTAACCTAACATAGTGTTAGAGTTACGCAACGAGCAATTGACGACAGTCTAGTGGCGCCAACTTATATGGGCCCGTGGGGCACGAGCCCACCCAATAATTTGCTCTCCCAGCCCACCCAATTTTCATTATTCTGATTTATTATTTATTTATATTATTGAAACTTAAAAAAGTAGTTTCTTTGAAATAAGTTAGGAATACAAGGCCTCAGGCAGACTCAGTTAAATGTATATCAAATTCTATTCAAATTCAATCTTCATATTTTACAAATGAATTGGTTCTGATCAGGGTAAATTCTTATAATATGTATTAGGTTTCGAAAGAAGAAATTTTTGTTGATAGCAACAGAGAACAGACGTTTCCCGAAAATACACAAACACATATACATATTCATACATCATCGTAAAAATAGCAAAAATGAACTCAGGGGACCTCAAGCTACACCAAAGTCTCGAATTCTAATTTTTGTCATAATTACAATACTTTCCTTGTATAACATGCTCGGAAAGTTAAAATCTCTATAGCATTGTTCCTTTTACCCAAAAATATTTGAGCCCACCCAATCTTTTTCAAAAGTTGGCGCCACTGGTCTGGAATATATTCCTAGGGGTTATCTGGAGACATGCCATCACAATTTTGATCATCTGTCTTGAGAATGGTTCCCCGTTTCGGTAACCACCAGCGGTATTATTTGTGCATGAACATGAAAAATACTGCAACCTCAACGGATTTTACACGCGCCAACTACCATAAATGCACACGATATTTGGCCGGCTCGAGCATCGAGTCCGTAACTTTTCGATTATGTGCTTGACTTTCTACCAACCAGCTTAATGGTTGTTCATATACATTATACGATATAAGTAGAGATTGTTCAGTGTATAATTTATGTGTTATGAGGATTGTATTAGTACAATACATGGCGGCTAATTAAGATTTAGGCGATATACAGAGCTAAACAAGAACAATCTTTTTCGTGTTTTTTCATTAGAAATACACTGAGAAAAAATTCTGTAACTGACATCTGAAATCTAAATTGTGGCTCTGGAAAAAATAGTTCCATGTCATCCTTATAAATTCTAGTCCCTCTCTGAAAGCGAGTTCTAGAAACCCCTATTAGAATTCTAGAGCGTTTGCCTGTATTCTCGAGCGCAAAGTTATTTAAAAATCTCTGCAAATAAATGCGAATACAAGAGGCGGGTTTCAGCAACTATAATCTTGGTTTATTACCCAATTCTAGAAAATCAAGCGAGAATTTCTCGCAATACAAAAGACTCAGGCTATTCAGAATATTGTTTTACCATCTAGAAGTACGTAGACTAAAAATTCTCGATCATTTCGTCTATTCAGTTTATTTGCGTGCCTTATGCGCATATCTCGGAAATCTCTATTTCTAGTTAAAGGATTTAGAAAATGATCACTTATTCATTCTAGATGAAGGCGGTATATAAATATTTTTTTATCAGTGTAAAGCTGTAAAGGTGCTTTTGTGAGATTCTTTTTTCCACAGTTTATAGATACGTTCATACGTATACACACACACACACACATATATATATATACACACATTGTAACCTTGCTGTTTTTAGACAATATACAAGTCCACACAAAAGTAATCTGCTGTATATTTTTTCAAAAACGTTTTTCATCAACCATGATTAACTATTAAAAGATTTTGGAGAGTAAAGTTAAATTTTTATACCAACTATATGAAAAACGCTAGAGCCAGGAATCGAATTCGGTCACTCAGCTTACCGTGCTGACCATTGTTTTATCACTAACGCTCTATCATCAGCCAGAGCGGCTAAATTGTAGAGCACCCGCACGGTAAGCAGGAGTGTCCGGGATCGATTCCTGACTCTAGTATTTTTCTAGTTGGTATAAAAATTCAATCTTATACTCCAACATTTTTAAATAAGTATAATATTTTCTTTGAAAGTAAAACCGTAAATATATTTTTTGAAAGTTTTGCAGAATTCCTCTGTGTAATAAAAAATAAAATATATTGTAAAGCCTTCTTGTGAAGCTAAAATACATTTATAGGTTAAATGTTATAACATTAGGTGCGGTTGAAAAGTATTTATAATCTATGAAAATGACATGATTTCTTTTTCTTGTTTATTTATTTATTTCTTTTTCATTTCCTTTCTATATTCGCATAGTTTGTCTTTTCAGTATGAGATCGGCCTATTTTTATCAGAAATTTAATACGGTATTTCCGGGTTGTTAATATCAACAGCTTCTCTGCCATGAACTAAAAAATAAATAAATTAATTAAGAAGAACCAGAAAATATATTCCACAGAAAAATATAAATAAAGGCCATTAACATTTTGCTAATAAAGATAACAGTTACTCTCTTGGTAAAAAGCAAATTCTGCAGCGACAGCAATGACCCCGCATTCCCTTGTTAGGGCTGATCATGAAACGAAAAACTCTTTCTGAAACTGATACCGGCTATTGTTCTTGCCGATCGTTTTACAAATCTTTGTTGATCAACAAGGTGAGTTAAATCAATAAGATAAAATATCATAACGAAGGTTATGTTTTTATTTATATATTTTAATTAAAGTACTCGCTTAGATGATAATATTTTTTAAACGCAATTTATTAGAATCAGCCGTTAATGTCGTAAATATTCATATGAAGTTATGGAAATTCATAAATTGTGTTAATATGGTTTTTCTTTATTTCTTAAAGGCTATGAGAAATTTCTAAAGTTTTAAATTTGTAATTAATTTAAATGACGGAAAAAATAATTAAAATTATATAAAAGGCGAAAAGAAAAAAAAAAAAAAAAAAAGAAAAAGAAATGAAAAGAAAGAGAAGACGAATGAAGAAAGAAATTAAAAAACACGCAGAAAACCCTTTTTAATGTAAGGGGGTATAGTATGCATTTATAACTTTAAAAATGCAACTGCTTAGTTTTTTTTTTTTTAAACCAAAACAGAGGAGCTGCTCGGAAACATCTGTGGAGCATTAGCACTCCTCCCCCAGAAATTCCAAACTCGTCGGGATTCACAAATGTAATCCCTTTCACAGGAAATTCCCACACGCTCCCAACAATGCAGTACGTTCAAATATGATTTTACCTGATAAAAGCAGCTATAGGATAATTTACACATAACATTAAATTATAGAAATACTCTTATTGAATACACTAAATATTTTATGTATTATATATATATATATATATATATATTTAAATACTTAAAGATTTTTTTATTCTTTTTTTAAGTAAATTATTAAAAACATTATAGAATTACAACATCGCAGAATATATTAGTCACTCTACTTTACCTCTTTAATTTATTATAATAAAACACTGATATAAATGATAAATATTAATAATTAAATATATAAATTCTTTCATCTACTTTTAATTAAAGTTTTATGTGAGTTACTTAATTCAGACATATTTAAATATTGTAAATTATAACCTTGTTAATTATAATTATGATTATAAATTTATATCATTACTTAATTATATGTTTTGACAGTAAATCGTGACACTTTTTTTTTGGGGGGGGGGGGCGGGGGAGGGGGGGGGTTAATGTTATGTTATTTAATTCTTTAATAATAACAAAATGCCACTTAGGTAAGCTTAGGTAATTTAAATGTCAAATTGAAATCTTCTCAACAATTTAAATTATCCGTGTTTATAATCTACAAAATTAAATTTCAGATGTATTCAAGAATTAAAGAAAAAAAAAATCTACAGTTACTAAAATTAGGATATAATTAACTCTTTAGTAATATACAGTTAATTAATGAATGAATACAAAATTTTTGCTTATTTCATTACAAATTTTGATAAAAAATATTATTTGAGTATTTTATTTGCACCTGCTCTTTAATAAAAAATGGAATAATAGTGTTTATTCTTACAGAATAACTCTTGACCGTTCTGACCAGTAAACCGGTCTGCTGGCATCCATTTTGAAGATAAAAACCCGTTATCTTTATCTAACATATATCTTTAGGCTAGATTATTGTGAGACTATTTACTTTATAAATAAAATATAATTACAGTTATTACACCGTAAAGCTAATGCAATAGTAAATGGGAGCACTAAACTATTTTAAAGTTTAGAACGTTATTCAGAAATAATAGAAATGAACTAGAAAAAAAAAAAAAAAGTTTGTTTCCTGAAATAATAGGTTTCATGCAATTTAAAATAGTTATAATAAAACAAAACTGATTGGTGTTAATTTATTTTTTAAATAAACTTAAAGACGTTACAATTTTTATTAAAATCACAATCAACTGATTGGAAGAAAATCATATTTAATGAAATTTTATTTTTCCGACTGAGTGAAAATAATGCCTGGACCGGGAGTCGAACCCCGGATCTTTGACTTACAAAGTCAAGGATCTACAAATTGAGCTATCCAGGCCGACAACCGGTCAGCATTACTCATTCAGACAACCTTTTAGGCAGAAATATCTGGTCTATCATTTAGATAGCTCGACAGAAATAAGCCGCAGGTAAAGGAAAACACCATTAAAGACGTTAATTTACCGTTTTCATTAAAGGCGGTAATTTAACCTATATGACAGCAGTTGTCACGCTTTGCGCTTTAGGATTTTTTAAAACTCAATCTGTAAAGTTTAAAGCATTTATTTTCTAATACACAAATCATTATCTTAGTTTAACTCTAAATATAAAGTCCTACAGCGAATTTTTCAATTCATTTTTCATAGCATTCTTTTTTTTTAGTGCTAGAGGCCTATTTCAGTCGGCACAGTTGTCGAATTTTTATAGGTTACTCTTAATTAGTGCTAGAGGCCTATTTCAGTCGGTTTTTCGAATGGGGATTTATTGAATGAAGTCCCCCCAAGGCACAACTTTGACATGAGTCCCCCCCAGGCCCAACTTTGAAATGAGTCCCCCCCAAGGTACCCCTATTTCAGTCGGTACAGCGTTGTCGAATTTTTAGAATACACTCTTAATAGTGCTAAGGGCCTATTTCAGTCGGTTTATTGAATGGGGATTTATTGAATGAAGTCCCCCAAGGCACAACTTTGACATGAGTCCCCTCCCAGGCCCAACTTTGACATGAGTCCCCCCCCAAGGTACCCCTATTTCAGTCGGTACAGCGTTGTCGAATTTTTATAATACACTCTAAATAGTGCTAAGGGCCTATTTCAGTCGGTTTATTGAATGGGGATTTATTGAATGAAGTCCCCCCCAGGCACAACTTTGACATGAGTCCCCCCCCCCCCAAGGCACACCTTTGACATGAGTCCCCCCCAAGGCACACCTTCCCCTCATTGGGAAAAAGAGAAAAAACATTTTTTTGCGGCTATAAGACAGTTTTGACTTCCAACGTTATTTGTTACAATATCTGCAGCTAAAACACATTGGTTTGATTTAATGAAAACTTTATCATGGAATTTAGATCGTCACGAATTAACTAAAGTAGAATTTGTCGATATTAACAAGTTTAGCAGTAGGCCTCTGGCACTAAATTAAAATCTGTCAATGTCAGATTTTCATGTTTTTTTTATTTTTTATTTTTTTATCATTTGACATAAGTTATGTGAGTAAAAATGAAAAATTTCATGGCAGTACATGATTATAAAAGCGATAGAATGTAAAAATAAATAAATAAATAAAATATCATTTTCAACGTCCCTTGTGCGCTTAACAAAGAAAAGGAAAACTTTTATTATTTTTTTAAATAAAAACAAGATTACACCGTTCAACTTCGGTTGGATTTAATTCATTATTTCGGGAGTTATCGTCAGGGCAAATTTTCCATTAAATTTAAGTACTATATATATAAATTACGTGATTAAAAAAAATTAAAGATATGACTTTTGTACGTACAGTCGGTAACAAAAGTGTCCGAACACTAGCAAAATTTCCTATCTAAAAAAAGTACACTTCATACGGTTTTGTTAAATAAATCCTTATCGAATCATGTTCTTTCATTGACTAAGAACAGGATTCGACAAGGATTCATTTAACAAAACCGTATGAAGTATTTTTTTTTTTTACATAAGAATTTTTGCTAGTGTTCGGACACTTTTGTTACCGACTGTATTAAAATCTGTGAAGTCATAAATTACACAGTGTTCAAACCAATTTCAACGTTTCATTAGAAGAGTTCATAAGTTAACCCGGACGCAAAATTTTAGATCCAGCTGCAAAAATTCATCCCGGAAATTTTTTAGGAAAAATTTACGTTTATAACATACCAGAAAAGGCAGGTTTTTTTAACCTTAAAATTTAAAATTTTATTTAGTTTAATTTAGTTTATGAATTCCGGTGGCAGTATAATTTAAATGATCCGAATTGTCTTGCGCCGCAAAGGGTTAATAATTGAAACGGTATTTTTAGATTAATGAATATTAAAACAAATATTTGAAAAAAGAATATCCTAAAAGTATATAGTTTATACTAATGTATAAATTTTCTAGTTCCTTGCGTATTTTCTGTATGATAGATTTAAGTCAAGGAATGATATGCTTTTAATTGAATGTACAGTCGGCAGCAAAAGTATATGACCACTAGCCAATAACTCCGGCATCACTTAAAACTGTTTTGTTAAATAAATCTTGTCGAATCATGTTCTTAGACTGACTAAGAGTATGACTCGACAATTATTTATTTAACAAAGCAGTATTAAGTGTATTTTTTTTAGACAGGGAGCTTGTGCTCGGATACTTTTGCTGCCGACTGTAGTTCATTTAAATTCTCGTTAAATGAGATAAAATCGGTATAAAAATAATGTGGAATAGAAGTATATAATGTATAAAAATAATATCAGTATCCTTAAAGAACAAAATTAAAGATTACATGAAAGATTAAAAAGGCCTCATTATTAATTACTGATATTTAGTAAAGTTTTGAACAATTAAAATTAGTTCGCCTTTTCTTTTAAACGAAATAAAAATATTAGTCCGTCTGTATCCAAAAGGATTATCTACGAGAAATATGAATTCCCTATCACTTCATTAGAGAAAATAATTATTATTTCTCTGCATATCTTTCTGGAATAAAAGGAAATGTGTCGGAATAAATCTTCTAAGCTTTGACATGTTTGTGATAATTATATTTTCTGCAGAAATAGTATATCGTACAGTCGGTAACAAAAGTGTCCGAGCACTAGCAAAAATTCCTATGCAAAAATAGTACACTTCATATGGTTTTGTTAAATAAATCCCTATCGAATCATGTTCTTACACTGACTAAGAACAGGATTTTTTAACAAAACCGTATGAAGTGTACTTTTTTTATATAGGAATTTTTGCTAGTGTTCGGACACTTTTGTTACCGACTGTACCATAATCCATAGAAGCCTTGATAATATCCTTTAGGTATCAGATGCAGGGTACGTCTAAAATTCACCGTGAGTTAAAGGGTATTTGTTAGGTTATACTGGGTGATTCTTCGCTCATTGGATAAACTTGGAGAAGAGATGGAGAACATCACAACGATTGAAAATTGTAGAGGAATCCATGACCACAAACATTATTTTAACCCTTTAAGATCTATGGATTTCGAATGTTTTTACATGGATTTGGGATATGGCATTAAAAGAAATATACATGCTAATGTTTACATAAGTTAAATAATTCTAATTTTTATAGATGTATTTTTATCGCACTGACTACATTAATACGAACATTATGTATGAATAATACACGATTTTAAAATGAAAATATTATTTTTAAACAGAGTAATTAAACTTAAATTATTACTTTTATGCACAGTAGGCGGAGTTAGTAGTACACAGTAGTCAAAAATATTCATTTTTCAAAGGGTTAAAATGAAGTTTGTTATCATGGGTTTCTGTATAATTCTCAATCCTTGTGATGTTCTCTAACTCCAAGTTTTTCCCATGACCTGAAGAATCACTCCGTTCATTGTAAAAGTGAATTATCTGCTTGGCGACTGGTTTTGAAATAACGAGCTTTTTTAATATTTATGCGTAGGAAAAAAAGTCAAAATTCAGTAAGTGTTATCGATTTTTGTGTTAAATACAAATCATAGTTATAAGAATTTATAAATTATATTAAAAATAATTTGAAGTAACTTAGAAACTTCACTTTTATAATGAGTATTTAGGAATTTTAGTTTTCTGAGGAAAACGTGTAATGCCATTTATGGGATTTCAGTGCAATTATTGGAGTTTTTTCTAATTTATAATGAAAGATGTGACAAAATGTGATGCAATTAAGCAAAAATACGCTTATTAAAAAAAAAAAAAAAAAAAAAAAAAAAAAAAAAGGAGTTATACCACTTTTACAATGAGCTGTCCATACGTGTTTTTATTATCGCTGTCAATGCTCCCCTTATAAAAGTGAATATCTCAACTAGACTGACGCTCCAACTTTGTGCTGTAAACCTTATGTTCATTTGGTGACTATAAGGAAAGGGCATGTTTACAAACAAACGCTCCGTCAATGAATCTTTGCCACTCTCGAGTGGCAAAAGATCAACCTGTATTGGTGGAAATGCCAATGTTATGCCACTTTACCCATAACTTGACTGCGTGTGACGTCACGTACCATAACCTTATATAAACATTAACAATGTAGGGTAAGTGCACCAGTGATTGACACTTTTACAGCAATCTCTGATGTTTTTGATGTGCTAGTCATCAGAAAATATTTTTAGAAATCTTAAGTTAGTACATATGTTATGAAAGACATTCAGAACCACATATATGTTAAAATATATACATTTGATAACAATTATTTTTTTTTATGAATTTTTATTTGACACCCACTCAGTGTTCCAGTAATTGACACTGCCAGTTTTTCAATTTATCAGTAATTGGCCCCCTATGTTCCAGTGTTTGACACTGCTAGTTATTCATTTTACCAGTTATTAGCACCCTATGCTCCAGTGTTTGACATAAAATGTTAAAATTCTTATATGTAAAATATATGATTTCATTTTTTTTCTTATTTATTAATTATTTCGGGATAGATGTCAATTACTGCAGCATGCCAATCACTGGAGCACCTACCCTATGTTATATATTGATTCTCAGTTTCATTAAAGATAAAAACTCCTGTTCCTGCTAAAAATTCTTCTGAGTTAATATTATCACTCTGCAGTTTTGCTCAATAAGCACTTTTCAAGAACTGTCTATAGCTTCATCAGCTTCAGAGACACAACTAAACACGTTACTGCTGTAACAGCAGAAGCCAAACTAAAAGGAGAAAGAGAAGTAAAAGTGAAAACAGATCCAATAGGGGCAGAAAAATGACATTCAATAGAAAGAGAGTAAAGTGAACGAATGGAAAGGGCATTAATAATAAACTTATTATATATATATATACATATATCAAAATTAAATTAAAATTAAAAAGTAGAAATGTAAATTAAACTTTTCTCTCTTTCTCTTGGTTATCATTTTTCTTTTCCTATTGTCATGTTTGTCCTTACTTCTCCCTAATTTCTCCTTTTACCTTCAGTGCAACTTCTGCTTTAGTGGTGATAAGATGTATTTTCTTGAATACCTACCTGATGATGGAATATGCTGTATTTTGAGACAGGTTATTTATTAAATCGTGAGACTGTTAAAAAAAAAAAAAAAAAAAAAGAAAGAATAAGAAAGAAAAGAAACTACTCTTCTATTTAGATTTATGTTATAATTCATTACTCTTTGAAAGGAAAAGAAAGAAAGAAAAGCAAAGTAGAGTACAGTAAAAAAGACAGATTATGATGCTGAAATCCCGTGTAAAATTAATTCGTTTTCCTTTTTAACGGAATAAAAAAAATTTATTCTTTCTGTATCTAAAGGATTATCTACGACAAATAGAAATCCCCTATCACTTCGTCAGATAAAATAGTGTCATTTATTTCTCTGCCATATCTTTCTGGAATAGAGGAAATATGTCGGAATAAATCTTCCAAGCCTTGACATATTTGTGATAATTATACCTTCTGCAGAAAAAATAAATCGTATCATAATCGATAGGAGCCTTGATAATATCCATTACGTTTCAGATGCAGGCTACATCTAGAATACGCCGCAAGATGGGTGGTCTTTGGTGAAGAAAAAGTGATGCCAACTGCTGAAAGTGAATCTTTTGAGAAAAAAAACGAAGAAGCGCTGATATATAATAGTAAACTACATTTTCGTTTCTATTTTAAGAGCTTAAGTTTTTGAAAAGATGACGTCTTTATAAAAGAGAAAGTGATGCAAAACTGCTGAAAGCAAAATATTGTCATAGAAATAATGAATCAGCAATATCTAACAACATATTTTCTTTTAATGGAATAAAAAGAAAATTCTTGGATAAGATGAGATTATTTTTAGATTGGTATTGACTGATATAATCTAAGTTGTCAGTGTGGGAGAATTTAAGACTTTAAATTTATGGCTTTAAAGGGGAATACAGCATATAATAAAAACAATATGAAAGAAAGCATTCTGGGACTCTCAACAAGTTTTTGCTTAAACAATGAAACTAATTAGATTTTTTTCTTCTTTTTTTAATAAAAGATATTTGTAGAAAAATGTTGTGTTGAGAGTTTTTCAAAATTTTAAATATTATTGAAATTAATATTTTGAAATTTGAAAAGAAAGGGACCAAAATTGAAATAGTGATCATATCGTTGGATTTATAATTAAGAGGAAAAAATGCATGTTTCAAAATAACTTGATATTAAACAAATTTTCCAATAATTAGTAAAATTGGTCAATTTCTTTGAAAGAAAATATGTGTCTAAATTACGTTCACGGCATAACTACTTTTCAAAGGCTATTTTCCCTTAATATTTGAAGATTGGAGATGAGAGCTGTGTTGCTTAAGTTTTTTTCTTTTTTTTTATTTCATGGTTATTATTAATTTAAAATAAATACCAATTACATAAAAAAAGTTTTTTAATAAAAATTTTCAGGTAAGATCTTTTCAATCAAAAATCAACAACTCTCTCCAAAAAATTTCTGTTTCGTTCATCATTCAGCGAAATCTGAAAAAAACTGTCACATTTTGTTTACGCACTGAGTGGGAAAAATCTAGGCCAACGTTGCCAAATTGAGTAGTAGGGGACAATAGATGAAAAAAAAAAGAACAAAAAATGAACAAAAAATGAATAAAATACGACCAACAATGACAACCGTCGTCAGATCACGTGAATGTAGGAAAAGTATAATACAAAAAAAGATAAAAATGATAATTCGGCGGCAGGTCCCGTGCTTAGATGTTTTGTATCACGTTTGCGATGTCTAAGAGATTAAATGTAAGACGTGATCGCGTAACAATATTATTTATTTGATCTGTAAAGTGATTTGCATATGGAGTGTTGATAGGATTGGGATTAAGTTATGAAATAGTGTTAGAAAATATGTTAATCCTTTAATTGACTAGAATGTAACATATCCACACAGGAGATATTTCACGGAGATAATATATGTTATGTTCTTAAATTGGGATGTGACAATTTGGTTATGATATAATATTCAGTACTGCTAGTCTTTACTTTATATAAAATAGGTCGTATATAAACAAGGTATGACTTTATTCCAATTTTATCATGTAAGACCAATAATGAAAACAGGATGAGTATTGGACATATTTCCAAGAGGTAAGCAATCCTAAACAGTACAAAAAGTAAAGCGCTTCTTTGTTTTATATGAATAAAAAGAAAATATTTTTATGATATCCTATTGAAAAAAAAAATTCTACAGAAAAATGAATGACAAATGCTTATTATATGCACATGCACTGTAAAAGCATTTTGTTAACATACATCTAGAACGGGTTACTATAAATTCTTACAACTAGTTTCTTTAAAAACTATCGAAGCTTGGTTTACATCATAGTGTGCTGTAAATTGGTGGCGAAAATTTTCCCGAATCTTTCTGTGATTCCCAGAGGGATGTATTAACCAATTTGCGTCAATCTTGCATGCAAAGAACGAATGAACTTTGCAGGCCTTCTAGTTCAGACACCACTAGAGGTCGAAAAGTTCTGCTCTCGAAGTTGGTAGACGGGAGCTGTTGGGCTCGAACCTAGGTTCTCTAGCCGTTCGGAGTTTTCTGAGATTTTTTCAGAAACTCATGTGAATATAGGCTAGGATCCCATAGAAAGACCCAACGAAAATTCTGTATCACAGAGGGCTCACCACCCAGGCCTAGGACCCTAATGTAATCAATTGGCCTTATCTCTACATCACGCACTCTGGTTCAGTTGGCGGAGTTCTGACTTCTAGAATCGAAGATTCTAGGTCCAACCCAGGTAAAAAAATCAGCCAAAAACTGCAGGTATACTGCAGGTATTTCGGACTTTCTATAAAATTTGCAGGTATTTTAAAGAATTTCACAGGTATTTCGAAGGTAAATAAAAACAGTGGGTTTCCTTCTGAAAATATACAGTTTTTTTCTAAAGGTTTCATACAGGTTTATTTCAGAAAGTCCGAAATACTTACAGGCTCCCTGCAGAAAATTCCGAAATACCTGCAGGTTTCCTGAAAAAACCTTTATAGGTTTTTTTGCTGATTTTCTTTTTACCTGGGAAATCCCAGATGAGGCATGAATGTTTGTTGGCATGTTCATACATGTATAAGGTTTTGGTACATCATTATTGGATTGGCTGAGTTCATATAATATGGGCCATTGAAGACAAACAGTCATTGAAACGGCAGCTCATATTACTCAAAGCTGTGTGTTAAATAACTACATAAGGGGACGTGCTTAAAAATTTCAAAATTTTATTTGGTTACTTTTGATTATATTAGGACACATAGTATCTTCACTTTTAATAAACTGTAAAAATTACAGCACACGCGAGTAAATCTTGCAGCAAATGTATTTTACCCCATGTTGTAAAAATATAGCACAGTTCCTGCACATCTTCCGAATACATTTCTAACAGTCTAACAGACGCCCCAATTTCTGAAGTTTTCGTTAGTTCAAACCTTATTTCAAAATAAATATTCTATAAATAATGTAAGTAAGAAATATTGCTTTAGAAGTGCTGATGTTATGCAATATATACTTGCAGAACTAAATCGCTCATACTAAATTCAAATAACCAACAAATATCATTGGCATGCAAGAAGAGAAATCAGCGCCTTTTAAAAGATATACATGTATGTGCTGAAATTTTAGAACAACAATTGTATCAGCAAAATCGCAACCTCATAATATACAAGGATGTTATGGAATATAAATGTTTTGCTAGAAGACGACATATATGTAATCAGATAAGACATTGGAGAGTTCCTGGAAGATTATCTTTCCATCTGTGTCATACATTAGAAAATTCAAACTTTTATGCAGGCAGGGATTCTGGTCTCTGATGGGACGGCTTATATGCATTAGACAGTTCCTGAATTCGTCTGCATAGAGAAATGTCTATATCAATGCATATACAGATAATGTATATCTAAAGAAAAATATATTTTTCCTCAATATGCATATGACAGATGATCATACGAAATAAACGATTATAAATTGGAAACATTATTGTTATTATTATTATTATTTTGCATATTTATTTGTTTGTAAAAGATCGATTCAATCTATCTTCTATTATTTCAATAAGATTCTAACGATATGTTAAATTCAAAGTTAAAAGTTTTGAAAAATCTAATTAGGAGAGTTAATTTTAATTAGGATGCTATTGTTGATTATTTAACTTTATACTATAGTTATTTAATGAGACATAAGCAGGGTTACTACAGTTCTTTTTTTTTCTCTATCTCTAATTTTGAAGAACAATTTTTATCATAAAATAACCATCTAAATGCAAAATGAAGATTATACTGGATTTTTCAATATTATATAATTTTAAGTATTTGTATTAAAAAAAGTCCTTTAGAAAAATGTATTTAAAATAATTTAATTTAATTAAAAACATTTTTAAAAATATGTACAATCAATTCGAAGCTTTTGCTTTAATTTTCAAAACATCTTCAAAAATGACAAAAAAAAAAAAAAAAGTTTCTTTTTAGCATTTTAAATACTTAAATAGTAGTTTACAGTTACAGTTACACAAAATTGACATCTTATTGCAGGCGAGAAGTTCTTTGGTAGGAAAATATATGAATAAATTTGTAAAAGCTATTGGAAACACGAAGTTGAAATCTTGTTAGGTCAGCAAGGTGGTGCAGTCGCACTAAAAATCCATGTGTGTGAAATTTGAAGCTATGGCAGAGTTTTCTTGAAAGATGAACTTTGAAGCAAGAAATCTGGGAAACATAAAGGGTCAGAGCTTCCAAGGTTACCAAGGCGGTCGGTGCCGTAGAAGCTGTATCTATTGGAGTGAGTTAGGCTTTATTATTCCCTTTTATGTTTCCCAGATTTCTTGCTTCAAAATTAAACTTTCAAGAAAACTCTACTGTATGTCGGCAATAAAATATGCCTTAAAAGAATTGAAATTCAGTTTTAATCCTGAAAATTATTATTATTAAAAACATTGGTCAGATATTATATAAAAGAGATTGAGATTTCATTATTATTTTTTTAATTTACAATTTTCTCTAAATCTAGCTTTACTGCAGAAAAAATGTTTTCAAGGTAAAACATTTTCTGACACTTTATTGCAACATGGTATGTTATGAATTATGTTGTGATGATTATAAAGTTTTCTTCCATTTCAAATTTCGTAGCTCAATTGTAAAATTGTGCTAATATACATATTGCGAGTATTTTATAAAAATTTATTTTACCTTTCACCAAAACAAAACTTGCTAGAGGTTTTGAAACGGAGAACACAATACAGAACATGACAGAGGATTTTCATGGAAAATGTTCATAACAAAAAGTACGTCGCACAGTGCTATTCTTGTAATATAAATTGAATCAACACAATTTTGCATGAAAATAATAATTTCTAAGATATAGGGGTGGTATGTTGCTATCAATCGAAAAGGAAAATAAGCAAAATGTCAGTGTTACACTTTAGTTGGTATGCATTAAACTGAATGAATATAGTATCCTAATAAAAAAATAATATATATATATATATATTAAGTTTAGTATAAATATGTGGAACAAATGCCAAAATATATATCTTACGAAAATTATAAAAATAAAGCAATAGAGTAGCTTCAACTTCCTACTAGCATTAATTTATGTCTAGATCTAAGTAAGTATACACATTTATGAAATTTTGTACTTCTTGAGCAATAGAGATCAAAAATACTTACATTCTTTGAAGAAAAGTTTCCGAAATTTATTATTATTATTATTATATATATATGTGTTTGTATATATATATATATATATAACTGTATAATGTACTTTTCAAGCTATTGAAAATGTAACGCATACAGTATTTTTAATGAGTGTTAATAAAAATTATAAATAAATTATAAAAAGAAAAGAAATTTGTGCGCCTCATTTCCTACATTTAAAGATGAAATGAAAACATTAGTAACAGGAAATGTCACATAACACTAAGCAATGGCCAAGAGATTTTACAAAGTGATTCTCAAAGTTGGAAGACTTAATCCTAAGTTAAACACGTGGGCCTAGAGGTTCCGAGCGTTCCGTGTTTTTCTTTGAAACTAGAGTAATTGCAGACCCATTGGGACCCCTTAGAATGACATCATGGAGGGCATTCTGCCTAGAACTAGGATCCTAGTGCTGATAATCGATTTTAACCCACACAGCAACATAACATTAAGTGTGAAATTTTACGTATGTAATTTTGTAGCACTTACTGGAGCTAGAGCTAAATTATATAATAGAAATTCTCATCATAAAAAACTTATCTGTTTCCTACCCGGCTTAATGAGAAATGAAACTCATGTATATTCTGAACATAAAATAATTTTTATTGAATATAATCCATAATTTATTATATTCTCGACACTTAATCGCAGGTGGTTTGGCTTGCAAAACTGCGTATATGCAATGGAATCAAAATCCTTCTTACCACCTTTGGTTGAATGATTAGCATTCTGGTTTAATGTTAAGAGGTACCAGGTTGGAATCCCCCTTTAGGTATGAATGTCCGTAATGGTTCAGAATACATTTAAGCCCTTTCACTATATCCTGCGTTCCACGTGAACACCAGATGCACTTCTAACCTTCTGCCTAAAAAGTACACATTGCATTCTGAAAAGTCACAGCCAGTGACATCTCATCTCAAAATTTATGTAAGTTAGGGTAAAAATGTAATTACACAAATATCAGGGGTTTTCTTAATCCTTCTTTCACTTTTTCCGGTTCTCTCATTTCTGCGACCAATGACTAAAAATTAAAAGATATGTTCACGGGTTTGACTCCATGATTCAACTATGTTGTCTATACATTTTTTGGTGATTTATTGCAAGACCACCAGATTTTTGGAGTTACCTTGAGGCACCTGTGTGAAGATTACGACAAAAACTAGTCATTTCTTAATATATTTTATCTCATCCATTTGCCCCCACCCAAGATTGAGAGCTTATGCTCACAGAATCGGGAAACGAGAGAAGCTCGATTCGATGCAAGGTTGTGCTCGTCGGTCTAGCCGTTTAGAGTTTTTTGTAGTTTTTTCCAAACTCGATAAATAAGGACTAGAATCTATTCAGGTCTAGGGATCTAGCTAGTCGATTGGTTTCGATCTATACAGTTACATAATTCATTTATTTCAGTTTTGCTTTACATTATACTCTTCTATTATGTAGCATTCACTTACTTTTGGCTCTTTTTATAAATTATCTAAAAGTGTTTTTCTGACTTTTTGACATCGCGTATTTGTATATATATATATATATATAATACGGAAAACAAACTGCAGCAAATCCAATTCAAAGATCTTCTTGCACTTCAATTGCACTCTATCTCTTTTTATGCCCACACACTCTTACAGATTTTCCAAATAATATTCTTAAGATGCATGAAATACAACACCAAGACGTAAGGAAACGAAATCGAACAAGTACAATCTGTAATGGAATTTCGCTCTTGTTTATTCTTTGATCGGGTGACTTTCGTTTCTCAACCATCCGGACCATTGGTTTTTTATAGAGGCACACGATCTCCCTCTTCCTTTCCCTGTTTTCGATTTTTGTAGAGAAAAGCACTCGTTCAAGACGGAGTAATGTGTAAGAGTAAGTTTACATAGCATCAGAAAAGATCCGTTTGTGTGCGAAAAGATCACTGTGATATTTGGATAGACAATGTAGAATGGAAGTTAGTTTTGCGATTTTTCGCAAACAGAAGATATATCTGGGAACGAGACTATTTTCTTCCATGACGATGCAATATTTATTGGAGATCCCGATTTACTATGATTTAAGAATGGATAAAGATGTTTATATATTGTCGAAATGTGAAATTGAAACATGTTCATTCAAATAAGCACTGACAGAATATCAATTGTAAATAAAAAGAGTATAATTATACTGCTGCTATTTTTCAATACTGAAATATTCTGGAATAAAATTCGTTAAGATTGTTCTTAAATCCAACTTGCTATTCTTTAATAAACGTTATTTTATTTTATTTTATTTTATTTTATTTTATTATTATTTTTTTTTTACGTAAAAGTTCAAAATTTAGTAAAACTATTTCATTTCTTGTATAAATTCAACAAACGTCATCCTGTTTTAAGTGTTTTATAAACGAACAGTAATTTCTATTTTTTCATAAAAACAAATGGAAATTTAAATATAATTTTCAAAATTTTTAAAACTCAATTTGTAAACTCATGTTTCTTTTTATAAATAATCTCTAAAAAATAAAGAGTTAAATTGAACACGTGTCATTTGTATTAAATATTTTGTAAATTGCAGTAACTCTCATCGGAAGATCGTCCTATTAATGAAAACCAATATACGCAAGCAAAAAAAAAAAAAAAAAAAAAAAAAAAAAAAAATATTTAATCATGTTTCTTTGTAAACTTATAAGATAAATAAACTCAATTTTTTTTTCATAAAATAGGTTTAAAATGATTCCAGTATAAGACTATAGTCATTATTTTCAAAACAATACATTCTAGGAAATTATGTATTATGTATGTATTCTAGGAAAGTATGTATGTATGTATTCAATATGTATACATATTTAAAACATATGTATACATATATATATACATATATTCTGAATCATTTAAATAGAATTTATTTCGAAATTCGTGAATTTCCGTCAGAAAATATCTTCATATGAAGTGTCAATTTGTGTTATTCAAGTGAATATTTTTTTTTTCTCGAAGAACAGTTTTGAACTAACCAACGAGTGAAAAAGAAACATCTAGCACAGTTACTAATAATTATGAAAAATATAAAAGGCGTACTGTTAAAAATAGAGAGAGAGAGGGAGAGAGAGAAAAAGAGATAATGCATTGCAATAGCAATCTTTTATATAAATATGGGTAAGCACTGTAACTTTATTATTAAGTTAATATATTTTAAAACATTTTAATTCCTACCTAATTTTAAGATTATCTTTTTCTTCTTATTATTAGGCTTATCATATTTAACAACATAATCTAGATATTTGAAAATGAAAATGCAGATTATAGATTTTAATTTTCATTCACTTCAGTTTTTCTTGCATTTTTAACATTTGATAACACTTTTTAATTACAGTAAACATTATTATTATTATTATTATTATTTTTTAATAAATAAAGTTTTTTCGTCTGCATATTTTCTTACTTATATAGAAGATATTTATTTTTAATGAAAGTAATAATAAAGAAAAAACAGTATTAATCTTCATATGAGAAAAATTAAGATTTTAAATTCCTTTATTCACTCTGTAAACCTCTGTACTCTGTAAAGATTGATATTGCGACATAGCTCTAACAGGTTTCAATTGCAAGCTTAATGTTTTTAATTTTATGAAATTCTGTACATTTTTTTTTTAAACACGTTAATATTAAAAATAATCTGGTGTGTCACTCACACGACTTTCTCTTACCCCGAAATTTAATGCTATAAATACAGGTTGCAGATTAAGAGAAGATAACGAGTACTATTATGTAAACCTGTGTTAAAGAATTCAAATTAGGCTTCGGAAGAGTTTTATATGATAATTAGTTCTGTGTGAGGGGGCTACCGCCCCCCTCAACCCCCCGTTTCATTAATGCACCTACATTTATATAGAATTTAATTAAGTTCTTAAAAAATAATTCTGTTTTTAGAAAATAATTTATTAAAATTATTATTTAAAAAAATTATCTTTTATGATAATGCAGACGATTTCCATATTAGAGAAGTAGTATAACACCAAATATCCAAAAAAGTCCATTTTATTCTCAATATTTAAAATGGTTCAACCATTCGTTTTAAAGGTATTGGCGAGCTCTTTTGAAAGATACTCATCATGAAAATTTACTCCCCTCGAGGGGGGACGTCCCCCCCAGGGAGGGAGGCGAGGCTCCTACATACACAATTTTTTTTTTCAGTTGACTATTTCTATTACAAAATATATATATTCGTTTCATTTGGTTTAGTGCAGTCTATAGACGTTAAACTCTACTTACCTGCAACTTCCCCCATAGGCGTAATGTAGTATTAGAATTCTCTTGATTGTCCCTGTACATGAAACATTTGCTTGATCTTAACGAAAAGCTTACTGTAGCATCTATATATGATACACATTTAGAATACCAAGTTTGGAATGTCTGCTACTATTTGTTCTTGAGATATGCTGATAACAGACAGACACACACACAGACACACAGGCACACAGACATGCACACAGACCATTTGCTAAAAACATGATTTTCGTATTCAGGGGACCTCAAAACGTGTAAATATAACAAAATATCGCGTTCGAAAATTTGACCCAAAAACAATATTTTCTCTACCTTATGGTAAGAGAAAGTAAAAAAAAAAAAAAAAAAATCATTCAAAACGCTGTTTTAAAATACAATTTTGCGGAGATTTTTTATGGATATCTATTGTATCGTGATGGTTTTCTACCTTTGAAATATTTGAAGCTAAAGTGTATTTCATGATGTATTTTAACATTTAAAGTATTTATGTACAACGCGGGCGAAATTAGTGCATATATTATTTTTATATGCCATGCACAGAAGGGCAACTTATCACATAAAGTTCAATATGTCGAACTTCTATAATAATATTATCTACACTAACTGATATTCATAAATTTCGCTCTTTTACGGAGATTATGTAACAAATGTATATAAAAACATCATCATATATTATGTGCCGTCAGACATATCTAAAAAAATATCAATAGTATCAAAATTAATTATAAACGACAGTAAAAATCCCACTGAACAAACGTACTAACAAGATAATTGAATAATTAAATCACAACTATTCAATTGTTGTCACACGACATTTGTATTTAAACACTAGTAGCTTATAAATCAATACTAACGTAGCCACATCTCATATTTCCTTGAACAACCTTCGCAAAGTTAATCGGTGTTGTTTATTTTTCATTCGTACAAAAGTTAATTAGATTATCGTTTTAAGCATAATATTACGAGAAACAACGACAACGCAGAGCAATGACTTTACAATGGCGGATATCGGTCAGAGGTGTCGAGTTATTTTGGTGCTGAAAATCCAGAATTGGAAAATCAACACCATGACGATGAGGCGTAGGAACTCGCTCTGGGAAAAAAATGAAGAAACAATAGAAGAGTAAAACCTTGATGGCCTTCCATCCATACTTTTTGTTGCAGACGGCTTCCGTAGTTTGAAACAATATCGGCCAGTAGTTGCATTCTCAGTGTATTTTCGTCTCATAGAAAGATAGAAAGTTTCAAATTTAAGGTGATGTATTGCAATACAGTCAAACCTCGTTAACGTGAATCTCAAGGGGAATAAAAAATTTGTTCATGTTATCAGTAGTTCATGCTATCAGTAACTAATCTTCCTGTAATTTAATTCATCTTCGTTTTGACGGGGATTGTGAAAAGAGTTCATGTTTAAAGTAATTCACGTAAACAGTGTTCAAGTGAACGAGGTTCGACTGTATATGTATTGTAAAACGAAACTTGCATAACACTGAATATATATATATATATATATATATATATAATTCTTTAAATATGGTATATTTCATCCCCTGAGGATTTTTTTTTTTCACTTTTCTGAGATTTTCCTACATAGAGAATTTTTCATTCTTATTGGTCTTTGTGGTTTTGGTGATCTTGTGTCTGTTGCTTGGCTTCTACCGCGCTTAATGGGTCATTATTGTTCATTACAGGGTTCTCTTTTTTCATCTTGAAATATTGTCCTAGAGTCAACCTTCTTTTCATCAGAGTCTAATTACACGGTCCTATTTCAATTTTCAACTGGTATTGTTGTACAGTGGATTGGCGTCAGTGTTATTGTTGAACTTGATAATTGAATCAATTTGGGAAATCTTGTTGCTTTGTTTAGCGTGGGTACGTCTCTTTGGTGAATTGTTTGACTAACTATTCTTCGTTCTCATTCTTTGCTTCTACTATCAAAAGGATTATATATATATATATATATATATATATATATATACCGCTTTCATCAAGAACGAATAAATAGCCATTTCCTAAATCCCTAAACTAGAAATATAGATTTCCGAGCTATGCGCATAAGGTAAACAAATAACCTGGATAGATGAAATGATCAAGAATTTCTAGTCTAAACTTTTCTAGATTGTGAAACAATATCATAAATATTATGAATCCTTTGTGTTACGAAAAATTCTCGTTGATTTACTAGTATTGAGTTATAAAACAAAATTATATTTACTAGAACTCTCCTCTTGTGTTCGCATTTATTTATGGAGATTTTTAAATGAAATTGACCACCATAATACAGGAAAACGGTCCAGAATTCTAATAGGGGTTTTTAGAACTCGCTAGAAAAGGGAGCTAGAATTTATAAGGATGACATGGAACTATTTTCACTGAAGTCACAATTTAGATTCTAAATGTCAGTCACATAACTTTACCTCAGTGCAGGATTTACCCCCCCCCCCCGTCTCAATTGTAGTTAACCACGGTATGTACACTATGCTAAGGTGTAATAAATAACACTATGAACAGTATAGTACAAATAATTCTATCAAAACCTGTTGAAAGAGAAATTTTTTTTATATCAGAACATGGCTGTAAATGTCGCGTTAAAATAACTTTGTTCAAAAATAAGTAGTTCTCTTTATTATTTAACCTTTAACTACACGCGCTTAATATTTTAACACAAGTACACGCGTGGTGTATTTTGTACACCACCAAAATATCAAATTTCTAACACATGATTTCCCTTTTATCTACAGGATATCCTGGGGATGCCTTTCGGAGAAGATGTGTTGTTAGGGAAAATAAATTAAATAAGAACAAATATGTATACTACAGTAATCCCTGTCTAAAAAAAAGTACACGTAATACTGCTTTGTTAAATAAATCCTTGTCGAGCCATGTTCCTAGTCAGTTCTAAGAACATGATTCGACAAGAATTTATTTAACAAAATAGTATTAAGTGTACATTTTTGATATAAGAATTATTGGTTAGTGCTCGGTTACTTTTGTTGCCGACTGTATAAGTTTTAATTATCAAAACTTTTTATAAAAACTAATGAAAAATCTTCGAATAAATACTTCAATCATACTTGCCAACCATCTCATTATGAACCGTACAATTTTTAGTACCCGCCTTTTTTTTCACACCAATAACTTTTTTGAGTAATTTTAGTCTTATTTAATCGTAACAACATTTGAAGAGAATAACTCTAAAAATATAGTGGTGTAAGAAAAGGGGCGTTTTTTCAGGGGGCGTTAACAATTGTACGGTTATTAATGAGATGGTTGGCAAGTATGCTTCAATGATAGGTTAGATGTGCACGCAGCGTGGGGAGAGGGATCACAAAGTCATTTATATTCTGTTTACTATAAATGGTGTATTTTTTACACCAGCGCGTGTACTTAAGGGTTAATGGTTATATATGTATATATATATAAGCTTCTAACTTGTATTATTTTTTCTACACTAGATTTTGGTACTTTTACTTATTTATTTATTTTCTTTTGGGGGAGGGGTGGAGGACACAGTGTTTTCTAAGAGTAGGTTTTAATGTAACTGTTGAGTTAGTCTTTACAACACTGCCTACTTTTATTGTCCAGATATCTAAATTTGCACCTAATGAAAAATCTTGTTAAAATAATTTTTTATCTAAGAAGTGTCGATTTATTAATGCTTTTTTTTTTTTTTACTTAACAAATTTCATTATTTTGTTATAATCTTCCATTTTTTGATACTTTTGTAGCACCTTTATTTTTCAACTAAATTTTAACAAAATTGTAAAAATAAATGATAAAAATAATATTATCAAACAATTATATGTGGTGATTTAATATTATTTAATTTTTCCCTTTTTACAGATTTTTATATAAAACGAAATCGGGAAAGTACGTCATAAAATAAATCAAAAGTTTGTAAAGTCAACCACAAGTTGAATTTCTAGTACCATTTGCAATGTTAGATCATTCTTTAAATTTGCAACTTTACATAACATCGGATACTCTTCAAGTTTTCATGGTATTAATCCCATTCAGAATAGATAAAAATACATATTTCAAGGAAGTTGAAAGATGGATCGATGGATTAGATGGTTTAAAGCCATCTATTTACAACGAAAATGGGACGTGATTGTAGGTTTAACTGGAGCGATGATGGAAGGTCTGCTTTGTAAGTTCTTCAGTAGGTGGGATTTTTGTTTCTGTCTTAAAAAAATAATACTGTAAAAGTAATATTATAAACATTTTAATAATGTTTATATATGATTAGTGATATGTTTATCAGCATAAAAAATTTCAGCAAAATATAGCTGATAAATTTACACGCTAAATCTTTTGAGTATATGTTTTCCGTTTGCTATTGCAACTATCTCTGGGTCGTTTTGCAAGTGATGAAAAACCTCTTTAAATTAACACTTTCGCGACCGCTGACGAATTTACGTCATTTGAAAATCTGTAAATACGCCAGTGGGCGTTTCTTTAGATTACATACGTTACATTATTGCTTAAAAATACACCTAATATTCACATTTATGCAATCAATGTATTATGGAATGATTTAAAATAATGTAATATACAAAAATAACGCCCGCACAGGCGGAGCTAACTGTCAAAAGGAGAAAAACATGCGGTCATAAAAGTGTTAACTTTTATACAAAAAGCGAAAATTTATTTATTGTTTTCTATTTTTATTTAATGAAAGATTTTTTTTTATTTTAATCTCTATTAACTGTTGCTTAAAATGATAAAAATAAATGACATAAAATAGCACGTTTAATCATTTACATGCAAATCGTTCATTATTTTTACTTTCTTCTATATGTAATATAGAGAAAGTATTGGATTCGCGAAAATTTTCGACCTCCGTTTTTTGACGGATCTACACGTTTTGGGATGTCCTGAACACGAATTGATAGTTTTTAAAAAATGTCTGTCTGTGTGTCTGTCTGTCTGTCTGTCTGTCTGTCTGTGGTTTAGTGTTTTCACCGTATCTCACGAATCAATGAATGAAATTCAACCAAACTTGGTATATAGTTGGACCCTGGCGGGGCATTGTGCTGATTAGATTTTGGGATCAATAGCCCATCAGGTGGCGCTGTGATCGCATTTTATGTAAATTTTTAACATGGCAGTATAGGACAAATTTTCGTATTTTTCACCGTATCTCACGAACTAATGAATGAAATTCAACCAAACTTGGTATATAGTTGGTACCTGACGGGGCATGGTGCTGATTAGATTTGGGGATCAATCGTCCAGCAGGTGGCGCTGTGATCGCAAAATTTCGTATGTCACACCGTATCTCACGAACCGATGAATGAAATTGAACCAAACTTGGTGTATAGTTGGACCCTGACATGGAAAGGGTCTGATTAGATTTTGGGATCAATCGCCCGGCAGATGGCGCTGTGATCGCATTTTATGTAAACTTTTAACATGGCAGCATAGGACAAAATTTCGTATAAATGTACATAATGAGCGTTATTTTAAACTTGTGATTGTAAAATTAATATGAATTATTGATAATAGTAGTAGTTAACTACGAAAAAAATTTTGTGCATGTGGGGGCACCGGTTCCCCCCCTGGGGGGGTAAATTTTCAAGATGGGTATCTTTCGAAAGATCTCGTCAATACCTTTAAAACGAATGGCTGAACTATAAATCTGTGACAATTTGAAACAAAGTTATCGATTTTTTTACTTTTAACAAAAAAAAAAAAAACTTAGAAAAAAAAATCGTATATTTTTTTTTTTAACGAAACTTAACCAAACTTGGTATTTAGTTGGTCCCCGACATAAACTGGTCCTGATTACATTTAGGGATCAATAGCTCAACAGGTGGCGCTGTGATCGCATTTTTTCTAAATTTTTAACATGGCAATATAGGACAAAATTTCGTATAAATGTACATAATGAGCGTTATTTTAAACTTGTGATTGTAAAATTAATATCAATTATTGATAATAGTAGTAGTTAACTACGAAAAAAATTTTGTGCATGTGGGGGCACCGGTTCCCCGGGGGGGGGGGGTAAATTTTCAAGATGGGTATCTTTCGAAAGATCTCGTTAATAGCTTTAAAACGAATGGTTGAACTATAAATCTGTGATTATTTAAAACAAAGTTATCGATTTTTTTTACTTTTAACAAAAAAAAAAAAAAATTAGAAAAACATCGTAATTTTTTTTTTTTTTTTTTTTTTTTTTAAATATTGTTACTGATTGAATATGTATATAGGAAAATATAGAAGAAAGTCTTGTGGTGGCCACAACATACTAGTTTTCTTTCAATTTTTCATTTTATAAAACACTAAATCTGGAATATACCACATAAAAAAACTTATAGAAACAAGAACAATTTAAATTTCATATAAAATTTACAATTTTAGCTCATCTTTTTAATTTGTAACTTTAG
Source organism: Salticus scenicus (assembly GCA_963930645.1). Lineage (NCBI taxonomy): Eukaryota > Metazoa > Arthropoda > Arachnida > Araneae > Salticidae > Salticus > Salticus scenicus. Next base: position 102,573,988 of record OZ005659.1, read on the forward strand.
ATAATGTTATATACTATTAAAATAAATTTCCATGATATTGGTCACGTACAAAATAGGTAAAATACGTATATTTTAAGCGAGTTGAAGAGCACGTTGATGGATTAAATGATTAAAAGTCATGCATTTATGATGAAACTGGGACGTGATTGCAGTTTAACTGAAAAGATGTTAGGAGGTCTGCTTTGAAAGTTCTTTAGTAGGCGGGATTTTTGTTCCCGTGCTTAAAAAAAAAAAAAAAAAAAAAAATGTAAAATTCTGTAAAATTGCTTTTAGAAACATTTTAACAGCGTTCGTATATGACTAATGGTAAATGTATCAGCATTATATATATATATACATATATATATAAGCAACGTAAAGCTCTAAAGTCCTCTTAAACTTTGTTTTTCTTGATTAGAAAATGTTTCAGAGCAGAAATAAAATAAAATAAATAAAAATATTGTTAAAAGTTCTTTTCTTTTTTTCTTTTCTTTCTCTCTTTTTCTTTCTTTTTCTTTCCTTTTCTTTTCTTTTTCCTGTTTTTTTTTTTGTATGTTATACACGAATATTTTATGTATGAAAGTTTCAGTATAAAATTTTCCTTTTAAATTACCGTTTGAGAAAAATTGGAATAAATAAATAAATAAATAATATTTAATGTTATATACAACAACGTTAATTGTTAATATGATGAAAAGAAAAAATATTAAAATCTAATAAAAATGTTTCAGAGCAGAAATAAAATAAAATAAATAAAAATATTGTTAAAAGTTCTTTTCTTTTTTTCTTTTCTTTCTCTCTTTTTCTTTCTTTCTCTTACCTTTTCTTTTCTTTCTCTTTCCTTTTCTTTTCTTTTTCCTGTTTTTTTTGTATGTTATACACGAATATTTTATGTATGAAAGTTTCAGTATAAAATTTTCCTTTTAAATTACCGTTCGAGAAAAATTGGAATAAATAAATAAATAAATAATATTTAATGTTATATACAACAACGTTAATTGTTAATATGATGAAAAGAAAAAATATTAAAATCTATCATTTTTTTTTTAATAATATTGTTAACAAAATTATTCCATATTTTAGTCTCAAAAAATTATATCTAGAGCAGATTCACTGAAAGTTGAAATTCTGAACATCATATATATTTATATTAACAATAGAAAGAATTTTGTGTAATAATAATTATTACCATTAAAATCTTTTATTCTTATTGATTTTTCGTTTTTATTTATTTATTTATTATTTTTTTTTAACCCGAATACGAATGAAAGTAAAAAAAAAGAAGGTTTAGTAAATAAATAAGATAACCTTTAAACTTTTGTTTAAAAATATTAATCAGTTAAAAAAAGGATAAAATCTTTTTTAACATTCATAGCTTTTTTTTTTTTTTTTTTTTTTTTTTGCATTTGAATGAATCTAAGGGATTTTAGAAAAAAAAATATCCAACAGCCTATTAAGGACTGCAAAATATCTAACTTAATTATTCACATCGTACTAAAAACTAATAATAACTGCAAATTCAGAAAAATGCTGCGTTATCTGCACGTTTTTATTCCTTATTCCTAAAATTTAAGCTTTTGAATTAAAAATCGATATTCCGATCATTTTTACTTTAAGTACCTAGTGTACCTACTAATTAGTGATATCATGGCGAAAGTAACTGCAAATTTATAGAAGATTTATTCGCCTGTTTAAAGAGCTTATTGCCTAAAATTAAACTGATAAAACACTAATCGATATGTTGACCATATTTACTTACTTTTAACAAGAAAAAAAATTAAGAGCGTTAAATTTTTATTCGGTATAATATTCGGGAAACACGCGATAATTGTCAGCGTAAGCTATAAATAGGGTGATCATTAAACATGGTAATTTTCGTCAGCGAATATGAAATAAAAATTTAAAAAATCATCTTATGTAAAATATTAAATATATTTGTAAAATTTTAATAATATAGTGAAGCTTATTTAAATACACTTTAAAAAAGTTTGCATTAAAAAAATATGTATAGATAATGGGTAGAGTGTAATTTGTATCTCACTAACTTAACCCCTGAACGGTTTCTTTTTCTTTATACTTTATATTTCAGTACACACCACTATTACTGCATGGTAATATTCATATTATTTAATCTTTGAATCATGTTAGTTTATCGAAAACTATTCGAAAAAACTAATTAAAAATATCGGTGCCAGTTTTTACAAACTGTTAAGATGTTAATGATCAGTAAGTAACCTAATGTTCATTAACTTTACATTTTACAAGTTTAATGCAGAAAATTATAAAAAAAAAAAAAAAAAAAATGCAAATCTATGAAAAACAGCAAGTCATATATATATATATATATATATATATATATATATATGTATATATATACATATATATATATATATATATATATATACATACAGGTGTTGGACAAAATAATGGAAACACTTTTACTTTTTTACGTTTTGTTAAATATCTTGAAAAATACTTAATGTGTAGCTTTTGAATTTTGGAATTAAGAAAAACATGTCTTTCCTCATGTTTTTCAGCAAAGATTTTGTCACGAAAAATAAAAAATTATATCATAAAAAACTATGTTACACAATGGAATGTAGTAGAATATTTGTCTCTCTCTTTTTTTTAATAGGTATGTGCCCCGTGGCAGAAACACGGCGACACGGTCGCAGAAACAGAAATGTTTTTGCAGAAAGATTTTACTGAAGTCAAATAAATTTTGCCATTGTGTTAAAAAGAAAAAAAAAAAAAAAAAAAAAAAAAGAGAGAGAGAGAGAGAGAGAGAGAGAGACTCAAAGAATGGTTTATAAACTGTTCTGCAGAACAAATTTCGTTTCTGCAGATACGATTACTTCAATCCTGAATAAGGAAAGGAGTTTTTTTTTTTTTTTTTTTTTTTTTTTTTTTTGTGCACGATTGCTGCTGTACCGATTTTCATACATTTTCTGATTTACGCACGACAAATTAGTTGCATCTAGTGATTTTTTTCTTCTCTTTAATGCATGCGAAGCATGCATACTTGCGTGGTAGTAAATACACGTAATTGTTTTAAAGCTGCATTAATTTTAAGAAGAATTTTTAGCACCAATTAAGTATTAAGAAGAATTGAACTTATGATTAACCCAACATTAAGTAATCTTGAAGTCAAAGTATTAAATGTTAAGTTTTAAGAAGACTCAAATACAAGCAATAATGCCAAAGAGCACACATAAAAGGATAAGCATTATAAGGCAGTCATCAATAATTAAAATTATAATTTAAAAGATTTTTTTTTTTTTTTTTTTTTTTTTTTTACGTCTGGTCAAACTATGCAATATATTTCCTAAATATATACAGAAATAAGACTATGGGGAAATTTGTAACGTCTGTAGTTATACGCAAAAAAAAAAAAAAAAAAAAAAAAAAAAAATGAAGCTTCAAACCTTGCTTTAAAAAATAGAAAATTAAGAAATTAATCTTAAAAATACTTTATTGATATTTAGCATTTTATATGTAGTAAAAGATCTTAGCAATAAATATTAATGGGTATCCTAAGTTATAAAACTGGTAACTTTTCTATTTCTTTTCTTTCTTTTTTTTTTTTTTTTTTACTAATCATTATTTATTTTAATTGCGATTAAAATTCTTATCTTTAAATTTTGTTGCTTAAGCATATAAAGTCGTTAAAAAAATTATCAATTTATTTTACAAAAATACTCTTATCATTAGTTTCTACAGCTTGTTCATTTCATTTTTTAAACATTTGAATAAAAAAAAAAATGTTTATTTTTTTAATTGAAATATTGAAAATTAAATAGTTATTTTGAATAAAAATCAAACCAATGGTTTTGTTGAATATATATATATATTATAAGCAAAAAGAATTTAATCTAATAGTAGTTGTTTTGAATAAATACTAATTAAACAGAAAATACTTTTATTTATTTGTATTTATTTACATATTTCAATAGATATCAATATCAAATATTACTTTTAATTTATTTCTATTTATTTCAACCAGCTGTAATCATTATTTTCTATTATAGATTTTATCCATGAAATCTGTTACATTTCAGATTTCAACATTTTCTTAAAAATTAAATATTTCACTTGTCTCAATCTTTATGAAAATATTTCGACTATGCTTTGTCTATAACTGTGTTACTTAGATCTTGTATTCTGTTTTACTTTATGTATTTAAATGATGGTATAATTATACATTCTGAATTCTTTAATGTCAAATCACATTTTTTAGATTTCAAATACACATCTTTATGCTATTTTTATATAATACAAAAAATTAATCTTGTATATTAGAATGTTATCGTGCATCTTTCTAATAATCTCAAAAACTATAAATGTTGTAAATTATTTATATTTCATTATAATATTCAGTATTCTATATTAATTTTTACTTTTAATTTGTTGTATTTGAATTTTGAGTTCTGTATTATATTTTATGTTGTTTGGTTTGCAATTTATGAAATAAGTGCATTTGTGTATATATATATATATATTTAATATAAAAAAAGTAATGAAATTTTAAAAGTATTTGTAACATTTGTTTAATTTAGACATTCCATGATTTAAATGCCTTAAAAAAATTGCAGATTATTTTTGATGTGTTACTGCATTTTATGGTTTGAATTCATTGAATATTTTATGAATAATATTGTATATTAATGTGAACAAAAATCTGGAGCAATTAAGATCAATAGATTTATTTTCACCTTTCTTTTTAAAAAAAAAAAAAAAAGGTTTTCTTGCAATAGTGCAGATATATGCATTTGTGCCTAGTTAAAATTTAAGTACGTTGGTTATACTGATATTATTTACTATTTAAAAATAATTTATTTTGAATTCGTAAATGTTAACTTCACAAATTATTCCTGTAGAAAGATTTTGGTGTTGATGAAGCTTGTCGCAGAAAGCATAATAAATTTTTGCCACAGGGGGTATGTGCTTTATACCCAGAGCTGCCAACCTAATCCGGCAAATTGCTAGTACCGCCCTTTTTTCCCCACCATTCTTTTCTTAGAGTATTTTTCTTCTTAATTCATCTTAAATACATTTGAAGAGACTTACTTTAAAAATTAAGTGGTGTAGAAAAAGGGGTCGTACTAACAATTTGCCGGATTAGGTTGGCAGCTCTGTCTACCTATTAAAAAAAAGAGAGAGAGAGAGAGAGAGAACTGAATGTTTATAAAAAAAAAAAAAAAAAAAAATGAAATGTTTTTTCTGATACAAATTTTCATTTGTGAATGGCCTTTTATCTAAAGGCCCTTACCTAAGACTTTTTAAGAAAACAGCTGAAAAGTAGCTTATTTAATCACCGATATCTCTATGAATTTTTATGATATTCAACTGGATTTTTTTTTATAAGATGTTTTTTACAGTTGAATATCAGACTATGTCAAAGATTTTTTGCTACAATCCGCGCAGGCTCAGTAATAAATTATTTACTACAACTCTCTATATCACTTTGAATATTAAATGTATTTATTTTAAACTATAGTATAATGATTTAAAAATATGTCGTCATGTTTTCTGAAAGTTTCATGAAATTTGAATAAAAAACCTTTAGAGTTATAAAATAAAAATTTGCTGAAAATTTTTGTATTTTTTAATAAAATATTAAAACTCTTTAAATATTCGAGCTATCCTCACAAAATTCGACATACGTATGAAATATAACCTTTATAACCATATCTAAAATTTGCAGTTGAATGGACGCTTTTCCAGACACAGGGTAATCACAAATACTTTTTATTTAATTGGATTTGTTGTTCGTCTCCTAAGGACCTTCGTGTCAAAATCTTTGCTGAAAAACACGGGGAAAAACATGTTCAAGAATAATACATTAAGTATTTTTCAAGATATTTGACAAAACATAAAAAAGCGAAATTGTTTCTGTCATTTTGTCCAACGCCTGTATTATATACAGGCGTTGGATAAAATATTAATAACACTTTTGCTAGTCACTAAACTTAAATGAATAAAAAAAATAAAAGAAAAGAAAAGAGAGAGAGAGAGAGAGAGAAAGAAAGAAAAGAATCACTATTATTTATATCCTTTAATAAGTAAAAACTACGGGTAGTGATAGGTTAAAAGTTTTAACTGGGTTTATCGCAATTCGTCAATCGATTGATGTGATTTTTAACTAATGTTCTTTTTTATATATATATATATATATATATATATATATATATATATATATATACAGCTGTTTTAAACGATAATAATGCTGAATATTGCAAATAATGGTTGTTATATGCACAAAATATATGCTTTTTAAATGTATTAATATAACAGATTCATTGAGTGGTTGGGTAATGGGCTGATTGATTATGAGTAACGGAATAATTAATGAATCAGTCGATAAATGAATTAACGTTAAAATTGGTTATTGATTAATTGATAAAGTTGTCGTTTTAAATTTTTAAAAATAAGCATATAAATTTAAACATATAGTCTCGTAAATAAAAGAACTTGCTATACTGAATTTGTTTTTCATTATAATTATTTTAACTGTAACTTCTTTATGATTCAAGAAAATTTTAATTTTTTAAGAACGTTTAAAAAAAATATATAAAAAGAAAAAAAATCTAACGTTAAATAGTTTGTTGGATTAATAATAAATTAGATTCTTAATAGAAAAAAAGTAAAATTGTGATAATACCATTAATAACAACATCAATAATAATAATAATATAAATAAACTTATGAAATAAGATTAAAAATTACTTACCTTGAGTTATTTATTAAAAATATTTTTTTTTCTATGAAATTTTAATGTATCCTTTCTGTTAAATAGTTTTCAAAATATGCAATCTCCATACTCCATTTATATCAGGTCTTTCCTAAAGAAGAAAAAATATTTATAAATTATTAATGCATCGAAATTATCGAACATCTATAAATTTTATTACAATTTTAAATGCATTAGAATATGTAATTTTTTTTTCTGTGGTATTTTATATATATTAGCATAACGTTTTAAGTATGTTTTATATTTACATATAGTTTCAAACAAAAGTAAACAAATAAGTTTAAACAAAAATACCAAATTTACAACAAAATGAAAACTAAAGCATTATTTGCTTTGCGTTAGAAAAGTACATAATACCAAGATGATTGGTTAATAAATCTCATGATACCCACTGAAAGATTTCTGGTAAATTTTCGTTACAGATTTACAGCACTATGTGAAGTAACTACTCTTCAGTTGTTTTTAACCCTCTGAGGGACAGGGTACTTTTGCTAAATTTAAATGAAAAGCAACCAGAATTGACAAACAAGTTTAAAAACAAGGAAATGAATACACTGTTAAAAACTGTATAATATATATTTAAACGATTTTTCATTAAGAGTGATAAAAAAAAAAAAAAAAAAAAAACATAAATTATTGAGTGAGACACAATTTTTTTTTTTTTTTTTTTTTTTTTTGAAAGCTTACATTATGCCATTAAGTATGAAAATAATATCGTTCATGTGAGCACCACGACTTCACTGTACATACTGCATTCTGTCAACCCAGTTTTCCATTATTCTTTCACACAAATTTGGTGTTATTTCACGAATAACACGTTCAATGTTGGTTTTTTATTGCTCAATTGTTATTGGATTATCAGCATAAACTTGTGAGTTAATATATCCCCAAAGAAAAAAATCACAATCCACCGAGTCTATTAACTGAATAACGTCGTCCATGAATTCTTCTCAAATTTCTCTCAGTATTCACAAATGAACACTGATTTGATAAAACAATTTAATAATTTCTAAACGTTGTTCAAGCGTGTATCTTTGCATGATTGAATAGCATAGAATACTAAACACAAATGACACAAGAAATGTCAAAATATAATACGCATTGTTGCCATTCTAACCATTTAAAATTGTATCATTCCTATTGGAAAACCCTTTTTATTATACAGTTAAAATTATTATTTCTTTATAATAGTTTTAACTTTCTATAATTTTACAAACGAAATTTAATAATGTTAAAAAAAAAAAAAAAATAGATAAGTAATTAATAATAATAATAATAGGTCTCCCTTCAGCAGTATCGGACCGGAGACCTCCAGACTACATTCGCGCGCGCTATTAGGTAGGCCACTGGAGCGCTAACTTAGGTCTGAAATAACATATATTTAAGCAATTACTGAAACTTAAAGATTTCTTTTTTTTTTCTTAAGATTGTTTGGTTAATATGCGCTATTGCTTTAACATGTTGTTACATTCATAGCATACTACAATTCTGGGCAAGTTCTTCCCAAGCTGAACTTTCCATATCATGATCTCTCCTAGTAAATTATAAAAGTAAGTCTTTGTTAAAAATTGTAACATCATTCCATCCATTAAAAGGGGTAACAACAATTTGAGTTGTACGGGACGAATTTTTACAGAGGAGAGTTAAAATTAGATAAAATATCACATGTTCAAAAGGGTTAAAGAATTAGCAGTAAATTTTAAAGGAACTTGTAATACATTTATTTTAAAGAAGTGCTTTATATTTACTGAAATTTTTTACAGTGTACACAAATTTACAAGCCAGATGCAATTAAAAATTTTTTTTTTTTAAATAATATTATTTATTAAATTCCATGATTGTAGTATATTATAAGATAACAGTTTGAAAAGGCTAAATATCATGTATTCATTCATCAAGGGAAAAAAAATATATATTAAAAACTTTATTTATATTAAAAATCAATATTCTTTTCCCACAAATGATAAAATGTAAGGAGTTTTGATTAAAAAAAAAAATGTTTTTGTTTATATTAAAAAATGTCTTCACTAAAGAAAAAAAAAAATAAAATAAATAAATAAATAAAATAAAATAAAATAAAATAAAATAAGAGGACTGCGTAAATATCATTTTTAAACACTTCATTATTTAAGATTTTCAATGTTAAACGGTGTATTGAAGATTTAATATATATATATATATATATATAAACGTAAACAAGAAGTCAAAAGAACCTGAAAATATTACCCTGAAGTGAGTAAACAATTTGCGGAAAAAATGGATGCATATTATGAAGAAAACCCTTTTATGATGAAAAAAAAAAAAGTATTATCAGCCCACACTGGAAGTTCTTATACACGAACTAAGTAAACAATATTAAAAAATCTTTTTAAGATGCAGAAAATTTCTTCTTGTAAAAAAATATTTGTTTCTGCTTAAAAAGATTTACAAAATGAAAGTAGAGTTAAAAAAAACTATTATGGATGAACAGAGAAAACAATTTTTCAAAATATATGTATATAATAGAAAACAAACTTTTTTTTTTCTGCTTTTGTTTTCGTTTCCTTAAGGGTTTTATTAGGCTTTCATTTTTCTTTCCCGTGGAAGATTTTTTTTCCTGATTTATTGAAAATCGTTTACATATTCACAGGCATAAAATTCTCATTTATTCTCATTTAGATGATAAATTATATATAAAATCTCTTTTGTGAAAATGGAACATATAACATACATTTTATTATTGTAATATAATTTGTTTTATGAAAATGAAAATTTCAATTCTCGATATTGTCAATATTTCTTAATAAAAGAAGATTTTTTTTTCTTTCTGTTTTAACATGTCGCAGTATTAAAAAAAAAAAAAAAAAAAAAATTATCCATTATGCATTTTAAACTGAATTAATTCAACTTCATATTTGTTAAAATGCATTACTTTTTTTAAATAATTGAAACGAAATTAATTGAAATTGAATTTACTTTCATTAAAATACACCGTATGCATGAAAACATTCTTGTTATTAACAATTCCATTTATTCGTGATAATGTTAATATACATGATAGATATCATAATAAATTTTAACGTTAAAATTCTAGCATTTAATAGGTACATAGCAATACCAACACACACACACAAAATAAATAAGTAAATAAAACTGATTTTAAAACAGTACAAAAACTATCACAGAAATGTTGTGATTCATATTTAGATCCAATAAGAGACAAACACCAATTTAAATTACTTAAGTCCACATGAATAAAAAAGACCATTATACCAATTGACAGAGAAAATTGATGAAGGAACTCATTAAATGTATTAAAAGTTATTCAGGGATTAAGAATCCAGTTAAAAAGTAAGAAAAAATAAAGTACCACAGGAATACTAATTGGAATTAAAAAATGCTTAAAAATAGAAGTATTATTATCGTAACATTTCGCTACGTTTTCATAAAATATAGTTAGATTGATTTTCTTGTAAGAAAAATTTAAAAGTGAATGTGGCAATTTATTAAAAACTCATAATTTTTTACAATTTTAATTTTAATTTTAATTTCTTGGATGTAAATACTGTTTGATGAAGAATTTTTTTCTAAGTATTCTCTCTCTCTCTCTCTCTCTCTCTCTTTCTTTTTTTTTTCTAAACGATAATAATACCAGTAATAATAAAAGGTAACAATTTACTATTTCTAATGACGTTAAAATTTCTGGAATTATAAAATAAATAACCCTGAAAAATAGTTTTAATTATCTATATTTTTCGCAAATTTTAGTTTTGCTACAACTGCAAGTTTATTGCTGCATTATAATTTTTTTTTATATATTTCTTAAAATTGGAATGTATTTCATAATAAATGGGTGATGCACAATTTTCTTTTATTTTTCTACGTATTCGTAAATCATATCAGTTTACCCTTCAATTTTAGAATTCACGTGTTTCATTTAAAATTCAATTAGTTGTAGCAGAAAATTGTTAGGATTTTTTTATTCACCCTGTATTTTTCAGACAAAAAAAAAAAAAAAAAAGACATTCTTGTTCAAAAATTAATAAAACTACACTTTTTCCCTGAAAAAACTAAATCCCAAAGTTATAATTACCAGTTAAATGAATAAAATATTTTCAATATATTTTTTACTTTCTTCCAAATATATCCAATATAAGGAATGGTTTTTGTAAAGAGTTTCGACTTCAGTTTTTCAATGGAGTTGCGCGATTCGAGAGATCTTGAACACGATTTGGACATTTTTAGAAAATGTTTTCGTGTGTGTTTGCGTCACAAAAACTTGTGATAACTCTATCTCAGGAACTACTCCATAGAATTTCATACAAACTGATATAAAGTTGTACCTTGAGATAAATTAATGCCTATCAAATTTTGGTTAAAATCGACCAGCAAATGACGCTGACATCCTGTATTTTCTAAATTTTTACATTGCAATATATATGCCACAAAATTTTATATAAATGTGCAGAATGAGAATTAGTTATAAATGCTAATTATGGAATTGAAAAGAATTACTTGTAATAGTAACAGTCAACTAGGAAATTTTTTTTGTGTCTGTAAGAGCATCACTTTGGCAAAATTTCAATAAGAGCATCTTCCAAAAGAACTCGTCAATATCTTTAAAACGAATGGTTGAACTATAGATCTGTTATAATTTTAAAACAAAGTTATCGAATTATTCTATTAAATAATAATAAAAAAAAGAAAAAAAACTTAGATGAAAACCCCGTATTTTTTAAGATGTCATTTGCAAAGCAGAAAGTGGATGTTAATCTTTAGTACAAAAACTGTGTATGTCCAAATATACCATACACTTTATTTATTTATTTTTTATTAATTTCATTTTACACTCTAGTGATTTTTAAAGAAAGACAAATGATTTCTTAGATTAATGAATATCTTAATAGCTTCTTTTTAAGAACAAAGAACACACAAACATGTTTCCACGAGTTAATCGTCTGTAAATTTTAATTTATAAATCAATCAATCTCGTTTAATGGCGCTTAGAAAATATATGCAAGAATATCAATTAATTAATCATTTGTTATGGTTTAGGAAATGAATGTAGAAATAAAATACAACAGATAAAAACAAAATTAATTTTGCACTAGGAAAAAAATATATATATATATAAAATAAAATAAAATAAAATAAATAAATGTTACTTTTCTTGAATATGACAAATTTGGAAATACAAACTATACATTTTAATAAGCTCTATGATTAATGCACTCCTGCTCAAAAGATTAAAAAATCATATAGAAGAATAGTTTTATTATTATTATTATTATTATTATTATTATTATTATTATTATTATTATTATTATTAACTTTTAAACTGCGGATTTGATACAATAATGTTCTTAATGGCCCTCTTCCCTTACCGTTGCCGGAAGCTCGAGCCAATGTTATTCTATGGGGAAATTTTCTTTACAAATAATTTATTAACTAATACATATTTTTACATTCTGTTTTCACATTCAGAAAATTCTCAGCTGTTAAATTGACGGACCTTTTTCAAAAATGCATTTTTTTTTTTTTTTTTTTAAATTGCAAACTGAAAAAATGTCACATATTGAAAATTCGTATTTTGTAGCTTCAAAATAAAATATAAAAATAAAAATAATTATAATAATAAAGTCCGTCAATTTAACAGCTGGGAATTTTCGGAATGTGAAAACAGAATCTAAAAGTATGTATTAGTTAATAAGTTATTTGTAAAGGAAAATTTTCCATAGAACAACATTAGCTTCGGCTTCCGGCGGCGGTGAGTGAAGAGGGCCCTTAAACATTACAGATACAAAGAACAAGATTGTCCTTATAATTTTTTTTTGGATACGACAAATTTGGAAAGGCAAACTATACATTTTAACAAGCTCTGTGACTAATGCACTCCTGCTCAAAAGATTAGAAACATATAAGAAGAGGTTTTATTTTATTTTATTTTTTTAATAGTTTAAGGCTGCCATAAAAGAAACCATGTAGTTTAAAAAAATAGATTTTTAATTGAACAAAAGTAGCACCGGAAACGAATTTAAAAGCTCAGATTTTCCATTTAAAATGAATATTTGGCAAAAGTAAATCAAAAGGTAAAAATCAACTAATTTAGAATTTGTACAACTTTTGAAAACTAGGGCAATATCTTGAATTATATTTCTGATCTAGAACTTCTAAATTAGACTTCCTCAAACATTTAGCCATTTTTCTTAATCGTGATGTCATTAGGTAATAGAAAAGTTCAATAGTTCAGTATTGAAACATTTGGAGATTAGAATAAAATAAAAGCAGCTAACTGCATGTTACATAACTTTATATATTTTATTAATATGCAGATTACATAAAACTACAAAAGATATTTTTATATAAAACAAAAATATTAAAAAAATATTAAGTTAAAAAAAAAAAAATTAATGTCTAGTATTTTCTGATACAGTTAAAAAAAATACGTTTAAGTTTTAAAAACTTTTAAAGTTAAATTAATAAAATTGCGTAAATCAAAATTATCGATATTATTAAATAACTTCTTTGAAGTACAAATTTTATTTCATTTAACATTTTTTAACTTTGTCTCTAAAAATTAAGAACAGTTTTATGCCAAAAATATTATCATTTTTAAGAGCAAGTTTGTACATCTGATTTATTTAATATGTTATAGAATTTTACTCACTAGGTGATAATAAATATTATTATGCGCAATGATAAACGGATTATTATTTTTTTTTTTTTAGTGTACTTTTTAGTACTAAGGCAATAAAATAAAATTTATAGACTTTTTGTTTTAATTAAAATATAAATTTTTTTTAATGCATCTAATATATTTTTCCTTTTATTTTATTTTATTTATTTATCTTTAATTATTACATATGAATTATGAATTATATTTTACTTTCTCTTACCCGTAAGGTAGAGAAAGTATTGTTTTTGGGTCAAATTTTCGAACGCGAGATTTTGTTATATTTACACGTTTTGAGGTCCCCTGAATACGAAAATCATGTTTTTAGCAAATGGTCTGTGTGTCTGTCTGTTATCAGCATATCTCAAAAACAAATTATGGCAGAAAGTTCAAACTTGGTATTATAAATCTGTATCATATAGGGATGCTACAGTAAGATTTTCGTTAAGATCAAGCAAATGGTTCGTGTACAGGGACAATCAAGAGAATTCTAATACATTACGTCTATGGGGGAAATTGCAGGAAAGTAGTGTTTAACGTCTATAGACTGCACTAAACCAAATGAAACGAATATATATTTTTTGTAATAGAGATAGTTAACTGGGAAAAAAAAATTTGTGTATGTAGGAGCCTCGCTTACCCCCCTGGGGGGGAAGTCCCCCCTCGAGGAGAGTAAATTTTCATGATGGGTATCTTTCAAAAGAGCTCGCCAATACCTTTAAAACGAATGGTTGAACCATCGATCTGCGAAAATTTAAAGCAAAGTTATCGATTTTTTTTACTTTTAACGAAAAAAAAAAAAAAAAAAAAAAAAAAAAGAAAAAAAAAAAAAAAAAAAAAATCGCTTTTTTTTTTTTATTTTTTTTTTTTTATATTGAGAATAAAATGGACTTTTTTGGATATTTGGTGTTATACTACTTCTCTAATATGGAAATCGTCTGCATTATTATAAAAGATAATTTTTTTAAATAATAATTTTAATAAATTATTTTTTAATAACCGAATTAAATTCTATATAAATAGAGGTGCAATAATGAAACGGGGGGTTGAGGGGGGTGGTAGCCCCCCTCACACAGAACTAATTATTATATAAAACTCTTCAGAAGCCTAATATGAATTGTTTAATACAGGTTTACATAACAGTACTCGTTATCTTACCTTTTAATATGCAATCTGTATTTATAGTATTAAATTTCAGGGTAAGAGAAAGTCGTGTGAGTGACACACCAGATTATTTTAATGTACATTTGTATGAAAATGTGATTTGAAATATAATTTTATTCGTATTTTAACAAAGTTTAAAGAATAATTATTTAAAAAGGTATATGAAATATATGAATAAATATATAAATAAATGAATGAAATATATAAATAAAAATTCCCCTTAACATATAAATATTTGGGTGGAGTTATAAAGTTGGAATTAAGGCCAATTGTCCAATCTAGGGATCTAGGCTTGAGTAGAACGACTCTGTATGTGGGAGATTCTAGGAGTGCCTAGCATTAATTAAGGGGGGGGGGACTAAAAATTAATCATTTGAAGTAATTTCTGAGTCAATTATTAATCCAATCTGAATTTTCGTTCACAGTGAAGGTGTGGCGATCACATGTTAGGTAAACAGAACAAAGTATTTTAGGGAAATCCAATGATAAAATGCACATAAATAAATAAAGGATAATATTCAACAATTTAAACGTATTCATATATGAATAATAAAAAAAGAAAATAGTTGTGAACTAATATATAGCATAAGTGAGTACTAATAAACGTTTTGAAATACTATTAGCATATGCAATGCTTAATACATTTTTGTGTAGGCCTTTTTTCCTATGCAATGTAAAGCCATTACCTTTAATAAATAAATAAGGAAAAGTGGATAGATTGAAATATATACACTTTACCTAATTATTTATTTTTACCTTATTACCTTATTGGTATATAAGTTAAAGTAGATATATGGTCGATTGCGTATATTCTCATGTGATTTTTCGATCATAATAAAGATGGTAATCACGTGGGAGATAAACAGACTTTTAGTAAAATTCGATTCGAAGTGCAGATAAATAAATAAAAGCTTTTATTTCAGGTCGAAATAGAATAAAATTTTAACCGTAATTAAGATAAATATTATTGATATAATATTTATCTAATTTGCATAAAAACATACAACAGCATTTGAAATATTTTCATATTCGTTGCCTAATACTTTTCCTTTGGGATAGTACTTTCTTTCGCATGTTATACAATTTTCCCTTAATAAATAAATAGTAAGAATAAATGAATCATTTCTAACTCAATTACGTATGTTACAGTCTGTGATTCCGTTCACAGCGAATACGGTAACAAAATGGAATGTGAACAGAACAAGCAAACAAACAAACAAACAAAGGGAAAAATAAAAAAGCAGATTTTGATTAAACAAGTAATATAAAAGAAAAAATCAATTCCATTCAAAAGTCAATTCCTACTTACAAACACTATCGAAAAAAGTTTTTTTTAAATCATTTTGAATTAGGAAATAGCGCGTGGAAAATGAAAGAAAAATAATTATAAGATAAAAAAACTTTTTATATACCATGTTTTAAACTTTCTGATGAATCATAGAGCTCTTATCAATGTACATAAATTTTTTAAAATGACAATGATGTCAATTTTTGTGAAGTGCATAATTTAACTTTTTATAGTTTTTTAATATTCACGTTTAATTTAATGTATTTATTTTTCTGTTAAAAGAAAATAAACTCGTTTTTTTTTTTTTTTTTTTTTTTTTTTTTTTTTTTTTTTTGGCAACAATTAAATTATAGCTAATATATTAATGGCTATATTAACGCTATTAGGATGTTATTAGTTTCATATTTTAATTAAATATAAGAAAACTAATAAAAAATTCGAAAATCGGACTTCGAAGTATTGTGTTGTCACCGTGTTCTGAGCAATCCTGAAAGTTTCAAATTTCTAGCTAGTCGGGAAGTTAATTAAAAATCGACTGCAAGATTTGTACAAGATATATATATAGGGAGAGTGTGAACTAATAGTAGGAATTGAAAAAAAAAAAAAAATAATAGTCATTAGATAAAAAGTACACATAAATAAATGAACGCTAATATCAAAAATTGATTTGGAATAGAATTTTTCCGGTATTCAAGTACAATTGAGACAAAAAAAAAAAAAAAAAGTTGCACTTCGGGAGTGCCGACAGAAGTGAAAACGTGAACAATTACGTGTGTATTTCTTGAATCGTCAGGAAATATTTTATTGTGAAGGAAATACTTTTAAATGAAGTGTTTTTTTTATTCATTACTATAAACTACTACTACAAAAATTATATTACAATTTTATTTAATGCGCTAACTGCAATAGAGACAGTGTCCGGAGAGGAGAGAAGTCGTGTAGAGCCGCACCAGATTGTAAAAACGTGAGAGAAATGGCGGCTTTGGCCTGTCTCACGGTTTTGTGAGGTCTAACTGGAATAGAGACAGTGTCCGGAAATGAGAGAAGTTGTGTAGAGCCGCACCAGATTGTAAAAACGTGAGAGAAATGGCGGCTTTGGCCTCTATCACGGTTCTGTGAAGTCTAACTGCAACGTTTCCGGCTGCAATCTTTAAGAGACTGTGTCCAGAAATGAGAGAAGTCGTGTAGAGCCGCACCAGATTTTAAAAACGTGAGAAAAATGGCGGCTTTGGCCTTTATCACGGTTTTGTGAGGTCTAACTGCAACGTTTCCGGCTGCAATCTATAAGAGACAGTGTCCAGAAATGGGAGAAGTCGTGTAGAGCCGCACCAGATTTTAAAAACGTGAGAAAAATGGCGGCTTTGGTCTTTCTCATGGTTCTGTGAAGTCTAACTGCAACGTTTCCGGCTGCAATCTTTAAGAGACTGTGTCCGGAGATGAGTGAAGTCGTGTAGAGCCGCACCCGATTGTTAAAACGTGAGAAAAATGGCGGCTTTGGCCTTTCTCACTGTTTTGTGAGGTCTAACTGTAAAAGAGACAGTGTCCGGAGATGAGAGAAGTCGTGTAGAGCCGCACCAGATTGTAAAAACGTGAGAAAAATTGCGGCTTTGGCCTTTCTCACGGTTTTGTGAGGTCTAACTGCAACGTTTCCGGCTGCAATCTTTAAGAGACAGTGTCCGGAGATGACAGAAGTCGTGTAGAGCCGCACCAGATTGTAAAAACTTGAGAAAAATGGCAGCTTTGGGCTTTCTCACGGTTTTGTGAGGTCTAACTGCAATAGAGACAGTGCTCGGAGATGAGAGAAGTCGTGTAGAGCCGCACCAGATTTTAAAACAATATACAGTATATAATTACTAATACTTCACATTAGCAAGTTAATTGTATGATACATTATTTGTATCATACAAGGATGGAAAGCGTTTCGATGACGCGAATTCAATGATTTTTGTTCACCCAAAAGTTTTCACTTCAAATGGAAAGCGTCAGCTGACTATGACGGGAGTTCAAAGATTTTTCTTCACCCAAAAGTGCTCAACGCGCCTAAAGAAGTTTTCACTTCAAAAAAAAAAAAAAAAAAAAAAAAGAATTAATATGTACATTTAATGCTAACAAGATTTGAAATATTAACGTATATACAGTATTATATACTGCCTAATTCATTGCATTTGATAGTGACCTTTTTTCGTATACAATATAAAAACGATCCCTTTAATAAATAAATAATAAAGTAAAGTAGATCATTTGGAGTAATTTCTCACTCGATTACGTATGTTCCAATCTGATTTTCCGTTCACAGAGAAGATGGCGATCACGTGGCAGGTGAACAGAACAAAGCCTTTTACCAAAATTCGATGAGAAAGTGCACATAAATAAGTGAACGCTATCAGAGGAAATGGAAGTTTTTTTGCCAGTACGGTCACGTCTCTACTACAAATTACTTCTTTACGATGTTCGGATGCAGTGAATTTTTTTGCGTTAAAAAAATGCATTATTCAAAAAGGGTGGTAATATGATATTAACGTAATTTTGGGATGTAATCGAAAATAAAAAAAAATATATACATCATTTATGGAAATTTTCAGACGTCAATAAGGTACATTTCCAAATTGTTTAAGATTGATAATGCATGTAATATCATAAATAAAGATGAGAAAATATGTATTGTTGTGTTGCAAATTATGGTCATGTATTTTTTTAAATTACATCAATTTTCTCTAAATATTCATTGTTGAGGAAATATGTAATAGAAATGATTGGTGTAATAAGTGTGTGAACAGTATTGGTGGATTTTCTTAAACATCAACAGGCTTTTTATACATTATTCTATGTTAAAACAAATTTACCATGTACTAATGCTATAATCCAATGTCAGAAAGTTGTACCTATTTTCGAAAATACTGGCAGACGAGTTTAATATTTAAATCCTGTTTCAATGCATTTGTTTTTCTTGTGAGTATACCAGCACCCAAACGATGTGATTCAATTACCCAACCTATTTCGGCTTTCTAGAAATAAATGTTCAGACAAATCAAAGAAGTTATTTGAAGCATTTTACTTTATTTTATTTTCAGAGTTTGGAATACATGGATCTATGTAAATAGTTTGTTATAATATGTAAGTCAGTTTGAGATATCGACAGTTAGTTTCTTTAAAAATGGTTCTACGGCTTTTCTTCAAACTCGTCATATTAACTTCCCTTTTTTAAAAAATATATCTATGCTTTCGTGTGTAATTATTGGTTTCCAATCAACAGCTGAGTTTGCCATGTTTTGGTGAAAATAGGATGTGAGACTGACTGTCGGTATTTCAAAAACGAGTCTAATGATTTTCTTAACAAAAAAAAAAAAAAAAAAAGAAAAAAAAAGAAAAGAAAAGAAAGAAATTGCTTTCCAAGCTATTGTTATTTTTAGGTATCCTTTTTACATGTATTACTTGGTTATTACAAGAAAATTAACAATTATCTTGATTAGATAGGTCAGTTACAGATCTCGGAAATTGGTGTTTCAAAAAACGGCTATACCAATTTTTTTTTAAACTCATTATGTAAACTCTGTTTTACATGTATTTACAAATGTATCAGTTTTATTTGACAAGAAAATTGTTAGGTATTGAATATCTAATTCAATATTTAGGTATTTATAAGATATCAATAATTAGGTATTTATATCTGAATTTTTAGGTCATTTTTATGCCTTCTGACCATATTACCTCAAAAAAGAGTATATAATACGTAAAATAGTAAGTAAGGAAAGTCGTATGGTTGTTACACATCAGATTTTTAAAATTTCAGTGAAGATACCTAAATTTCAGTGAAGATACTAAAATTTCAGTGAAGATACATGATCCGTTAGTTATCAAAAAATTAAGCAACGACTTAATTACAATGCACGATGTGTGAATTTTTCCTTAAATAACTTGTTTCATTTCGCAATGACTTCCTGTTTTTATTTTTTATTTTTTTAAGGTAAACTTGAATATTTTTATATGATATCTTAGCCAAAAAAATGAAACATACAGTGATTTCTACTGAATATATATATATATAGAGAGAGAGAGAGAGAACCAGTCAGTGAAATTTAAGGATTATTAAATATTAAAGGTATTCAAACAATTAATTTGATCGAAAATAAAGACCACAAAATCAAATAAAAATGGAATAAATTGGAAATGGATATATACATATTTGCATTCTAACGTTATCAAGGGCCTGGTAGAACACAAATATGCAAACAAAAAGAATGTTTTTCTGTATCTAAGATAGCAATAGCTAAGAATATCTTTGATCCGGGCCCGAAACATTCTTTTGAACCAAAACAAGAAAAAATAAATTTCAAAATAAAACAAATTTCAAAATGAACTCACCACAAAAAGAGATAAACATATAAGAATTATGAAACCAATATCACCAATAAATGTAGTAAAATAACCATATAAGAATCAGTTATACAATTGTAAAGAAATAAGCAACTAAAGGTTGCATGCAGAAAGAGTGTCACATGTAAAATTCAATAACCAGATAGCAGTTAAAAGTACAGTTAATCACGGCACAGGAATATCAAGAACTCATGGAGTAAATAAAGTGAAATCACAATCCAAATCAAAGGAAATCCTTAAACTAGGATTTAGAGAATTACAGATTATGAATATATATATATATATATATATATATATTTAAAAGTACCTTTTTTTTTATTGTGATATCGGGGGGAAAAAAGGGCATTAATTATGCATGTATTACTTGGTTATTATTAGAAAATTGATAGTTATCTTTATTAGATAGGTGAATTATAGATCTCGAAAATTGGTGTTTCAAAAAAAAGACTCTATTTCTTTTCTTTTTTTTTTTTTTTTTTTAACTCGTTACGTGAACTCTGTTTTACATATGTATCACATGTATCAGTTTTCTTTGACAATAAAATTATTAGGTGTCTAATTTGTTAGGTTGATTTTAATGTCTTCTGAATCCATTACCTGCAAAAAGTGTACATAATACCTGTAATAATAGGTAAGGGATGTTGTGTGGATTGTGCGTTATGATTGTGTGTTACGATAGGAACAATACACCAGATTTTTAAAATTTCAGTGAAATGTGTATGTGTCGTTAGTTGTCAAAAAATTAAGCAATGACTTAAACTGTTTTGTGTTTTGGAATAAGGCCGATTGACTACTCTAGGGTCCTAGGCTGTAGGAGGAAGGCTATCCAGCCTTCTATGGATAGCCTCTATGGAAGGCTATCCAGCCTTCCATAGAGGTTTTTCAAAGGGGTCCTAGCCTGTATTTACGCAGGTTTTGGAGAAAACTACGGAAAACTCTGAACGGCTAGATCGACGAGCACGACCGGGGATCGAACCCGGCACCTCACGACTGCCAGCTTTGAGAGTAGAACCGCTCGGCCGCTGGTGGGCGCAACGACTTTAACATAATACGCGATTTGTGAATTTTTCCTTAAATCACTTGTTTATTTTCCCAATGACTTCCTTATTTTTTTTTCTTTTCTTTTTTTAGGTAAAACTGAATATTTTTATATGATATCTAGCTATAAAAATGAAGCATACTGTGATTTGTCCTGAAAAAGAAAAAAAAAAAATTAAAGGTACTTTTTTTATTATGATATCGGAAAAAAAAATCTACATTTCATCTTCTATTATGTACTGTTTTATTCTATCTCTGTCAAATCTTCTGAAATCTTATAAATGTCATTGAAAATTCCGTCCATCTGTAATTGAAAGGAAATAGTGTTTTTTGTGACAAATAGAATTCACATTTGACAGCCAGATAAAAGGATAGACTGTTATGTAACTCTGACATATATTTATTCTTTTGAGCTTTCCGAATAAAAAGGAATTTATTAAATGTGAACTTCCATAATCGATATATATATATATATATATATAGCACATCTCATTTATATTTAGGTTAAAAAACTTGGAGATGTAATGAATAATTGGTTAATATTATCTAAGACATAAAAAAAAAAAAAAAATCATTTTGAATAAAAAGTCAAAGAAAACAAAAGTAGAGACATATATATGAAGTAAATTACCAAAATATAAATAGATGGAAAAATAAGAGATAAATATTAACACAAATTAGGACAGTATAAAATGAATGAATGAAGACTTACAATTTCAAAATTTCATCGCAGGATTAATTTGAAATTTTAAAGAAAAAATTGTGATTTTCTATATAGCTGTGAGCTTTAATGATAGGAAAATCACAACTATTTACGCCCTAACAACAACAACAAGAAAAAAAAAAAAAAAAAAAAAAAGAAAAAAAAAAAAAGACGAAAAAGCAGTCTATTACGATTAAGTATGAAAGTTATTAAGTTTTTTCTTTTCTTTTTGTACTTTAATATTGCCCTTTTCCATACTTAATATTATTAATATGCTTACAAATTTCTAAGTAATTTTTTTCTCCCTAAAAAAAGACTGTTATGAATGTCTGACATACGTTTATTCTTTATAGTTTTTCGAATAAAAAAATAAAATTTTATAGCATGTAAACATCACATTGAAAATATGTTATATAGCATTTGCTTGATAATAAGCTAAACATGCTAAATATAATAAATGTTTATTATTTTCCAACAGAAAATTTAAACATTTCATTTAGAATTAAAACAAAAATAATTACAAACGAATATAACAAGCAAAAAATTAAATCAAATGTCTTTTTCTAAGACCGTATTTTAGTGCCAAAATAGATGAGCTAAATAGCTTTTTTTTTTTTTTTTTTTTTTTTTTTTTATTTATTTATTTTAATGTTACTATTATTTCTGTACATCTATATTTGTACATGATAATACAACACATGCATGTATAACAAATTACAATAAATATAGTGAATACTTTATACGTAAATTAAATTTTATATCCTATACACATTTTTACTCCATACGTGTACATTTTTATCACATACATATTTGTATATTTAATACATGAAAATATTTTTATCTAACATACAAACATACATATTACATCATTAATTACAAATTTATTTTGCTCGTATGTTATATGCATTTATTTTACACAATGTTTTATTTATTTATTTATTTTATTCAATATTTACCACAAATTTCGAATGAGGATTTTTTATATATATAATAGTCGATTTAATATTAATACAACTTGACAAATATTACAATTGAAACATAATGACGGATATTTAATACAGAAGTCCCTAAAAGTGCAACAATACTTGTAATACTTACAGACCCCCCTCCCCCCACCCCCCACCCAAAAAAAAGGAATTTTTAGCAGATAAAGTTAAAGAAAGTTTGTATAGATCTGTTTCCAATTTTTTGTTTATTTCCTTAATTCTTTTTTTCAGAGGTGTGTGTGCTTGTGGGGGCGGGTGCAAGTAGAAATAACTTTTATTTTTCATTCAAAGATCTACATCGTGCAAAATCATGCCACCTATTAATTTATTTTTATTTATGAGAAAATTGCAGAATTTATCCAATTCAAAACTTTTAGAGATAAAAAGAATCTCAAATAATAGAACCCTTAAAAATAAATAAAAAATAAAAAATAAAAAAATAAATAAATAAAAATAAAATAATAATAATAATGAAGCTAAAATCAAATGCTAGCCAAAATTGATTCTCGATACAACTTAGAAATCGGATGTCCATGACGCTATAAATCTTTATGATCAGAATTAGAATTTTTAGTCACCATTTTTATTGACCGAACATTTATTCTATCTATCCGTTTCTCTCTCTTTCTCTGTGTTTTTCTCTATATATGCAGACTGTCATAAAAAAGATGAAAACGCGGTATGATTCTTTACCTAATAGAGATAAATGGGCAATGTAAATTGAAAAAAAATGTTTAAAATACTACTACTTTAAGATAAAAACCACTCTTTAATTTTCAAAAAGTTATATTTTTAAAGTTTTATATGACCTTTGTATGCAAATTTAGAAATCAGTTTTTTTTTTCTCTGCAATAAAAACATTAGAAAAAACTACACTGCAGCAAAAGTAACTGAATTATGAGATAGAAAACATTGACTTATGTCGCTTTTCCGTATCACTTAAAAGGCTATTTCTAAGGTGAAAATAGGGAATTAATAATGGAAATTTTTCGATTGAAAATACGATGATATGTATATTTAAAAAAATTTAAATAAAATTAAAAATTTAATAAAAGAAACCTTAAATATTTTATGAATGTAAAGACAACATTCAAGCAGGGCGGTGGTTGAGAGGGGCGCTATCCCTACCTCTACACGCTTAAATATTGTCAATTTATAAATCTTATTTTATTACTTTCCGAACACTATAGTGAGGAAAGTATTGTAATCATGTCAAAAATCCGAATTCGAGATTTTGATGTTTCTATACGTTTTGAGGTCCCCTGAGTCCGTTTTCACTATTTTTACGATGATGTATGTATGTGTGTGTGTATGTGTGTATGTGTGTATGTGTGTATGTGTGTATGTCTGTGGGTGAACACGCTAGCGTCTAAACGCTTTGTTCGAATAACCTGAAATTCAGTACGTATATTGTAAGTCACCATAGTACGAACCCTATAGATTTTGGTGAATCTAGCACTTATAGTTTTTTTACAGGGACACAAAGAAAAATTCTTTATCATTATGGCCTATGGGAGCAAAATCTTAAAAGTGCGATAGCATCTAAACGCCTTATTCAATTGAGCAAACAATTTATACACATATTATAGGTCACAAATACTCAATCTGTATAGATTTTGGAGAATCTAGCACTTATAGTTTTTTTTACAGGGACACATAGAAAAATTCTTTATCATTATGCCTATGGGGCCAAATTTTTAAAAGTGTGATAGCGTCTAAACACCTTATTAATCTGAGCAAAAAAATTGTACACATGTTATAAATCACAGTTGAACTAACTGTATAGATTTTGGTGAATCTAGCACTTACAGTTTTTTTACAGGGACACAAGGAAAAATTCTTTATCATTATGGCCTATGGGACTAAATTTTTAAAAGTACGATAGCATCTAAACGCCTTATTGAATTGAGATGAAACTTTGTATGAGTATTATAAATCACTGTTGCACTAAATATAAGCATTTTGGTGAATCTAGCATTTATAGGTTTTTACAGGGACACAACGAAAAATTCTTTATCATTATGATCTATGGGCTCAAAGTTCAGTAGCGTTAAATAAAACATCGTGTAATAGATGGAGAAAAATACTCAAACACTCTATTATGGTTTTCTCTCTTTTGTTTGTTTAACAACTCCTCTTTCTTTACTTTATCTACAAAACTGTTAATTACTCAATGTTCGGAAAGTCGAGTGGAGTCACTCCAGATTTTTTTTCATTTCACGCGCGCTTTTTATTTCCTAATTCAAAATTATTAAAAAATACTTTTTCGATACTCATTATTATTAATTTTCTTAAAAAAAAAAAAAAAAAAAAAGATTTTGAGGAAATTCTGGCAAAAGCATAATTTAGTTTAGTACGGAGGACTATTAGTTTTTTTTTTTTTTTTTTTTTCAAATTATAACATCGCTTTCAAATTATTCAATCATATTTTCGATAAATGTCCAACTATCGTAAAACTGGTATTGTAAAAATCCGTAGATTGAGACTAATAGTCCTCACTCCTAAAAAAAAAAAAAAAAAAAAAAAAAAAAAAAACCGCACATGAATGTGTGTGTGTATATAGTGTTAATAAAAAGATATAAATAGTGGTCTGCTTATAGATGAAAGTTTTGTGACAGTCACAACATACTAGTTCTTCAAATATTTTTGTCATTAAAAAAGAATAATAATAATTCAAATATTCAACTTAAAAAACTGTCAACTTTTTATCAAACATGAAATTTATTCTTCTGTAACTACAATCTTATTGTCTATTTCCTGTCGCTTTTCCCTTTTTCCTATTGTTGTCAATGATACGGAAAATTAAAAAAATTCAATGTTAATTAAAAAAAATAGCGTATAATGTTTTTTAAATAAACAAAATCCTTTCTGTCATTGTGTTGCAATATAATTCTTTCACATTGACGCACAAAAAAGTTGGACACATTACAATCCATTAAACTACATATAATTTAGGGAGAAATAATACTCAAACTGTTATTACGATTTTTCTTTTGTTTATTTAATGACTTCTCTCATTTAAATTTCATTAAACAACTGTTAATTACTAAATGTTCGAGAAACCGAATGTAATCAGAATTTTTACTTTCCGAACACTATAGTGAGGAAAGTATTATAATCATGTCAAAAATCCGAATTTGAGATTTTGATGTTTCTATACGTTTCGAGGTCCCCTGAGTCCGTTTCGACTATTTTTACGATGATGTATGTATGTGTGTGTGTGTATGTATATGTGTATGTGTGTGTGTATGTCTGTGAGTGAACACGCTAGCGTCTAAACGCTTTGTTCGAATAAGCTGAAAATTGGTACGTATATTGTAAGTCACCATAATACGAACCCTATAGATTTTGGTAAATCTAGCACTAATAGTTTTTTTACAGGACACCAGGAAAAAATCTTTATCATTATGGCCTATGGGGCCAAATTTTTAAAAGTGCGATAGCGTCTAAATGCTTTATTAATCTGAGCAAAAAATTTGTACACATATTATAGGTCACAGTTGCACGAACTGTATGCATTTTGGTGAATTTAGCACTTACAGTTTTTTTACAGGGACACAAAAAAAATTCTTTGTCATTATGGATTATGGGACCAAATTTTTAAAAGTGCGATAGCATCTAAACGCCTTATTCAATTGAGCTAAAAATTTATATGAATATTATAAATCACTGTTACGCTAAATATATTCGTGAATCTAGCATTTATAGGTTTTTACAGGGACACAACGAAAAATTCTTTATCATTATGATCTAAGGGCTCAAAGTTCAGTAGCGTTAAATAAAACTAAACATCGTGTAATATACGGAGAAAAATACTTACACTCTATTATGGTTTTCTCTCTTTTGTTTGTTTAATAACTCCTCTTTCTTTACTTTAGCTACAAAACTGTTAATTACTCAATGTTCGGAAAGTCGAGTGGAGTCACTCCAGACTTTTTTAAACACTATTGATGTTTGTAAGTAAGTAAAAAGATATTGATTACGGAAATATTTTAATTAAAGTCTTTTACAATTAATAAAAATCCAAGTTATATCAAAATCACCCATTTTTACTTTATCAAAATTTGAAAAACGTAATAAAGAAATGAGATTTCTTAAACAATTTATTAAGCGCATGAACACTGAGAAAAATATATGGATATACCGCCTTTCTCTAGAATGAATAAGGGACCATTTTCTAAATCCCTTAACTAGAAATATAGATTTCCGAGCTATGCGCATAAGGCACGCCAATAAACTGAATAGACGAAATTATTGAGAATTTCTAGTGTACACATTTCTAGATGGTGAAACAATATTCTGAATACTCTAAATGTTCTGAATCATTTATATTGCGAGAAATTCTCGCTCGATTTTCTAGAATTGGGTAATAAACCAAGATTATAGTTGCAGAAACCCGCTTCTTGTAGTCTCAATTATTTCCCGAGATTTTTAAATAACTTTGCCCTCGAGAATATAGGCAAACGCTCTAGAATTCTAATAGAGGCTTCTAGAACTCGCTTTCCAAATGGACTAGAAATATAAGGATGACATGGAACTATTTTTTCTAGAGCCACAATTTAGATTCTAGATGTCAGTTACAAAATTTTTTCTCAGTGAAGATTATTTATTAGACATTGATGCATATGCTTATTTATGAGTAGGAAATTCGACAATCTATTCACGTAATTGAAGTATTCATTTCTAGTGCCATTTTCTATGGCATGCAGACATTTTTTATTTACATATTGATAAGTATTTGAACGATAATTTTTTCTTTTTTACTTTTAATTTTACTGTACACTGCAAAAAAGAAGAAAGAGAAAATGTGCTAGAGAATACATACCACAAAGTACGTGTTGTAAAAATTCGCGTTATTGAAGTTTCGACGAGCACTATAAAACAATTCATGAAAATTTACAAAATTTTATTCTTTAAAATTTCATTTTTTTTTTTTTTATACATTGCTCCTTAAAAAATCAATCACATCCGCATGTTGTGGTGATTTAGTTCTTTTTTTTTTCTTTTGTGTGTGTGTAGAATTAAGTCATTGAATATTCAATTATAAATTAAAGCACTAGTGTACAATAAATATTTAAACATAAATACCTCTTTACACATCACCAAATAGAAACTTCTTCGCACACACTTTATTTTATGACGTTTGAAGAAGTTTTTATGTTTAAAAAATTTATATTAGTTTCTTCTTCTTCTTCTTCTTCTTTTCTTTTTTTTTTTTTTTTTTTAGTATGATCTAAAGGTTATACAACGAGTATTCAAGAAAGGACACAAAGTTTGGTTGTGTAACCCTGTTCGATTCAAAGGACTCTCTCCCAAGCTACAGTGCAACTAGGACGGTCCCTACACAGTTATAAAAAGACTGAATGACGTTGTCGTAAGAATTGTTAAAACACCTTACAGGGTTGCTACAGAAATCAGGAGAAAATTTCCCTGAGTTTTCCCTGTCCCTTTTAGAAATAAAATAGATGACACGCAATCATGCAGCATTAGAATCTAACATACATACAAGTTAATTGAACACATTAGGGTATATTAATTTTATTAACTTACTATACTTGGAGAAAAACACATAATTGATTCATTATAAAGCGCTAAAATTTTTAAAAATATTTGATTATGAAAAATTTTTCCTATGTTTTTCCAAAAAATTTCAAAATTCCCAGAATTTTCCCTGTTTTTGCAATAAATTTTGAAAATTCCCTGAGTTTTCCCTGTTTTTGAATAGATTTTTCAAATTCCCTGAGTTTTTCCAGGTATTCCTTGTTTTCCAGGTGCCGTCGCAACCCTGCTTCATCAAAACCGAAACTTTATGTACGTAAAATCCGTTGTGGCCGCAATGTCCACCATGCTCCCATCCAAAATATACGTCTAGAGTTCACTGAAGCGGGATCCACTCCGTTGAGGACCAAAATTGGGAGGACATGTCTCCGGACCGTGCTTAAGTGTACGTCCCAGAACGTCGCCAAGTACCCATAATGCAGTATTAGTGCGACGATAAACCTAATCAACCGAAGTACTTACGTTAACGTTCACATTTTTTGCGAATTTTTAAGAATTTCTAAGATTAGTTTGGAGCGATAATCCATGTCTCTTTATTCGGTAAGCGTTAAAACTTTTGACTTCTTTAGTTATGATAGTTCATATAAATTTTAAAAGTGCAGTGTCTGGTCTTCTCGCCAAATATATAAAAAAGGACGTTTCCTCTTTATTATTATTATTATTATCATTATTATTACCTTAATAAGTGGACTATTGTCTTCTCCAACGTTTTGTGGTAAATGAGGGAAAACTTTTAGGATAAAATACAGGTAGTATTATAGCGAGGAAGCATAGTTGTATTTTTTTATTATTTTGAGTTACATCTGGGCATTAATTTTAGTAAAATATCAAATAAGATAATAGATAATATTTTGTTTTAGTTTTGTCTAAGCAAATCATGTGTTTTAAAATAAATGTATAAAGTTCCATAAAAATGCGCATGTTACACTGAAATCCCCCAGGATCTCTTACTTTGTAGAGTCGGCCATTTTACCCCATTATTGGGGTAAAATGCAGAAACGAAAGTGTAAAATAAAACGTTTATTTAAAGTTTTTATAATATTTTTGGAAGGTCGATATTTCTTTTTTAATACATTTTCAAAAATATAAATTTTATTTTCACGAGTGATCAATTCGCACACTGTTAAAAATTTCAACGGAAAACTACTGGTAATCATTTATTTTAAGTCTTACGTAAAAATACAGAAAAAAATAAAATAAAATGAGATGTTTATAATATATTTTATATATGCATTTTGATGGCCAGTATTAATTTTGTAAATTATTGGGAAGAATATATTTGTGACTTAGAATGCACGTTCTAAAGTAAAAACAGTCACTTTTAATTTATATATATATATATTATAAACAATCGAGCCTCGTTAACGTCAACACGGTTAACGGGAATTACTTTTAACATAGACTGTTTCCACAATCTCCATCAAAGTGAAGATCAGTTTATTTATATAAAGATTGGTTACTGATAGCATGAACTACTGATAATATGAACAAATCTTTTATCCCCCTTGAGATTCACGTTAACGAGGTTCGACTGTATATAGATAGGTAGATAGATAGATAAATAATTAAAATAAATAAAAATACAGAATAAAAATTGAGCATCTCGATTATTTACTTTTAACAGTGAATTATTGTAAATGTACAGAGACTTTGTATAAACATTTTAGTTATTTTATAGAAATTTTTTCTAGTAGTGTAACAAATATAACCAACAAGATATTTTATAGAAATATCAAACAAAAACTACGGCATCTTCCCCCAATCTGCTCTATATTGTCAGAAAAAATTTTGAAGTAAAATAGGCTTTCTGAGACTTCTGCAACAGTGCCAAACAGTCATATGGAAGTTCTATATGTCATAAAAATATCATTCCCTTTCATTTAGAAAAGCACATAACACTTTATGACGTCTTTCCAAAAAACAGACAACAGAATACGTTACATAAAAAGAAGAAGAGATGCAGAATAGAGTGGGATACTTTATGAATATTACATTAAGATAAGAAAAGATAAATCATTAAATATTTTCTTCTCAGAATATAAGAGACAAAGTATTGACTATTTTGTGTATTATTTTTGAGTTAGGAATAATTGTATTAGTTTAACTTTAACATAATTATTAAACAATACTTTCACATATTTTTAACCCGTTAACACCCGAATTAATTTTGCAAAATATTATTAGCTGATTATTTCACTTCTAAATCAATATAGACAACTGACAGTAAAATATATTAACTTAAACAATTCTTCTGATAGTTTTAAATTCAAAGCTTATCCTCATTTATTGATGTTTAGTATTCTAGCAAGAAAACTTCGAGATAGAAAAACTTTGAGATAACAGATTAATTTCCTATTGTATGTTGACAAAGATCTCGAAAGTAAAGCATTATAATACATAATATTATTCAACTTGATTTAAGTTAGTATACCTGCGTAAAAAGAAAACATATGTGCGACGAATGAAAAATCACAATATGACTACCAAATTATGAAATATTAATTAATAGTAGGCAAATAAAACTTTCAGGGATCATTTAGAGTAAAGCTATAAACTCTCACTAAAAAGCAGAAATCATTCCAAGAAACCACAAAAAATAAACGTACCATTTTATTAGCTGTGCTCAAATGAAGACACTGGGCGCTAATGGGTCAATATTCATTTTAGTTTAACCTAAACTTAGTTCATTTATTAACAAATTACATAGTTTTATATATTTATTTTTTATACATCAATTTTATCTTAAAAGTTTTTTTTTTATTTCTCATTTTTTAATTTTAATTTTTATTATTTTAAAAAATGGGCTAAAATTCGAAACAATATTTTTCACAGTTCTTTATTTTAGTCAGATAAAAAATTAGTCATGATACAGAAAAGACTAATTTCATTCATTGAAAGATACTTAAATTTTTTTGTAAACAGTTTTTGGTACAAATGACATTTATAACTGAAGATTAATCTTCAGTCCACGCGATACAATATTGTCTATATCTTATAATTTAATCCCTTACCATCCTCTTCGATAAATACATATACTATTGCCAGATATGAAACAACTATTTCTGCCAACGAACTAAATTATATCACAAAAATCACAACTATTTTTACTAGAGACACAATCTGTCTAGATGTCTGTCACAGAATTATTTCCGAGAGTACATTTTACTTTAATCTAATTATTTCTTTCTTTCTTTTTTTTTTCTTTCTTTTTTTTAAGTAATTCGATACCAATATAATTATAAAGGAATGTTATGGATATTCTTTAAAACACATAAAAGGAAAAATAGATAAAATATATTGAACTTATTTATTAATATTCATATGTTAAACTTACATAAATTTCTTATCTTTCTTGCATATATATTCAGTAAATTATTCTAAATTTTTCAAAATTTTGCTCAGATAATGGCATGAAAAGTTTGTCCCATTGAAAAATGATTTATTGTTTGTCGATTTCACACAGTCTTTTATCAAACTGTCAGATGTAAATTCTATATGTCACAAATAACACCTTTTCTTTTGAAGAAGTAAAATTCTTTATGACGTTTCTCAGACAAAGAGGCAACAAGAAAAATTATCTAAGAAGAGGAATTGAATGATAATTTATCTGTATGGAAATTTTGAAAAGTTGTTAATGTTAGTTGTTAAGATAATAAATAACTAAGGAAATAAATAAATCCTTTTTCTAAACATGTAGGAATAAAATATAAACAATTCTTTTAATGTTAGGAATGTATTAATTTAGTTTCAATGCAAATAAAATTTTACTTAAAAATTTTTTCAAATAAATCATTGTTTAAGTTTTATATGAAAGAAAGTGGCAAAATTATAATTGAAAAAATTTATAAATTACCAATGCATATTTTTTATTTTTCTTTCTATAAGACGACAAAGGATGATGAAAAATTATCAAAATTTATGCAGCTAAAAATATCTAGAAAATTATTATGGAATGTACAGTGCAGCGTACTAATTTTAAAATAATATCATTCTACAGTTTCCCAAACATTATTTATTTATTTATTTATTTTATTATTATTATTATTATTATCTTTTTTTTACTTTTTTTTTTTACTTTAAATCTATTTTTTCTGAATTCATAATTTGGGAATAATTAGTCACTTATTAGTCACTTTTTGCTAATTTGCTTTCATCCAATCCTTTTTTTTCAAAATTTTCTGTATATTAATGAGTGTATTTATCCCAAACCTGGGCATTCACAAAAAAAAAAAAAAAAAAGTATTACATTTATTACAAAATTATTTTAAACTCAGTCGCATGAGAAAAATTCATAAAGGTTCCAAATTTTAATCATTTTTTGTTTGTAACTGATGCTGTAATCGAGATAAATAAATAAAAAAAAAAAAAAAAAATCAATGCACAGATGTGTTTAGTTTCATACAAAAGACACACATTAAAAAAATTGGAGCCATAAAATTACTAATAAATTAGCATGCAGCATTTTGAAAGTGAGCATTTTTTTGTAATATTTTTCCTATAAACGATTTCCTATATTATATCTCAAAAATTACTTTTTGTCATTTCATACACGCTACATGGATAAAAATGATAGATTTCATGGCAGTTCTTGATCTGATAAGCAATATTATGTAAAACAATAATAATTAATTACATCGTTCGTTGTCCCTTTAAGTAGGGATTGGTCAATTTCTTCATTATTTATAAAAAATTTATCCACATAACTATGCAACCAAAAGCTTCTACACTAATAAATAAAAAATTAAATAAATAAATAACATTTCTCTAAATTTCACCCATGTCTTCCACAATCTGTAGATGAAATGGCAGACTGTAGATATATCAATCTGTTCATTAGTTTTTGCTCCGAACAGGGAAAATTACATGTTTTACGTCCACATAGATAAAGGCTCTGACAAACTCCATAAATTTAATTATTGTTGTTTTAATGACATCTGTTAACCTAATCAAACTGTATTGTAAACACAATAACAACAAATTTAAAAAGCGTGCTTAAAGTTCTTATATGTACGAGCTGGCATATCCGACATTTTTTGCCTTAGAGTTGACACATGTACCAGCGAGTGCATAGACCATCAAGTGGTAGCCACTGTTTCGGTCATTATGAGTTACTTTTATTTATTTATTTATTGTAATTTTAGCTTAACAAAACGCTATATAACAGATTGTTAAACAATACTCTCAAATAAAGCAATAATCTATACTCAAATTCTCAATAACTTACTCAATAATTTATTCAAATCACTCCATAGAAAGGTTTAAAATGTTTATATTTCCCTTGCGAGATGAAGAACATGGCTGCGAAAAATGCGTCAAGTGGTAAAACTTATGTTTTTCGAGGCAAAAAAGTGGCGGCTGATGCGTAAGCCTGTATTATTATGCGCAGAATTTTTTAAAACAATTTCTCACGTAAATAACGGTAAAAAATATTCTTTACATAAATAAATCAACAGAATAAGATTTTATTGAAAGAGAAAGATAAAGAGATTCAGTTCGTTTTTTTTATAAGATGAAAAAGACAGATTTTGATTAATTATAAAAGAAAATTAATTAAAATAAATTTTTGGTACTTATATGGAATCAAGGTCTTTCTCACTTTTTTTTTTTTTTTTTTTTTTTTTTATTTGAATACATTATAAGTGGATTGGTTTCATAATGATTTCATTTAAAATTTGATTTAATTCTATTGAATTAAAGCTTAGTTTTTTCCTGTTAAGCACGTTTAGCTTCCATGGAAATTATCTTGTATTAAAGAAAAATATCAAGTACTTCTTTTCCTGAGAAAATAAATAAATAAATAAAACAAATAATAAAATGATTCAGCGAAGAGCATGAATTTTCTTTATGGAAAAATGATCATATATTGTTTTTAATATGTTTGTAGTCACAACGCTATTTGAAATTTTCCGCTGAAAGAATTCTGTAAGCTTTGAAGCTAGGGGAAGCTCATCATCATTTCGGGGTCCCCTTTCATTTCGGAAAATCTTGTTTTCCTGTTACATATTGTAATATAAAAATGCTATAGACCAAAAAATAGTGTGCGTTTATTATTATTTTTTTCATACATCTGGGTGGTTTCTACACAGAACTTTAAAATCATACAACTTTTTAATTAAGAATATTCAGATTTTTGAGATTAAATAATAGATTTTTCCCGAAATAGTGAGTGTTTTGTCTTGTTTTAGGTAACCTTTCTCAGAAAAAATTCAATCTCAGTGTGAAAATATGAAACAAAAAAATCAAGACCATGTTTTTAATCCTTATGGGGCCCCCTCTTAAATTTTAGAGGGGAAGCTTGTGCTTCCTGAGCCTTTTGGATAATCAGGCCCTGCTGAAGTGTGTACCATTTTCAGCAAATAACAAATTTTCTTTGAATTTCTCGCTTTTCATGAATTGAGCCAACTGTTTACATTAATCAGGTGTTTTATAAAATGTTTAGAAATTCCAATTATTTTGATATACAAACTGCATTTTCTGGATTTGCTGGGAATTCCCAAAATAGATTATCTGTATGAATTAGAGCGGTATTAAAAAATAAAGGTAATCATTTGTGACGTATATTTACATATAGTCTATATTTACCATTTAATCGCCTTCGAAATCTATAATAGTTGCGATTTTCTTAATTTAAAGTATATCAATATATCAATATTTTATATTAATAAGTATTTTGTTAGTATATAATCTTAAAAAAAATTTAATCAAATTTTAATTAAATAATGATTTAAATGTGTGGATTGTACATCACTTGCTGTCATATACAGGGTGATCAATTTAAAGGAGTATCCGTTGGTTTTTCTTATTACCCTTAAATATGACGTATGTGGCAACTATTCTAACACTGAACTATAATTGTTTGAACCTTGTTTAAGTGTGGGAGACAATTTCCAACACTGTTGGACTGTTACAACTTTATTTGTGAGGTAAAACTGAAATGGAGACGCACGATTTTTTAATCCAGTAATAATTGTGTTTATGAAAAACAAAATTAAATTAAATTTTTTTACATTATCATTCCTACATTACATTTATAATATCATTATCATTTTTGCATTATCATTTCATAGACTTTTCCAGAGAAGTCTTGCAAACATCGATGAATTAAAACAGATCATAACTGAAAGAATCTCGTCAATAACACCAACAATGCTGCGAAGTGTGTCAAAAACCTGGTTCGACGTGTTGATGTTTGCATTCAAAATGGTGGCGAACATTTTCAACATTTTATGTGAGGAACGATAATGTAAAA